>CM064333.1:52631236-53831236 GCA_032595735.1 Pelochelys cantorii | reverse complement strand
GGGAAAGGAAGTGTCAGCATGTGTAACCACTTCTTCCCCACAAGCCAGATCTTGCGGGGAGCCTCAGGGCTTTCTCCCCACCTCCTGAAGGCAGCCAGTGCTTGCACTTCAACCTTGTGTGTGTGGGGGGGGGGGGGGACAAGGCCTGTCTAGCTCGCGGTGGGCCTGGGAGAGCATGCCTGAGCCAGGGGCCTGGCCCCGGGTCACCAGCACATGCTGGAGCCACTCACTCAGGGGGAGATCTGTGGCGTGGCATTCCCTTTGCACCCCTGCAGCATTTCCAACATGGGCCACATTGGGTAGGACAGGCCTGGCTGGGTCCTGTCTCCATCCCTGGCATGAATGGGCTGCACCGCAGGCCTCGCACCTGCTGAAGCAGCCCTCTTGAGCTGGGGGACAGGCTACCCAAAAGGTCATGGCCAGAGCTGAGCAGGCAGGACTCTTGGGAGGCAGAATCTGCCCAGGCCAGGGTGCCAGGAGGCTTTGCCAGTCCCCAAACAGTGTCCAGGACAGGGAGCCCATGTGAGGGTGGCTAACAGCGGTGTATTCGTCTGGAAATCATTTACTCCCCGTTCCATGCTCAAGGGAAAGAAAAACAATGCACGCCTGCATTTTGGAAAGACCCTTCCCAGGCTGGCAGCAATGGCATCTTTTAAGACCAAAACAGCAGCAGTGAGGGGCATGAACAGCCAAGAGCCTGTTGACGCTGATGACGTGATGAAGTCATTCTCTTGTCCCACAGGAAAAGCTTTTATATAGAGAGAGAGAGAGATTACCAGGGTGTTCTAGAAAAGGAAGTAGAAAAGGGAAAAGCTTGACTATGCCCACACAGGTGTTCGGGGGAGTTCAATAGTCAGGCTTCATCCTTAGACTCTCTCTCACAGGAAAGTGGCAACAGACAGAGAAGCGCCACTAGTAAGTATGGCTATGTCTACACTGGCAGCTTCTTGTAGAAGAACAGCCGTTCTTCCGCAAAAACTTGCTGGCTGTCTACACTGCACGAGCATTCTTCCAGAAGTAAATTTACAGTACAGAGTTGTAAAACAGGGCTTCTTCCAGAAGAGTTATTCCTCTCCCCATGAGGAATAAGCCCTCTTGCGCAAGAGCTCTTCCAGAAGAGGGCAGCGTAGACAGGCAACATGAATTTCTTGTGCAAGAAGCCCCTGTGGTTAAAATGGCCATCAGAGCTTTCTTGTGCCAGAGAGCATCTACACTGCCATGGATGCTCTTGCGCAAAAGCACATCTCTTGCGCAAAAGCACATGGCAGTGTAGACACTCTCTCGTGGAAGAGTTTTTGCACAAGAACTCCTCCGCAAAAGAGTTCTTGCACAAGAAGCTGCCAGTGTAGACGTAGCCATGATGTTTATTGGACACTTTGACAGAATCAAGAACCAAAATCTGTCTCGGGTGTCTGGTCACTTAAGCTCTGATTAGTTTCCCTCTCACCCTACCCCCAACCATGAGAAGACTTGATTGAGGAATGGAATACTTAATTATCTAATAGGGTGGGGATGTGAAGTAGTAATTGTCCCATCAGCTGCAGGGATAGTGCAGTAGCACAGGAAGGTAGTGAAGAGGAGAAAGGGGTCCCAGGAGGGTGAGATCCAGTTTGTGAGAACAGGTGACATCTAATGAACAATAGACAGAGCAGCTGCACAGGACTGTGTCAGTTGTAGTAATAGTAATAAATGACACACGGAGGTGTTAACAAGCAAGAGGCTTATGAGACTGTTTTTATGGGTCACAGGACAGGCCTGTGGAGTCTGGCCTGTTAGGGTAATCAGATGAATCCCTTTACTCCAGTATCGGAGCTACTCACAATCCTCAGTGTGCTTACACTCACCCCTGTGAAGCAGGCAGTACTGTTATTTGCCTTTCTTTAGCCTTGGGGTTCTCAAAACTTTTCCTCATGAAGACCATGTTTACTGAACAACTTCCTTTCCCATTTCCTATGCTGGAGCCCCAGCTCCCTGCACCATCTGTTAATAGATAACTTCCCTGTGGCAGTTAATGCAATTGCTCATATGAAATCTGTAATGTATTTTAGTTTCTGTTTCTGCTGGGGGATCTGTGCCTCTGTGGATGCACAAAATTCATCTGTCCTGAATAATTTTGATTTTTCCCTCATAAAATACATTCTGCCCAACAAATACTGCAGTTCCAGCTTTTGCCCACCAGAGGCCGCTATGTATGGTGCCAGAACAGCCAGCTGCATGCCCAATGCTGAAGAATTCCCACAGGGGTAGAATTTTATCACCCTGTTCACAAAGCCAGTTTAGGACACAGTGGGCCACTCAGGGCTTCTGTGGAGTCACCAACTACGGTTCAGAAAGGCTAGGAGGAGGAACAGGCTGGAGTTGGGCTCAGGAGCTAGTCGGGTAACAGTGTTGAGCCTGGGAATGGAGGAGGGGGCTGCATGGGCATATGGGGAAGGAGGATGCAGAGACCCAGGGGGCTGAGGAGTTTAGGGACAGGGTAGATGTGCCTAACTGGATGGGAGAGGCTTGGGGTCAGCATGGGCAAGGCTTCCCAAAGCCCTAACAGTCATCTCCCATTAAAAATATCCTCCCACCCATACCTGCAGATTCATTCCCATACTCCTTCCCATCTTCTCCATTATCTCTGACACTCTCCAGACTTTACATTGCTCCTAACATGTGCAGAAAATACAGTTCTCAATTGTAATTCAAGTGAATTACTCAACCTTCTGTATTAATATGCCAAACAAGGGGTCTATTGTCAAAAACATTATCAGAATATTTTTTGGTCTTGGTGACAGATATTTTAAAATAATTTCCCAGAATAATTGAAACTGGCATAATTATGTATTCTTCTGATAAAATACACAAATGTTGTGTGCAGAATTTTTACTGTTTGGGCACAGAATTCCTTCAGGAATAATCTTTGAAGTCAGGTTAGTAGCTAGAAACAAGGAAAATAGCCAGCCCCATGTGTCTAGTCAAATCTACATGAATTGCCCCCAAAAGCTGTGTAGAGCAGCATGGGTTTCGCAGACTGTTCCATTCTATTTCTGTTAATCCTACCTACAGATTAAGGGGTCTCTTCTCCCACCAGTACTAGTAACACACAGTCCATCTCATACACAACATTTTCTCAGACCACTTTCCCCATCACTATGAAGTGTTGTTCATCATAAGGGAAGTTCAAACCAATTAATTCAGGGGAAGGGTTGGAAATTTCAAAAACTGGTATCAGCAAAACCCTTGGATTTCATGGAATCATAAATATTTTAAAATACAATTATTGACCAGATATTTAGGAACAGACTCTATTCAGGTCTTACACTGGAAATATACTAGCTGTAGGGGATAGTGGTTACATGTATTAGACTATGTATGTATGGTCTGGCCCACTGACAGGGCAGACAAACGAGGCAACTGCACCAGGATCTGGCAGGGCTCCCAGCTGCCACCACTGCTACTGAGGCAGTGGCCAGAGCCGCAGACCCTTTAAATGATGCTGGAGCCCCATGGAACCAGAATTGCAAATGTACGGGACATGCCCAGCTGGTGTAGTACTGGTATTACCAGCTGCTATGCTACTGTCCATGCAACCCTGCCTTTGGTGACATTGAGGAGCTGTGATGGGCACAGCCAGAGCAACAATATGCTCCAGTGATTCTTGAGCCATGGATGGCTTTTTCGAGGCAATAGTCTACTGGTATATTATATGATGAGACTCAGGGGATCAGAGAGCTGCAGTTGGCTGCTGCTCCCCACAGCAGTCTCAACATTTAGGTTTTGTTTTCCACACACACAAGATTTTTTTTGAGAGAGAGAAAATTTCTGAGTCAAACATTGAAATAGCTGACTTCTTAAATCTAGATTCTCCATAACGTTTTACACTGGATAGAGACAGAAATATCACATTTCCATATAAAACCCTATTTAACTGTACTTACTTATTTTACCCTCCTTGTTTTGGAAATGGAAAAAAAAACAAATGCACAAATTGATGCTTGGAAAAGTTCCTTTATGACAGATCCTAGTCTGAATTTTGCAAAGTGTTAGTTCAGAGCTCAGATGCATAGACATTTTATTTGCAAGTACACCAAAAGAAATATTGCTTTGTATATACTTCCACTTCTGATTTCAAATAGCTGTGCAATTCATTTAGACTGAAAATCATTTTGACTGAAAATCATCCCACTTTACAAATTATTACAATCTATTATATTTGTCTCAAAGAAAAGCTAAACCTTAAAGAGCAATGCTTAAGAACATCTGAAATGGTGTTTAGCAGTGCCATATGTAATTGGAAGCATGCTTTCTGTATTTCTGTTACAGGCATGGCTGATTACTAAATACAAACATTTCTTCTACATAACCACCTTGGATCATTCGGTGCTGCCACATGCAGATTTTATCCCCATCTTTTCATTATAATTTCCATGTCAGAATATGGGAGCTGCTAGATATTGTACACTGGCCTAGAATATAATTGAAAGGAGGATTATGAGGGGGAAAATTTGCTCTAACATCTAAATAGGTTGATGATCTGCAGTGACTGAAATGTGCCAGGTATTCATGAAATATAGAAAACACATAACAGAGTTCCCTTTTTATGTAAAAAGTTGTCAACTCATGGTACTAGCTAATGATCTTAGGTACTCATGTATCTCCCTTCATGGTAATATCTGAACAGCACCCATGAGAGGTAAGGAAGTGCTGTTATCCCCATTTTATAGATGGGGAACTAAGGTCCACAATGATTCAGCCAGGGCCACAAGCAGTTTGTGGTGACTGTTACTCACACCCAAGTTAGTGCTCTAACCTCTGGATCATTCTTCCTCCACACATGTTCATTGTATTCTAAGGATTACATGAGTTGTTTTATTGAATTTCACTGCAAAATACCATGAAAATAGTGGTACAGTAGTTTTGGTCTATCTAGACTAGAGAGAGTCCTGAACTGCAATGTCTGGTTCTCGGCTAAGAGGAGGGAGCTGGTGAGTCAGATATTAGACAGGGATTCAGTCCATTATTGGAAATGGCAGCAGGTTGGGGAGTTGGGACCTTGATTCAAACTTTTCCTAACTTTCCATATTACTTGAATGGTCATAACCTCAGGCCCATCTCTAGCCTGAATTTACCAGAACTCAGAGGGTAGACTTATTAAAGCAAGTTTTTCATACTTTTTCTTTGAAGCACAAATTGTCATGTAGAAGTTATTGAGTGCAAAGGCTAGAAACAGAATAATTAGGTACATGGCCTGAGATAGCACTGGTTGCCAGACGCTGGTGCTTTTACTATCTCACATTATCTGGTATGGAGTCTCTTCCAATAAAAAACCCATGAGAATCCGTGTACTCCTAATGTCCAGAATAGTCCACCTCTGTGAATCAAGAGAAAGTCTGTTACAATTTGTTCCCTGTTCTAGTCATTGCCAAAGATATCAGAACAAGAGAACTTGAATTAAAAATGTTGCATTCTAGATCAGGTCAGGAAATACAATTCATAGATCATTCTAGATCAGGTCAGGTAAATCAATTTCACTCTATTTCATGCATGACTTTGTAAACATCGATCCATCTTTGTATTAGTAAAGTTTATTTAATGAACAGGGCCATTTTAGGTTCAATATTATCAGAAGAGTTAGGGAGTAGAAAATGTTTTCAAGAAAGGTTGGGGGTTCACTTAACTGGAGATGTTCAAGGCTAGGCACGCCAATCACAATACTTGAACAGTTTGGGGATAATTAAATCAATGAAACTATAGTAAGGACATGGATTGCATCTCATCTTTCTTTCTGAAGAACTAATTCTAGTAGCATTTTTGAGATGTGCAGATTAAAATGATGGGTTTGAATTGTGCAAATAAGGAACTATTGTAGATGCTATTAATGTATAATTGAGTTGTTGATAAACAAGTAAAAGAAAGCTACAGTGCTAGAAATTGGAAGTAAACTGATATACAAAGATTTTGTGAAGTGAAATGTGATGTGATTTACAGACCATTATACTAAACTCAAGAGAAGGTTATTTCCATTTACCAGCATTCGTGTTCCCGGTGCCATCTCTCCGAAGCTGAATTGGCCCAATAACAACATCCACTTTTTCCTGGTAAGAGCTCGTATCCCTCTTGGACCTAGGTACACAGCCTTGATAGCATCGGGAAGAATAATCATATACCCTGCACACTGCCATTTTACACTGAAGGTAGACTGATGGATGTTGGTTAATAAATGTGAAGGCATTGAATTTGAACCGTATGGTGGAGCTGGAGGGTGAAAAGTATGTACCAAAAGTAGGATCTCTAACACACCTAAAATAAATAAATAAATAAATAAAATTAGTCTTCATGCTTACAGAACCACAAAAATAAATTGCCAACATGAAGAATGCCATATAGGCAAAGATTTTAATAATTTAAAAATACATTAACATCAGAAAGGGAGAAAAATATGTATTTATAGTAAGAACTAGAAAATGAAAGATTATAAAATAGTGGCAGTGACTTTTCTGAAAGCAAAACATACAATATTCCTTTCCCTAATTCAGCTAGGAGTTTATGTGTATGCCTAAGAGTGGAAATTGTTTTATTTAATTCACATGCTTAAAAGTTAATCTTGTGCATAAGTCCTTGTAAGATAAGGGTCCAAGAGGGATACCTCTTCACCTCTCTAGTTACTACATAACATGCTTGAGTGGATTTGCTCTTGCATGATTGCATGGTCTAAACATCATTTCTATGGTTATTTCTCATTTCTGGACAGAATTGGTTAAAAATGTTTTCAAACATTTTATTGGCATAGGGAACTGAAATTACCTTGCAATGTCCCTATGTATTTCATAAATAAAACAGATACAGATCTGCATGCACAGATCCATTGTAAACCATTGTGGAGAAAGTCCTTACCCGCTCTTGATAATGTCATAAGTTGCTGTTGTAAAATCATTGGGATCAGGTGATGCAATACAAGTGTCCAAAAACAACACCAGATTTGGGTCAGAACTGTTAATTGAAGCTTGAAGGAATAAATTCTGGTTCAGATCAACATAGTATGGAAAGTCATTCACTGGCCATGAGAAGGATGGCGATTCATATAATGAAATGTTCACATTATATCTGCTGTACTGTGTTTCATTGACCTCATTATAATCCTCAACATTATACATTATTTCCTTCCAAGTGTTTTGGAGCATTTTGCAGTTGATGTGCAAATAAAGATCTTTTTGCCTTTTGATTCCATAACCAGAAGAGGTTGCTTTGATCAAGTTGGAATACATGATAGTATTGCTGTTCCCCTGTTTGACACATTAAATATAGAATTAGCTAACATGGCCATTTTTTTGCCCGAGATCATAATTACCATTAGGTTTGCTAAGCTTTTGATGCACCCAAGAATAACACACGTTTTAAAAGCATTGCTTCTACTGGCAGTACTTTGAAAACAAGTGTGACTTTGGTCCTTTCTGCTCACTACACATTTTAAAGAATATTACTGGCTGTATGCTATGGTGATTATACTAAGATGTGAAAAATATTTTCTTTGAACTCAAATACAGCCAAGTTAGTCAACATTAGTACAAAGGCTGAACATGAAATGCACAAAGATCCTGATTAATAAGGTACTGAACACTAACTTAACACACATGAGTAGTGCTACTGAAGTAAATGCTTTAAATTAGACATTTGTAACTGCCTTGCTAAACTGGGGCCTAAGTAAGTGCAAAGTGTTTTGGCTATTCAAGAACATCAGCTCATGCTCAAAGAAAGTCTGTGAACATGGGTGGAGATTCTTGTGTATCCCCCTGGCCCACAATATTCCCCATAAGGTGTTCCCTGCAGGCAGGGGAAGAATAGGTGGGAGTGGTCAGTGAATCTGAACGTGCAGCCATTGGCTCACTTGTAGCTCCTGTGAACCAAAGCCCATGTTTCCATTCATGACCCTTTTCAAGATGAATGGCGCAGTTTGCCCAGAGCCCTTTTTCACACCCCTGGTTAAATATTCAACTTCATACCTCTCGCCTTGTGCCACAGCCACTGTATGGTATGTTGAATGTAATATAGCTTGTTGTAATCTCTGGTTTACAGGAAGGGTCAATCAAGCTGACATTATCTGAAATGTAGCCTTGTGACTGGAGATAGGCTCTGTTAACAACTGCGTGCATGTATTCTGGCAGACACCGAAGAGCTGGGAGATGAATAAAGTACATATTATTAACACATTCAGGCATAAAATAGTAATGAAATGTTCAACCTATAAATATACTGATATCTACACATTGTGTATGGTGAGAGAGAGAAGACTGTTCATAAGAGGCTGACTCACAACTGTTAATGTCAAAGCGATAGTCACTCATAGAAGATTAGATCCTGTATAGTCTCTTCCTGGACACAAGGCAGATTGAAATGAACAGGAATTTTGGCTGAATGAGGACTTAAGGATCAGGCTTTGAATGGCTATGAAAGTATTCAAGGTCACATATGGGCACCTCTGAAGATGTGGACAAATTGCAGGGGATTCAGGGAAGAGCATCAAAACCTGGAAAAGGAATTTGAGGGAATGAATTTAAGTGTAAATAATTCTAATACTAAACATGTATCAGTACAGTGCTAAACAGGCTGTGAGCTCAAATAAATCATAGCTAATGAACTGGGAAGAGCAAATGACATTGACTTATAGTGAATGAAGAAGGGTGATTGCAATGAGAGTTTTGCCTGCATCAGGGCTAGGATCAGACCCAAAGAGAATGAGTAATTAGGTTGTACAAGGGGCCATAAGTAAGAGTATTAAAATGAGATGATGGAAAGGTTAATTTAGGCTGAATATCAGAGAAAATGTCCAAAATAATTTGATAATAACAAAGTTTTATCTTTAAACAAAATCAAACTATTGTCTGAAAGTAAAAGGCCAGTAATCACACACTGTGAAAGATGACAGAGAGTGGTATTTTACTGAGATGGTTGAACATTAATCAATGGTTATTTAGCAAATACAAATAAATAAGTGGACATGTCTGCTGAAAAACAAAACATCCTGCATTAAACATGAACTTACTAGTATTCTGATCTGCTGGAATGATGTAGTAGTCAGCACGAAACCCTCTGTTTGTGAAAATTGAGTCACTGTGAAAGCGAACTGTCATCAAGTTTGAGGATGATGTATATGTAAGATTCGAATTGTAACAAATTTTCCCCAGTAAAGGAGAAGTGTAGAGTGGTCCATCATATATCTCAATATAATCATATTGGCATCCATCACCTTGAATCCTGGGGAATAAACATGAACATTTTGTAAACTCCTATTTAGGTATTCATCACAGAGCAGCTCAGAAATCTCAGATTAAACTCTTTGGACTGCAAAGTGTTAATGGCAAAGATTGTCATCATTTGCATCTTGTATGGTACTGTGGCAAAGGCCCCTCTTTCCTTGGCCAGTGTTTGGGCTGGCAGCCTTTCCCCTTTGCCAGGGGTTGGGTTTTCTGCTGATTTCCAGGGTAGGGAGCCCAGCCACTCCCTTTGGGACTCCCTCCTCTGCTGTCTAGCTCTTTAACTGTTGGTACTTCGTATGTGTATGTCTCTGTTTCACTCCCACTCCCCTTCTGTCCTCTGCCTCTCCTTCTCTCCTCCCACTCCCCACTACCACCTTTTAACTTGGGAGCCTTTTGTAGGTCTCCAGCAGGTCTTTGGCAGGTCTGAAGTGGAGTCAGCTTGCCTCAGTCTGCCTGGGCCAGCTCTCTGACAGCCAGGAGCGGCCTGAGGCCGGCTGTGGCAGCTGGTGCCCAGGCAGAAGGCGCGATCAACGCCCCCGCCTGCACGGCCGTCAATGGCCGTGATGTCATCATCGGGTGCCCAGGCACCCTGTGATGTCATCATCGGGTGCCCTGGGCCGGCGACACCCTAGGCGACCGCCGAGTCTGCCTAGGCTCACGGGCCGCCCCTGCTGACAGCTGATCCTAACTGTCTTGCAGCCACCCACCTACCTCTAATAAGCAGGCCTTTTATCCTGTTTGGAGTGCCTCCCTTTCCCCCATAGCAGCCCTCTGGCCTGTCCTTGTCACAGTACCAGCCACTTTGTTCTGACTCAATAAATAACAACAAATAACATTCCATTCATTGCAATTTTCATCTTAGGTTTACTGGTCCCTTAAAACTGTTAAGTCATAAGAACAGAAGAACAGCCATACTGAGTCAGACCAAAGATCCATCTAGCTCGGTATCCTGTCTTCCAACAGTGGCCAATGACAGAAGCCCCAGAGGGAGTGAACAGAACAGGTAACCATCAAGTGATTCCTCTCCTGTCATCCATTTCCAGCCTCTAACGAACAGAGGCTAGGAACACCATTCCTACCCATCCTGGCTAATGAGTATTGATGGGCCTAACCTCCATGAATTTATCTAGTTCTTTTTTTTAACCATGTTAAAGTCCTGGTCTTTACAACATCCTCTGGCAAGGAGTTCCACAGATTGACTGTGCGCTGCATGAAGAAATAATCCTGTTGAAAAACATCCTTCAAATGCAGAAGGTACCAACTTGAAAAATCCATGACTATGAACCCATGAATTGCCCAGGAAATTAGTGATTTACTTACGACATATCTATAAAGGAAAGTGTTACACGGTAATTGTTCTCAGCTTCCAATTCCCACACACAATCTGCATTGTTTGGATAATTTCCAGGATAGAATGGGCTATGAAAAGTCCCAGAGGAATACTGAAGAACACCACCACAAGTGTATCTTGCTGCAGAATCAAATGTAAGAAAAGATAATACATACAAGTCATTTATATAAGTGTATATTTGTACAGGTTGGACCTCCCTTGTCTGGCACCCTTGGGACCTGACCCATCCCAAATGACCTGACCCATCCCTGCCACTGACCTCCCAGGACACTCCCTCTCTTTGCAGCTGGCTCGGCTCCAGTTCCACTGCCACTGGGCTCCAGACAGCAGGGCTTGGACTTGGGCTCAGTCCTGCCGGGGATCTCCAGGATAGAGCTCCCCAGCCACCATGGCCCCGCTTCTCCCCCGCCGGACCAGGGATCCCTGGGGACAGGGGTTGCCAGCTGCTCAGCTTTTGCCGCTCCCCGGTCCCACTGCTGTGCCCAGCCAGGACTCCCTAGGATGGAGTTCCCCAGCCTTTGTGGCCCCGTTTCTCCCACATTTGACTGGGGATCCCTGCTGGGGATGGGACTTGCTGATCCCACTGCTGTCCCACCCGGCTGGGGCTCCCTGGGGATGGAGCTCCCCAGCTGCGTGACCCTGCTTCTTTCCCACTCAACCGAGGCTGCCCAGGAACAGGGTTCACGCTCCTGGGCACCAGGGATCTCAGATCCAGCAACATCCATGGTCCTGCTGAACTAGAGAATCTTGGATTTCAGAGGTTCAACATGTATAATATGATTTATCAGTCAGAGACAAAACCTACTAAAGTTAAAGGAAAGCCTCTCATAACTCCAATGGTTTTTATAAAAGGTGGTCTCTGATCAGCATCTGTTCCTAAGATCTGTGGAGTTCATTCAGTCTCATTCAATGCTCAACACCTCTCAAGATTAGGCGCTAAATGGATATAGCTGAAGATAGAAAATATGGGCCAAGAAAAATGTTCAGGGAAGAAAGAATTTGCCTTTTTTCCTCCATTGACATTAGATTCTTAATTCAGGTTGGAAGTAAATTTTTTTAAAATACATTTTACACAAGGGACAAAAATTACAGCCTGAATGAAAATAGCATCTGCAACCAATTTTGGAACATCACAATTTTTACTTAATGCACAGCTTTATGTGATATAAGGTCTATACACTCCTCCTCAAATTTGTCTCTAAGGAACACATATGAAAAGGAGAAGAATTAGAAAAAACTATTATATTGTTGGGGACACACATATAGCTCGTGTGTTCTTCTTTGTTGGTGGTGATCTTATGCAGAATAAAAACAAATTTTAAAGCCTCAGAATTATTATCCAAACTGGAATTCTTGTTTTTCAGCCACAACCTGTTGAGAGAAGAGTAAGTACTGTATAGGGAGCAAAAATCTGAAGAAAGCATAGTGTTATGGAAATGGCATGGGCCCTGGGAGTCAGTTCTATTCCTCACCTCTGCATTCATGTAATTTAGCACTGCAATCCTACCATATGCCAACAGCTGCAAACTGAGATTGGGAATGGATATACACATTCTCTTCTCTTCTCCAGAACCACAGGGTAAGCACAGAGTCGTGACAGGGTATTGGAAGATGGCAGAACACAAGAGAGCAATTCAACAACCATACCAAGAAAGCTTTATTGCCTGAACCAGTTTTGATAATCACTGCTCTACAGCCAAAATGCTTCTGAAATAAATGTAGTCAAACTTTACTAATTCTGGGTCACTGAGAACGAAAATGATGCTTAAAATTGTTGATTGGCTCTAGTTTTCAAGATATGCTATTGGGTCAGTATATACGACCCTTGACTTGGGAATGGCGGAGAATAAGTGAGTTATAAAGGGAAGGGATCTCAATTTAAACCAGAAATGACTAAAATACATCTTTGACTGGATCTATGAATAAATCTATGACTGGGTTTGGACAGTACTTGCTTTTTAGGCAAAACAATGAAGGATGCAATCTGAAGCTGGTATTGCGTCATACATGATATGAATTGCATCATGTTATTCCTAGAAGTCACGGATGATGCAATCATAACGAAGCTTACATCACTCTGCTGAACAAATTGCCCTATATCAGCTCTAGAAATCATACAGTGTCGTGCTCTCTTATTTGTCAGTGTTTGATTTTGCAAAGGGACACATTTCTGTTTAGCCAAAGTGAGCAGAGATGCCTCGTACTTGTGTGAACAGTGCAGATAACTTCTGCTATGTTTGTGGTGAAATGACTTTTGCATCACAAAAGCGCGGTATAACCACTATGGTTAAGAAAGCCTATCACCTTTCTTTTGGCTGCAAAACTGGAGATCAGGACAAGAGGTGGGCCCCACACATATGCTGCAACACTTGTGCAACAAATCTTCGCCTGTGGTTGAACAGGAAAAGGAAATCTATGCCTTTTGCAGTGCCAATGATTTGGAGAGAGCCAACAGATCATACCAGCAATTGTTACTTCCGCGTGGTGCCTCCAGTTGGGAAAGGTGTGTCAAAGAAGAAAAAGTGGACTGTGCATTATCCAAACATTCCATCAGCTATACGCCCAGTACCCCACAGAGAAGGACTGCCGGTTCCTGATGCACCAGAATCATTCTCACTTGAGTCAGACGAGGAAGAGGAAGAGGATGAAACTTCTGGTCCTGAACCATCAATGTCACAGGACCCACATTTTCTCTCATCCTCCTCCTCTGAACCACACCTCATAACACAAGGTGAACTGAATGACTAAACTATGTACATAATAGTTTGCCTTTTGTTTCATAATACATTTTATTTATATAACCCTTTTGCTGATTTTTAAAGTGTTACATAAACAGGACAGGTGAAATATCATCATGTAAAGCAACCATAAACACATGAAAAGACCTAGGTTTACAATTTATGATTAAAACTCTACTATCTACACAGTATACATAGACGTAAAATGTAAAAACTTAAATATCTTGGAAACGGTAGCCAATCAGTTGTTTTAATTGTCATATTTGAATTCAGCACATCAAAATACATAATAAATAGCACATTTTATCTCTGAAGCAGACGACTTCTAAAAAATTGTAGACCAGTGTATTTAGTCCTTTAAATTGTTATTTCAATTTCTCCTTGCTCTCATTTCAGTTCTTGTGGTAACTGCACTATGAAACTATGAGATAATTAAGAGTCCAAATATCTCTAGAACAGACTCCCATAGGAGAAAAACATCTTAGTAAAGCCCAAATGAGTTAGCACTCACCACTGGTTATGTACCAAGGCCATAATGAGTTGTATCCTGGTCTTCCTGCAGGAAGAGAACAAAAGCAAAGCTAGAGCTCTATGGTGAATTTTCACAGGGATGGCAAAATGAACATCCCCTTTACCAAATCCCCACTCCAAATTATTGAGTTAACGGAACTCCTCAGTGAAAAAGTTGGAAGAATTCTTTTGTGAGACACTTGAAAATTCTTCACACTTACTGAAACAGATGGCAACCGCATGTTCAGAATAACCACAGTTATGAGAGACCTATCTTAAATGAGGACAGTCCCATAGACTGTGTCCTGGGGAATGATTTATTTAGATGCTTGGATTGAGGGAATTGAAGTGAGAGACAGTTGGATGAATTAAAGAAAATTATATTTGTTCTCCAAAACTGAGTATTACGTGGGTAAAACATGCAAGAGCAGAAGTGTGCAATGGACCTATACAGTTCAACAAATGTACCGAGAAATGTTTATTGCCTGTAGAACATTTGAAATTTGTCATTTGTATTGCTATGCTACCCGTTTTTTCTGTCATTTTAGTTCATGTAGTAATTCTACTATAAAACCATAGGCTTGAGTTTCCAAACATTTTTAGCCCAGAACCCTATCAGAGAAAAACATATTGGTGAAAGCAGAATGAGTTAGAACTTACCAGTGGTTGTGTACCAAGGCCATAATGAGTTGTATCCTGGTCTTCCTGCAGGAAGAGAACAGAAGCAAAACTAGAGCTCTATGGTGAATTTTCACAGGGATGGCAAAATGAACATCCCCTTTACCAAATCCCCACTCCAAATTATTGAGTTAACGGAACTCCTCAGTGAAAAAGTTGGAACAATTCTTTTGTGAGACACTTGCAAATTCTTCACACTTACTGGAACAGATGACAACTGCATGTTCAGAATAACCACAGTTATAAGAGACTTATCTTAAATGAGGATAGTCCAATAGACTGCGTCCTGGGGAATGATTTATTTAGATGCTTGGATTGAGGGAATTGAAGTGAGAGACAGTTGGATGAATTAAAGAAAATTATATTTATTCTCCAAAACTGAGTATTATTTGGGTAAAGCATGCAAGAGCAGAAGTTTGCAATGCACCTATATGGTTCAACAAATGTACCGAGAAATGTTTATTGCCTGTAGAACATTTAAAATTGTGTTATTTGTATTGCTGTGATACCTGTCTTTTCTGTCATTTAGTTCATGTGATAATTCTACTATAAAACCATAGGCTTGAGTTTCCAAACATTTTTAGCCCAGAACCCTATCAGAGAAAAACATATTAGTGAAAGCAGAATGAGTTAGCACTTACCAGTTGTTATATATTGGGGCCATGATGGAGTGGATCCTAATGTTCCTGCAAAAAGATAACAGAAGCATAACTAAAGATCTATGGTGAATTTTCAAAGGAATAGTAAAATGAACATCCTTTTGCCATTTTCCAAATCCCCACACTGAATCATGAGGCAAAGGAGCAGTTCAAACATGTGGAAGAATTTTTTAACCTGCACAGAACATGTTTTCCTTAAACTTATTTGTGAAACAGCTGAAAGGTTTTAGTTGAAACTTACAAAATACATCAGTTCTGGCACAAATGGATTGGAGCTTTAATGGTTGAAATTTGGCAAAGTAATAAGCAACTAAAATTTGGGTCTTATCATGGAAAGTGTTAGGTAACCTCAACTATAAATGACACTGCCAGCTCTGTCTATGATACATTTCAGTGGTGAACCTTTATCATTAAAATTTTATGTCATGATGGATAACATGTTAGTGATGAGTTACTGGTTGATGGAGATGTCTATCCAGCAGCTTCTAGGGTGAAATGTGAGAAATTATAGCTCCAGTTATTAGTATGTTGGAACTGGACAAAAATATTTTGGGCCAAAACTTTTTTCAACAAATTATAGATTCAGCAACATCAAAACATTATGCAATTTATGCCAGTTTCAGTTCATTGTTCCATTACATTACAATTTCAATCAGCCCACTAAGAATAATGTTACTATTATTATTACTAGAATAACCATGATACTAAACTGTTTAAGATAGTCAAGACAGAAGCAGACTGTGAAGAACTTCAAAAAGATCTCACTAAACTGAGTGATTGGGCAACAAAATGGCAAATTAAATTTAATGTGGATAAGTGTAAAGTAATGCACACTGGAAAAAATAACCCCAACTATACGTACAGTATGATGGGGGCTAATTTGGCTACGACAAATCAGGAAAGAGATCTTGGAGTTATCGTGGATAGTTCTCTGAAAACTTCTACACAGTGTGCAGCGGCGATCAAAAAGGCAAATAGGATGCTAGGAATTATTAAGAAAGGGATAAAAAATAAGACCCAGAATATCTTACTGCCCCTGTATAAAACTATGGTATGCCCACATCTTGAATACTGTGTACAGATGTGGTCTCCTCACCTCAAAAAAGATATTTTGGCCTTGGAAAGGGTTCAGAAAAGGGCAACTAAAATGATTAGTGGTTTGGAACGGGTCCCATATGAAGAGAGGCTAAAGTGACTGGGACTTTTCAGTTTAGAAAAGAGGAGACTGAGGGGGGATATGATAGAGGTATATAAAATCATGAGTGGTGTGGAGAGGGTGAATAAAGAAAAGTTATTTAGTTCCCATAATAGAAGAACTAGAGGACACCAAATGAAATTAATGGGTAGCAGGTTTAAAACTAATGAAAGAAAGTTCTTCTTCACACAGAGCGTAGTCAACCTGTGGAACTCCTTGCCAGAGGAGGCTGTGAAGGCTTGGACTATAACAGAGTTTAAAGAGAAGCTAGATAATTTCATGGAGATTAGGTCCATAAAAGGCTATTAGCCAGGGGATAGAAATGGTGTCCCTGGCCTCTGTTTGTCAGAGGCTGGAGATGGATGGCACGAGACAAATCACTTGATCATTGTCTTCGGTCCACTCCCTCTGGGGCACCTGGTGCTGGCCACTGTCGGCAGACAGGCTACTGGGCTTGATGGACCTTTGGTCTGACCCAGTACGGCCATTCTTATGTTCTTATGTAATGCTTTTATTAAAATGTCAAAGAAATATTTTTGTATGAAATGACTTTTAGTTTCAAAATTTGCTTATTTCGAAAAAAAATGGTTAAACTAGTAGAAATTAAATCAAAATATTACTTTTTTTCAAATAAAATATTTTGAATTTTTTTAAACATTATTTTCTCAGCTTTTTTTATTTTGAAAATTTCAAATATTTGGTTTCTGATGCAAACCAAAAATCATTTTTAATGTGGATGTACTAATAGTATTTTAAGTGCAAATTGCATTAGAAGCTGCATGATGTTCTAGAAGGATGCCATGTTTTCAAACAAGTAGAGCAACGCTTCGAAAACACTATGTTTAGAATATCTTTTTAAGAGTAATCATAAAATATTGTCAAATATGCTTGATTACCACTGAGGTCAATGAAAATATTCCCCAAAACTTAACCTTTCCTGATGGCAAAAGATTATGTCTAAAACTTGAATAAGTCTTTCATCTCTGCGTATCTAAATACTTCATTCGTCTCATTATCCATATTTCACTTGTATGACTGAGGCATAGTGACATGGCAGAATCATGAATAAAAACTAGATTTCCTACATCCCATTTCCATCCCCAGTCCAACTTTCACAGGAAGTGTGGTTAACAGAACTGAAAACTAAGCCATGTTGACAGGTGCTCCCAAATAAATGCCATAACTACTTGGCCATCCATGGGATTTTATTTTGTTTTGCTTTTGGGGGTTTTTTTTTCATATTTTTGGATCCATTGTTCTATTCTATTCATCAAGGAACTAACTGGCTGGCTGGGTGAAGCATGGAGCCCATGTTTGAGGAGATGGATAACTCCCTATTCTATTCATTCTGGGTATGTCTAGACTGCAGAGTTTTTCCGGGATATCTCCAGGATTCTGGAAAAGCTCTGCCACATCCAAGGAACACATCTGCTTTTCCAAAAAAAAATTTTGGAAAAGCAGACGCATTTTATCGGCATCTCTGTAAACCTCATTCTACGAGGAAGAAGGGATGTTCTGAAAGAGGCTTTTTTTCCAACATTTGGTCCAGGATAGATGGGCCAAATGTTGGATAAGCCTCTTTCAGAAGAAAAGTGGAAAAAGACACAAATTGCGGTTCACGATTTGTGTATCTTTTTCCAACTTTTCTTTGTAGTCTAGACACAGCCTCTTTCTGGGGCTCCTTGCATTGGCCACTATCAGAAGACAGGTTACTGGGCTAGATGGACCTTTGTTCTGACCCAGTATGGCCATTCTTCATGTGTGGGGTTACCATATTTCAGGTTCCCAAAAAGAGGACACTGCCAGGTGGGAACTAGGGGTAGGAGATGGGGAACTGAAGGGAGTGTAGCTGAGGGAGCTGGTAAGTTGGTGCAACTCAGGAGTGTCACTCTCTGTCATGATGATGCCTGGCCTGGCCACAAGCCCAAAGTAAAGCATCAGCTGTCAATCACCACCTCCCTACAGGAGAGAGCTGGACCCTGAGTGGGCAAGATCAGGTAGCTCTGGCTTGCAGGGCAATAGACTAATCAGCCTCAGATTCAGGGGAGGGACCTAATCAGGAAGTGGACCAATCAGGGCTCCTTCTAAAATGCAGCTTGTCTGCTTTCTAAAACCTCAGACATTGCTTATTTTTAAAATACCCCGCCCCTTCCCCAAACAGCAAAACCCAGCTGTATGGTAACCTTAAGTAAGTAGTTAAAAGATTCAGTCTGAAAAACTGTATTTTGAAACCTTTGCAATGTGACTTTCAAAAACATCGTAGACATGGTTAAAAGCATATTCATTCACCTGCAAGAAACCTGCAAACTCTGCATATTTACCTGAACAAATGACACCAGCATCCTCAACATGACCACAGTTATGAACGAGCCATCCTGCATGAGGGCAGTCCCATAGATTGTTTTCCCATCCTCTGCAGTTCACATCATCCAGGACAATATTTCCTGAGCCTTGACCGAAATAGGCACTGCCCTTTGCTTCAACACCATGTCCACATCCAAGCTGCCTGCACACAACATTTGCATCATTGAGATCCCAGGAATCATCACACACTGTCCCCCAGGATCCTTTATAATAGACTTCCACACGACCTTCACATCTGCTAGCTGAATTCACCAGTCTCAAGGCCAGCCCTAAATTAGAAGCAAGGCAATTATTATTAGCACATGAGATGTGGTTTTGTTCCTTTTCATAACTCTGTGACAACTGGGGTGTATCTAATTCATGTAAAGAACAACAATTTACTGCTGTGACAATTATGTGGCCAAACCACACATCTAGGTCAACCCTGGAAAAACACATTTGAATAAGTAATCCCAAGAGAGCATACAAAAAAGTGGCAATTAAACTATCTGTTACCACTCATGAAAGGGATCTTGGAGTCATAGTTCTGTGAAAATCTTTGCTCAATGTGAAGTGGCAGTAAAAAAAAAAAATCATGAATACTGCTTGCAATTCTGGTCATGCCATCTCTAAATAGACGTATTAGATGTATTAGAACTAGAAAAAGTACAGAGATGGGCAACAAATGGGTAGCAGCTGAAGAACAGCTTCTATGTAAGAGCAGATTTAAAAGGTTGGGACTCCTTATCTTAGAAAAGAGATGACTAAAGGGGTAGTCGATAGAGTTCTATACAATCATGAATAATATGAAGAATGTGAGTATGGTGATGTTGTCTAGCCCTTCACGTAACACAAAAACTAGTGTTCTGATCACCAGATGAAATTAATTAGCAGCAAGTTTAAAACAAACAAAAAGACATCCTTCCTCATCCAATACAGGATTAACCTGTAGAATGTTGTGAATGAAGATCAAAAGTTTAACTGCATTCAAAAAATGAGAAGTTCATGGAGGAAATGTCCATCAATGGATCTTAGCCAAATCATGTCAGGGACACAACCCTTGGGTGTCCCTACATCACCAGCCGCCAAAAGCTGGGGCTGAATGACAGCTGATGGATCTGTTCTGTTCATTTCTTCTGAAGCATCTGGCCACTGTTTGAAGACATGATTTGGGACTAGATCAGGAATGGACAATAAGCCAGATGCAGCTTGCCAGGATTAGCCCTGAATGGGTCATCATCACTTTATTTACCTGCGCCTCCACAGGTGCAGCCACTTGAAGCTCCACTGGCTGTGGATTGCTGTTCCCAGCCAATGGGAGTTGCAAGAAGTGGTGTCCCGGTCTGTACCTCTTCCCACAGCTCCCATTGACCGGGAGCAGCAATCTGCAGTGAACAGGAGCTTCAAGAAGCCATACCTGTGGAGGTGCTGGAACATAAAGTGCTGGCAGCCTGCCAGGGGCTAACCCTGGTGAACCGCATCTGGCTTGCAGGCCGGTTATAGCCCACTACTGGGCTGGATGATCTGACCTACTATGACTGTTCTTATGATCAGGTCGATGGGGTGCCGAATCCCACAATAAAAGAATAAATTTTATTAAAATAAGATGAGACAGCACTTACCATTTAGAGAGGTGCTCACTAGGGGGAAAGAGGTGGTTTCTGTAGTAAGACAAAGACACAATTAGAGAAAACGTTTATGGTAATGATAGTGGATCCTTCTATTATATTATCCAGCAGGTGAATGTTAATTTGCAGTAGATATCACCAATAATATACAAGAGCAGAGGCACAGCAAATCAGGCTCTAAATCCAGCCTTTGGATGCACATTAGCAACTTCAGAAAACTGCCTAAACAATTTAAAACTAGGTATAATAAATACATATAATAATAGCAATATGCTGAGGTCATTGATGGTGTCTTGCATACTCAAAGTGCTCTACAAATAGCTTGATTGTAGGGCATGCCTTCAGAAAAGCATATCCCCCAAGTTCAAGTTCCTGCTCTAATTACTGACTATCGATACAAAGTGGAACAGCTTCAGAAGAAGAGCATGAGTGAGTCCCACACCCATATCCCAGAGTGCTCTCCTGCAACAAAGAAGACAAAGACAAATTCCTGTTTCAGCTCAGACAGAAAGGAGAATTGAACCAGGGCATAGCACAGTCCAGCTTAGTGCACTAACCTCTGGACTAATGGTTGGACCTCTGTTTGCTGTCTCCTGCTCTTGCCATTGACTAAAAATTTCTGTTAGGGATCTAATTCTACACACCTACTCAATGCTATCTGGGTGAAAGATGCAAAAAATACAGAGGTGCCTGAAAAAGCCAAAGGTATAATGCATAGAAAATAGTGCAAATAATCTCTCTTGGGCTCTGGAAAGCAGTGGTAGAAGGATTCAGCAGTAGAAAAGAGCGTTGAGAGAAGAAGAAACTGGAAGAAGCTAGAAGCAGCAGGAATCTGAGGTATTCTGGTGGAGGAAAGATGTAGAGAGCCAGAGGTGGAAATAAAGGATGGGGAATGAGAGAGAAATAAAAAAGAATAGAGAAAGGTGGCTAAGTGAAAACCTTCGAATTCATGGGAGACTAGCCACCGGTGTTGTAGGGAGCACAGGGGCAGCTCAGATTCCATGGCTGGTAGATTAGGAAGGATATTTTATGTTAGGAAAGGAACCAGACTTCAAATTTGTTCTGAAGAAGTTGCCCTGCTTTAAAGTTATAGTTAGGGTTCATACACATATCCTTACTCACCTGTTTTAACATAATCATTTATAAATACACTGAAGGGATGAACACTAGCTATAGAAGTCTTTACATATCTCATTACAAACCAATGGTCTAATGTAAACAGAAGTAATTATAATGCAGCTTAAATACTAGTTACAAAAATTACCCACACAATTTCCAGTTACAAAACCCCAAGTTACATAACATGAGCTTTACCAGATTGTTTAGAATACATCGGTTCAAGCATTTTGAACAGGTTAATTAAACCCATCACAAGGTAATGAGAAAAAAAATCACACGCAAAGGGAAAGATGCCAGCACAATAGTGTGTAATAGTTCATTTACCCCAGGAACACTATGGCATTTCACAATTCTATCTTTTTACATTTTGTTAAAATATCTTTAATAAAATATTAGCTGGGTGGTTCAATGGGCACCTGAAAGCGTTACTCTTGCAGTACTTGACAATAAATATGTATTTTAACAAGAGAAATTACATTTCCTCCATAATTTATACCCTGAATACCGAGATTTGGAGACATTAAATTGTTAATTGACAGGATATTGAGTGACTTGATTTTAATTTTAATACAGGCCATTAAACACAAAACCCTGGGTGTTGGGAACAAGGTTAATTTCACCATATAAAGTAGTTTATTTAAATGACTCTGATAGTTACAGTCAACTAGCTTCTTTGTCAAAAGAATGGAGCTGTGCTATCCGGGGTGGCCGTACACGGACACGACCTTCAATCTTTGCACAAAGCTCCCATTGGCATGATTGGGCATTCCAGATGTAGACCCAGTAAAAGTGAGCAAAAGTTCTCTTTACATTTGTGCTTTGCAAGAATTGGAGGCATTTTACCTGTGGCAGCCTGCAGAGTTCCAGAAGTTAACAGTAACATCGAAGTGAAGATCATCATGGTACCCATCTTGTGAGAGCTCCTGAGGAATGGAGCATGAAAATTTATAGGCTCTGAGCACAGAGGGGTGGGGTTCAGCGGTCTGCTCTGCATCTACTGTCAATCAATGCAAAGTGCATTCCGAAAGTGTTTTTTATTTCAGCCACAAAGGAAGATGTGTTTAATTTGTTCTCCTTTTCCTTTTGTTTTTAACCTCCTGGTCTCTGCTGGAAATTAATATTTGAACAAAACAACTTGCATTTCCTGAAGGAGACCTTTTGACTGAAATTCTGCCACAGGAGTTTGACTCGTATATGAACCCAAAGTTATCTTTGGTGTCTCTAGAGTGGATCCAGGTGTTTTATTCTTCCCAGCTCCTGCTGGAAGGGGGAGAATCTTCAAGACAGTAGGAAGTGATGGGGTGGCCTTTCTCCAGGTCGGAATTTTTCGTGGTGTTTGAAGGATCAATCTATAATTTAGGGGTGTGATTGAGTCACAGCATCACAAATGAAGTACTGCCAAATATTTGTAGAATATTTTATTAATGTCTTATTGACATTTTGGGGTTCCCCCAGGCCAGTAATGGGTTCATTCACTTTTCATCTTGTAATCCTGGGTGTCTTCTGACTATTCAGCTTTGAGTCAGAGCTCTGACTCCAGCAACTTGCCAGCAGCCCACTAGCCTCACACTGGCTGTGCCCAACTTGGTTAGTCTTTACAGGCTGAACTTAGTACTTTCCAGCCTCAAATCCACCCCAGATCAGCCTACTGTACAGATCAGTCCATCTCTCGGGACACTCACAAAGAAAGTAGTACATTCGCTGCCTCTATAAAGACAGTAAACCAATTCAACTGCTTAGCTTTCTGGAAGCGCACAGTTTACTCAACTAACATAGCACAGATGATTTATAATGAAAGCAAAGAACAAGGATTAAGTGATACCAAGTAAAAGGGATAAAGGTAGAGATTGTTACAAGGAAATAAAAGTGAAAATATGCTTCTAAAAGACCAAAACTTGACCTTATACACTTCTGGTTGAAGCTGGTTTCTCTCACTCACATTTCCTTTCCAGATTTTCTGCCTGGATCCATCACAGAGATCAGATTGCTTGGTTTCTTTGTCTGCTAAGGTAAAGAATAAAGGAAATCCTCATATCCCCAAAGGGACTGTCTGTCTGACAAGTCAGGAAGGTTTCCAGGGGATTCAGTCTCTTGTGCTCTCTGGGGCAGGAGCCATGTTAATAATGGCTCATAAGTGCCGGATCAGGATAACCACGACTGGCTTAGCTCCATGGCATTGTTTACTGCTAATATGTAAATTGAGGAAAACCCACATTCTTGTATTTAGGACAGACCAGGTGTGTGCCTTCACTTAAGCTAAACTGTCTGGTCCTGAACATATTTTAATTATGTCATTCAGAGGGAATTTATAACTTCACACAGAACATTAACATATGAATTTTTTCAGTAGTATCAGTACTCAGCATGCCGTTAGATTTTATATAATACCCTGTACAACGCTTTTTGGATAAATACAATGACAACAGAATCTTGGCTGTAGTGAGTTGAATGGGTCTGATGAGTGACAGCCAGAGCTGCTGATGCAGGGGGAAGAGGGGCAAAGACAGCAATTATCCAGGGGCCCAGCAATTGAACAGCGCCTGGGCTCTAGGCTGCTGCCGTCACTACGGCAGCCACAGTGGCAGCTAAAGCCTCAAGGCCTTTAAATCATCACTGGAAAGTCTGGGTAGTGATGAGGGCTTGCTGCCCGTAGCCCCGCCCCTTCTGCCCGAAGTCCTGCCCCTTCCAGGGGGTCTGAAGCCAAGGTCCTCATCCCCCCCACACACACACATTGCCCAGGGCCCAGTGAAGTCTGTTACTAGGTCTGATGACTGCATACTCTATGCCAGTGAGCATCAAGGCTTCTTAGGCACATGTTACTGATTAGATTTTAGGGGCAAAACAGACTTTGGAAACTGCTGGGCTCCCCCACATTTTCACAACTATAGTCACAAACACGTTTGCTCCGATCAATGTCAGACACAAATGCGGTTGTCTTCACTACTCATCCTTCCAAAGACAATGGATCATCACAGGGTACAAGCCCAATGGCACCGACCATGACCGTGAGATTGTGAAAACCAGCATAGAACAATAGAATCCTAGGGCTGGAAGAGATCTCAGGAGGTCATCAAGTCCAGCCCCCTGCCAAACCAGGACTAACCCCAACTAAATCATCCCAGCCAGGGCTTTGTCAAGCTGGGACTTAAAAACCTCTAGGGATGAAGATTCCACCACCTCCCTAGGTAACCCATTCCAGTACTTCACCACCCTCCTAGTGAAATCAGTTTTCCTAATATCCAACTTAGACCTCCCCCACTGTAGCTTGAGACCATTGCTCCTTGTTCTGTCATCTGTCACTACTGAGAACAGCCTCTCTCCATCCTCTTTGGAACTTCCCTTCAGGAAGTTGAAGGCTGCTGTCAAATCCCCCCTCACTTCTTCTCTTCTGCAGACTAAATAAGCCCAAATCCCTCAGTCTTTCTTCATAGGTCATGTGCTCCAGCCCCCTAATCATTTTCTTTGCCCTCCGCTGGACTTTCTCCAATGCATCCACATCCTTTCTGTAATGGGGGAGCCCAGAATTTGATGCAGTACTCCAGATGTGGCCTCACCAGTGCTGAATAAAGGGGAATAATCACTTCTCTAGATCCACTGGCAGTGCTCCTCCTAATGCACCCTAATATGCCATTAACCTTCTTGGCTACAAGGGCACGCTGTTGACTCATATCCAGCTTCTCTTCCATTGTTATCCCCAGGTCCTTTTCTATTGAACTGCTGCTTAGCCACTCTGTCCCCAGCTTGTAATGGTGCTTGGGATTCTTCTGTCCCAAGTGCAGGACTCTGCACTTATCCTTGTTGAACCTCATCAGATTTTTTTTGGCCCAATTCTCCAATTTGTCTAGGTCACTCTGGACCCTATCTCTACCCTCCAATGTATCTACCTCTCACCCTAGCTTAGAGTTATCCGCAAACTTGTTGAGGGTGCAATCCATTTCCTCATGCAGGCCATTAATGAAGATGTTGAACAAAACCAGCCCTAGAACTGATCCTTGGGGCACTCCGCTTGAAACCGACCACCAACCAGACATTAACCTGTTGATCACTACCCATTGGGCTGGACAGTCTAGCCAGTTTTCTATTCACCTTGCAGTTCATTTATCCAATCCATACTTCCTTGACTTGCTTAATTTCCTTACCCACAGTTTGAGGTAGGCATAATGTTTGCAGTAAAAACTGTAGCTAACTTAACCTGATCTCTTTTGGGACTGAGCTTTGACTTGAGTTTGTGATAAAAAAAATATTGAGTGGAAGATGCTAAACTAGACCAATCGATTTGTTTGCATGAAAGCCATGAAGAAATCTGTGGATTGTACACAAAATCAAATGAAAAAGAGTGGTTTTGAATATGTTTCACAAGAGGCCTCCATGTTCACTGAAATCTGAAATGCTGTGTTGAAAAGTAGCATTTGAATTGAAATTAACAAAATACTAGAGGATTGTGCCCTCTGCTCACTATGCTCGCCAAACCCTCATCTCTGGGAATAGGCAGGCCACTGGCCTCTCATGCCACCCCTGGCTGCGAGGGAAGGAAGGGCTGGAGGCCGCGCCATCCCCGGCCTCCTGGCTCCCCCCCAGCCTCTGGACTCCAGCCCCTACGACCCCTTCCCCGGTCATGGCTCTGATCTCCTGGCCCCCATCCAGCCATTGGAGGAGGTCCAGGGGTAAGCCAGGACCAGTGGGGGGTGGTAGCAGCAGCTCCTCGCTGCGCTCCAGGGCCCTGATGCTCCGGGACCCAGCAGGGAACCACCGCCTCCACCTGGCAAGCATGTGGACCACCTCCTGCCTGTCTCTCCAGCCTTGAACACCCCCACCCTCCACAAGATTACAGCGCCAGCACTGGCTTCCTGCAAGGGAGTGGAGAGAGGAGGAAACCCCAAGGCTCCGCACCGGATTCGGCTTGCGGAGAAGTGTGTGCTCTGCAGTGGGGAGGGGAGCTCCATGGCCCACAGGCCACGCCCCTCCTTCCATCCCTACCCCCACCTCCAGCCTCCATTTCTACACCCACCATCATTCCTAACCCCTCCCCCTCCCTACTCTGCCCACTCCCCTCCTTCTATCCCTACCCTCTGCCCCCTGCCTCCATTCCTACACCTATCCATCCTCCCTAACCCCTCCCCCTCTTAACTCCCACACTACCCATCCCCCTGCCTCCATTCCTATATCCCGCTCACCCCCACCATCCCACTTTACCGCACTGCCCATTCCCACAAACACCCTATCCCCCTTCCTCCCACTCTACACACACCCTGCCCCCTCTCATGAATGGGCAACCTAACCAGCTAGGAAACAGCACCAGTGGGTTGGCAGCTGTCCGAATGCTACTAGGCTGCCTCTTTGTGGTGCCTCAGGGGATGAAGGGGGAGAATTAGCCCCCTGACTCGAGCCGTGCAGAGTCTGTTGGAGGGGTAGTGTGGTGTGTGGGGGCGGGGGTTAGCCAAACTCTTTCTTTTTGGAACACTTCCTACGATATACAATTTTAGTTACAGTTGCCTTCCACTAACTCAACCACTACAGTTTAGATAAACTGAGAATCAATTGTGCAGATTATGAGGCAGGTTTTGTGGATCAAGGGTGGTCCCTGGGCCACATGCTGATAAACATGTAGATCATGTGGAATCATTGGCCAGATTGAGTTGGATGTAAAATGAGCAAAGTTCAATGGAAATCAATGGAGATTCACTTACATCAGCTAGAGGGCTAGCTCTGTATGTACAGAATGTGCTTAACTACTACTTTTTTTTTTTTTTTTTTTTTTAATGCTGTGTTCAGTCTTACCTTGGTGAACATGATAAAAGTGTTTGGTGGAAATCATGGCTCCTGTTTCTGTCACATTTTACATGCTGCTCCTAAATGGGTTTGAGCTTCAACAATGTTTTGTAAATATCTTATTTTTTTCAGCACTCAGAAAAATACAAGGTGCCTCCTGAAACACATTATGATACTGTCTGACAGTCTGAATTCAACAGGACATAGCGGTGAGAGTCAGAAGGGGCAAAAAGAAAGGAGGGTAAAACACTGTAAAATCTCACAGTGTTTTCTTGTTTACCACACTTCATGCAGACAAGATGGCAGAAGTAAATATTTCAGAGGGACTATAATGGGGAAAGGGAGGTGGCTTAGTAAACATGCTTTGGAAGATGTCCAATACAAGAGGAACAGAAAAGACGTCACAAAGATGGGTCCATTACAGGAACAAAAAAAAAAGCGTAAAGGTTGGCACTGTTATAATGGAATGGGGAAGTGCAAAAGGCAAAGAGTCATAGCTATAGTTTAAATCCTTGAACACAAAGCACAAGGAACTTAATCAAAATATAAAAGGGCACAGACAAAGCTAAGATTAAAAGTGCAAGTAAATAGGGTGCTGGTTCTTCTGTGTCCAAACTGCCATATTTTCACAAGAATAAGAAAATTCACGCTTGAATAAATCACTACTCACAATTTCCCTGTTTCAGACATCTTAGAGAAAGAACCAATATTGAATGGTTTTTGCTAATCTATCTCATACTGATTAGCAAAGGAAAAACCACCTAAAGGATGATATTTCTTCCCTCACATTTTTAAAACTATTAGGAATAGCAAATGAATTAATAAAAAAATCATTCTCAAATGGGTCAAGCAGAAGAAAGGCTAAACAGGCCAGGTAATTTATTCACAGCCCATAATTTTGCCAACTCTTTTCTCCAGCTCAGACTTCAGAATGTTTCCAATTGTTTTTCTCATGGATTACTTGTAGAAGAATTTCATTGTCACACAAGCCTTTCACCAGCGTGAAAAAAATTGCAAATTAACATGTGCATGTATTTACTACAAGTGCTTTCCCCTTTCTATCCAGACATTACAAGTGTCTTGGAATGTCTGGATAGATTTTAATGGGCTTTCCCTAATAACCATGAAGTCCTTTCTTTCACTATACAGAAGAAGAAATACCGCTAAGTTCTGAAAAAGCAAACAAACAAACAAAAAACCCACTCCTGAAATCTGTGTTCTCTCAACATTCCCTGGCATTAAATTCAGTTGATTATTATTACCATTTTTTTCTAGTCACAGTGTTTCGGAGGCTATTCATGACCTTCATAATGAGGGCCTGGCCCCTTAACTACTCATCAGGGAAGAGCTGTATGAAATAGCCCTGTGTGTCCACCAGTTATAGTATGGCCTTGGAAATCAGCGCTCTTGGATTCTACTTCCTGGGCCTGTGTAACCTTGAGCATGTCACTGAGGGAGTAATGTTGTTCCCAGTTCAAACCAATGAAAAAGCTCCTAGTGATTTAAGTGGGGAAAGATCAAGAATCTCTGGCATTCAGCAGTTACAAAGACAGACACTGTAGGGAGTTCTCTCTTTTATTTCCTCCTCTTTCTATATTGTGCTTGTGTGAAATGATGATTGGCACAGCAGGAAGCTAATGCCACCGGAAGAACAGAAAGCAGTCTATGTCATGCTCTAGAGCAGTGTTTCTTAAACTATGTTCCGCAGCACACCAGTGTGCCACGAGGCATCGGAGGTGTGCTGCGGAGCACAACAGAATTCAAAATGGCCACCCTTAAAGGATGTTTTTAAGACTGAGGAACACCAAACAATAACTTTTTTTAATGAGGAACACCAAGGCCCTCAATAACTTCCCCTCCGACCCTTCCCCCCCACCCACCTTTTCTTTTTTTTTTTTTTGCTTGGTGTTCCTCATAAAAAAAATATATTGTTTGGTGTTCCTCGGTCTTAAAAAATTTAGGAAACACTGCTCTAGAGCCACATGTGGCTCTTCTGAAGTTAATATGTGGCTCCTTGCTCAGGCACCAACTCCAGGGATGCAGTGAGAGGTGACAACTTTCCAGTGCTCAACTCCTGGCTCCACTTCCTCCTCCAAGCGTATTGCAGGAGGCACGGGGAAGGGAGAGGAGGCACTGATCAGTGGGGCGTCGGGAAGGAAGAGGAGGCACTGATTGGTGCGCAAAAGATGCTGGAGATGGGAGAGGAGGCACCTGATGGGGACTGCTGACAAATTACTGTAGCTGTTTGGCAATGTAATTGGTAAACTGTGGCTCTTTCTCAGGCTCAGTTTGACCACACCTTGTCTATGTGAATAGACTGCAAACATATGAGAGACTACTGCAGACAATGCATCAGAAGTAGGTGACTTCAAACCCACCACTTGATTGAAAGAAAACAATGACAGCTCAGAAGACGCTATAGTAGTTCATCAGTGTGGTGTCCTGACAGGTCTCCTGCTCTGTCTATTCGGCTATGTGCGTGTGTGCTCCTCCTGTGTGTTGTGTTGACTTTACTTAAGTATCCAACACAGCAGACTGAGAGGCTACGTCTACACTGCAAAGTTTTGTGCAAAAACAGCTGTTTTTGCGCAAAAACCCGCAGTGCATCCACACCTCAAATGCACTTTTGTGCAAGTAAATCGACAGTAAAACGGCAGAACAGAGGGCTTTTTCCACTGTAGGTAAACCTCCTTCTAAGAGGCATAACTTCTTTTTGCACAAGAGTTCTTGCACAAAAAGGCAAGTGTGGACATTCTGCAGAGATTTCTTGTGCAAGAAACCATTTTGGGAAAAAGCACAGGTGTTCTGATGGCCATTCTATGAATGGCCAGCGAAGATTTCTTGCACAAGACTGTCCGTGCAATGTGGATGCTCTTTTGTGCAAACCACAAAAGGTGTGGACGTGCTCTTGTGCAAGAAGTTTTTGCGCAAAAACTCTTGCGCAAAAGGCTTCTTGCACAAGAAGCCTGCAGTGTAGACATAGCCTGAGAGCGCCTCCAAAGAACATAAAATCATATAAGGATTGAAGGTGCCCAGCCAGGTTTATTGTCAAACAAAGTACAGGAATAGTTGTCAGGAGACTCTACCAAATCTCTGTGCATATGTACTAGGACAGACCAGATCAGTCAATGAGAGGCCCCATTGTACCCTAGGCCAGACAAAGTCAGCCCCTCCAAGACACAACCTTATATACAGGTACAAACAAGTTGCACATCACTCCTGACATATCAGGTTATCACCTTCTGACGTGATTTAGATACCAACCGTCACCCTGCACCTAGTGGTTTGATTAGAACGTCTCCATCCATCATGCTGTCATTTTAGACCCAGTTCTGAACCTGGGTCGGTATGTCCCTGTTATCTGTGAGGAGGGTGTAGGGACCAAGTTCCTCTTTTATGAGATATTGTTATAACCCTTCTATAATGTGCTTTTACCTATGCCCAGTACCAATTACTGTTTTATAGCTGGTACCTCATACCAATTTCTGTTTTAAATCTGTACCTAATACTAATGATTGTTTTACACTATCAGCCCTGTTTATGCCAAGTTCTGTGACCAGGGGCCTGCCTTTTGCTCACAGCTTAGCTTTGCTTTCTATTAACAAAGTTGTGACCATTGTTGGCTATGCCTCAGGCTTCACACCAGACCTGTGCTACATGGGTTTCCACTTCAGACCCTCATCTCACTACATCTGATTATGGAACATCCTAAAGTCAGATTGCACAGTATCGGCTGTCATAATGCCAACATTTTCCTGTATTTGGAATTACAACCAGTTGCTCCAAGAAGCCTGGTGCCAGCTAATTCAATCTACCTAGTCCACCTGGTACTGGACTTCAATTGGTAATCCACTGATTTCTTGATTATGAAGATAGGGATGATTTATCTTTTGATTGAGCAAACTGATGTCCAATGTATAGCACCAGTTACTTATTTACTACTTTATTCTATTACAATAGTCATGTAAGAAAAGGTCTCAGGTAAAAAAATGTCCCAGCACATTGATCTGACTTTTGTATGCAACTCCATCACATAACCATTCAAATACTAACGCAACAATTATCAAAGTAATCCGTAAATTTTGTAACAGTTACAGGTGTGTTTGTGGTCAATTCATGAACAAAAAGAAAAGGCTGGTGAACCTGATCTGCAGCCTGGCACAAACCATCAGCCCAGGACTGGATTAAGGGGGGGGGGCTAGCCAGGCAGCTGCCCGGGGTGCCAACCTATGGGGGGACGCCTGATGGCAGCTGTAAGGGGCGCCGCGCACCCAGCCGCACGGCGCCCCTTAGAGCTGCAATCAGGCGCCGCGCGCCCAGGGCCGGGGTCCACACGGCGCCCCTTAGAGCTGCAGTTGGGTGCCGAGTGCCCGATTGCAGCTGTAAGGTGCGCAGCATGCTGCGGGGCAGGGCCGCGCATGCGTCACGCACCTGCTGCCCAGGGCGCAGGAATGGCTCGAGCCGGCCCTGCATCAGCCATGCCCACTCCTATTTGTAGCCCATTCCTCTGGGCTCGGTTATCCTTCAGCACAAAAAAGGGAAAATGGAAAAAAGTAACAGTCCTGTTCTCAGTTGATTGAGACCTCCTTCTGGCCTCTGAAGGGCCATGAACCAGCTAATGGGTTGAACCATCCCTCAGCCTATGAGTGTCTGCAGGTTTTGGCTCTCTTTTCTTAGCCTTCTGCTGCTGCAGCTACAAAAGAGTACACACTCAGCCCTTCTCCATTGGTCCTTGGTAGCCTAATGGAGCTGGCATGTTCCTTTATATCTCTTGGCTCAGACCCAGTCACTAAATGTTGTCCAGCTGGGTCAAATGATTCCCAGCTCCTACCTGCTGGGCTCTTGTCAATAAGGGTATGTCTACATTACAGCGTTATTTCGAAATATCTTATTTCGAAATAGTTAATTCAAAATAAGTTATTTTGAAATAACGCATCTACATACAAAATGCATTTTGAAATAGGGTTTTTCTATTTCGAAATAGCGCATCCGCACTGAGTGGATGCTGAATCGCATTTAAGGCTGGCTGGAACCAGGTCTGGCAGGGCATCAGGTCAGGAGTTACTTTGTGTGGATGCTGCCTGAGGCTATCTGAGGCCTGTGCTTAAATGGACTCCCCCCCCCCGGACAGCTGGTTCTCATGTTTCCCTGCTTGCTTGCCTACCTCGATGAGGGACAGCAAAGCATTTTGTCTCTGCGTGCTCTGGTTGCCCTCACTCGGGACACCACAGCACTCTGCAACATGGAGCCAGAGCCGCCCCTGGGCACTCTGGTGCTTCTCTTGGATGCATTGCTGTGAGCCTGGCTGCACTTTCTGCAGGCTGCCATCCGGGAGGTCCATCAGGGGGCTGTCAGTATCCAGGAGGCTCTGCGGGAGAGCTTCCACCCTGAGGAGCACTAAGAGCCTCCCTGGTGTGCCCCACTGGGGGCTTGTGCTTCATTCCTCTCTCATGTCCTTCCACTTACCCCTCCCTAACCCCCCTTCCTGATGCCAAATAAAATACATGTATTTTCATGAACACAAACTCTCTTTATTTAACAAAACTGGGAGGGGGGAATGAAACTCTGGTGAGACTGGGGAAAGGAGGTAGGAGAGGGGAAGGGAGAGGGGAGGGGGAAACCTGGGAGGAGGGAGCTGGAAGGAGGAAGCAAGGGGAAGAAGGGGGAGGGGAAGCACAGGGCTCAGGGTTTGAGGTCTCACCGGACCAACTAGATTTTCATGCAAACCTGCTCCTGGGTTCGCATGTGGCCTTTGGTGGCCAGGCTGGCAGCTATCCTGCCATAGATGGCCGCGTTCCTCTGTCTAGTGCGGAGATCATGGATGTTGGGGGCATCTCCCCCAAACCTGAATAAGGTCCATGATCTCCACCCTGGACCAGAAAGGCGCCCACCTTCTCCGTGCCCTGTCAGGCTCCTGGGAGCTGGCAGACTGCTCCTGGGGAGCGGTGGAAGGCTGGCTGCCAGTGGCTTGCTGGCTCATGTTTTGGGGCCACTGGGTCAGAGGCAGTGACTGCTGGCTCTGGGCTGGCAGGCTTGGAGCTGGCACAGGCATTGTGGCCAGAGTCAACCCCTTTAAGGGCTTCAGGGAGGGGGGAGGGAGAGGAGTGTTCTTGGTTGAGGCTGGAGTGGCCACCAGGGTCTACACAGCACTTATTTCGAAATAGCTATTTCGAATTTGGCATTATTCCTCATGGAATGAGGTTTACCTAATTCGAAATAAGCCCTCCGCTATTTCAAATTAATTTTGAAAAAGCGGTTTGGCTGTGTAGACGCTAGTAAAGTTATTTCAAAATAATGGCTGTTATTTCGAAATAACTTTGCTATGTAGACATACCCTAAGGGTATATCTACACTATGACCCTAGTTCGAACTAGGGTGGTTAATGTAGGCATTCGAAGTTGCAAATGAAGCCCGGGATTTAAATATCCCGGGCTTCATTTGTATCTTGCCGGGCGGGCGCCATTTTTAAATCCCCTTAGGTTGAACTCCGTGCCCACGGCTACACGCGGCACGGAGTAGGTAGTTCGAATTAGGATCTCTAATTCGAACTACCGGTACACCTCGTTCCACGTGTAGCTGCAGGCACGGAGTTCGACCTAAGGGGATTTAAAAATGGCGCCCGCGCGGCAAGATGCAAATGCAGCCCAGGATATTTAAATCCCGGGCTTCATTTGCAACTTCGAATGCCTACATTAACCACCCTACTTCAAACTAGGGTGGTAGTGTAGACATACCCTAAGAGAGTTACTTGCTTACTGGGCTCTTAGAGGAGTAGACTGCCCTGTTACACACTGCCTTTTTTGGGGGTGGGGGGGGGAGAGGAATTGTTTATACCACCTTAGTAATAACCTTTTTATTGTCTTATTTATCATCTCCCGCTCTCTCTCTGCTTTGTCCACCCATTTTCAAGCCTGGCCCTGACATCCAGTTCCTCTGATCCTACTCAACATACCCTTCCTCGCCATTTAATTCCCACTTCCTCCTTGTTAAACAGCTCTGACTCCTCCCTTGCTAACTCAGGTATCTAGTATCCTCATTAGTTGTTCTGTATGTCTGACATTCTCTGGAAGGTCCTCCCCATGCTCCTTTCCTCCCTGGAAAAGGGCTGAGATTGAGGGAGACTTGGAGGGGTGGCAGTAACAGGTTGCCCACCAAAGATTAAATGCCAGGTGCAATATTCTGAATCGTAGAAGATTTTACAGCCATTTTCAACAGCTAATGAACCATGTCAAGTACCTGCTCAGATTAGAGTATGAAGAGGTTGGTGGGTGTGTGGCTGTGGGTTTGTGCCTGAGCAACTGAGGAAGTTGGTGGTTGGTGTTAAGAGCATGTAAAGAGCTATTCAGAGGAACAAGAGCAAAATAAGATGTTGTACTGGCCCAAAGATGCAACGTATCCTTATCTTACTACTGACATATGTACAGATAGAGAACTCCTGTAACAGGGGTATGATTGAAAGCTAGGGAGAGGGAGGGAGAGCTTAGGACACTTGGATGGGTTATGAGGTGAAGGGACTTGAGCAGTGAGAGGAGTTGACAGGGGTGCTCCAGTCAAATCCTCTCACTTCTGGAAAATTTCTTTTCTGGTTCTCAGAGTATAGCCACTTAGCTAGCTATGTCTTTGGGTACATCTGCATAGCAAAAAACCCTGTTGCACCAACTCTTAGCACCCAATTGACTCGGGTTTGGGATACAGGTCTAAAACTCTTGGTGTAAACATTCAAGCCTGGGCTGGAACCTGAGCTCCAAGACTCCCCCGGACCAGGTTTCACAGCCTATACTCCAACCCAAGCATCTACACTGATATTTTTAACTCCACAACACACACCCAAAGGTTGGTTTAAATGGGCTCTGACTTTCTGCTGTGGGTTATTTTTTCTGGGTAGACATCATCTGTGTCCTTGTCAGTCCATGAAAATTTAGCTGTTTCTCTCTATATAACTCATTTTCTTTTCTTTTTTTCTCCCCTTCCTAAAAGGAACAAAACACCTGTCCTCTTGCTCTACCTTTGTCAATATTTTTACCATTGTAGCCTTTTAGTGTAAATTATCACTGTCAAAGTCAGCTGCCACTTAAGACAGTCCCTGGGTCAGCACTCCTGCTGAGATCCCTTTCCAGCCCCAAAGTGCATCCCTGTCTAGTGGTAGGCCTGTGCCTCCACCCCTCTTAGGAGTAGCGGTGAGGAGTCCTGTGGCACCTTATAGACTAACTGAAGTGTTGGAGCATAAGCTTTCGTGGGCAAAGACCCACTTCGTCAGATGCATGTAGTGGAAATTTCCAGAGGCAGGTATAAATATGCAGGCCAGAATCAGGCTAGAGATGACGAGGTGGATCCAATCAGGGAGGATGAGGCCCGCTTCTAGTAGCTGATCTGGAGGTGTGAATTCCAAGAGAGGAGAAGCTGCTTTTGTAGTTAGCTAGCCATTCACAGTCTTTGTTTAATCCTGAGTTGATTGTGTCAAACTTGAAGATGAACTGTAGCTCAGCAGTTTCTCTTTGAAGTCTGGTCCTGAAGTTTTTTTGCTGCAGGATGGCTACCTTTAGATCTGCAATTGTGTGTCCAGGGAGATTGAAGTGTTCCCCTACAGGTTTTTGTACGTTGCCATTCCTAATATCTGATTTGTGTCCATTGATTCTTTTATGTAGGGACTGTCCAGTTTGGCCAATGTATATAGCAGTGGGGCATTGTTGGCACATGATGGCATATATTACGTTAGTAGATGTGCAGGAGAATGAACCAGTGACAGTATGGCTGATCTGGTTAGGTCCTGTGATGGTGTTGCTGGTGTATATATGTGGGCAGAGTTGGCACCGAGGTTTGTTGCATGGATTGGTTCCTGAGTTAGAGTTATTATGGTGCGGTGTGTAGTTGCTGGTGAGAATATGCTTCAGGTTGGCGGGTTGTCTGTGGGCAAGGACTGGCCTGCCTCCCAAGGCCTGTGAAAGCGAGGGATCATTGTCCAGGATGGGTTGTAGATCACTAATGATGTGTTGGAGAGGTTTTAGCTGAGGACTGTAGGTGATGGCCAGTGGTGTTCTGTTGGTTTCTTTCTTGGGCTTGTCCCGTAGCAGGAGGCTTCTGGGTACACATCAGGCTCTGTCAATCTGTCTCCTCACTTCCTCGTGTGGGTATCGTCGTTTACAGAATGCTTGTTGAAGATCTTTTAGGTGTAGGTCTCTGTCTGAGGGGTTGGAGCATATGCGGTTGTACCTCAGTGCTTAGCTGTAAACAATGGATCGTGTGGTGTGTCCGGGATGGAAGCTGGAGGCATGCAGGTAAGCATAGCGTTCGGCAGGCTTTCGGTATAGGGTGGTATTGATGTTACCGTCACTTATTTGCACCGTGGTGTCCAGGAAATGGACCTCCCATGTAGACTGGTCCATGCTGAGGTTGATGGTGGGGTGGAAGCTGTTGAAATCGTGGTGAAATTCTTCCAGAGTTCCTTCCCATGGGTCCAGATGATGAAGATGTCATCGATGTAGCGTAGGTAGAGAAGGGGCATAAGTGGACGAGAGCTGAGGAAGCGTTGTTCCAGGTCAGCCATAAAAATGTTGGCATATTGTGGGGCCATGCGGGTGCCCATAGCAGTGCCACTGGTCTGAAGGTATATATTGTCACCAAATCTGGAATAGTTGTGTGTGAGGATAAATTCACAGAGTTCAGCCACCAGTTGTGCTGTGGCATCATCAGGGATACTGTTCCTGACAGCTTGTACTCCATCTGCATGTGGGATGCTAGTGTAGAGAGCCTCTACATCCATGGTGGCTAGGATGGTGCTTGCTGGAAGATCACCAATGCATTGTAGTTTTCTCAGGAAATCCGTAGTGTCACGGAGGTAACTGGGAGTGCTGGTGGCATAGGGTCTGAGTAGAGAATCCACATAGACAGACAGTCCTTCAGTGAGAGTGCCAATGCCCGAGATTATGGGGTGTCCAGGATTTCCAGGTTTGTGGATCTTGGGTAATAGATAGAACAACCCTGGTCGGGGCTCTAAGGGTGTGTCGATTTGTTCCTGTGCTTGTGTAGGGAGTGTCCTGAGCAGATGGTGCAGTTTCTTAGTGTATTCCTTAGTGGGATCTGAGGAAAGAGGCCTGTAGAATTTAGTATTGGAGAGTTGTCTGGCAGCCTCCTTTAGGTAGTCAGGCCTGTTCATGATGACAACAGCACCTCCTTTGTCAGCCTCTTTGATTATAATGTCAGAGTTGTTCCTGAGGCTGTGGATGGCATTGCGTTCTGCACGACTGAGGTTACCAGGCAAGCGATGCTGTTTTTCCACAATTTCTGCCTGTGCACGTCGGCGGAAGCATTCTATGTAGAGCTCCAGACTGTCATTTCGGCCCTCAGGAGGAGTCCATGTGGAGTTCTTCTTCTTGTGCTGTTGGTGGGAAGGTATCTGTGAGTCAGTGCACTGTTCAGTGTTGTGTTGGAAGTATTCCTTGAGACGGAGACAGCGAAAGTAGGCTTCCAGATCACTGCAGAACTGTATCATGTTAGTGGGGGTGGCGGGGCAAAAAGAGAGTCCCCGAGATAGAACAGACTCTTCTGCCGGGCTGAGTGTGTAGTTGGAAAGATTGACGATATTGCTGGGTGAGTTAGGGGTACCACTGTTGTGGCCCCATGTGGTAGGTAGGATTTTAGACAGCTTACAGTCCTTCTTCCTCTGTAGAGAAGTGAAGTGTGTAATGTAGATCTCCTGTCTTATTTTAGTAAAGTCCATTTGTGGGGAAGGTTGGTGTTTTATGAGAGACTCCAGATTGGAGAGCTCTTTTTTGATGTTTTCCTGTTTGCTGTACAGGATGCTGATCAGGTGGTTCCTCAGTTTTTTAGATAGTGTATGGCATAATCTCTCACCGTAGTCTGTGCAGTATGTAGATAGCAAAGGATTTTTCACCTTCAGTCCATTTGGTATAATGTCCATCCATTTGCATTTGGAGAGAAAGATGATATCTGTTTGTATTTGTGCAAGTTTCTTCATGAGGTTGATAGATTTCCACTCCAAACGGCTAAATGCAGTGCCTTGCACGGTGTCAAGTATTCTTTTACGGTGCCAACTCTGCCCACATATATACACCAGCAACACCATCACAGGACCTAACCAGATCAGCCATATTGTCGCTGGTTCATTCTCCTGCACATCTACTAACGTAATATATACCATCATGTGCCAACAATGCCCCACTGCTATATACATCGGCCAAACTGGACAGTCCCTACGTAAAAGAATCAATGGACACAAATCAGATATTAGGAATGGCAACGTACAAAAACCTGTAGGGGAACACTTCAATCTCCCTGGACACACAATTGCAGATCTAAAGGTAGCCATCCTGCAGCAAAAAAAAAAACTTCAGGACCAGACTTCAAAGAGAAACTGCTGAGCTACAGTTCATCTTCAAGTTTGACACAATCAACTCAGGATTAAACAAAGACTGTGAATGGCTAGCTAACTACAAAAGCAGCTTCTCCTCTCTTGGAATTCACACCTCCAGATCAGCTACTAGAAGCGGGCCTCATCCTCCCTGATTGGATCCACCTCGTCATCTCCAGCCTGATTCTGGCCTGCATATTTATACCTGCCTCTGGAAATTTCCACTACATGCATCTGACGAAGTGGGTCTTTGCCCACGAAAGCTTATGCTCCAACACTTCAGTTAGTCTATAAGGTGCCACAGGACTCCTCGCCGCTTTTGCAGATTCAGACTAACATGGCTACCCCTCTGTCCCTCTTAGGAGTGGAGCCCTGCAGACAAGCACTCCTTCTACTGGTCTCCAGATTGTAGCTATAAAACCTACTGGGCCCAATGGACTTGGCACCAGCTAGAGTTTTCATTTGGGAGCCTATGGCTGGTAATAGTGATGCAGAAGCAGGTTCTTCCAAACAAAGTATGATGGAATTTGGCCAAAAGGTACCCAGCACTCAAAGAAATGGATTTAAAATAACAGGCATATGCACGTATACCTATTCTTGGCATTGTCCTCCTAGGTAGGTGTGATGTGGCCTTTGTTGTCTCCCAGTCTCTTGAGAAACAAGTTACAGCCTTCTTGCTGCAGACCCCCTAACTCTCAGTCAGCGTCTCCTTGTCAGCTTGCATAAAAACAAATGAAATAATCTTCCAGGGTTTATATAGAGCTTTTCAGCCATAGATCATAAAAGCCCTTCACAACCTTTTATATACTGACCCTCACAACACCCCAGTGAGGTAGGGAAGTTAACCCACAGAGAACTCAGATACAGAGAAGCCAAGTGACTTACTCAAGGACACACACAAAGCCCATGGCAAAGCAGGGAACTGCTTCTGAGACTCCCAGATTCTATGTCAGTGCTCCAACCTTGCACGGGAGACAACTTTCTGCCTTCCTCGCTGCAAGACAAATCTTTTAATAGAGTTGTGTCTCTTCATCTCCAGGCTCTTAGCCTTGGCCACCAGCTGTGATGTCAGAGTGGGGGCTGAGGAGTCCCTCGTCACAGCTATAAACCTTGCTGTTGTGTTTGAAGGGGCGAGCCATATCTAGGCCATTGGTTTACCTGTGCAGACAAGTTTCTTTAACAACCCATTTTTGGTCTAGCTGTATGTATCCAGCCAGGATAATATCATACAGATGCATGGGGGGGGGGCGGGAAATATAATATTTATCAAAATATTTTAAATATTTCCCAGAGCTCACACTTTATCATTTCCCATTTTGTGAGTCTCTCATTCAGTCTCTTTCCAATTTCCTCCATTCAGAAATGTGGCATAAAATTAAGACCATTGGGTCACATTATATATATATATATATATATATATAAAGAACTCCATGATCTTTTGGAATTATTTTCATTTTGGACATACTGTGTATTGATTTTGCAAACCCGACAGAGTATCTCTCAGATGAACAGTTTTCTCATGGTGAACTGAGGCTGGGAATCTCTGGTTCTGAAATAATGAATGAACTGCTACGGTGTCAGGGAAAGTCTGATCCTGATAAAATAGATCAAATTTACATTAGCATAAGCATGCTGAATTTGTTAATTTATTTTTGAATGTCACCTCTCACACCCATGCACCATTGTTTGTAAAAATGCAGGTTTTCCAGTGTGACTTGCCAAAAGACAGGAGGTTATATAAGGCAAGAAATAATTAAATTACTATGCATTGATAAAGTGATTAAGTTCCATGTTTTCAACACACTGGCAGAATTACTTGGCCAATGTAGTGTAATTAGTATGAGAAGGAAGACAAGAAAGCAGATTTGTTTCATTAGTTGAGAGACATGGCGACAGATTCCAGCACTTGTCTAACCCAAAGGACTATTTTACCACAAACACAGCTTGGAGTTGTGAAATGGAATTAAGTAAAGGAAAAGTGAGATACACATCACACTGTTGTTCTGTCTTATTCACAGCTGTCACAAGACTGAGGGATAGAGATTTTGAGAGAAATTTGAAAATGACTGAAGTGTGATGTTTAAAATCTGGCCATTGGGTCCAATACCATTCCTGCTGAAGGTCCTGTGACTTTGCGTTGTGTTTACAGCATGGAATTGGCTACAGGGCGCTGAGATTTGCTAAGGGCCTGTGGTTTCTCCCTCTGTGCATGTATTGGAAAGTCACATGAGGTCCATTTTACAAATGAGAAGGTTAGGGCAAAAACTTGAGCTGCATTGTCAAATGAGTAGGATTTGGGATGTTTGAAGGTCAAGAAACCTGAGCTGAGATTTTTAAGGCTAATTCATGGATTGAGCCACACAACTGCCATAAATTTCAATGTGGCTACATTTCTTAATGAGCTTTGACAATCACAACCTGGTATTCTGTTCCTGGCTCTGCTGCTAGCTAGCCTGCTATGAAAGACAGTCACTGCTCTGTGGCTTGGACTCTCCTTCTCCCTTGTGTCTGGAGTTTGAAGATTCACAGATAGAGATGCTGTACAAAAGCTAAGTATTATTATCCTTATTTGAGAGGATTGTACAACTTTAACTGTGCCTATACAGGTTTCTAGAGTAGGCAAACTCTACATGACATCCTGCGGTTTAGACAATAGGGTTAAGATTTTACTGACAGAAGATTTAAGTAATCTGTCAAACTGTCATTCCTGTGGTATTATCACAAGGAAACATTCACACAGAGAAGTAACATGCAGTTGTAAGAGTGTGGGAAAGGTATAAGATATTATGCATGTAAGCAGGGTCTGAATCAATGCTTCTATTACAGCCAGCTGGAATAGGAAAGAAATCCTGGGTGTGTTCAGGTAAATGCAGTTTGCCCCTGCTTTGCTTAGATATTAGATATTCAGCTATTACAATGGTATTTTGCTCATTGTAATCAACTTGGGTCACAAATTGGGTTAATACTAATTGCAATGTTGGTAGTTATTGGGTGGATGCAAAAGAAGAAAGTCTGTGCTTAACCTCATGCAAACTCTCCATTTAAAGAATGAGATTCTGGGCATGTGCATGTAAATACAGTTCACTCCGTTTGCTTAGGCCTGCTAGATATTCAGGTGTTACAATGGTGTTTTGCCCCTCGTAGCCAATTTGACTGTTGTGGGGTCACAAATTGTGTTAACACTAAATGCAGGAATTGTGAGATATGATCACCAGTGCTTGCAGTTATTGTGGGAGTGCAGAAAAGTCAGACTGTGTTTAACTCAGTTAAAAGGAGAGCCCCTGTCAGTATAAATGCACTGTTAAAGAAAGGCTCCATAAGGAGACTCTTTTGGGTACATCTAGATTGCAGTCTAAAATTGAGATAAGATACACAATTATCACTATGCTAATTGCATATCTTATTTTGATTTTATTTCAAAATAGGCTATTTCAAAATTTGGTGTGTCTACACGGCGCCAAATTTCAAAATAAAGCACTATTTTGAGACATCCCTTATTCCTTGTGGAACAAGGTTTACAGGGATGTCAAAATAGCACATCCGTTATCTTGAAAATTATTAGCGGACGCGATCCTTGAACCTGACTGGAACCAAACCAGAGAGTTTGCCAAACCATGGGAAAGCAATATTGTCTAGCAGCATAACCAACACTTCCACTGCTTATTGGGCTCTGAGAAGACAGTTAGGGGTAAATTCAAGGTAAATAACAGCACAGAACACTGAGAGCCAGGACCAGTGGCTGTCAACAAACTTTATGGGACCGTGGGAAATTTGGCCACGCTCATGATACAATCATGCTGGACTACATATGTTGTCGTACCAGAAAGTGCCAGACTAGAGAGGTTCAACCAGCAGAAGATATAGCTTCAGTTATCTTATTTTATTGCAAATGTACATCTATGGAGAAACAATCATGAAATTACTTGAAATAACTGCCCAGGGCCGCACCAGTCCCAACCCTGCCCCCAGTCTCCAGAGCTGCAGCTAGCCCTGGCCTCTCACCCTTGCTCCCCCCCCAACCCCAGCCACAGCCAGCCCTGGCCTCTCGCCCCTGTGCCCCCTCTGGCTCTCAGCCCTCCTCTCCAGTCACAGCCCTGACTTCTGGACACCCCTCCGGCCTCTCAGACCCCCCATGCCCCACCCCAGTCACAGCCCTGGTCTCTTGTCCCCCCTCCAGCTGCCAGAGGAGGGTTTGGGGCTGAGCCAGGGGCCAAGCAAGGTTCAAGGCTGAAGTACTAGGCAGGCAGAGGTGCCAGTTCCCTACTGTGTCCTGGAGCGTCGGGCCCTGGAGTGCAGTGAAGTGCCTCTGCTGCTGCCCCTTGGCCCTCCCTTAAGGGAGCTGGGGGCCAGCGGGGCGCCCAAAGCATCCCCCAAGGAGGGGCTGTGGGAACCCCGAGCCATGGCCTCCACTTCCTGTTCTGGGGACTGTGCTCAGGCTCGGGGGCGGGTAATACAGAATGATGTGATGACGTCACTGTCACCCTGCAGGAAAAGTTTTTTTATATAGAGAGATTATACTCACTTGTAACGCCACTGCAGAAAACAGAACTAAAGTCTAATTTAGATAAGAAAATCAGAAAATGAATACTGTAGCAATTCCTTTTTGTGACTCAGAGCAACAATACTGAGCAGCTCCTTTTCCAGCTCCAAGTCTCAAAGGGCTCATCTAAACTACACAGAACAGTCGAAAGAGGCTATGCAAATTCTGCAGAGCTTTCGAAAGTGAAAGTAGTTTAGACGCAGCTTTTTCTGTGAGCCTCCCTCCCCTGCTTTGTTGAAAAGCCACATAAACCTCATTTATGTGTATGTTTCAGGCAAGTGGCTGTGTTGGAAAAGAATCTGTGTATATTGGGTGGGATTTGAAAAGCACCTATGTGATTTAGGAACCTATTGACTATAAAAATAATGAAACTCGCATTCCCAAGTTACATAAGCACTTCTGAAAATCCCACCCATAGTCTTCTTTCCTTTCAGTGTTTTTGAGTGCCATGTCTTAGAGCAATTAAACAACTGTTTCCATGAGCAATCTGGATAAGTTAGCTTTCATATTCAGATATATGCATATTTTCGCCTTATGTTGCCCTATTCTAAAGTCTTCTCTTTTCCTACTAGAATGGTTCATCAGAAAGTTTCTTTTGCTCCCAATTATCTTCCAGTGTTTTAGGAGAGAATTCCCTAACCCTGCAAATGGGAGGCTACATCCAGCCTAACACAAAAACGCATGTGACAGAGCATAACTAAATAGTACAATCACTGGTAGCTCTGCAGCAAGCACAGATTACAGTCCGTATGAAAACAGTTTCTCACAGAGGCAAAACATAACACAAATACAACAGCAAAAACTTCTGGGGACCACACCATGTACTTCCCAACCCTTCTTCTCTGGGATGACCAACAGGACTGTACCTTTGAGTACTTTGATTTCATAATCTACCCAGGATATTATGGACATCTTGTCACTTCTGATGGTATCTGCAACTTTATTAAATGTTTTGTAAATTCCTGTGCAGTAGGCCTCAAATTATTTTTAAATGGTTCAGTTTCAAGCATGACAAAGCCGCCCTAGTATTTTGTATGAGTGCATATGTAGGTGAGGCTCTAGTAGCCTCTGAAAAGCATTTCGCAAACTATAGGTCCAAATTCCTTTAGTGGATGTCTCATAAGATCCTGTGCCAGAATCTTGGTAAACTTTACTTAATCCTGATGTGGGCACATAGACTCCATTTAAAAGGACTATCTCGAGTCCCACACAAAGCGTCTGGTGGGTGCTTCTATGTATGGAGCTAGAGAACAACGATATAGTTTTCCTTGAGAGAAAAATGGTGGTGGAGTGGGGCTAGCACTGGTAGAATAAATGGCATGAGAAACTGTTCTCAAGCCTGAGGAAAAGATCCAGATTATCTTACTCAGTATTCTTACCACTGGGAAACTGGCAAATGAGGGAGGAGGAAGGACTGGGGTTTCCTCACCTTTAAGAGACATCTGAAGGAAGAGTGGGCCACAGAGTAAAATAAAACAGTAGAGTCATAATGAAAGGCCTGCAAAATGTCAAGCAACAGGAACATTTCACAGGAGGGTGGGAGTCACTCTTGGATTTAAAGGACCTCTGAAGGAAACCACCTGCTAAAAATTGAGTGACAAAGGGCTCCAGAGAAACCATGTGCAAGAGGTAAAATAAATTTAATACAGAGCTATGGTTTAAAGACATGCTCATGGGCCCAAATTCATCTCAAAAGAACTTTACCAGCAACTGATTTGGCCCAAAGTGATCTCTTAAACTTGCTGTTCAGAAAGAGTGTTTTCCCCCAGATTACAATAAATCTAAAATAAATAAATCTCTTTAGTCTTGTGCTGATGCAGGCAATCTCTTCATTACCTGTCACCTTCACCCTTGGGCAAAGCACTTACGATAGCAATCCAGTGAGGACTGTGCACAGCACATAGAATGGACCTCCCACAGGGTAATGAAGTTTGCATTACTTAGTAAACATTGTTTCATTAATCTTTCATAGCTGATGTGAAATAATAAACTAAATATGAGAAGGCTAGGCTTGCTTGTTGCATGCTAGCACTGAGAATCTGACATTATTTGCTACATCTCTGTTCGAAATTGGGTTATCAGTTTACTGATTTCAAAATCAGGTTAAATATTGCCTATAACCCGTGTTCCCTCTAAGCTGTGCATTTGTGCAGCTGCTTAGGAGAGATTCAAATGCCATCCTGCTGATTAGCAGAGCATCTATAGCTAGGCTTTTTTTGTTTCTACTGGTGGTGCACATTCAAACATGTCTCAGTGCACATAAAAATTACTCTGCATATGGATGGAAAAGATTTGAGGGATTGTTGCTTGTAAAACATGACAAACAATCTCATCATGTACTTTAAAAGGGGTTTTTAATTGCACATTAATCTACTAATTTCTATTGGTACCCTGTTCTATGGCAATGATGCAGCTAATCATTTAATACAAACTGTGTGGAAAGAACTCATTTAAAGGGTCTATTTATGACATTGAATTATGATTCCAAATGCTACCTATGCAAAATTCAACTTGCCTGATCTAGAGACACATAAGCCAACTTCCAACACTTACAGGCAAGCAGGGAACTTAACAGGGGCAGAAAGTTTCCAAACTCCCATACTTCCGTAACTCCCAACCTCAGGGTTGCTTGCACCTTCCTCTAAAGCATCTGAAAATAGGATAGTGAACTATAGTTGCATCACAGATTTCATCAACTATGGCAGTTCCTAAAGAGAGGGTTCAAGTGTAAAGTTCAGTTTTAGATTTCAATCACCTCAAGTTTTGGAGAGATTAGATCTAGACTTTAGGTGTGAGCCCAACTTCACCTTATGTATCAAAATTATTCGGTAAGCGTTCTACATATAAATGAGTCCATTACAATGTTTGCAGTAAATAGCTTTCTTCCAGCCAGAAGAGTGCACTGAAAGGTTTCTGGCCCATAGCTCCACTAGCCAAATGTGGGGAGAACTCCTTGACTCCGAAATTAATCCTGATTTATATCTGCCTGGCAATTGACAGCCCTCAAGCTGATTAGTAAAAGGTAATTATGGACACCTCAAGCCACTATTGCCCAGCTTGACAAATTTAGGAGCAAAATAAATGACACTCCCCTGTGTCTCATACAGCACCAAGCATGCTGTCATTGTCATTATCAAGTAAATAATAATTAATAATTATTATGTAAATAATAAATAAAAAATTCTGAAACATTCTTAAAAGAGTATAATTTTAGTTCCGTGCTTTTAATGTAAACACAATTCAAAAATCATTAAATTATAGTAGAAATCATTTGTATTCACAGATTTTTCCTTCCACAAGACTTGCATTCTCTCTGTGAGGGACTCAGACATAGATGATCATGAGTAGTGATTGCAGCAAGAGCCAGTAACCAAAAATAAGAGGTCAGGAAGTTGAGTCAAACTTGGCTTACCTGGAGTGAGGCAAACAGGGTTAGGGCTTGGTCTACGCAAGGAACAAGGAAGGAGCCTGGAACCAGAACAACTGGACAGATGTGTTATCACAGCTGTGAGCAAATGCTTTGACCAGCTGCTCAAATGTGCTAAAAAGGATGCCTCCCCTCCCCCCGGAAAGCTGGTTCTCAGCTTTCCCTGCTTGGTTGCCTACCTCTATGAGGTATTTTATGTCTGCATGCTCTGGTTGCCCTCACTCGGGACACCACAGCACTCTGCAACATGGAGCCAGAGCTGCCCCGGGCACTCTGGTGCTTCTCATGGATAAGTTGCTGCGAGCCTGGCTGCACTTTCTGCAGGCTGACATCCAGGAGGTCCATCGGGGGGCTGTCAGTATCCAGAGGCCCTGTGGGAGAGCTCCCACCCTGAGGAGCACTGAGCGCCTCCCTGGTGTGCCCCCACTGGGGGCTTGTGCCTCATTCCTCCCTCATGTCCTTCCACTTACCCCTCCCTAACTCCCCTTCCTGATGTCAAATAAAATACACGTATTTTCATGAACACAAACTCTCTTTATTTAACAAAACTGGAGGGGGGAGGGGAATGAAACTCTGGTGAGACGGGGGAAAGGAGGCAGGAGAGGGGAAGAGAGAGGGTGGGAGAGGGGAGGGGGAAAACTGGGAGGAGGGAGCTGGAAGGGGGAAACAAGGGGAAGAAGGGGGAGGGGAAGCTCAGGGTTGGGGGTCTCGCCGGACCAACTTGATTTTCATGCAAACCTGCTCCTGGGTTCGCATGTGGCCTTTGGTGGCCAGGCTGGCAGCTATCCTGCCATAGATGGCCGCTTTCCTCTGTCTAGTGCGGAGATCATGGATGTTGGGGGCATCCTCCCCAAACCTGAATAAGGTCCATGATCTCCACCCTGGATGAGGAAGGTGCCCGCCTTCTGTGGCCCTGGCAGGCTCCTGGATGCTGGCAGACTGCTCCTGGGGAGCGGTGGAGGGCTGGCTGCCAGTGGCTTGCTGGCTCATTTTTTGGGGCCACTGGGTCAGGGGCAGTGACTGCTGGCTCTGGGCTGGCAGGCTTGGAGCTGGCACAGGCACTGTGGCCAGAGTCAACCCCCTTATGGGCTTCAGGGAGGGGGGAGGGAGAGGAGTGTTCTTGGTTGTGGCTGGAGTGGCCACCAGGGCACCCTGGGAAGACTGGAGGCCCCCTGTTTTAAAATAAGTGTCTACACAGCACTTATTTCAAAATAGCTATTTTGAATTTGGTGTTATTCCTCATGGAATGAGGTTTACCTAATTCGAAATAAGTACTCCGCTATTTCGAATTAATTTCGCTGTGTGGACGCTAGTAAAGTTATTTTGAAATAATGGCTGTTATTTTGAAATAACTTTGCTGTGTAGACATACCCTCAGAGAGCTGAGCCACTGCAGACATTGTTTCCACATTAGCTCTGCTGTAGGACCTGAGTCCTGACAGTACCACATTCATGAGGGCTTCCCAGAGTACTTACTATAGAACACTCACACTAAGTCCAGGGTGTGGATGTTTTTTACCGGTTCCCAAGTGCACTTGTTTGGACTGTAGCCTTCCCAGTCAGTAGCTAGTAGAGCCTTCCCCTATCTTGATGAGAATTAAGGATTTAATGGACCAAGTCCTCCTAGCCACAGAATGCTGTGGGGATGGGGATGGTTGAAGCAGTTTCAATATGGGTTCTCAGTGCAGGGCTTTAAAAGTGAAATGTGAAAGATGGTGTGGGTTTTCAAGAATTCAAGCAGATGGAACCACAGGGTTTATCCATTCTATAATCTTGATGGGGCCCAGGTGCTGGTGGCCTTATTTGGTGGGTTGGTCGTGTTCAGTGTAAAAGTTTGGAAACTGAATCACAATGCCACCCGATTTAGGGTTAATTAATTTTTGCTTTTGTTCATAAAATTCCAGACAGAATTAATGTTACTTATAGCATCTGGATATATATTTATACCAGACAAATAATAATAATAGGAAAAGTGTAGTAAATCGGCCTAAATTATAACATTCTAGAACATCAGAAAGTTCTTTCACCTTCCATGATAATCGTCACCATCTCTGATCCCTTGGCCTAATCTTTCAAACATGTTCTTTGGGTTGTGATCTGCTGCTTCTCCAATTTAGGCCCATTTTCACGCTGTTCTTTTGTAGAATTCTACATTGCAGATAATCTAATCTATATCCAGTCATTTTTAGCACATCATCCTTTTGGATTTTAAGTAACCCAAACACTATTAATGGATAAGCTTAATTTAATCCAACTTTTGTATTTTTTCTGTTGGCTTTCAAGTTTAGTAATTCTATGTAAAAGAATTGGCAAACCACAACTTACGCCTGCAAAGCATTGACCTAAAAGTTAACTCATCTATACTCATTTACTAACTACAGATCATTAAAAATATAGATCTCATTGCTTTTAATCTTGCCATTAAGAATTCTGGAAAACATTAATTACCATTAAAGATTATGGCAAACATAGTGATTCTTTAATGTTGACATTTCTTTAAAAATGGGTTTTTCGTTCAAAGTTCAATTTTATTTGTGAGTCATTACAAAGAAACTTCATTAGACATTTTCCTGGCAACACATTTTGAGGAGTGTCTCAGTTTTAGAGTCTTGCTATTTAGTTGCTTTTAGTGGTTCCTTATAAGTAGCTTGATTTAAAGTTCTAGGCAGAGAACCCACACCTTGTCCACCACAGCCTGGTGGTCTTCTCTGCATTGTATTTATAGACTCCCATGGCACACTGTAAGAGTTCCTCGTACTCCCAGTGCATACGCAGGTGAGAGACTAAGGGTACGTCTACACAGCATACTTATTTTGAAATAAATTATTCCAGAATAGTTATTCTGAATTAGCATGTCTACACTGCAGGGAAGCCTCAAAATTAGTCTGAGGCAGGCTTCCCTAATGTAGACATGATATCTCAGGGTATGTCTACACTGCAAAGTTAATTTGAAATAACAGCCGTTATTCTGAATTAACTTTAATAGCATCTATACATGCAAACCGCTATTTCGAATTTAATTCGAAATAGCAGAACGCTTATTTTGAATTTGGTAAACCTCATTCTACAAGGAGTAATGCCAAATTTGAAATAGCTATTTCGAATTAAGTGCTGTGTAGACACTTAATTCGAAATAGGGGTGGCCTCCAGCCCTTCCCAGGGAGCCCTGGTGGCCACTCTGGGAACAACCAGGAAAATTTACTCTCCTCTCTCCCAGCCCCGGAGCCATTAAAGGGGTAGACCCTGGCCACAGTGCCTGTGCCAGCTCCAAGCCTGCCAGCCCAGAGCCAGCAGTGGCCACCGGGGCCCCTGACCCAGTGGCCCCAAAACATGAGCCAGCAAGCCACTGGCAGCCAGCCCTCCACCGCTCCCCAGGAGCAGTCTGCCAGCTCCCAGGAGCCTGACAGGGGCTGGAGAAGGTGGGCGCCTTCCTGGTCCAGGGTGGAGATCATGGACCTTATTCAGGTTTGGGGGGGATGCCCCCAACATTCATGATCTCTGCACTAGACGGAGGAAAGCGGCTGTCTATGGCAGGATAGCTACCAGCCTGGCCACCAAAGGCCACATGCGAACCCAGGAGCAGGTTTGCATGAAAATCAAGTTGGTCTGGTGAGACCCCCAACTCTGAGCCCGCGCTTCCCCTTCCACTTCTTCCCCTTGCTTCCTCCTTCCAGCTCCCTCCTCCCAGTTTTCCCCCTCCCCTGTCCCACCCTCTCTCTTCCCCTCTCCTACCTCCTTTTCCCAGTCTCCCCAGAGGTTCATCCCCCCCCACCCCAGTTTTGTTCAATAAACCAAGTTTCTATTTTTGAACATACATGTCTTTTGTTTGACATCAGGAAGGGGGGCTAGGGAGGGGTAAGTGGAAGGACGTGAGGGAGGAATGGGGCACAAGCCCCCGGTGGGGAGGACTGGGGTGGCTCTGTGGACACTCTCCGGCAGGGTCTCCTGGATCCTGACAGCCTGCCGATGGACCCCCCAGAAGGCAGCCTGCAGTAAGTGCAGCTGGCCTGATGGCAACGACCCCACGAGATGCACCGGCATGCCCAGGGACAGCTCTGGCTCCATGTGGCTGAGTGCTGTGGTGTCCTGAGTGCAAGCACTCAGGGCACCAAGACAGGACTGCTTTGCTGTCCCTCATCAAGGTAGACAAGCAAGCAGGGAACCCTGAGAACTGTCTGTCTGGGGTGGGGGCAGGGTCCCTTTAAGCATGGAGCTCAGTTAGCCTCAGGCAGCAGCCCCACACACTAAGTTCTAACCTGATGCCCTGCCGGCACTGGTTCCGGCCAGCCTTAACTTCGGTTCAGGGTCCACTCAGTGTGGACGCGCTATTTCAAAATAGCAAAACACTATTTTGAAATAGTTTTTGTGTGTAGATGCGTTATTTCAAATTAGCTTAATTCGAATTAACTATTTAGAATTCAGTTAACTCGAATTAATGCTGAGGTGTAGACATACCCTCAGTTTAGAGCTCCAGCAGGCACTGTGGAGGAATCACTTAGAATGGCCCAGGTGAGGAGCTGTTTCAAAATAGCAGCTCTGGAGCGTCTACACACTCCTTATTTCAAAATAGGTATTTCGGAATAGGTGTTAATCCTCATAGACTGAGGTTTACAGATTTCAGAATAAGCCATCCATTATTTCAAAATTATTTCAAAATAAGAATGGCTGTGTAGATGTTCACATTGTTATTTCGAAATAATGCTAGTGTAAATGCACTCTACATTTATGAAAGACGCTACTGAAGAACTTATGGGCAAGACTGGGTGGGAATGCTAGTGAAAGCCATAGTTTGAAAAGAATAAGATAGGCCTTAATCAAGATATAGATTGTGTTATTATACATACATTTTGCATGGCACAGCAGGAAGAGCCAGTCATCTTGCTGGTAACTCACAAAGCAGTAAAGGCGCTGCTCATAGATTTCACTGACCCATAAGAACATAAGAATAAGAATGGCCATACTGGGTCAGACCAAAGGTCCATCGAGCCCAGCATCCCATCTGTCGACGGTGGCCAATGCCAGGTGCCCCAGAGAAGGAGAACAGAAGACAATGATCAAGTGATTTATCTCCTGCCATCCATCTCCTGCCCTTGTTATGAAGGCTAGGGCACCATACTTTATCCCTGGCTAATAGCCATTTATGGACCTAACCTGCAAAAATTTATCAAGCTCTTTTTTAAACCCTTCACAGCCTCCTCGGGCAAGGAGTTCCACAGGTTGACTGTGCGCTGTGTGAAGAAAAATTTCCTTTTATTAGTTTTGAACCTACTACCCATCAATTTCATTTGGTGTCCCCTAGTTCTTGTATTATGGGAAAAGGTAAATAATTTTTCTATAATCACTTTCTCCACACCATTCATGATTTTATATACCTCTATCATATCGCCCCTCAATCGCCTTTTTTCCAAACTGAAAAGTCCCAGTCTCTCTAGCCTCTCCCCATATGGGACCCTTTCCAAGCCCCTAATCATCTTAGTCGCCCTTTTCTGAACCTTTTCTAATGCCAATATATCTTTTTTGAGGTGAGGAGACCACATCTGCACGCAGTACTCGAGATGTGGGCGTACCATAGTTTTATATAGGGGAAGTATGATATCTTTTGTCTTATTATCTATCCCTTTTTGAATAATTCCTAACATCCTATTTGCCTTACTAACTGCCGCTGCACACTGCGTGGATGTCTTCATAGAACTATCCACTATAACTCCAAGATCCCTTTCCTGATCTGTCGTAGCTAAATTTGACCCCATCATGTAGTACGTGTAATTTGGGTTATTTTTTCCAACATGCATTACCTTACACTTACCCACATTAAATTTCATTTGCCATTTTGCTGCCCAATCACTCAGTTTGCTGAGATCTTTTTGTAGTTCTTCACAATCCCTTTTGCTTTTGACTGTCCTGAACAACTTTGTGTCATCTGCAAACTTGGCCACCTCACTGCTTACCTCATTTTCTAGATCATTGATGAACAAGTTGAACAGGATTGGTCCCAGTACTGACCCCTGGGGAACACCACTAGTTACCCTCCTCCATTGTGAAAATTTACCATTTATTCCCACCCTTTGTTTTCTGTCTTTTAACCAATTCTTGATCCATGAAAGGACCTTTCCTCCTATCCCATGACCACCTAATTTACGTAAAAGCCTTTGGTGTGGGACCGTGTCAAAGGCTTTCTGGAAATCTAGGTATATTATATCCACTGGGTGCCCCTTGTCCGCATGTTTATTAACCCCTTCAAAGAATTCTAACAGATTAGTTAGACACGACTTCCCTCTGCAGAAACCATGCTGACTTTTGCCCAACAATTCGTGCTCTTCTATGTGCCTTGCAATTTTACTCTTTACTAGTGTTTCTACTAATTTGCCTGGTACTGATGTTAAACTTATCGGTCTATAATTGCCAGGATCTCCTCTAGAGCCTTTTTTAAATATTGGTGTTATATTGGCCATCTTCCAGTCATTTGGTACCAAAGTGGATTTAAAGGATAGGTTACAAACCACTGTTAATAACTCCGCAATTTCACATTTGAGTTCTTTCAGAACCCTTGGGTGAATGCCGTCTGGTCCCGGAGACTTGTTACTATTCAGCTTATCAATTAATTCCATAACCTCCTCTAATGTCACTTCAATCTGAGTGAGTTCCTCAGATTTGTCACCTAAAAAGGCTGGCTCAGATTTAGGAACCTCTGTAACATCCTCAGCCGTGAAGACTGAAGCAAAGAAATCATTTAATCGCTCCGCAATGGCACTGTCTTCCTTGATCGCTCCTTTTATATCTTTATCATCCAAGGGCCCCACTGCTTTTTTAGCGGGCTTCCTGCTTCTAATGTATTTAAAAAACATTTTACTATCATTTTTTGAATTTTTGGCTAGCTGTTCCTCAAACTCTTTTTTGGCTTTTCTTACTACATTATGACACTTAATTTGGGAGTGTTTATGTTCCTTTCTATTTTCCTCACTAGGATTTGACTTCCACTTTTTAAAAGCTGCCCTTTTCTCTTTCACTGCCTTTTTAACATGGCTGTTTAGCCATGGTGGTTCTTTGTTAGGTCTCTTCCTGTGTTTTTTTATTTGGGGTATACATTTAAGTTGGGCCTCTAGTATGGTGTCTTTAAACAGTTCCCATGCAGCTTCCAGGGATTTTAGTTTAATTACTCTCCCTTTTAGTTTCTGTTTAACTAGCTTCCTCATTTTAGTGTAATTCCCCTTTTTGAAATTAAATGCCAGAGTGTTTGACCGCTGCGGTGTTCTTCCCAACACAGGAATATTAAAAGTTATTATATTGTGGTCACTATTTCCAAGCGGTCCAGTAACAGTTACCTCTTGGACCAGATCCTGCGTTCCAGTCAAGACTAGGTCGAGAATCGACTCTCCCCTTGTGGGTTCCTGTACTAGCTGCTCCAAGAAGCAGTCATTTAAGGCATCAAGAAATTTAATCTCTGAATCCCGTCCTGAGGTGACATGCACCCAATCAATATGGGGATAATTGAAATCTCCTATTATTACTGTGTTTTTTATTTTGGTAGCCTCTCTAATCTCCCTTATCATTTCAGCATCACTATCACTGTCCTGGTTAGGTGGTCGGTAATATATTCCTAATGCCATATTCATATTAGAGGAATGAATTGTTATCCATAATGATTCTATGGAACATTTTGATTCCTTTATGATTTTTACTTCATTTGATTCTATATTATCCTTCACATATAGTACCACTCCGCCACCCGCACGACCTGTTCTGTCTTTCCGATATAATTTATATCCCGGTATGATAGTGTCCCACTGATTGTCCTCATTCCACCATGTTTCTGAGATGCCTATTATGTCAACTTCCTCCTTTGATATGAGGTACTCCAGTTCACCCATCTTATTAGACAGACTCCTAGCATTAGTGTAAACTACCACTATTTATATGTCCGCCTTTCACAGACACATTGGATTTTTTTATGCACGATTGTTTCACATCTGATCTTGCCCATATATTATTTCCCACGTTCCCTATCTGACTAACTTCTAGGGAATCCCTACCTATGGAGCCTCGTGTAAGAGAAGTCTCCGTCCGATCCAGGTGCTCCCCCGCACCAATCGGCTTTCCCCCACCTCTTAGTTTAAAAACTGCTCTACGACCTTTTTAATGTTTAATGCCAGCAGTCTGGATCCACCTTGATTTAGGTGGAGCCCATCATTCCTGTATAGGCTCCCCCTACCCCAAAAGTGTCCCCAGTTCCTAATAAATCTAAACCCCTCTTCCCTGCACCATCGTCTCATCCACGCATTGAGACTCTGAAGTTCTGCCTGTCTATCTGGCCCTGCGCGTGGAACTGGAAGCATTTCAGAGAATGCCACCAAAGATGTTCTGGATTTCAGTCTCTTTCCTAGTAACCTAAATTTGGCCTCCAGAACATCTCTTCTACCCTTCCCTATGTCATTGGTACCAACATGTACCACGACGACCGGCTCCTCCCCAGCACTGCCCATAAGTCTGTCTAGATGCCTCGAGAGATCCGCAACCTTCGCACCAGGCAGGCAAGTAACCATACGGTTCTCCCGGTCATCACAAACCCAACTATCTATATTTCTAATGATCGAATCCCCCACTACTAAAACCTGCTTCTTCCTAACAGCTGGAGCTCCCTCCCCCGGAGAAGTATCCTCGGCACGAGAGGATACAACATCACCCTCTGGAAGGAGGGTCCCAACTATGGGATGGTTTCCCTCTGCTCCCATTGACTGCTCTCCTTCCCTGAGCCTTTCATCCTCCGTAACAGCATCAGGACTGTCAGATTGGAGGTGGGACAGCCCTACTATGTCCCGGAAAGTCTCATCCACAAACACCTCTGCCTTCCTTAGCTCCTCCAGTTCAGCCACCCTGGCCTCCAAAGCACGCACTCGGTCTCTGAGGGCCAGGAGCTCCTTGCATCGAGCGCACACATACGCCACCCACCCACAGGGTAGGTAGTCATACATACTGCACTCGACACAATAAACAGGATAGCCCCCACTCTGCTGCTGGGCTTCTGCCTCCATTTCCTACTCTAATTATATATGAGGGTTAATTAAATGTTTCAGATAGAGGTTGTTATAAAGGATTTAGTTTAAGGGCAATAGAAGTCACTGGCTCCCCCCAAGCTCCCCCTCTAAACTCCCTCCTGTTAGCACTCACCCTGTTCGCGAGCACCCGGTCGCAAAGCTCCCTGGTCGCTTACCAGCAGGGTTTAAGTGCTCAGCCTCCCTGATAGCTCCTCCCTCTGCCTACAGCTCAGCCAATCAGCACACGGTGTTTCAATTCAAACCTAATCAGCTTCCAACTGCCTGCCTGCCTGCCTGAGCACACGGCCCCAAGGTGCTTTGGTTTGCTCCTTCCTTCTCCTCCTCCAGGAGAGCCTCTCAAAACTCCCTCCTGTTAGCACTCACCCTGTTCGCGAGCACCCTCGCCATTTGTCCATTACTTTGCAGGTGATAGATGGGCAAAGCCAGAATAAAACACCTACCTGCGAGAGCTGCACAGCCATAGTGCCTTAAGCTATGATACTATGGAGATACAACCCACCATAAGCTATGCAATGTCAGGGTATGTCTCGACTACATGGCTCCGTCGACGGAGCCATGTAGATTAGGTTTGTAGACGTAGGAAAATGAAGCGGCGATTTAAATAATCGCCGCTTCATTTAAATTAAAATGGCTGCCGTGCTGTGCCGATCAGCTGTTTGTCGGCACAGCGCGGGAGTCTGGATGCTCCGCAGTCGACATCAAAAGCCTTTGTCGACCGCCCCGGTAAACCTCATCCCACGAGGCATAACGGGGTGGTCGAGAAAGGCTTTTGATGTCGACCGCGGAGCGTCCAGACTCCCGCGCTGTGCCGACAAACAGCTGATCGGTACAGTGCGGCAGCCATTTTAATTTAAATGAAGCGGCGATTTAAATAATCTATGTCTACAAACCTAATCTACATGGCTCCATCGACAGAGCCATGTAGGCTAGATGTACCCTCAGATTGAGTCAATTCTTGGATAGAGATCTAATAGGAAAACCCAGGGGATACAGAAAATGATATTGGTGATTCAGTAGCTGGCACTCCTCACTCAAACAGACACATATTATTCCCCAGCACAAGATTATCATCCGGGTTATTGTGATGTGTTTTGGATGAGACACAAAATAGAATTTCTGACTATCTGTAACTACTAAATACCCATCCAATGCCCCCCACTACTCCCTCTATACCATGTAGAGACTAGGGGATCTAGAACCCTGCATCTTTGCCAGACCAAATTCATTTTAATATTTTTACTGATTAAAGTCCTCCTAAAGTTTCCACTTCTTGTTCCAAACTGTTGAGAAGCATTTCTATATGCTGAAAACTTCTGCATTTCTCATCAGAGATAACTGCATTTCAGTAGTAGATGAACTTCATATATAGGTTGAAGTAGGCATTTATTAAGAATTTAGGGAATACTTCTGGATAAAATGTACCATATCAATGTATGATCAACATCCATAACCATTATGTCACCTACTAGCCCAATTTTTTTCTTTTCACCCAAACATTTGAGAGAGCCAGTTTCACTGGTACAAGGAAAGCAAACACAAGAGGAGGACAAGTACTTTTTAAAAAAAAAATTCTGAACAAATAGTCATATTGTAGCCAAGTCACTCTTAGCAATGGTCAAAGGTACTTGTTGGGCAGCGATTGGTCTGAGTTTCAGGTGAAGGGGTGTGATATGCAGTGACGGGCAGTTGATGGTTAATTTTGCATGAGCATGGACACAGCAGGTGTGATCATTGTTAAATCCTGTAAAACTGTGCTCTTGAGAAAAGACCATTGTACAGCAACCATTAGTGTTATGTGACACTGTAGAATTTCAAAGTTGCTTGACCAGCTATTCAGAGATCTCATTATTAATTCTCACCTTGGAATACTCTCATGATTGGGCTTTTACCATCAGTCACTCAGGGAACATATGAGTTAAATGACCAAGCACAGCTATGCAACAAGTATAAAGTAAACTCAATTCCAATATTAAACATTAAATATTGTAATACAGCAAAATCAGGGAGCAGTAAGAGAGTGCTAATGGGGAGATATATAAGCCCTAAGCCAGTGTTCTCCAACCTTTTTAACCACAAGATCACTTTTTCAATTTAAATGCAATGTAAGATCTACCTCGAACCTAAATACCCTTGCCCCTCTTCCTTCCCGCCCCTTCTTTGAGGCCCTGCCCCTGCTCTAGACCTTCTCCGAGGCCTCACCCTGCTCACTCCATGCTCCTTCCTCCCACTCATTCACTTTCACCAGGCTAGGGTAGGGGTTTGGGGTGTAGACTCTGATCTTGGGCCAAGGGGTTCAGAGTGTGGGAGGGGCTCTGGGCTTAGCCCAGGTTGGGGGATTGGGGTCCAGGAGGGGTTTCAGGGTGCAAGCTCTGGGAAGGAGTTTGGGTGCAGGGGAACTCACGTCTGGGGCAGGAGGTTGGGTGCAGGAGGAGGTTCAGGGCTAGGACAGGGGGTCAGGATGCAGGCTCTGGCTGAACACCATTCAACTGAGATGGCTTCCGGGTGGTGGAGTAGTGGGGTTAAGGCAGTCTTACTCCTGCCCAGGCCCTGCACCCCTCCTGAAAGTGGCTGGCATGTACAGCAATGGCTCCATGGCACCACATGCTGCCCCTCATCTACAGGCACTGAGCCCACAGCTTCTATTGGCCACAGTTCCCAATTATTGATCAATGGGAGCTGCAGGAGCGGTGTCTGCAAGCAAGGACAGCATGTGGAGACCCCCTGCTCTGCCTTTCTCAGTGGCTGCAGGGACATGCCAGCCACTTCCAGGAGCAGCAATTACCACAGGGATAATTACTCCAGCCACGGCAGGTTAGGCATTTTAGAACTCACTCCTCAAAGAATTACATTTATGCATAAGAGAGAAATGAAAATTATGAAATGCACAGACCAGTCAAAAAAGCAAAAATAACACAATTTGCAAGCAGTAAAAGAAGTAACAACAACCCCCCCACATGTGTGTTGGGTTGGGTTGGGAAATGACTGAAGGACAATGTGTGTGTGAGAGAATGACAGAGACACACAGGGTGTGAGAGTGACTGAGATTTGCATTGCCAAGCTCCCTCCATCCCCTTCTCTCTGTGAGAAAATAGGGTACAGAAGTGGAGGGAGGAGGGACACCCTGACATCAGCACCTCCCCCTTCTCCCTCCCATACCCTGCATAGCAAGCAGGAGGCTCCCAGGGGGCCAGCTACAAGGCAGAGGGCAGGAGCAGCATGACAGTGGGTGTAGGGGCAACTGAAGAGCCAGCGCTTGATAGCTCCCTGGCCAAACCAGTCAGGATCACCTGTCAGAGGCTCCAAATCTACAGGTAGGTCCTGATCTACTGGTTAGTGACCACTGCCCTAAGCTAATGTAGGAATGGTTCCCTGTAAATTAGGGAAAGCTACTATTGGCTAACTGAAGCACCTATACCCATGTTTTCTCAGGAACCTACTGTGACACAGCAGCCTAATAAAGGTGTGGATCCCCATAGGCCATTTGAAGCACGTGTAGCCAGTTAGGGCCTGTCAGAAACCTAAATAAACCTCCCTGCTTCAGGCAGACAGGGAAGAGTGAGGAAGGAAAAAGACCAGAGAATTGGCAAAAGGGAGACTCCCTTCCCCTGTATCAAGGACCAAGGATAATCCTGCTCAAGCAGAAGAGATTCAGAAACCTACAGAGATTGAGAGGGGCTGGAGCTCAGACTCTTTCCCTATTTTCCTTCCTGAGCCATGAGTGGGGCCCACCACATCCCAAGAATGTCGATGTCCTCATCTCGCCAAGAAAAGCGCAGGACCCACTACTCAAACATTGTCCCCTTTCCAACAATCCCAGCATAAAACTGTCCACATTGGAGCAAAACACTTCCTGGGCTTTAACTTCTACTTTGCATAGCCTCCAGACGGAACAAACATGCACAACAACACAGTTGCAGTAACTAGCATACATGCTGGAAAACAAATGGACATGATTTTATTCCTGACCAGCTGTTTGCTAATGGTTGTTACTCATACTAAGCTGGTAATGAGTGTGGATCTCTGGATCTCATTCCCACTTTCTCACCCAATGGAAGCTACACTCCATCCTTTCCTTGATACCTGCTGGCTCAGCGAGCTGAGACTCAAATTCATTTCCACGCCATTAGGAACAATTTGGATACTGAACAGCCCCTACCTTGACTATATTACTTTTCCAGTTTCCTCTCACACTTGCCTTTTAGCTCATTTGTCAATAGTCCATATGCCCATGAACCCACACTGCTGGACAACACAACTGTTAGACTGCTAGTATGAATATCATGCCTCTCTTCTACACATTGGGAGTGCAACTAGCTAGGCTATGGCAGTGGATGATCTTAGCTCACTCCCTAGCTATATTCAATACAAAAGTGCAAACAAAGGGCCAATCCAGAGGGTTGTTGAGCTCACTCAATGTCCACTGGATTTTCGAAACAAAGGACACAGCTACAGAGAGGATGGGGCCCACAGCTAGCACTTCAATGAATAATGAATCATGGTACTACCCAAAAGATGATTTAATTGGACATGTAAGATGTGGCTCCTTATATGATAATAATACTTAGCTGTTACATGGTACTTTTCTTCTGTAGATCTCAAAATGCTGTACAAAGGACATAAGCATCATTAACTCCATTTTAGAGATGGGAAAACTGAAGCACTGGAGGTGGGGTGATTTGCTCAATGTCACCGAAGGGCAGACTGAAAATAGAATTTCCAAGATTTAGTTCGGCAGCCTGGATCCAAAAGGCTGATGGGTCAGATCCAGCCCACAGGCCATTTTTTGTCCACCCTTGATCTACACAGTACATGTTTTCAGGCCAACTATTCTACAGAAAATAACTTTTAAAGAATGGGTCAGAATCTCCCCAAAGTGCTCATCACATTGTAGTGCTGGAAAGTTGCTGGCTCTCTCCAGTTAATGATTTGTTTGGTGTGGGTCTAGTCTGTTGTAGAGCTGGTATAACCAGCTGCTATGATATTGTCCTTGCAACCTGCTTTGGAGACACAGAAAGGGTGAGATTGGCACAGCCAGAGCACCAATATGCTCCAGTGATCCTTTACACATGAATGATTCTATTGGGGGCATACGCTGCTGGTGTATTATAGGGTGAGCCTCAGGATAAGGGAGCTGCGATTGGCTACTCTACCCCCCTGTAGTCTCAATGTTTAGGTTTTGTTTTTCACACTTGGAAAGAGAAAATTTCTGAGTCAAAGATCAGTGACACATTGTAATAATTGTTTTCTTAAACCCAGAGTTTCCATGATATTTTATACTGGATAAAGGCATAAGTATCTCATTTCCTTATAAAAGGCTATTTAAGTGTACATACTGATTTTACCCTCCCTGTTTTAGAAAGGGAAAAAAACAAAAGCCCAAATTCATCTTTATGTATCTTTAAGTATCTTTATGACAGAAGCATTAATTCAGAGCTCAGATGCATAGACATTTTATTTGAAAATACACCAACAGAAATATTGCTTTGCACATACTTCCTCTTCTGGTTTCAAATTGCCATATTCATCTGTGAAATTCATTTAGACTGGAAGTCATCCCATTTTACAGATTAGTACAATCTATTAAATTTGTCTCAAAGAGAAACTACATCTACATGTTAGAGAATAATGCTCAGGATCATCTGAAACAAGATGTTTTTGCAGCTCCAGCTATAAGTGGATGTATGCTTTCTGTATTTCCTTTAAAGGCATGGCTGATTACTAAATAAAAATACTTTCTTCTACATAACCACCTTGGATCATTTGGTGCTGCCACATTAGATTTTATCCCCATCTATTCACCATAATTTCCATGTCAGATTATTTGAAGTGTTAGATGCTGTATACTGGCCATGAAAGGAGGACTATGAAGGAGAAAATTTGCAATGACATTCAAATATCTTGATGATCAGCAGTGACTGAATGTGCCTGATATGCATCAGAGTGCCCTTTTAATATATAAAGTTACCAAATCACAGTATTATCGATCTTAGGTACTTCTATCTTCCCCTGTCATGGTAATATCTGAGCAGCTCACAATCTTAACTCAACAGCCCTAAAAGGAAGTGAAGTGTTGTTATCCCCATTTAACAGATAGGGAACTAAGGCCCAGACTAACTCAGCCAGTGCCACACAAGTTGTTTGAGATGACACCATACTTGCATCTTAGGCTAATGCTCAACTCTCCGTACCATTTTTCCTTCATACATACTCTTTATATTATAGTTATTACATGAGTTACTTTGTTGAATTTTTTTGCAGACGACCATGAAAACTATGGCATATGAAAACTATGGCATAGACTAGACATAGTCCTGAGCTGCAGTGTCTCATTCTAGACTGAGAGGAGGGAGTTGGTTCAGTCAATTGTTGGAAATGGCATCAGGTTGAGGAGTTGGGGATTCTTAACTTTCCATATTATTTGGGTGTTTTAGTCTCAGGCCCAGCACTACCCTGAATTTACCAGAGCTCAGAGAGTAGCCTCATTACAGCAATGGGCTTCCTACTTCATTTTTGAAGCACAAATCACTATATAAAAGATAATAAGTGCAAAGGCTAGAAACTGAATTATTAGGTACATGCTCTGAGATAGCACTGGCCTCCAGACGCTGGTGCCTTTAGCATCTCACATCAGCTGGTATGGAACCTCTTTCCTGAGTTTATTGTTAAGAAGGAACCCAAGAAGAGTGAAAACAGCAGCTGCAAGCACCACAATCATAACAATAAATGGAGTCTGGAAATGATCAGCAGTAGCAGTAAGTGAACGGTGGGAATCCATGCGTTCCTGATGTTCAGAATAGTCCAGCCCTGTGAATGGAGAGAGAGAGGTTGTTATATTTTATACTCTGTTCTAGTTATGGCCAAAGGTCTCAGGATAAGAGAACTTAAATTAAAAATGTTACATTCGAGACCAAGTCAGTAAATAAATCAATTTCACTCTGTTACACACATGTCATTGTGGACATCAATCCATCTTTGTATTAGTAAAGACAATTTCATGAACTACAGCAGGGTCATTTTAGGTTCAATACCAAGAAAATATAACTAGTAGAAGAGTTAGGGAGTGGATCAATTTTTCAAGGATGGTTGAAGATTCACTTTATTGGAGACATTAAAGACTAGACATGCCATTCACAATGTTTGAACAAATAGGGAGAATTAAATCAATGAAGCTATAATAAGGAGATGGACTGCATCTCCTCTTTCTTCCTAAATAAATGATTCAGTTAGCATTTTTGAGTTCTGCAGATTAAAATGATCAGTCTAGAAATGTACGAAATAATGAGCTAACCTAGATGACATTAGTCAATACACAGACTCCTGGGCTGTGTCTAGTCTGGCGCGATCTTGCGCCAGAGCTATGCAAATGAGGCTCAGTGTGGCATATCGCCGAGCCTCATTTGCATAACTAATGAGCCGCCATTTTTGCAGAAGAGGCTCTTGCGCAAGACGGAGCTGTCTACACTGCCCCCTCTTGCGCAAAGCCGTTATGCTGATTATTTTCAGGCATAACGGCTTTGCGCAAGAGGGTTTTTCTTGCGCAAGACGGGGCAGTGTAGACAGCTCCGTCTTGCGCAAGAGCCTCTTCCGCAAAAATGGCGGCTCATTAGTTATGCAAATGAGGGTCAGCGATATTCCACGCTGAGCCTCATTTGCATAGCTCTGGCGCAAGATCGCGCCAGTCTAGACACAGCCCCGATGTTTATAGCCATCGATAATAAAATATCAAACGCAAACAGACATGCACAGATTTTGTGAAATGAAAAGTGATTTACAGACCCTTATACTAGCACAAGAGATTATTTGCATTTACCAGCATTCCTGTTCTTGATACCATCTTTCCGAAGCTGAATTGGCCCAACAACAACATCCACTTTTTCTTGGTGAGAGCTTGTATCTCTCTTGGACCTGGGTACACAGCCCTGGTAGCATCGGGAAGAATAATCATATATCTGGCACACCACCATTTTACACTGCAGGTAAACTGATGAATGTTTGTTAAGAAACCTGAAGGCGTTGAATTTGAACCGTATGGTGGAGCTGTAAGGTGAATAGTATGTACTGTAGGTAGGCTCTCTAATGCACCTACAATAAATAAAGAAAGAAAATTAATCTTCATGCCACAAAAATAAATTGCTGCTATTGAGCGTGCCGTATATACAAAGATCTGAATAATTTAACAATGCATTAACAACAGGAAGGGGGAAAAATATGTATTTGTAGTAAGACTAGAAAATGAAAGATTTTTAAATAGTGGTAGTGACTTGTCTGAAAGCAAAACATGCAATATTCTTTTTCCTAATTCAACTAGAATTTTATGCACATGCTTAAGAGTGTGAGTTGTTTTATTGAAATCACATGCTTGAAGTTAATTTGTGCATAAGTCTTGGTAGGACCAGGGCTCAGGACAGCCAAGTTGCAAAGGAGTCACCTAGAAGCCACTAATCGATGGAAAGGGCCCAGAGCTGCTTATTTATATCTCTAGGGCTATGTCTAGACTACACAGTTTTGTAGGAAAAACAGCCATTTTTCCAACAATGCTTGAGTTACATCCACACTGCAAGCGCCTTCTTTCGACAGTAAATTGAAAGAACAGAGGGCTTTTTGCGCAATTGGTAATCCTCATTCTATGAGGAAGAAGCCTTTTTGTGAAAGAGCTCTTAAAATTAAAATTCAGTGTCACTTGCAAAACATACGTTTGAATCAAGCATTGAAATACAGTGCAAAATTTGGACAACACAAAGAATGAATATTTAAAAAACCCAATATTTTGAAAATACACAGTTGAATTCTATAGCCAATCTATTTGAGGCTGAATTCAATCTTGATGTAGGCAGGCAAAACTTCATTAATCTCAATGGAGTTTATGATAAAACCTGCTTACATCATAACAGAATTCACCCCCCTAGTTACTACATAACATGTTTGAGTGTAATCACTCTTTTATGATTGCATGGCCTTAACATCATTTCTATTGCTATTGCTCATTTCTTGACAAGATTGGCCAAAACAGTTCTTTTAAGTTTATTGATATGGGGAATTGAAATCAATTTGCATTGTTCCTCTTCAGATTATTCTGTACAGAACAGATACAGAATTGCATGCACAGATTTATTGTAAGCCATCGTTGAGAAAGTCCTTACCCACTCCTGATAATATCATAGGTTATTGTTGTAAAATCATTGGGATCAGCTGATGCAACACAAGTGTCCAAAAACAACACCAGATTTCGGTCAGAGCTGTGAATTGAAGCTTGAAGGAATAAATTCTGGTTCAGCTCAACGTAGTATGGAGACTCATACACTGGCCATGAGAAGGACGATGATTCGTAAAATGAAATGTTCACGTCATATCTGCTGTACTGCGTTTCATTGACCTCCTTAGCATCCCTAGCAATATACATTATTTCCTTCCATGTGTTTTGAAGCATTTTACAGATGATGTGCAAGTGAAGATCTTTTTGCTTTTTGATTACATAACCAGAAGAAGTTGCTTTGATCAAGTTGGAATACATGATAGTATTGCTGTTCCCCTATATGGTACAGTAAATATTAAATTATCTAATACAGTCACATTTTTTCCTGAGATCACAATTACCATTACATTTACTAAGCTTTTGATGAACCGATAGAACTATATGCATTTTAAAAGCATCCCCTGGAAGTATTTTGAAATGAATGTGACTTTGATCCTTTCTGTCCACAAGACATTTAAAAGAACATTGTTGGCTGTGGGATACTGTGATTACACTGAGATGTGAAAAATATTTTCATTTAACCCAAATACAGGCAAGCTGGTTAACATTAATACAAAGTTTGAATATGAAATGCACTAAGGTCCTGATTCAGTAAGGGTATATCTACACTGCATACTTATTTCAAAATAAGATATTCAGGAAGAAATAGTCCAAAATAGCTTATTTTAAAGTAGCACATCTACACTGAAGAGAAGCCTCAAAATAAGTCCGAGGCAGCCTTCCCTAATGTGGGTGCACTACCTCGATTTAGAGCCCTAGGAGGTACTTGGGAGTAATTAGTTTGAATGGACCTGGAGGGGAGCTGTTTTGAAATAGCAGGAGTGGAGCGTCCACACTACTGCTATTCTGAAATAGCTATTTCCGAATGGCATTATTCCTTGTGGAATGAGATTTACAGAAGTAGGAATAAGTTGTCCATTATTTTGAATTTATTTCAAAATAACGGAATTGCTGTGTAGATGCTCTTATTGGTATTTCAGAACAATGACTGTTATTCCAAAATAATGCTGCTGTGTAGATGCACCCTAAGGTGTTTAAACTTGTATCTAACTTAATGCACATGAGAAGTGCTACTGAAGTGAATACTTTAAAGTAGACATGTGTAAGTACCCTGCTGAACTGAAGCCTAAGTTTTATTACTGTTCAAGAACATCAGCTCATGATGGGAAAAAAATCTGTCAACATTGGTTGAGGTTGTTCATATATATGCCCTGGCCCAAAATATTCCCCATAAAATCAAGCTACAGCAATTGAGGTGTTCCCTGCAGAAAGGGGAAGGAGTGGTTAGTGCATCTGACACTCCAGCCATTATTTCACTTATAACACAGAGCAGGTTTCTGTTCATGATCCTTTTCGATAAGAATTGTGTGTAGTTTGCACAGAACCCTATTCAAACTACTTGCTAAATATTCAACTTCATACCTCTCGCCTTGTGCCACAGCCACTGTATGGTATGTTGAATGTAATATAGCTTGTTGTAATCTCTGGTTTACAAGAAGGGTCATTCAAGCTGACATTCTCTGAAGCATAGCCTTGTGATTGGAGATAGGCTCTGTTAACAACTGCGTGCATGTATCCTGGCATGCACCGAAGAGCTGGTGGGTGGATAAAACACATATTATGAGTGCATTCAGGCATATAATCATTGAATGTTGTAACTAATATATATGCTGCTACCTATTCTGTGTGTATGATGGGGCAGGAGAGGGTGTTCATAAGCCATACAACAATATTTCACCTCTCTTCTGTCTTAACTATCAATTTATGCACCAGGGGCTTCTGGTTTAGGCTGTGGGTTACTATCACTAAGAAAACCTGCAAATTATAACTTTCCTCCTTGTGATTAGAGAGAGTCCATCATCACTGATAAGGATCATGCGCTGCATCAAAGTGATAGTGATTCAATAGGGACTGGATTCTGTATCATCTCTTAGTAAGCAAAAGGCACATTGAAAAGGAGTTTCATTTGAATGAGGACTTAAAGATCAGGCTTTGAAAGGCTGTGAAAGGAGTTCAAGTTCACATGTGGGCACCTCTGAAGCAAAAGATATGGACAAATTGCAAGGGATTCAGAGAAGAGCACTAAAAACTGGGAAAGTGCAAGGAATGAATCTAAAGGTAAATAATTCTAATACTGAACATGTATCAGTGAAGAGCTAAATACCACTGAGCACCAATAAATAATAACTAATGAGTTGAGGGGAGAACATGAAATTGACTCAAGTTGTATGAAGAAGAGTGATTTCAATGAGAATTTTGTCTGTGTCAGAGCTAGGATCAGACCAAAAAACAATCATTAAATTGTACAAGGGACCATAAGTAAGAGTAATGAGATGAGATGATGAAAAAGTAAATTTAGGCTGAATATCAGAGAAAATGTCCAAAAATAATTTGATAATAGAAATGAATAGCTTTATATTTAAACAAAACTATTATCTGAAACCAAAAGGCCAATGAACACACACTGTGAAAGATGACAGTGAGGGTACGTCTACACTAGCCCCCTAGTTTGAACTAGGGAGGCTAATGAGGGCGACCGAAATTGCAAATGAAGTGCAGGATTTAAATATCCCGTGCTTCATTAGCATGTTCCCGGCCGGTCGCCATTTTGGAAATTGACTAGTCCGGAATAACTGCCCACATCTACACGCGGCAGAGAAGTGCAATTCCGAAATAAACCCCTTACTTCAAATTAACAGTTAAACCTCATTCCATGAGTGGTATTATACCGAGGTGGTTGAACATTAATCAATGGTTATTTAACAAATAACAAAATAGAGTTGTCTGCTGGAAAGCAAAGTTCTGCATTAAAAGTGAACTTACTAGTATCCTGATTTGCTGAAATGGTGTAATAGTCAGCGCGAAACCCTCTGTTTGTGACAATCGAGTCACTGTGAAATCGAACTGTCATCAAGTTTGAGGATGATGTATATGTGAGATAGGAGCCATAACAAATTTTCCCCAATAAAGGAGAGGTGTAGAGTGGTCCATCATAAATCTCAATATAATCATATTGGCAGTTACCACCTTCTGTCCTAGGGAATAAATATGAGTATTTTGTAAACTCCTATTTAGGTATTCATCACAAAGCAACACAGAAATCTCAGATTAAACCCTTCAGACTGCAAGGTGTTTGTGACAGAGTCTTCATTGCACATCTTGTGTGGTACCAGCCACTTTGTTAGGACTCAACAAGTAACAACAAATACTACTCCATTCATGCAATTTTAATTTTAGGTTTACCCATTACTTAGAACTGTTAAACCCTGCTGAGAAATGTTATTCAAATGCAAAGGGTACCAATCTGAAAACATGACTATGAGCCCATGAACTGTCCATGAAACTAGTGATTTACTTACGAGATCTCTCTAAACGAAAGTGTTACACGGTAATTGTTCTCTGCTTCTATTTCCCACACACAATCTGCATTGTTTGGATAATTTCCAGGATAGAACGGGCTATGAAATGTCCCAGATGAATGTTGAAGGACACCACCACAAGTGTATCTTGCTGCTGAATAAAATGTCAGAAGAAAAAATACATATGAGCCTTTTATATTTACTTTTGCATATATTTGTATATGATACAAGGGGCAGGGATAAAATCTACTGAAGATTTAAAAAAAAAACTCATTAGAACAACATTGGATCTTGAGAGCAGCAGATCACACTCAGTCTGATTTAGTTCTCAGCACCTCTTAAGATTGGGCTTTAAATGGAGAGAGCTGAAAACAGAAACCATGGGCCAAACAAAATGTTCAGGGAAAAAATATTATGATTTTTCCTTTGATTTTGTTATGTTCTTAAAACATGTCAGAAGTAAGTTTTTGAAAAATAATCTGGAACACTGGAGACAAAAAGTACAGCTTGAATGAAAATAGCATCAGCAGTCAACTTTGGAACATCACTATTTTTACTTAATGCAGAGCTTTAAATGACATAGGGTACGTCTACTACACTTGCTCCCTAGTTCGAACTAGGAATGCAAATGTAGGTGACCAAAATTGCTAATGAAGCGGGGATTTAAATATCCCATGCTCCATTAGCATGATCTCACTGGCACGTTACTCAAAAAATGAGGAGTAATGTTAGTTCGAACCAAGGGGTTTGGTTCGAACTAACACATCTCAGTGCGCACTTTCGAAACAGCTGTTGAGCAGAGTAACGTGCCGGTGAGATCATGCTAATGAAGCACGAGATATTTAAATCCACGCTTCGTTAGCAATTTCGGTCGCCTACATTTGCATCCCTAGTTCGAACTAGGGAGCAAGTGTAGACATACCCATACAGCTTATACAGTCCATCTCAATTTTGTCCCTGGGGAACACACAAAAAAGGAGAAGAGCTAGAAAAGTCATTATTTAAAGGAGGGACACACACACACACACACACACACACACACACACACATATATATATATATATATATAACAGGATTTGATTTTTATTCCCATGCAGAATGAAAACAAATTTTAGGTGCTCAGAATTATTTTCCAGACCAGAATTCTTGTTTTGCAGTCACAGACTCTTGACAAAAGGGTAAGCACTGAACAGGCAGCAAAAATGAAGGAAGCATGGTGTAATGGAAATGGCATGGAGGCTGGTCTCTGGTCTACACTAGGACTTTATTTCAAAATAACCACCCTCCACAAAGGCTGAATTTATAAGCGAGGCATCCATACTACCAGGCACATTATTTTGAAATAATGGGCCATGGAATTCAAAATCTGTACTCCTGCTTTTCATCAGGAATAACGCTAATTCCAAAATAGTTATTTCGAAATAACGGTAACGTGGATGCTCTGGTGCCACTATTTTGAAATAATTACTCCCCAGAGTAATTTGAACTAATTACTCCCCAGTGCTTCCTGGGACTCTAAGTCTGAGGTAGTGCATCCACATTAACAGAGCCTGCCTCGAACTAATTTCAAGGCTTCCCCATAGTGTGGACACACTAGTTCGAATTTGTTAAATCAGGAGTTATTAAGGCAAATTTATTAATTTTGAAATAGTTTCATAGTGTAGACATGGCCTGGGAGTCAAATATCTTGTTTTTATTCCCCGCTCTGCATTCATGTAATTTAACAACATAATCTCACCACATGTCAATAGCTGTATACGGTGACTGACATACGTGTTCTCCTCTCTTCCTCAGAACCACAGGGGGTGCATGCAATTGTGACAGGGTTTAGGAGGATGGCAGAACACAAGCAAAGAATCCTGTAACACAGAAATATTTAGTGAAGCCAGAACAAGTAGTACTCACCAGTGGTTGTATACCAGGGTGATGGTGGAGTGGATTGCAGAGTTTCTGAGGAAGAAAACACAAGCATAACTAAGGATATCTGGTAATTTCTCATGAGAATGGAGAAATGCACACCCCTTTTAGCAAAACATGGAGGCACGAGATATCTTCAGTGAAACAATTGTAATAATTTTTTCAAGCTACCTGCAATCAGTATTTCCCTGAACAAATGACATTGGCATCTTCAGAATGACTGCAGTTATGAGAGAGTCATCATGAATAAGAACAATATTATTGACTGTCTCCTGGGAAATGCCTTATTTAGATGCTTGGCAGAAAAGATAACCGAGTTCTGAGGGTACGGGATGCAAGAGCAGGACCGTGTAATGGGCCTGTGCAGTTCAACACATGTGCTGAAAAACATTTATTGCCTGTACCGCATTTGAAATTTGCCCTTTCTATTGCTATTCAATTCTCTCATTTCTGTTCATGTGTCAATTACACTATAAAACCACAGGGAAATGATGTAGTGGATCCTGGTGTTCCTATGGAAAGAGAACAAAAGCACAACTAAAGACCTCTGGTGACTTTGCACAGGAATGGTAAAATGCTTGCCCTTTCTGCCAAACTCCAAATCCCTACACCAAAACATGGGGACATTGGAGCTCTTCAGTGAAATATCTGGTAAAATTTCTTTAACCTGGGCAAAACAACATGTCCTCTCCAATCTTATTTGTGGAACAACTGAAATGTTTCGGCTGAAACCTGCCAAAATACACCAGTCTCTGGCACAAATGTATTTCAGCCTTAATGGTTGAAATTTGTCAAAGTAAGAAGCATCTAAAATTTGGGTTTTATCATGGAAAGTCTTAGGCCACCTCAGCTATAAGTGACACTGCATGCTCTGCCTATAATACATTTCAGCGGTGATCCTGATGTGCATTTCAGCATATTCAAATGTTATGTCATCATGGATAACATGCAAATGATGAGTTACCTGGGGATTGAGATGTTGTGTATCCAGCAGCTACTAAGATGAAACATGAGAAATTAAAATTTCAGTTATTAACGTCTTGGTGCTGGGCAAAAATTTTAGGCTAAAACTTTTGGCATCAAAACTGCAGATATGGCAATACCCAATTTTGTGCAATTCCTGCCAGTTTCAATTCAATGTTCCAATATATTTCAAATACTTGATTAGAAACATTTCTTTTTGAATATGTAAAAATATCATTTTTCACATTAAATGATTCTTAGTTTCGAAATTACTGTTAATAGGTTAATAAACCAAAATGTGTAAAAACAGGCGAAGTCAAACCTAAATGTTATGATTTTGTGCAAATAGAATGTTTTGAATTATCCAAAACAGAGGCATTCAGAATTTAAGTGGCATGGAAGACCCATGAAGAAAATCAAGGATTCCTAAATACCACATATGAACATCAGAGTCATATCATCATTACTTGGCCACCTTGGGTGCTTCCTCCATCCCTCCCACACACTCATTTTGTTTGATATATTTATTCTATGCAACCACAATCACATTCACCAGAGAAATAACAGGTTGACTACTTGAAGCATGGAACTAAAGTTTGAGGATGTAGGAAAGAGGTCTCTACATTAAAGGATTCAGTGCCACAAACTGTATTTCATATTTTGTGAACTCAGCAATGTGACACCAGCAAACTCTGGCTACTTACCTGAACAGATGACACCGGCATCCTCAGAATGAGCACAGTTATGAACGAGCCATCCTGTATGAGGGCAGTCCCATAGACTGTTTTCCCATCCTCTGCAGTTTACATCATCCAGGACAATATTTCCTGAGCCTTGACCGAAATAGGCACTGCCCTTTGCTTCAACACCATGTCCACATCCAAGCTGCCTGCACACAACATTTGCGTCATTGAGATCCCAGGAATCATCACACACTGTCCCCCAGGATCCTTTATAATAGATTTCCACACGACCTTCACATCTGCTAGCTGAATTCACCAGTCTCAAGGCCAGCCCTAAAACAGATGCAAAGCAATTATTATTAATACACGAGTGGTAGTTTGGCTCTTTTTCATAACAATGGAGGAAATTCAGATGTATTTGATGCAGACATGGAAAAATAATTTATTACTGGGAGTGACTGTGACCAAATCACACATTTGGATAAACATTGAAAAACACATTTGAAAAATTCTCTCACACGTGTATACAAAAGTTGTCATCTAAACTATCTGTTACCTCTCAAGGAAAATATCATGCTGTCATCATGGATAGTTCTTTGAAAACCTTTGTTCAATGTGCAGTGGCAGTCAGAAAAGCTAAAAATATGTTAGCAAACATGACGAAGGGGATAGAAAATAGCAGAGAAAATATCACAATGCTACAATAAAATCCATGTCATAGCCACATTTTGAAAATGGGTTCTAATTCTGGTCATGCCATTTCTAAAAGGATGTATTAAAAAAGTACAGAGAGTTTGATAAATTAATTAGAGCTATAAGAGATTTTCCAGATTAGGAGAAATTACAGAGACTGGGACTGTTCAACTTCCAAGAAAGACCACTTAGGAGGCATAGGATAGAGGTCCATAAAAACCATGAAGGATATGAAGAAAGTGAGTACAGAGATGTTATTTAAGCCTTCACATAACACAAAACTGGGGAGTTTTCTGCTATCATGGCTGCTTCTAGTAGTGCTATTTGCTGGGCTTTCTCCATGAATGAATAGCAGACTTTGGGGTCCAGCACTCTGAACCACTTTTTCCACACCTGAAATTCATTTCACATTTCCAGGGTTTCAATTTCAATTTCAATTTCATTGCAATCAAAATTTAATTCACAGGTCAATGTCGTTTTCCAATCCAGAAAACAGAAAGACATTAGCTAACTACATACCACTGTAAATTAAAATATGTAGTTATGTAAAAATAATATATGTAAACAGACTCACCATTGCTCACATTACCAACTGAAAAAAAGAAAACACAATACACATTCTATCAGTACAACATACTTAGGCTTCTAGAAACGTTTTTTTCTTTTTCTATATAACTGCAGTAACTTGTTCAGAAAGTGTACATTTTTTAACGTCCATTGCTGTCTGGTATTAGAAAAAGGACTAGAAAAAATCTTCATACAGAAACTGAACTGTGTTGGCCACAGAACTGCACTCATGGTGCTCCCTGAAAAAGGGGTGAGGTGATATTTGACTACATTATCTCCCATGAAGAACTGCTGCTGCCAGGTTGGCTGTAGCATATCAGAGCAGCTCTGACTTTAAATTCCTGCAGATATTCCCTGTACCACCTGAAACCTTCCTCGGGCATCAGTTTCTGCAAAAACTCTGTGATTGCTATTCTAAAGTGGACACATTGATGCATATCCTGATACTTCCTTAAGCATTTGTCATTCTGTTTTCTACCCATGTGATAATATTTAGGCTCAAGATAATACTAACTGAAGCGGCCAATGAATATTTCTGAGACAAAGGTCAGATGTCTTACATCTGAGTCCAGATACATGGCCTCCACCACCTTCTTCACTGACTACATTCATTCATCAAAGAAAGTGATCATTAAACTGTAAAATTCTATTCTCTATTTTCAGCAGGTGGGTACAATATAAAATAGATGCAATTTTAGCAAATCAGGAATAAAATGGAGCTTACAAGTGGTGTTGAACAATGGCAGTGTAGTTGTCCTAATGTTCGGAATGAGTGTCGTAGTTTCATAAACAGGTGTTGGGCTCCCTTGAGAAAACAAAGACAAAATTAGAAGCTAGATTAGTAAGGAGAGTAGAATTGATGGTTTTATTGCTTAATAAAAACACATTCTTGCATTAACTGTTATTAAAAATGTAAATTACTTTCTTGGGAAGCTTTTATTTTTATAATTATTGCTGCATAGATTGATTTTCTTCTTTCCTCAGCCTTCCATGGGCAGCTCCTTGTCACTGGCTCCAAGTCAGGCTGTGTGGTGCCTGCACGATGCAGGTCATCGTGCTGCACTTCTGAAGCAGCCAGCAGATCTGGCTTCTGGGGAGGGGGCATGAAGTCTCTCAGCACACAGAGCCCTGAGGTTCCTCTGCCAAGAACCTGGACCTGGCATACTAGCTGCTTCCCCACTGGCCCAGGTGCAGAGCTGCCCCAGCTGCAAGGGGCTTCTCTTTCCTCCGCAAGGGGCAATTTCATGCTGGGGCTGCCGAGAAGAAATCTTTTCTTGCTGGCCACAGCACTTTTGGAACTGGGGGAGAGGCATATCTCCTCCCTGCTGCCCAGAGCCACTGCACAGGGCTTAGTAGCCTCTCCATGGGGCTTAATGGGAGCAGTGTGGAGGAGTGGGCAGCAACACCATACCATGCCAGAGCTTGGGGGGCTGCTGATTGGGGGCCCAGCACTGTTGGCAGTAGGGGAGAAGTAAAGCTGGCAATACTAGACCATGCCATTCTTATTTCTCCCCTATTACTGGCAGTAGTTCTGTCTTCAGAGCTGGGATATCATGCAAGTGATGAATTACCTGTTGATGGAATTGTTGTGTTTCCATCAGCTGCTAGGAGGAAACAAGAGAAATGATAGCTTCTTTAATTAACATCCTGGAGCTGGGCAAAATTTTTAAGCTGAAGCTTTTTTCCCCAAAACTGCAGATTTGGCAACACCAAAACATTGTACAACTGCTGCCCTTTTCAATTCATTGCTCAAATGTATTACAATTTCAATCACCTCACAAAAAATGTTTAGTTTTAATCAAGTTAAAATGTCATTTTTTGTATGAAACCACTTTGTTTCAGAATTACTATTAATATTTTAATAAGCCCAAATGCCTAAAAACAGGTGAAGTCAAACCTAAACCTACAATTTTATTCAAATAAAATGTTTTGAATTATCTGATAGATAGGCATAAAGAAGCTAAGTGGCATGGCAGACCCATGAAGAAAATCTAGGTTTCCTACACACCACATATGAACTTCGGAGTCTTGTAATCAGTTTTTGGCCATTGTGTGTGCTTCTTCCTTCCCTCCCGCACGCCATTTTTGTGTTGTATTTTTATTCTATGCTACCACAATCACATTCACCAGAGAAATAACTGGCTGACTACTTGAAGCATGGAACTAAAGTTTGAGGATGTGGGAAAGAGGTCTCTACATTCAGGATTCGGTGCCACAAACTGTATTTCATATTTTGTGAACTCAGCAATGTGACATTCAAACACATCTTAGACATGGCGTTTTTCATGCCAATCATTCACCTGCAAGACACCAGCAAACTCTGGCTACTTACCTGAACAGATGACACCGGCATCCTCAGAATGAGCACAGTTATGAACGAGCCATCCTGTATGAGGGCAGTCCCATAGACTGTTTTCCCATCCTCTGCAGTTTACATCATCCAGGACAATATTTCCTGAGCCTTGACCGAAATAGGCACTGCCCTTTGCTTCAACACCATGTCCACATCCAAGCTGCCTGCACACAACATTTGCGTCATTGAGATCCCAGGAATCATCACACACTGTCCCCCAGGATCCTTTATAATAGATTTCCACACGACCTTCACATCTGCTAGCTGAATTCACCAGTCTCAAGGCCAGCCCTAAAACAGATGCAAAGCAATTATTATTAATACACGAGTGGTAGTTTGGCTCTTTTTCATAACAATGGAGGAAATTCAGATGTATTTGATGCAGACATGGAAAAATAATTTATTACTGGGAGTGACTGTGACCAAATCACACATTTGGATAAACATTGAAAAACACATTTGAAAAATTCTCTCACACGTGTATACAAAAGTTGTCATCTAAACTATCTGTTACCTCTCAAGGAAAATATCATGCTGTCATCATGGATAGTTCTTTGAAAACCTTTGTTCAATGTGCAGTGGCAGTCAGAAAAGCTAAAAATATGTTAGCAAACATGACGAAGGGGATAGAAAATAGCAGAGAAAATATCACAATGCTACAATAAAATCCATGTCATAGCCACATTTTGAAAATGGGTTCTAATTCTGGTCATGCCATTTCTAAAAGGATGTATTAAAAAAGTACAGAGAGTTTGATAAATTAATTAGAGCTATAAGAGATTTTCCAGATTAGGAGAAATTACAGAGACTGGGACTGTTCAACTTCCAAGAAAGACCACTTAGGAGGCATAGGATAGAGGTCCATAAAAACCATGAAGGATATGAAGAAAGTGAGTACAGAGATGTTATTTAAGCCTTCACATAACACAAAACTGGGGAGTTTTCTGCTATCATGGCTGCTTCTAGTAGTGCTATTTGCTGGGCTTTCTCCATGAATGAATAGCAGACTTTGGGGTCCAGCACTCTGAACCACTTTTTCCACACCTGAAATTCATTTCACATTTCCAGGGTTTCAATTTCAATTTCAATTTCATTGCAATCAAAATTTAATTCACAGGTCAATGTCGTTTTCCAATCCAGAAAACAGAAAGACATTAGCTAACTACATACCACTGTAAATTAAAATATGTAGTTATGTAAAAATAATATATGTAAACAGACTCACCATTGCTCACATTACCAACTGAAAAAAAGAAAACACAATACACATTCTATCAGTACAACATACTTAGGCTTCTAGAAACGTTTTTTTCTTTTTCTATATAACTGCAGTAACTTGTTCAGAAAGTGTACATTTTTTAACGTCCATTGCTGTCTGGTATTAGAAAAAGGACTAGAAAAAATCTTCATACAGAAACTGAACTGTGTTGGCCACAGAACTGCACTCATGGTGCTCCCTGAAAAAGGGGTGAGGTGATATTTGACTACATTATCTCCCATGAAGAACTGCTGCTGCCAGGTTGGCTGTAGCATATCAGAGCAGCTCTGACTTTAAATTCCTGCAGATATTCCCTGTACCACCTGAAACCTTCCTCGGGCATCAGTTTCTGCAAAAACTCTGTGATTGCTATTCTAAAGTGGACACATTGATGCATATCCTGATACTTCCTTAAGCATTTGTCATTCTGTTTTCTACCCATGTGATAATATTTAGGCTCAAGATAATACTAACTGAAGCGGCCAATGAATATTTCTGAGACAAAGGTCAGATGTCTTACATCTGAGTCCAGATACATGGCCTCCACCACCTTCTTCACTGACTACATTCATTCATCAAAGAAAGTGATCATTAAACTGTAAAATTCTATTCTCTATTTTCAGCAGGTGGGTACAATATAAAATAGATGCAATTTTAGCAAATCAGGAATAAAATGGAGCTTACAAGTGGTGTTGAACAATGGCAGTGTAGTTGTCCTAATGTTCGGAATGAGTGTCGTAGTTTCATAAACAGGTGTTGGGCTCCCTTGAGAAAACAAAGACAAAATTAGAAGCTAGATTAGTAAGGAGAGTAGAATTGATGGTTTTATTGCTTAATAAAAACACATTCTTGCATTAACTGTTATTAAAAATGTAAATTACTTTCTTGGGAAGCTTTTATTTTTATAATTATTGCTGCATAGATTGATTTTCTTCTTTCCTCAGCCTTCCATGGGCAGCTCCTTGTCACTGGCTCCAAGTCAGGCTGTGTGGTGCCTGCACGATGCAGGTCATCGTGCTGCACTTCTGAAGCAGCCAGCAGATCTGGCTTCTGGGGAGGGGGCATGAAGTCTCTCAGCACACAGAGCCCTGAGGTTCCTCTGCCAAGAACCTGGACCTGGCATACTAGCTGCTTCCCCGCTGGCCCAGGTGCAGAGCTGCCCCAGCTGCAAGGGGCTTCTCTTTCCTCCGCAAGGGGCAATTTCATGCTGGGGCTGCCAGAAGAAATCTTTTCTTGCTGGCCACAGCACTTTTGGAACTGGGGGAGAGGCATATCTCCTCCCTGCTGCCCAGAGCCACTGCACAGGGCTTAGTAGCCTCTCCATGGGGCTTAATGGGAGCAGTGTGGAGGAGTGGGCAGCAACACCATACCATGCCAGAGCTTGGGGGGCTGCTGATTGGGGGCCCAGCACTGTTGGCAGTAGGGGAGAAGTAAAGCTGGCAATACTAGACCATGCCATTCTTATTTCTCCCCTATTACTGGCAGTAGTTCTGTCTTCAGAGCTGGGATATCATGCAAGTGATGAATTACCTGTTGATGGAATTGTTGTGTTTCCATCAGCTGCTAGGAGGAAACAAGAGAAATGATAGCTTCTTTAATTAACATCCTGGAGCTGGGCAAAATTTTTAAGCTGAAGCTTTTTTCCCCAAAACTGCAGATTTGGCAACACCAAAACATTGTACAACTGCTGCCCTTTTCAATTCATTGCTCAAATGTATTACAATTTCAAACACCTCACAAAAAATGTTTAGTTTTAATCAAGTTAAAATGTCATTTTTTGTATGAAACCACTTTGTTTCAGAATTACTATTAATATTTTAATAAGCCCAAATGCCTAAAAACAGGTGAAGTCAAACCTAAACCTACAATTTTATTCAAATAAAATGTTTTGAATTATCTGATAGATAGGCATAAAGAAGCTAAGTGGCATGGCAGACCCATGAAGAAAATCTAGGTTTCCTACACACCACATATGAACTTCGGAGTCTTGTAATCAGTTTTTGGCCATTGTGTGTGCTTCTTCCTTCCCTCCCGCACGCCATTTTTGTGTTGTATTTTTATTCTATGCTACCACAATCACATTCACCAGAGAAATAACTGGCTGACTACTTGAAGCATGGAACTAAAGTTTGAGGATGTGGGAAAGAGGTCTCTACATTCAGGATTCGGTGCCACAAACTGTATTTCATATTTTGTGAACTCAGCAATGTGACATTCAAACACATCTTAGACATGGCGTTTTTCATGCCAATCATTCACCTGCAAGACACCAGCAAACTCTGGCTACTTACCTGAACAGATGACACCGGCATCCTCAGAATGAGCACAGTTATGAACGAGCCATCCTGTGTGAGGGCAGTCCCATAGACTGTTTTCCCATCCTCTGCAGTTTACATCATCCAGGACAATATTTCCTGAGCCTTGACCGAAATAGGCACTGCCCTTTGCTTCGACACCATGTCCACATCCAAGCTGCCTGCACACAACATTTGCGTCATTGAGATCCCAGGAATCATCACACACTGTCCCCCAGGATCCTTTATAATAGATTTCCACACGACCTTCACATCTGCTAGCTGAATTCACCAGTCTCAAGGCCAGCCCTAAAACAGATGCAAAGCAATTATTATTAATACACGAGTGGTAGTTTGGCTCTTTTTCATAACAATGGAGGAAATTCAGATGTATTTGATGCAGACATGGAAAAATAATTTATTACTGGGAGTGACTGTGACCAAATCACACATTTGGATAAACATTGAAAAACACATTTGAAAAATTCTCTCACACGTGTATACAAAAGTTGTCATCTAAACTATCTGTTACCTCTCAAGGAAAATATCATGCTGTCATCATGGATAGTTCTTTGAAAACCTTTGTTCAATGTGCAGTGGCAGTCAGAAAAGCTAAAAATATGTTAGCAAACATGACGAAGGGGATAGAAAATAGCAGAGAAAATATCACAATGCTACAATAAAATCCATGTCATAGCCACATTTTGAAAATGGGTTCTAATTCTGGTCATGCCATTTCTAAAAGGATGTATTAAAAAAGTACAGAGAGTTTGATAAATTAATTAGAGCTATAAGAGATTTTCCAGATTAGGAGAAATTACAGAGACTGGGACTGTTCAACTTCCAAGAAAGACCACTTAGGAGGCATAGGATAGAGGTCCATAAAAACCATGAAGGATATGAAGAAAGTGAGTACAGAGATGTTATTTAAGCCTTCACATAACACAAAACTGGGGAGTTTTCTGCTATCATGGCTGCTTCTAGTAGTGCTATTTGCTGGGCTTTCTCCATGAATGAATAGCAGACTTTGGGGTCCAGCACTCTGAACCACTTTTTCCACACCTGAAATTCATTTCACATTTCCAGGGTTTCAATTTCAATTTCAATTTCATTGCAATCAAAATTTAATTCACAGGTCAATGTCGTTTTCCAATCCAGAAAACAGAAAGACATTAGCTAACTACATACCACTGTAAATTAAAATATGTAGTTATGTAAAAATAATATATGTAAACAGACTCACCATTGCTCACATTACCAACTGAAAAAAAGAAAACACAATACACATTCTATCAGTACAACATACTTAGGCTTCTAGAAACGTTTTTTTCTTTTTCTATATAACTGCAGTAACTTGTTCAGAAAGTGTACATTTTTTAACGTCCATTGCTGTCTGGTATTAGAAAAAGGACTAGAAAAAATCTTCATACAGAAACTGAACTGTGTTGGCCACAGAACTGCACTCATGGTGCTCCCTGAAAAAGGGGTGAGGTGATATTTGACTACATTATCTCCCATGAAGAACTGCTGCTGCCAGGTTGGCTGTAGCATATCAGAGCAGCTCTGACTTTAAATTCCTGCAGATATTCCCTGTACCACCTGAAACCTTCCTCGGGCATCAGTTTCTGCAAAAACTCTGTGATTGCTATTCTAAAGTGGACACATTGATGCATATCCTGATACTTCCTTAAGCATTTGTCATTCTGTTTTCTACCCATGTGATAATATTTAGGCTCAAGATAATACTAACTGAAGCGGCCAATGAATATTTCTGAGACAAAGGTCAGATGTCTTACATCTGAGTCCAGATACATGGCCTCCACCACCTTCTTCACTGACTACATTCATTCATCAAAGAAAGTGATCATTAAACTGTAAAATTCTATTCTCTATTTTCAGCAGGTGGGTACAATATAAAATAGATGCAATTTTAGCAAATCAGGAATAAAATGGAGCTTACAAGTGGTGTTGAACAATGGCAGTGTAGTTGTCCTAATGTTCGGAATGAGTGTCGTAGTTTCATAAACAGGTGTTGGGCTCCCTTGAGAAAACAAAGACAAAATTAGAAGCTAGATTAGTAAGGAGAGTAGAATTGATGGTTTTATTGCTTAATAAAAACACATTCTTGCATTAACTGTTATTAAAAATGTAAATTACTTTCTTGGGAAGCTTTTATTTTTATAATTATTGCTGCATAGATTGATTTTCTTCTTTCCTCAGCCTTCCATGGGCAGCTCCTTGTCACTGGCTCCAAGTCAGGCTGTGTGGTGCCTGCACGATGCAGGTCATCGTGCTGCACTTCTGAAGCAGCCAGCAGATCTGGCTTCTGGGGAGGGGGCATGAAGTCTCTCAGCACACAGAGCCCTGAGGTTCCTCTGCCAAGAACCTGGACCTGGCATACTAGCTGCTTCCCCGCTGGCCCAGGTGCAGAGCTGCCCCAGCTGCAAGGGGCTTCTCTTTCCTCCGCAAGGGGCAATTTCATGCTGGGGCTGCCGAGAAGAAATCTTTTCTTGCTGGCCACAGCACTTTTGGAACTGGGGGAGAGGCATATCTCCTCCCTGCTGCCCAGAGCCACTGCACAGGGCTTAGTAGCCTCTCCATGGGGCTTAATGGGAGCAGTGTGGAGGAGTGGGCAGCAACACCATACCATGCCAGAGCTTGGGGGGCTGCTGATTGGGGGCCCAGCACTGTTGGCAGTAGGGGAGAAGTAAAGCTGGCAATACTAGACCATGCCATTCTTATTTCTCCCCTATTACTGGCAGTAGTTCTGTCTTCAGAGCTGGGATATCATGCAAGTGATGAATTACCTGTTGATGGAATTGTTGTGTTTCCATCAGCTGCTAGGAGGAAACAAGAGAAATGATAGCTTCTTTAATTAACATCCTGGAGCTGGGCAAAATTTTTAAGCTGAAGCTTTTTTCCCCAAAACTGCAGATTTGGCAACACCAAAACATTGTACAACTGCTGCCCTTTTCAATTCATTGCTCAAATGTATTACAATTTCAAACACCTCACAAAAAATGTTTAGTTTTAATCAAGTTAAAATGTCATTTTTTGTATGAAACCACTTTGTTTCAGAATTACTATTAATATTTTAATAAGCCCAAATGCCTAAAAACAGGTGAAGTCAAACCTAAACCTACAATTTTATTCAAATAAAATGTTTTGAATTATCTGATAGATAGGCATAAAGAAGCTAAGTGGCATGGCAGACCCATGAAGAAAATCTAGGTTTCCTACACACCACATATGAACTTCGGAGTCTTATAATCAGTTTTTGGCCATTGTGTGTGCTTCTTCCTTCCCTCCCGCACGCCATTTTTGTGTTGTATTTTTATTCTATGCTACCACAATCACATTCACCAGAGAAATAACTGGCTGACTACTTGAAGCATGGAACTAAAGTTTGAGGATGTGGGAAAGAGGTCTCTACATTCAGGATTCGGTGCCACAAACTGTATTTCATATTTTGTGAACTCAGCAATGTGACATTCAAACACATCTTAGACATGGCGTTTTTCATGCCAATCATTCACCTGCAAGACACCAGCAAACTCTGGCTACTTACCTGAACAGATGACACCGGCATCCTCAGAATGAGCACAGTTATGAACGAGCCATCCTGTATGAGGGCAGTCCCATAGACTGTTTTCCCATCCTCTGCAGTTTACATCATCCAGGACAATATTTCCTGAGCCTTGACCGAAATAGGCACTGCCCTTTGCTTCAACACCATGTCCACATCCAAGCTGCCTGCACACAACATTTGCGTCATTGAGATCCCAGGAATCATCACACACTGTCCCCCAGGATCCTTTATAATAGACTTCCACACGACCTTCACATCTGCTAGCTGAATTCACCAGTCTCAAGGCCAGCCCTAAAATAGATGCAAAGCTATTAGTAAGTACACGAGTTGTAGTTTTGTTCTTTTTCATAATGTGGAGGTAACTGAGATGTATTTGATGCAGGCATGGAACAATAATTTATTACTGGGAGTGATCGTGACCAAATCACACATTTGGATTAACATTGAAAAACACATTTGAAAAATTCTCTCACACGTGTATAAGTTTAGTTGTCATCCTAACTACCTGTTACCTCTCAAGGAAAATATCTTGCAGTCATCGTGGATAGTTCTTTGAAAACCTTTGTTCAATGTGCAGTGGCAGCCAGAAAAGTTAAAAATATGTTAGCAAACATGACGAAGGGGATAGAAAATAGCAGAGAAAATATCACAATGCTACAATAAAATCCATGTCATAGCCACATTTTGAAAATGGGTTCTAATTCTGGTCATGCCATTTCTAAAAGGAGAGTATAATAAATTAATTAGAGTTATAAGAGATTTTCCAGATTAGGAGAAATTACAGAGACTGGGACTGTTCAATTTCCAAGAAAGACCACTTAGGGAGGCACAGAATAGAGGTCCATAAAACCATGAAGGATATGAAGAAAGTGAGTACAAAGATGTTATTTAAGCCTTCACATAACACAAAACTGGGGAGTTTTCTGCTATCATGGCTGCTTCTAATAGTGCTATTTGCTAGGCTTTCTCCATGAATGAATAGCAGACTCCGGGGTCCATCACTCTGAACCATTTTTCCCACACCTGAAACTCACTTTACATTTCCAGGGTTTCTTTCACTGCAATCAAAATTTAATTCACAGGTCAGCGTCATTTTCCAAGCCAGGACACAGAAAGAGGTTAGCTAACTACATACCACTGTAAATTAAAATAAGTACAAATGTAAAAATAATATATGGGAACAGACTCACCATCAACCACATTATCAACTGAAAAAAAGAAAATACAATACACACTATATCAGTACTAACTGAAGGGCCAACTACCTTCTTCACTGACTACATTCATTCATCAAAGACAGTGATCATTAAACTGTAAAATTCCATTCTCTATTTTCAGCAGCTGGGTACAGTATAAAATAGACACAATTTTAGTAAAGCAAGAATAAAATGGAGCTTACGAGTGGCGTTGAGCAATTGCACTGTAGTTGCAGTTGTGTCAGGCATGGATGTCATAGATCCATAAGTAGGTGTCTGGATCCCTTGAGAAAACAAATACAAAATTAGAGGCTAGTTTTGTAAGCACAGAAGAATTGATAGTATTATTGCTTAATAAATACACATTTTTGCATTTACTGTTATTAAAAATGGAAATTACTTTCTTGGGAAGCTTTTATTTTTATAATTATTTCTGCATACATTGATTTTATTCTTTCCTCAGACTTCCATGGGCAGCTCCTTGTCACTGGCACTGAGGCTGGCTGTGTGGTGCCTGCATGATGCGGGACATCATGCTGCATCCCAGAAGCAGCCAGCAGCTTTTGGAGGAGGGGGCTTTCCCTTGCCTTGAAGCTGGAACATTTGCACTAGCCACTTCCCCTCTGGCCCTAACACAGAGCTGCCCCAGCTGTGAGGGGCCCCTCTTCGCCGCCTGGGGCAACTCCATTCTAGGTCCACCTAGTAGAGGCACCTTCTTGCTCTTTCAGCAGCCTACGGAAGTAAGGGTAGCAATATCATACCATGCCCTCCTTCACTTCTGCACTGCTGCCTGCAGAGCTGGACAGTCAGGGCATGGTGGCTGCTGATTGAGGGCCAAGCCCTGCAGGCAGTAGTGGAGAAGGAAAGTTGGCAATACTAGACTATATCTATTACTGACAGTGGTTCTGTCTTCAAAGCTGGGCTCTAAACTAGCAGCTTCCGCTCTTGAGCTGCCCAGCTCAGAAGGCATAACTACTACCAGCAGCAGTGCAGAAGTAAAGGTAGCAGTACTGCAACACCCCCTATAATAACTTGGCAACTCCTTTTCGGGTCAGGACCCCTATAACTGCAACAATGTGAAATTTCAGAATTAAATATTTGAAATCATTAAATTCATTATTTTTAAATCCTAGTACCATGAAATTGACAAAATGGATTATATATTTGATAGGGTCCTACTCGTATTTCAAGACCATTTATCCATCCTTCCCTCACCCACTTTCTGAAAAGTTATCACCTTCAGGGTTTTTCATCTGTCTGCAGACACATAATAACTGGACCACTGAAACGTCCAAATAAATGCTTCAGGTCAACATGTCCCTGTTTGCAAACAGCAGGTATAGTAAGGACTAGTTTAGCTACAGATGCAGAAAGAGAACCAGCAAACTGCTTATTTATCTGTGAACACATCAGATTTGCTTGTGCAAATTCTTGTTTGTAGATGAAATTTTTGAAACAGTCAAGTCTCAAAATTCTAAAGGTCATACTATGGATTTGGAATCAAAGCACAGTGCTAATGGTAAATTAAAGGTGCCTGAAGTTATTTTTCAGTTTCTCTGGCACTTTCACAAAATAACAATAATTTAAATCTGTTTGAGTTGACCTGAAACTGAAAATGCTTAAAAATAAATCATGAAAATGACCCATTTATGGCCAAATAAAAAGTGTTTCAAAGCTTGTTTAAAAATAAAAGCTAAAAAAACAGACTTAGATTAACAAGCTAATAGGTGCAGGATGGTGGCTGCTTCCTTAATACTCTTTAGGTCAGTGGTTAGGGCGCACCCTCAGCAGGCAGTGGTGTCTCAGATAGTCTCCTGTCTCCTGTGGCCATAAACTTAATCTTTCCATGAGGGATGTAATTCTACGCATCTGCTCACTGCTACCTGGGTGAAAGGTGCAAAAGATACAGGGATGCCTGAAACAGGCAATGGCATAATGCATAGACAGCAGTGCAAATCATCTCTCCTAGCCCATGGGAAGCAATGGTGTATGGACAGGGCACTACAGGGGCTACATCTAGACTATAGGCTTCTTTCGGAAGAAGCTTTTTTCAGAAGAGATCTTCCAGAAAAGCTTCTTGCGAAAGAGAGCGTCTACACACAAAAACGCATCGAAAAAGCAATGCACTTTTTCAAAAGAGAGTGTCCGGGCTGATTGAATGCTCTCACATCAAAGGCCACCCAAAACCACTTCAGGCAGGGCTTTAGGTCACCAGTTGCTTCCGAGTGCTGGTTCCGGAGCCTTGCAGAGACACATGCTTAAAGGGATCCCCCTGGACAGCCCTTTCTCTGCTTCTGCTGTGTGCTTGCTCCCTCTTTGAGCGAGAGCAAAGCTCTTGCAGTGCCTGCTGTGGTTGCCCTGCTTTTGTGGATGTACCACTTTGTTCTTTGGGCCATGGAGCTGGAGCTGCCCCTGGGCATGTGATGGCCCCACATGGCCATGCTGCAGTTTTGCCTTCCTGGTCCTGCACAAGCTCAACTCCAAGCTCATTCTTGGCACCCTATCTCTGGGTGCAGGAGCTACAGTCTGGCTACTGCACCCCACAATGGAGAGGCATTTCTGGAGGCTCAGCACCAGTTTGGATTGGTGGGACTGGCTAATCATGGAGCCATGGGACAACCAGCAGTGGCTTCAAAACTTCCACATGAGGAAGGCCATCTTTTTGGAGCTGTGTGCCTGGCTCGCCCCCGCCCTCCAGAGACGTGACACCCACCTGCAGCCCACCATCCTCCTGGAGAAGTGGGTCACCATTGCCCTCTGGAAGCTCACCACCCCAGACAGCTACCAGTCAGTGGGCCAGAGTTTGGCATGGGGAAGTCCACCGGGGGGGGGAGCGGTACTTCTCATGGAGGTAAGGCACTCTGGAGCTCCAGTACCTACACTAGCTGGGAGGGGAAAGGAGTGCTGGAAAAGCGGGATCCTAGGGAAAGGGGGATTGGGAGCTGTGGGGGATGCAGTGGGGTTGGGGGAGAAGACTCATTCCCGGGGGGTTGTGCCATCCCGCCATCACACATCCCTGCTGCTGGGGGGGAAGGCCTCATAGGGGGTGGCTTCCAGGATGTCTGAGGGGGGGAGGGAAGGGGGTCAGGCACCACCTAAGGGCTCAGGCACCCCCTCTCTCATTCTCTATTTTGTGTGATTCTTTGTCTCCTTCTGCAGGAGGTGAGGGCCATCAACTCCATCCTGATATGGAAGGTCATCTACCTGGGAGACCTGGACCTGATTGTGGCTGGATTTGCTGCCCTGGGGTTCCTGTACTGCGGGGGAGCGATCGATGGGACCCACATCCTGATCCGCGCACCAAACCTTTGAGTGGCCCAGTACTTTAATTTCATGGGCTACTTTTCTATGGTGCTGCAGGCCTTGGTCAACCACCGTGGACACTTCACAGACATTTTTGTCGGGTGGCCAGGCAGGGCACACAACACCCGCATCTTTAGAAACTCCAGCCTGTACTGCAAGCTGGAGGCAGGCACATTCTTCCCCTGCCATGAACTTGCTGTTGGGGATGTGCAGATGCCACTGCATATCGTGGAGGACGCGGCCTACCCCCTTGTGCTGTGGCTGAGGAAGCCTTACACTGGTCACCTGTACCCCAGCAGGAACCTATTTAATGCCCGCCTGAACCGTGCCTGGATCCAGGTCAAATGCGCCTTCAGGAGCCTCAAGGAGTGGTTCAGGTGCCTGCTGACCCACCTCGAAGTGGGGGAGCACAACATCCCTGAGGTGGTCGTGGCATGTTATGTCCTCCACAATGTTGTGGAGAGGAAGGGGGAAGTCTTCCTCTTGGGGTGGGGGGCAGAGCTCTTTAACCTTACTCAGGACCTGTTCCAAGGTCTGGGGTGGTGTTGACGCTCTGCCAGGGACTTGGCCATCCAGCCATAAATGTCCACATTGTAGCGCTTGGCCAGGAGATCCTGCCAAGGACCAGGAGGGTGCCCGCCTCTTGATCCCTGTGAGTGGGTCCTGGGACTCCTGGGGCTGCTCCCTGCAAGGGCCAGAGAGGTCACAGGGGGCTTGAGGCTGAGCCATGAGTGGCAAGGCCTGTGGCAGAGAGAGCCACGCGGTGAGTTGCTGCTCTCAGGCCAGCTTCCTGCCACAAGGCTTGTCCAGGATGCCTGCAGCTTTGAGGCCAGGAGACAGGAACTATAGAGTTGTGATTACTTTGTATGGAGTGTCCATCAGGGCATCTGTACTATTTCCTGGAGGCCTCTTCTTTTGAAAAAAAACCATCCGCCCTGTCCACATATACCTTTTTCTGAATGAGCTCTTTTGGAAAAGGCATTCTTTCTCATAGAAAGAGGATTACCAACATCAGAAAAACCCCTCTGTTCTTTCGATTTACTTTCGAAAGAACGCGATTGCAGTGTGGACGTTCTGAAAGTTTTTTCGGAAAAATGGCTGTTTTTCCGAAGATACTGGAAGAAGATTGAGAAAGCAGGAACATTCAGGGTGAGGAAAGTTGTAGAGAAACAGAGGAGGAAATAAAAGATGGGGAGGAAGAGAAGCGGAGAAATAAAGGTGGCTAAGTCAAGAGCTTCAGATACTTGGGAGGCCAGCCAGCTGTGTAAGAGGGAGTACAGAGGTAGCTCAGATTCCGTGGCTCATAGGTTAGGAAAGGTGTTTAATGTTAGGAAGGAGCCAAACTGAATTTCTTCTGAAGAAGTTGCCCTTCTTTAACATTACAGTTAGAGTTCACACATATTTACTTACTCCCTTCTTACATTCATTCATAAATATACTGAAACAACACACACAAGCTATTGCACACTCACCCTTGACAAATCCCATTTAACTAAAGGTGTGATGTGAACAGAAATAACTATAATGTCGCTTCAGTTCTAGTTATGAAAATTACCCATATTGTACCAAAGTCCAAGCTATATAACATGAGCTTTACAGGATTCTTCAGAATTGGTTGGTTCAAGAATTTTGAACATGTTACCCAAACTACTTGCAAAGTAACAAGAAAAAAATCATTTACAAAGTGGGAGATGCCAGCACAGTGGTGTGCAATAGTTCATTTAGTCAAGAACACTATGTTTCACAATTCTATCATTACAGTTTGCTAAAGCATATTTAATAAAACATAAGCTGGGTGCTTCAATGTACATCTAGAACTGTTACTTTTGAAGCACTTGGAAATAAATATACATTTTAACAAGCAAAATCACATTCCTTCTTAATTCACATCCTGGACACAAAGATTTGGACACATTAAACTGTTAACTTACAAGTTATATAGTGCATCTTCATTTTAATTGTTGTACCAACCACTAATACAAAATACTAAATGGTGGGAACAAGGTTAATTTCACCATATTAAGAAGTTTTTATTAAAAGGCTCAACCAATAGCTCATTTAACTAATTTGTTTGGCTCACATGTTGCAACAGAATGGAGCTGTGCTATCCAATGAGGCCGTACACTGACACTACCTTTAATCTTTGCACAAAGCTCCCATTGGTGTGACTGGGTGTTCTAGATGTGGACACAGTGAAAGTGAGCAAAAGTTCTCTTTACATTTTTGGAAGAATGACTGAAAAAATTGGAGGCATTTTACCTGCGGCAGGCTGCAGAGTTCCCAAAATTGGCAGAAACATCCACGAGAAGATCATTGTGACACCCATTGTGTGAGGGCTTCTATGGAATGGAGCATCAGAATTTATAGGCTGTGATTATGAAGGGGCGTGTCTCAGCAGTCGGCTCTGCATGTACAGTCAATCAATACAAAGTGCATTCCGAAGGTGTTTTCATTGCAGTCACAAAAGAAGGTGTGTTTAATTCGTTCCCCTTTTCTTTTTATGTTGTAACCTCCTGGTCTCTGCCAGAAGACAATATTTAAACAATAGCAATTCACACTCCTTGAAGGAGAACTTTCGGCATGAATTCTGACACATCAATTTGACTCGTGCATGAATTAAAAGTTACCTTTTGTGTCTCTAGAGTGGATCCAGGTGCTTCATTCTTCCCAGCTCCTCCTGGTGGTATGGAAGGGGGAGAATCTTTGAGACTGTAGGAAGTGGTAGGATGGCCTTTCTCCAGGAAGGAATTTTTCATGGTGTTTGAAGGATCAATCTGTTGTATGCAGTACGTAATTTAGGAATGTGAGTGAGTCACAGAATCACAAATAATGTGCTACCAAATATTTGTAGGATATTTTATTACTGACTTATGAGTTTCCCCCAGGCCAGTAACAGGTTCAGTCACTATATGGCTTGTAATCCTGGGTGTCTTATGGCTGTGCAGCTTTGGGTCCAGAACTTTCAACCCAGCCACCTGCCAGCATCCCCATAGCGTTGCACTGGCTTTGCCCAACTTGGTTAAACCAAGCTTAGTATCATCCAGCCCCAAATTCACCCTCAAATCATCCTATGGCAGGGACCAGTGCCTCTCTCTGGCCCCTCACAGAGAAAGTATGACATCCATTGCTGCTACAAAGACAGTAAAACACTCCAACTGCTTAGCTTTCTGGAAGCACACAGTTTATTCAGCTTACATGGCACAGATGATTTATAGTGAAAGCAAAATAAGTTTATTAACTGAAGAACAAGGACTAAGGGTATGTCTACACTACAAAGTTAATTCGAACTAACAGCCGTTAGTTCGAATTAACTTTCAGAGCGTCTATACATACAAACCGCTAGTTTGAACTTAATTCAAACTAGTGGAGCGCTTAATTCAAACTAGGTAAACCTCATTCTATGAGGACTATTAGAATTAAGTAGTTAGAATTAAGGGCTGTGTAGCCACTTAATTTGAACTAGTTGGAGGCTAGCCCTTCCCAGGTTGCCCTGGTGGCCACCCTGGGCCAAACCAGGGAAACTTTTCTGCCCCCCTCCCAGCCCCGGAGCCCTTAAAGGGGCACGGTCTGGCTACAGTGCTCGTGCCAGTTGCAAGCCTGCCAGCACCCAGCCAGCAGCACCCTGCACCTGGCAAGGCATGAGCCAGCCACCCGCTGCCACCCAGACCTCCGCCTCTTCCCAGGACCAGGCTGGCAGCTCCCAGGAGCCTGCCCGGGGCTGCAAGAGGTGGGCACCCGCCTGGTCAAGTGTGGAGATCGTGGACCTCATTGAGGTATGGGGGGAGGCCTCCAACATCCATGACCTCCGCACTAGGCACAGGAATGCGGCCATCTAGGGCTGGATAGCTGCCAGCCTGGCCACCAAAGGCCACATGCGAACCCAGGAGCAGGTTTGCATGAAAATCAAGTTGGATCTGCACTGCTCCCAAAAATAGCTGGCTGCTAGCACATTTGTGTGGCCCCTGTGCATGAGATGGAGCAGCTCCACATATTGTCCCCACACCCAGGACCATCCCAGCTGACGAGAGCTGTGGGGTTGGTGCTTGCAGGTGTAGGCGTTTCAGGGAGAGCCACTGCCCCCTACCCATCAGGGGCTGCAGCGGCATGGTAGCAGTCAGCCCCTTCTGGGAGCAATGTGGGGCCAGGGGAGGCAGACAGCTTGCCTTAGTGTCTCACATCAGCACCTGGGATAAGCATCGCCAGGCTGGGGGCTGCAGCTCACAACTGCTCCTGCACTCAAACTCTCTCCCAGTGCCTGCACCCCTCACCCACTCTGCACCCCAACACTCTGCCCCATCCTGGACCCCTTCTTCTGCACCTATATTCCCCCCAGAGCTTGTGTCCCTTACTCCTGCACCTCAACCCTGTGCCTCAGGCTGAGCCCGGAGCACCCTCCCACACTCTGAACCCCTTGGCCTCAGCCCAGAGCCTGCACTGCACCCCCTCCAGTACCCCAACCTCCTGTCCCAGACGAGTGAAAGTGAGGGTGGGAGAGAACGAGCAACAGAGGGAGGGGAAATGGAGTGAGCTGGGTGGGGCCTCAGGGAAGGGGCAGGGTAGATCCTGGGTAGATCTTAAATTCAGAAAGTGACCTTCTGTGTAAAAAGGTTGGTGACCACTGCTTTACACAATATCTTTTGGATAAATACCATGACAACAGCGAACAGCGTTGGGTGTAGTGAGTTGGATAGGTCCAATGTGTGACAGCATGCCCTATGCCAGTGGGCATCTAGGTTCTTAGGATCACATAACTGATAAGATTTTAGGGGGATGGCTGTCTGCTCGCCCACATTTTAACAATAATTGTCAAACACTTTTGCTCCAATTAATATCACATACAAATTCAGTTAAAAAAAAAGACAATAAATTCAATTGTCTTTACTATTGATCCTTTCAAAGATAGTGGATGATCACAGGGTATAAGCCCCATTGGCACGGCCAGGGACAAGGAGATACTTAAAATTATCACTGTTCTAGCTATGCAAAATGTTTGCAGTAAAACCTGTAGCCAACAGAAACTCATCTCTCTTTGTCTGAGTTGAGTGATTTAAAAAAACATTTAGTGAAAGGTTTGCTAAATGGCATGAACTGGTGAAGTTATGGACAAATCTGTGGATTTTACACAAATTCAAGTGAAACTTCTGCTGGCATAGTTCTCAGGGTCACTGGCACACACAAGCTTTCATATCATTACCCAAAATCTTGGAGTACTTTTTGGAGTACTTCACAAGACGTTCAGTTTTACAGGCTCTCTTTTCCCATCTACCAACTTATTCCCAAAAGTTTAAATACATTGAGAATCAGTTGTGTAGAACACCGGAGGGTTTTTAGACTTGGGGTGGCCCATAGATCACATGCTGATAAATTCTGTTGTAGATCATGTGGGATTATGGCCCAGTTAACCTGAAGTCAATGGGGATACTTTTACATCCTCTAGAGATCTAGTTCTGGTTGTACAGCATGTGCATGGCCTTTTTAATGCTGTATTTTGCATTATTTAGGTGAACTTGGTAAAAAGTGGTTGATGGCCATTCATTTGAAATCATGGTCCTTTTTTCTGTCACATTTTACATACTGCACCTCAATAGGTTTGGGTTACAATAGCATTTAGTAAATATATAATTTCTTGAGGACTCGGTTAATGACTACAAGCTTCCTGAAACACATTAAGGTACTGTCTCTGCCCTCAATAGCACACCATCCAAATTCAACAGGCTACAACAGACAAGAGTTGGCAAAAGGAGAAAGAAAGGTGCAAATGTTATAGTGAAAAGAGCATGTGCACACTTAATGAGACTTGTTAGTGTTGTACATTTACCACAGTTCATACACACCAGATGATAGAAGTAAATATTTTAGAAGGATTTCAGTGTGGAAATAGAGGTGGCTTGGCAAACAGGTTTGGGAAGATTTTCCATACACAGGGAACAATAAAGAATTCACACAGAAGAGACAATGAAAGGAACACAAAAAAGCATAAAGAGTGGCACTGTTGCAATGGAATAGGGAAATGCAAAAGGCAAACGGTCAAAGATATAATTTGAATTTCTGCAAACAGACCACAAGAAGCTTCATTTCTGTGTACTAGGGGACAGCCAAGACTATGCTTAAAATTCAAGTAAATAGGATGCTGGTTCTGCATTTTCCCGTGAATAAACAAATTCATGCATTACTCACAATTCCCTTGTTTCAAAAACATTTTGGCAGTTAAAAGAACCAATATTGAGTGGTTTTGCTGACCAATCACATACTGGTTAACAGATCAAAACAACCTATAGGACAACATTTCTTCTCTCAAACTCTTAAAACTATTATGAACAATTACATTTTTTTAAAAATCTATTCACAAATGGCTCAAAAAAAAAAAAAGACTAAAGCTCTCAGACCTCAAAGTATTTGCAATTGCTTTCTCATGGGTTAGCTTTAGGAAAAGCCCTTCAGTGTGAATAAATAAAAAATATAATGAAAGTTTAATGTGGGCACTTACTGACTTAAACGTGCCTTCTCCCATCCTAGCCACAGTGTCTAGCGTCTACTGTAATATCTGGATAGATTTTCATGGACACCTTCTTCTCTTTGGCTTTTCCTAATAATCACAAGTCTTTTCCTTCACTGCACTGAAAAAAAAATCCAGAACATTTTGAAACAGCCCTCCGCTGAAATCTTTTTTCTGTCAACATTCCCTGATGTTAAACTCAGTAGTGATTATTATCAATAACTTTTTTTCTAGTCACAGTATTTTCAGTGGAGTTCATTTGGCAACTATTTAAAGGGCACATAACAGCTACAACTTTGAGGAAATTCCTGTTTGAAGAGGCCGTTCATTACTTTCCTACGGAGAGAATGGCCCCTGGACTGCTTATCAGAGCAGGGCTATATGAAATAGTAATGAGGCAGTGTAGTTCACCTGAGACAGCAGGACTTTGGAAGTCAACACTCTTAGGTTCTACTTTTTGGCTCTGACCCTGGCTTTCCTGTGTGACCTTGAACATATTTCTGAGGGTGCTATATTGCACACAGTTGAAATTAATGGAAAGGCTCATAGATTATTTCAATGGAGAAGGATCAATGCCCGAATTCCTTGTACTTTTAGGAGCAGGCTGATTCCGAATCGCTGACCTACAGCTGTTACAAAGATGTACACCATTGGACTGCCCTCTTTTTAGTACCTCACTTTTATATTGTATATGATATGAAACCTTTATTAGCACATCAAGACGTTTCCGTCAAGATAAGGTCATCAGGAGAATAGAAACTCAGTGCATGTGAACAGACTGCGCACATACCAGACCATTGCTGATAGCATATCAACACATTGTACATTCACACCCACATTTGCCAGAAAACACCTGCCAAAAGAACTTCCTAGTACCACCTTGTACAATAACTGCTATCATTATGCAAACATTTCACAGTATTTGGAATAACAGTCATACTAAGAATATGGGTGCCAATTAATTCAATCTGTTTTGTTTTGGATTTCATTAATATAAAACCACTTGTACTGGATTTCATTAATATACTACCATTTATTTATTAAACATAAGGATAGTGATGATTAATCTACTGATTGAGCAAACAACTCTCAGATTTTTAGCACCAGTTATTTATTGATTACACTGTTCTAGTACAACAGTCACGAAAGCAAATATCTCACGTCAAAAGTGTCCCAGGGCATTGATCTGACTTTTGTACTCAATTAATTTATTCAACACAGACAACACCATCACATAAACCCATTCATAAGCTTACCCAGCAATTATCAAAGTAATCTGTAAAAGTTGTAAAAGTCACAGCGTATTTGTGGACAATTAATTAACAAAAAGAACATAAAAACAGCCATACTGGGTCAGACCACAGGGCTATCTAGTCCAGTATACTGTCTTCCAACAGTTATCAGTGTCATGTGCCCAAGATGGAATAAACAGAACAGGTAATCAAGTGATCCATTCCCTGTCAATCATTCCCAGCTTCAGGCAAAGAGCTAAATTCACCATGTAGGTTGATGAAGCTTATTTCTAATCTGGCACAATCAATCAGACATGGTCAGTTTGTAGCCCTTTTCCCAGGGTCTGGTTATCACAGAAAAGGGAACCTGGAACAATAACAAAAAAGCAATAGTCTTGTTCTCCTCTAAGATTATGAGACACTCTGGCTCTGATAGCTAATAGGCTGGACCATTTCCCTGGCGTATAGGTGTCTGACGGGCTTGCTTGTCTTCTCACAGCCTTTTGCTGCAGCCACAAGAATATATATTCTCAGCCCTTCTCCACTAGTCCCTGGAAGCCTCTTGGAAGTGGTGTTCCTTTTTATTGAGTGTCTCAGACTGAATCACTAAATGTTTTCTAGCTCAGTAAGAGGATTTCCAAGACCTGCCTGCTGGGCTTTTGTCAATAACAGGGACTTTCTGCAGATCACCATATAACGCTTTGTATTTTGGTTTGGGTTTTTTTGAGAATTGTTTATGCCACTTTAGTCTTTATCTTCCGTTGCCCTCTCTGCTTTGTTTATCCACCCATCCTCAATCCTGCCCCTGACATCCAGTTCTTCTGGCCCTGCCCTTAAATCACTTAACGCACCCTTCCTCTTCATTTAATGCCCATGTCTTCCTTGTTAAACAACTCTGTCTCCTGCCTTGCTAACTCATGTGTTTACTGTTTTCATTAGCTGTTCTCTATGTCTGAGTCTCCAAAATGTCCTTCCCCATGCTCCGTTCCTCCATGGAGAAGGGCTGAAATTGAGGGAGACTCGGAGGAGGGAAGGTGGCAGAAGCAGGTTGCCCACAGAGGAGTAAAGGGTGCAACATTCTGAACTGTAGGTTTTATAGCCATTTTCAAAGGAAAGGGAAATGCAGATCAATGCCCAGTGCCTGCTCAAATTAGGGTACAGAAAGGTTGGCAGGCTTGAGGGTGTGCGGTTGTGCCTGGGCAGCTGAGGAGGCTGGTGGTGGGACAGGTGGGTATTAATAGCAACGTAAAGAGCTGCACAGAGGAACGAGTGACAGATAAGTCATTTTATTGGTCCGGTAAAACCCAGGAACTATGCCACATATCACTGAGTGCTGTATCTATTAGCACCATATCTAACTACTGACACATACACAGATGCAGAGACCTTCTGTAACAGGGGTATAGTTGAAAGGTGGGGAAAGGGAGGGAAAGGTTAAGAAAACTGGCTGTATTGTGAGGTGAGGGGGGCTGAAGCTCTGGAAAACTGGAGGTGAAAGGGGGAAACCTTGAGCCAGCATTGGACATTCTGTCCTGTGTCCCTCTCAGGTACCCAGACTTCCTGGCTTGGAGAGCAGAAAGATGGGATCTGATCCCGCATCAGCACTGGTGGCTAAGAGGAATCGCTGTAGAGAAATAGTTGCTATGTGCCTGAAGAAGAACTCCCCTGTTCACAGCCCAGAGTCATACACGAGCTGCGTGGCTCTTGCTAGATGTGGAAATCCAAGCTCATTTGGATATTGTCATTTATTTATCATAATAACATAGGGTATGTCTACACATCAAAGTTAATTCGAAATAACAGCCGTTATTTTGAATTAACTTTAATAGCATCTATACAGGCAAACCGCTATTTTGAAATAAATTCGAAATAGCGGGGTGCTTAATTCAAAATAGTTAAACCTCATTCTACAAGGAATAATGCCAAATTGGAAATAGCTAATTTGAAATAAGCGCTGTGTAGATGCTTATTTCGAAATAGGGGGCCTCCAGCCCTTCCCAGGGAACCCTGGTGGCCACTCTGGGCCAAACCAGGAAAATTCCTCTCCTCTCCCCCAGCCCCGGAGCCCTTAAAGGGGTAGACTCTGGCCACACTGCAGGTGCCAGCTACAGGCCTGCAAGCACGGAGACAGCAGTCACTGACCCTGACCCAGTGCCCCCAATATGAGCCAGGCAGCCAGAAACCACCCAGCCCTCCACCACCCAGTCCCCCAGTTCCCAGGAGCCAGCCAGGGGCCGGAGAAAGCAGGCGCCATCCTGGACTAGTGCGGAGATCATGGACCTCATTGAGGTTTGGGGGGAGGCCTCCAACGTCCATGATCTCTGCACTAGATGGAGGAACGTGTCCGTCTACAGCTGCATAGCTGCCACCATAGCCACAAAAGGCCACATGCGCACCCAAGAATAGGTGCACATGAAAATTAAAGAATTGCGGCAGGGATATGCCAGGGCCACATGGGGCAGCTCCCCAACAGGGGCACACACCTGCCCCTATTTTGAGGCCCTGGACCGCATCCTGGGGGGCAGGATGGTCTGTGCCAGCCCAAGGGGCAGCAAGCCGGGAGCAGAGGGCCCTGACCAGGGCACGGAGGAGGAGCTGCCACGGAGAGTGCCACAGAGGGTACCACGCTGGCCGGACCCCCGAGCTGTCCCAGCAGCGGAGTCACCAGGGTTGTCCGGGGAGGCCACACCATGTAAGTGCCATCACTGTCCCCTTCCCGGGGGGGGTGGGGAGGGAGACCAGGGACCGCGCGTGTGGGCCTTGCTTACCACAGATCACGCAGCAACCTGTGCATGTGCAAGCACGTGCCGTGCCACATGCGTGTGTGAAGATATCTGACATGCTCCTGACCCCTGTGAAGGAAGGGCGGGACACAGCAGGACGCCCTTCCTTCACAAGCCCCCTCTACACAAAGGCATGGGACATCTCCCCCGACCTCGGCCGCACTATACACAGCACAGGGGCATGGGTGCAGTCTCGGGGCAGCTCCCAATCCTGGGGATAGCCGGACAATCTGACCATGGTCTCTGTGCAAGCACAACGGCTCTGATGGTGCAGGGCATGGCCATCCTCACCTTGCAGAGGGGGGCTGGTGGCTCCCACTGTGTCCCCAGGGAGAACTGACCACTTCTCTTCTTTCTCCACAGCCGCACCAGCTGCACGTGCAGGGCGCACCACCCCGCCTGGGACATGCTCCCGCACACAAGGGCTCTGCAGGAGGACCAGCCGAACACTGCAGAGGTACCGAGAGCAGCACCTGGGGGCACTGCGAGCCCTGCACCATGCCCTCGACCGCTGGGTGGAACCAGATTTGGAGCTCTGGGGGGAGCAGCTTGCCCAGGGTCGTGCCATCTCTGCCCATCTACAGACCCTGGTGCAGAGAGTGCTGCCTTGTGCTGCTCCAGCACCTGCTGCCTCCCCAGCTCCCACTCCTTCTCCCATTCCTTCTCCCCCTCCAGACACTCCCTCCTCAATCTCCACACCTCAACCTCCACACCCTCCTCCCCATCCCCCCAGGGATGCTGAGGCCCCTGCACCCGCCGTGCTGGGAGACAGTTGGCCCAGCAAGACCCCCACCCCTGAGCCATGAGCTTCCCCTCCCCCTTCTTCCCCTTGATTCCCCCTTCCAGCTCCCTCCTCTCAGTTTTCCCCCTCCTCTCTCCCACCCTCTCTCTTCCCCTCTCCCGCCTCCTTTCCCCCATCTCCCCAGAGTTTCATCTCCCCCCGCCCCGAGTTTTGTTAAATAAACAGAGTTATTTTTGAAAATACATGTATTTTATTTGACATCGGGAAGGGGAGCTAGGGAGGGGTAAGTGGAAGGATGTGAGGGTGGAATAAGGCACAGGGCCCCAGTGGGGCACAGGGCCCCAGTGGGGCACACCAGAGCTGTTCCTTGTGGAAGCTCTCCCGCAGGGCCTCCCGGATATGGACAGCCCACCGATGGGCCTCCCGGCTGGCAGCCGTGCAGGGCTGCGCGTACAGGCCAGCCAAGTGGTCGGCCTCTGCCATCCAGCCTGGCAGGAAAGCTTCTCCCTTCCGCTCACACAAATTGTGCAGCACACAGCACGCCGCCACCACGTGCGGAATATTCCTCTTGGAGAGGTTGAGGCGGGTGAGGAGGCATCGAAATCGGGCCTTCAGCCGGCTGAAGGCCCCCTCCACCACAATGCAAGCCCTGCTGAGCCTAGCATTAAAGGCCTGCAGGGAGGGGTTGAGGTGTCCCGTGTAGGACTTCACGAGCCAGGGTTGTAGCGGGTAGGCTGCATCCCCCACCAGGCACACAGGCATGTCCACATCCCCAACTCTTATGTGGCGGTCAGGGAAGAAGGTCCCGGCGTGCAGCCTCTGGCACACAGAGGAGTTGCGGTACACCCACGCATCGTGCTTTGCCGGACCAGCCCACGTTGATGTCCAGGAAGCGGCCCCGGTGGTCAGACACAGCCTGCAGGATGACCGAGAAGTACCCCTTACTGTTTATGTAGAACATGGGTTCCCAAACCGGGAGGCGTGCCCCCCCTGGGAGGGTGTGAAGAAATTTCAGGGGGGGAGTGAGGCGACCCAGCCTCCCCCCCCATCAAGTTTTGCTGCCCTGTTCAGTTCCTCTTTTGCTTTTTCTTTTTTTTTTTCTCAACAAGTTTTGCTGCTATTTGGGGGGGGAGGGGGAGGGTTTTTCAAAAAATCAGAAAGGGGGGCGTGATGCCAAAAAGTTTGGGAACCACTGATGTAGAGGGAGGCCTGGTGTTCCAGGGCATGGATGGGGATGTGCGTCCCGTCGATTGCCGCCCCCCCCCCTCAGTTGGGGAAGCCCAGGGCACCAAACCCCTCAATGACTGCATCCAAATCAGTGAGGCGGATGACTCTGCGGAGCAGCACTCTATTGATGGCCTTGACCACCCTGCAGAGGGACACAGAAAACCACCGAGAGTCACTGGGGTTCCAGGGTGGCTGTGAGAATGCTCCTTCCCCACCACTGCCCAGAGCCCCCACTCCCCAGGAGGAACCCATCCCCGCAATCCTGGCCACTGGGGGCAGTCCGAAGTGCGGCTGGGACAGAACAAACCCTCCCATGGAGGGGACTTGCACCCTTTCCCCCCCCTTTTCCCTGGGGCAGCCCATCCACTCCTTGCCCCCCCCCCCGGCACAATGGCCAGAGACTGCCATACCTGGATGAGCACTGCTCCGACAGTGGATTTCCCCACGCCGAACTGGTTGCCGATGGATCGGTAGCTATCCGGCGTGGAGAGCTTCCATTGGGCAATGGCCACACGCTTGTGGAGGGGAATGGCGGGCCTCATGTGTGTGTCCCATCGCCGCAGAGCAGGGGCGAGCCACTCACAGAGCTCGAGGAAGGTGTCCTTCTTCATCCTGAAGTTCTGGGTCCACTGTTGGTCTCCCCAGCACTCCAGGATGATGTGGTCCCACCAGTCGCTGCTGGTGTCCAGGCGTTAGATGTGGCGGGGCATGCTGGCGTCCAAGCGCTGCTCCTCCACGGCTCCCAGGGAGGTCTGGAAGAGGACCTGGGGGTTGGGCTGCCGCAGATGGTGCCAGGCAGTCTCCAGCACTTGCTGCCAGGCTTGCAGCAAAAAATCCAAAAGAAGCACCAGAGTGCCCAGGGGTGGCTCTGACTCCATGGTGCTGAGCGCTGTGGTGTCCCGAGTGAAGGCAACCAAACAGGCAGAGAGAAAAATGCTTTGCTGTCCCTCAGCGAGGTAGGCAAGCAAGCAGGGAAAGCTGAGAACCGGCTGTCCAGGCGGTCCCTTTGAGCACAAGCCTCAGATAGCCTCAGACAGCAGCCACACAAAGCAACTACTGACCTGATGCCCTGCTGGAACCGGTTTCAGCTGGCCTTAAATGCGATTCAGCATCCAATCAGTGTGGCAGCACTATTTCGATTTAGCAAAAACCTATTTCGAATTGCATTTTGTGTATAGACGTGTTATTTTGAAATAACTTATTTCGAATTAAGATATCTCGAAATAATGCTGTAGTGTAGACATACCCATACAAAGATAACAAAATCAGGCACATGTGAAGTTCATTGAAGCAAAGGGGCAGTTTCCAAAATAGAATGGGTTTGGTCTGGGCCTCAGAATTTTACTCTTCTCCTCCCTCCCCATGCTCCCAAGTTATTCCTGCTTAGTGTTGGCTCAATATGCCTCAGGTGGCACGCAACAAGGATTCATCACCAAATTTGGTCCGCTGGTTGGATCATTATCTTCCACAATACTGATGGAGACAATAATGTGAACTCTGATCCATGCTCCCCAGTTATTCCTTACAAGCATTTCACACACTGTGTAACAATAAAGAGAAACCTCCAGTTTCCACACAATGAGCTTAAAGAGGCATTTGTGAAACACTGTTTCAGATTTCGGCGCAGGCAGAGAAGGGTTTAGAGATGACTGAACAATGGGCAAATCTCAACTGCTCCAGTGTTCTGGTTCAGAAACAAGATAAAAAGTCTGATTATTTATAAGAACTGTTTGAACCTCTTCAGTATGCTTAATGAGTCAAAAATGTAAAAAATAACAGGTTTTTCTTGAAAGCTTTCCACTTATTTCCAGCTTCCCACAGAAGGCCAAGGATTGGCAGACCAAGCAGCTTGGATAATATCTTTTGAGAAGTCTTCAAAGATATTGTGCATGAGATACATACTCAAAGAATCTAACATGGGGTGGGGTGCTATTGACTATTCAGTACACACTTTCACTTCATCAAAACAAATTCCCATAAAGCTTCAAAAACAACATCTAATCTGGCTGGTTAATTTTTTACCATACATCTAGGAAAAAACAGAAATAGAATGTTATAGATTTGTTAGCTGGAAAATTCAGTAACCACTAAGTCTTACAAAACATTCTTAACTTTCTAGTGTATTTCTGAAGGTTTGATCACAACCTAATCTTTAAAGATTAATCTTTAATTCCTGGAGACTCCAGGACAATTTTATTGAGCATAGCTATTTATACTGGCCACTAGTGGGTGAGCCAAGATCATCCAATGCTGTAACCAACCTTCATTTCCAGTGTGTAAAATAGACACATAATATTTATTCATCTAGGCAGTCTATCAGCTATATTATACAATGGTGGGGTTAAACCCGTGCTGTGGTTTAGATTCTTATTAAATACCACAATGCTGAGCAGGGGATGGAGTTGACTAGCCATATTGATGTGTGTTTTTTAACCTTTCAGCTCTAGGTTCAGTTTCGATTCTGTGCCTATCACTGTTTATGCATGTGTATTCAGTATCTTGAAAAAGTTGGCTGACTGCCATGTCGTTTCTTGGAGCATGAACTATAATAAAGAAGTATGAAAAAAGAGCACTAAACCACAGTTTATACAACTCACTGATTTATTGTACTAGCGAACATTTATGACTTCCTTTTATGTTTTATAGTGATAGAGATGCAGCCGTGTTAGTCTGGTCTAGCTGAAACAAAAGACAGGACTATGCAGTACTTTAAAGACTAACAAAATGGTTTATTAGCCGATGAGCTTTCATGGGCCAGACCCACTTCCTTCCACAATTTGATCTGAGGAAGTGGGTCTGGCCCACAAAAGCTCATCACCTAACAAACCAGCTTGTTAGTCTTTAAAGTGCTGCATAGTCCTGTCTTTTGTTTTATGTTTTAGTCTCTCATTTAGGATAGGCTTTTCTATGGCAGCATATTTGGCCTCTCATCTTGGTATATTTATGCAATTTTTATTTGCTGTCATCATTTTGTTACTAGGCAGTGCTATTTGACTTTGGTGTAGTACTTTTGTGAAAAAAAGAAATCCACTTCTGAGTAATTACCTTTGTGCAGAGGATGTTTATTGTAGTCACAAACCCCATCTGCAATATGTAAAGTAATGACAGATTTATACTGGTCCCTCCAACTCAGATGAACTAACCAGTCCTATTCCCAATACTCAGAACTACCTTAACAGAACTGTATGGAAGCTTTCTTACACAATCAGTTAATTAAAATATATATTAAATATATATGATTATGGACAGGAGTGGAACGAGGATTGTATGAGAATTGCATGACCTGATGTTTATTTTGCTGGGACTGAGTTGAGTAAGAACAGAAGTCACATCCATCCAGCAGCGGAGGACGTAAGGCTTGAAGACATGGCCAAGAACATACAGCAGGCTTGCAAACCTAGAAGGAGGGCTTTAAACTATATTCGTTGGGGGTCAGTAATCTAAGCCCTAAGCTAAGTAGGGAAGTGGCATATCAGGAAGAAACACAGGTAAGAAGGTGCAACAGAGGAGGACCCCTGATTTGTACTGAGAAAGTAGAGCAATCCACTAGTTATCTAAGGAGTCTGTAAAGGAATTCAAGAAACCTAGGAAACAAGCTGGAAGAACTGGAAGTCCTGGCACAGTTAAAGAAATATGATTTGATTGGAATAACGGAGGCTTGGTAGGATGACTCACATGATTGGAGCACTGTCATGGAAGGGCATAAACTGTTCGGGAAGGACAGGCAGGGGAGAACAGGTGGAGGAATTGCACAATATGTAAAAGAGCAGTATGATTGCTCAGAGCTCTAGTGTAAAGTGTGAGAAAAGCCTGTTGAAAGTCCTGGGTTAAATTTAGAGGCAGGAGCAACAAGGGTGATGTCATGGTGGGTGTCTGCTATAGACCACCAGATCAGGCGGATGTGGTAGATGAGACTTTCTTCAGACAACTAACAGAAGCTTCCAGATCACAGGCCCTGGTTCTCATAGGGGACTTCAAGCACCCTGACATCTGTTGGGAGACCAATACAGACAATCCAGGAAGTTTCTGGAGAATGTTGGGACAACTTCCTGGTACAAGTGCTGAAGGAACCAACCAAGGGCCATGCTCAACTTGACCTGCTGCTCCCAAACAGGGAGGGATTACTAGGCGAAGTAGATGTGGGTGGCAACCTGGGCAACAGTGATCATGAGATGGTTGATTGCAGGATCCTGACCAAAGGAAGAAAGGAGAGCAGCAAAATACAGACTCTAGACTTCAGAAAAGCAGACTTTGACTCCCTCAGGCAAGGGCACCATTTATGGGGTGCTAAAGGGACAGTAGCCCTCCCTCCTGAGGTTGGAATGCTTGCATTTAATGCCCTGGATTTAATGCCTGAGGTTTGCTTAAAGCTGCATACCCTGACTCGAGGCAGTTTTTAAATGCAACAGAGTTTGAACTGCTTGCAGCTTTGCCTTTGGGACAGGGAGTTTGTTATAAAAAGAGAGAGGCAGGTGATTAAAAATAACAAAAGGCTGGGCATTCAGCCAATTGAAAGATTGTTAGATCATCATGAAAACATTGCTAGGTGCTTCACTTAAAAGATGGGGGAAGAATAGGAATGAATGTTGTGCTGCTGGGATTTGCATTTGGATCACTGCTGTGAAACTTACAAATGTTCTTGAAAAAGGGGTGACAGGGACTTATCCAAAGGTGACTGCAAGGAGTTACAAAGGGATTTCACAAAATTGGGTGACTGAGCAACACAAAGGCAGATGGAATTCAGCATTGATAAGTGCAAAGTAATGCACATGGGAAAATATAATCCTAACTATACATACAAAATAGCTGTTACCACTCAAGAAAGAGATCTTGGAATCATTGTGGATAGTTCCCTGAAAACATCTGTTCAATGTGCAATGGCAGTCTAAAAACTAAAACAGCTAACAGAATATTTGGGAATCATTAGAAAAGGAATAGATAATAAGACAAAATACCATATTGCCTCTTCATAAAGTAATTGTATGCCCATATCTTGAATGTTACCCCATCTAAAAAAAAGATATATTGGATTTAAAAGGTACAGAAAGGGTAACAGAAATGATTAAGGGTAAGGAACAGTTTCCATATGAGGAGAGATTAATAAGACTGGGACTTTTCAGCTTGGAAAAGAAATGACTAAATGGTATGAAAAAAATAGAATAAGGAAATGTTATTTATTCCTTCACTACCTTAACCCAAGTAGCTGACCCTCAAGACCACACTCCCCAGAGCTGAGATGGAGTCCTGATGGATCTCGGTCTCTCTCTCGCTCTCTCTCTCTCTCCACAGAGTTAGTAACAAAGTAAGAATATACATTAAGGCTGCGTCTAGACTGGCAAGATTTTGTGCAAAAGCGCCCACTTTTGCGCAAAAACTTGCCAGCTGTCTACACTGGCCGCTTGAATTTGTGCAAGAACATTGACGATCTAATGTAAGATTGTCAGTGTTCTTGCGCAAATACTATGATGCTCCCGCTCAGGGATAAGCCCTCTTGTGCAAGAATACTTGCGCAAGAGGGCCAGTGTAGACAGGTAAGAACTGTTTTGCACAAAAAAGCCCCAATGGCGAAAATGGCGATGAGGCTTTCTTGCGCAAAATCACGTCTAGACTGGCCACGGATGCTTTTGCGCAAAAGCACTTTTTGCGCAAAGGCACCCGTGCCAATCTAGATGCTTTCTTGCGCAAAATCGCGTCTAGACTGGCCACGGATGCTTTTGCGCAAAAGCACTTTTTGCGCAAAGGCATCTGTGCCAATCTAGATGCTCTTTTGCGGAAATGCTTTTAACGGAAAAACTTTTCCATTAAAAGCATTTCCGCAAAATCATGCCAGTCTAGACGCAGCCAAGAATTTTAAGGCTAACCAGTGTCCCTTGAGTGACTTGCCACAAGATGTCAGAATATGTTAGTATTAGAGCTGAGTGGATCTAATATTTATTTAATGTTCTTTCTTTTATACAGAAATTAGATACAGTGCTCTTGTCAGCCAACTGCTAAGTTGTGTGCCAAAAAAGTAGAGTTTTCCAGTGCCTTGGTATCCCCTGGATAGAGATGATTTGTGTGAGGGGGTGGGCGGATGGGGATGGTTCCCCCTTCCCATTTGTTGTTTGGCTTGTACTAAGCATGCTCAGTATCACTACTGAAACCGCTGTCCTCAGTCTGTACCCCCCTGATCTCATTCTCTTCCCTCCCCCCCCGCCCCATCACGGCATGCACTGGTCAGCCCCTCCCCCCCAAAATCTGAAATGGCACCCCTGCCCTTGTGGAACTGATGGGCAGGATCCCCTGGGATGCTAACATGAGGGGAAAGGAGTCCAGGAGAACTGGCAGTATTTTAAATAAGCCTTATTGAAGGCACAGGAACAAACCAACCTAATGTGCAGTAAGAAAAGCAAATATGGTAGGCGACCAGCTAGGCTTAACAGTGAAATCTTGGGGAAGCTTAAGCACAAAAAGGAAGCTTACAAGTGGAAACTTGGATAGATGACTAGGGATCAGTATAAATATATTGCTTGAGCATGCAGGGGTGTAATCAGGAAAGCCAAAGTGCAATTGGAATTGCAGCTAGAAAGAGATACAAAAGATCACAAGAAATATTTCTATAGCCATGTTAGAAACAAGAGGGTCATCAGGGAAGGGGTAGGACCCTTACTGGATGAGGGAGGTAACCTATTGACAGATGATGTAGGAAAAGCTGAAGTACTCAATGCTTTTTTTGCCTTAGTCTTCACAGACAAAGTCAGCTCCCAGACTAGTGCACTAGGCAGCACAGTCTGGGAAAGACCTTCCCTTGCTTCCCTTCACACCTCAGAAGTGAAATATCTTCCAGGATGAACACAGCCTATGGAAAATGTGCGGAGATTATTGATTATAGGGCCCCCCTCTTCAGGGTTGACTCTCCCTAGGACAGACATGCCCTGATTACAGGAAGGTCCTGCAGCAATGAATTTCTTTGCCCCAGTGGTTAGCCCACCATTTTGGAGGTTTTGTGCAGAGGCAAAAGTAAGGTGGTGTGCCCCACTGCACCACTCCACTAAGAAGGAGCTGGCTGGCACTGGGGTGCTCTGCTGCAGAAGGAGACATGGCATGCTTCTAGTTGGGATCCCAGCACTCTTCTGCAGGCTGGTGTGCTAAGCAGCAGGCAGCCAGGCAGGTGAAAGGGGACAGCTAGGGGTGCTCTGTAGGAGGCATGCATGCTCCCAGCTGGGCTCCTGATGCGACGTCTGCATCCCAGCCTGTGCTGCCCTGCCCCTCTCCTTACACTGGCTGGGAAATGTGGGTAGGGATGGCTTGGTAGGTGAATGGTTAAGCATGAAGCTGGAGAGAGCTGCTCATAATTTGCTTTAAAAGTTCTAGCACAGAAAGACTTCACAGAATCAATCTTGGCTTTCTGAAAATGAATGTAGGTTATATGGAATACAAATATGTACATTAAAAATATGTGTTTCCTCCCCATATGTAAACTTCAGAGTGAGTGAAGCACATCAGGATAAGTTAAAAATAAAACATTTTTAGCAATACCAAAGAGAAATTGGGATCCTATGATTGATAGTCTCCAGGGCCATAAGGAAGAGCCCAAGTCAGCCTAGCTGACAGCGTAGGCAGGCCAATAAGTGAGAAAAGAACATAGAGTCCTTCTTCTTTGTGAACTTGGGCTGCCAGGGCAGAGTAGAGCAGCGCTAAGGGAAGAGCCGTCCAGACAGAGAAGGCTGAACTGGGCTTCTTTTTCCTGTCAGTGTTGGCTAACTTTAGTAAATGCCAAAATTCCATGCCAGTGCATGCTGATTCAATTTAACCACCAAGAAAAGGAACACAACTTATCTGTTAACATACAGCTATTATTTCGGAATAAGCTGCAGAGTTGTCCTATCATGAATATATGTCATACACTTTTAATAAATTTGTTCTCGTAATAAAGATTACAAAGTATTAAATTAGTCTTTTTATACTCTTGCACAAAAGCACATCTCTTGCGCAAATGCACATGCCAGTGTAGACGCTCTCGTCTGGAAGGCTATGTCTACACTGGCATGATCTTGTGCAAGAACTCTTTTGCGGAAGAGTTCTTGTGCAAAAACTCTTCGGCTGTGTCTAGACTGGCGCGATCTTGCGCCAGAGCTATGCAAATGAGGCTCAGCGTGGAATATCGCCGAGCCTCATTTGCATAACTAATGAGCCGCCATTTTTGCAGAAGAGGCTCTTGCGCAAGACGGCGCTGTCTACACTGTCCCGTCTTGCACAAGAAAAACCCTCTTGCGCAAAGCCGTTATGCTGATTATTTTCAGGCAGAACGGCTTTGCGCAAGAGGGTTTTTCTTGCGCAAGAAGGGGCAGTGTAGACAGTGCCGTCTTGCGCAAGAGCCTCTTCCACAAAAATGGTGGCTCATTAGTTATGCAAATGAGGCTCGGCGATATTCCACGCTGAGCCTCATTTGCATAGCTCTGGCGCAAGATCGCACCAGTCTAGACACAGCCTTCCAGAAGAGAGCGTCTACACTGGCATGTGCGTTTGCACAAGAGATGTGCTTGTGCGCAAGAGCATCCATGCCACTGTAGACGCTCTCTTACGCAAGAAAGCTCTGATGGCCATTTTACCCATAGGGCTTTCTTGCGCAAGAAATTCATGTTGCCTGTCTACACTGGCCTCTTGCTCAAGAACAGTTGCGCAAGAGGGCTTATTCCTGATGGGAGCATCAGAGTTCTTGCGCAAGAAGCACTGATTTCATACATTAGAAGGTCACTGTACTTGTGCAAGAACTCGCGGCCAGTGTAGACAGGCAGCAAGTTTTTGCACAAAAGCCACCACTTTTGCGCAAGATCGCACCAATGTAGACACAGCCGAAGAGGTTTTGCACAAGAACTCGTCCACAAAAGAGTTCTTGCGCAAGATCATGCCAGTGTAGACGTAGCCTTCAAGTGAAGAACATTGTGGTACCCATCGTGTAAGAGTTCCCAATGAAAGAAACACTAGAATTTATAGGTTCTGATTATGGAGGGGTGTGACTCAGTAGATGGCAGTAGTCGAAATACAATATCCACATAATTGGAACAGTATCAACATGACATTTCCTTCAAAATCACCTTTGGAGCTAAGAAATGGAGTTTCACCTTACTTGTCCATACTCACATATTGTAAAATAGAACTTTTCACCTGTAATTTATCTTTCTGACATTATCAAAAAATCCCATACACAATCATATGTTGCATGACTATCAAAGCCACCACAAAATGTATTTTTGCACTCAGGTTCTTGGTTTTAATCAGGGAATAATGATTGGTGCATTCCTGCTTGGGAGTCAGGTCAAAGGCAACCTTGATTACAGAAAATGATCATTCGTGTGTTTTCCACCTGTCTGTACTAGATTCACGTATTCTCTCAGGTGCAGTGGGAGAGGTGAAGAGAAGGTTGTGGGTCTCAGGGAAAAAGTCAAAATGACGGAGGAATGTTGAGAAAAGGTCAAAGTGGTAGAATTACATTGGCAGAGTAACAAGGCCATTGAATGTGTGGGAAATGATGAGATTGTTCCTGTGGGCACTGCAAGTAAGAATTGTAGGCAGCGCAGTCATGGGAATAAAGAAAGGACTGCTGCTGTGTGCAGTTCGAAGCAGAGGTTTAGACACAGCGACCAGAGACTAGTATGGGCATCCTTGAGGGATTTGTCACAATATGTCTGTGGTTGTCAATGGAGAAGTCTTCCAGAAGGGTATGGACCTCTTTAGGGAAAAGGAGGCTTGGAGCCAGGAATCCCCATCAGACCACTCCACTGAATCAAGACATCAAGATGCAGTGTCAGGAGCACTGACCACAGTTTGGAGGACCACCTTGGCATCCACCTTGCTCCAAACCAGTATGGCCTGGAAGTCCTGCTGTTTCGCTGCTGGTTAGAAGGCCCACAACCCTACCAATCTGGAGAACGAGAGGAAATCATACTTTGGCAGAAAGGCCTCACAGATGACAATATTGAATGAGAGGCCCACAAAGGCGCAAATCATGTGCTCTAAAAGGGCCAGTTTTTTAGCCACCCATAGTCTAAAGGGTGGCCTTGAAGTGTTACTGCTGGGCACATTCGGATACGGTGGCGACTGTGACTGAGGAAGGGGGTAGATGGGTAAATAGGAAGTTCATATCCTTAGCAGGAATGAAATAGCAACATTTGGCACGTTTCAGGGTAGGGACACAGGCAACCAGGGCATATCAGATTAGTTGCGCCAAGTTTTTGGTCAACAGGCACAGTTCCAGTATACAGCAGACTCTACAGGACCACAAAGATAGGTATGCCCGTTACAATGAAACAATTCAGTGAATGAGAGGGATTCCTGTCCGTCCCTAACTCCAGGTCATACAGAGATACTCCCTTTGAGATTTCATCAATACAAACAAGCTACATATTGCCCCTCTGACATGCTTAGTTACTGCCCCCTGATATGATTAGTGCCAGCCTGTGACCTGACTATCCACCACCTTGTACATGTTCAGGCAAAATATCTCTATCCATCACACTGTCATCCTGGCCTTATCTTTTAAAGAGGTCACCGTGTTGCTGTTATCTTTGGGAGAATGTGTTTGAAGCATCTTGGTATTGGGCTTTTCTGGTATTATCTTTGTGAAGTGTGTCTGCAAGAGTGTTGTGCCTAGCACGCCTTAGGAGTGTGTTTCCACACCATCAGCTCTGCTCTTGCCAGATTCTATGCATAGGGCCTCTTGCCCACAACCTGACTTTGCTTTATATCAGCAAACTTTTGATGACTGCTTTAGCTCAAGCCTCTGTTAAAAAGCCTTATGTTTCAGGCTCTGTTTCTACTACATTTCCCCACTTTTTGTCTTTTTATGGAGAAGCTATTTACCCATTGTCTAGGAAAAGCATAGCATGGACCCATTCAGCTGAACACTGTTATGTGGTAATCTTACTTTATCATCCACACGTTCATACCCCATCTGTCTCACAGGCTGCACATTCCTTTGCACAGCTTATGGAGAGATTTTATTTTCCAAACAATTTTAGTCCTTGTTGGTGGCCCTGAGATTATTAGGCCCATTAGACTTTGATTGAAGAATATAGTTTTATGACTGAGACTTGGAGGCACTCCAAAATACTTAATATATATAAATAATATGGATATGATATATATTTTAGGGGCATATGGGTATATATGTATAATATGTATGTGTGAATATGACACCACCTTATATTCAAGCATAGCAATCCTTTTCTAATTTGGTGATGTAATTTTACCCTTTTACTTCGATGCCACAGATAGCAACTAGGACCAGTAAGCTATTAAAAAATATCAGTTGTAATTAATTGCATGATTAAAACATTAACTGAGATTAATTGCACTGTTAAACAATCATAGAGTATCATTTATTTAAATATTTTGGATGTTTTCTACATTTTCAAAAATATGGATTTAAATTAGGAAAGAATACAAAGTCAGAATACAGTCTTCACTGTATTTTTATTACAAATATTTGCTTTATAAAAACAAAAGAAATACTATTTTTCAGTTCACCTATTACAAGTACTGCAGTACAATCTCTTTATCATGGAAGTTGAACTGACAAATGTAGAATAATATACAAAAAAATCTGCTTTCAAAATAAGACAACATACAATCTTAGAGCCACAAGTCCACTCAGTCTTACTGCTTGTCCACTCAGACAAACACATTTGTTTACATTTGCAGGAAATAATGTTACCCACTTTTTGTTTACAGCGTCATCTGAAAGTGAAAACAGGTGTTCATATGGCAATAATGTAGCCAGAACTGCAAACTATTTACATGCCAGATGCTCTAAAGATTAGTATGTCCCTTCATACTTCAACCACCATTCCAGAAGGCATGTATCCATGCTGCTAACAGGTTCTGGTCAATAACAATCCAAAGCAGTGAGAACTAAAGCATGTTCATTTTCACCATTTGCGTCAGATGCCACCAGCAGAAGGCTGATTTTCAGTGGTTCAGGTTCTATAGTTTCCACATGAGAGTTTTGCTCTTTTAAGATTTCTGAAAGCATGTTCCACACCTTGTCCCTCAGTTTTTGAAAAGTTCTTCAGATTCTTAACCCTCAGGTCAAGTGCTATACCCATCTTTGGAAATCTCACATTGGTATTTTCTTTGCATTTTGTCAAAACTGCAGCAAAAGTGCTCTTAAAGTGAACGACATGTGCTGGATCATCATCCAAGACACTATAGATGTGTCTAGACTACAGGGATTTTTCGAAAAAAGTGTCCTTTTTTCAAAAAATCTTTACCTGCGTCTAGACTGCCGCCGCATTCTGTCAACAGTAAATTGAAAGAATGCAGCGGTTTTGTCGACGGTGGTAAACATAGTTTTACGAGGAATAATGTTATTTTCGACAGAGATCTGTCGAAAAAAGTTATGTGTGGACGCGGGGAAGCTTTTTTTTCAAAAATAAAGGCCTCCAGGAAAAAGCCCTGGTGGACACTCCTTGCCAGACCTTTCACCTCTATTGTTCCTGCCTGTAGCCATCTTTTAAAGGCACAGGCACCCAGGAGTAGCATTGTGGCAGCAGGCCAGCTCCAAGCAGGATTCTGACTGCTCGGCTGTTCCTGGTAGGCCCATTACAGCCATGGCACAAGCCCCCCAAGATCCCCCTGGCCCTTCCAGGGACACATCCCCCCATCAAGCCAGGGACACCAAACGCCGGGCACCATCATGGTCTGGCCCCGAGATCAAAACCCTCTTGGAGCTCTGATCCAAGGAGGAGTCTCTGCAGGCCCTGCAGTCCAGGAGGAGAAATGCGGACATTTATGCCCGAATGGCCAATGGCCTTGCTAAGGAAGGCCACCGCCCCCGCACGCTAGACCAAGTGCGAGCAAAGGTCAAGGAGCTGCGGCAGGGGCATGTTAGGGCCCTTGAGTGCAGCTCCCGCTCTGGGGAAGCAGAACACTACTGTGCATATTATGAGGTCCTGGACCAGATCCTGGGGGCAGGGGAACCCCTGTCTCCAGAGAAGGTTATGGAGTCTGGGATGGAGACACTTGTGCAGCAGTGGCCACAGCTCCAGGATGACATCCCTGAGGACCAGCAGCTCCAAGACGAGGAGGAGGAGACCAGGAGCACGGTGACCCTCACCCAGGAGTTGGATACCCAAACGCAGGAGGCCTCCCAGACAACTTCAGACATTGGGGATAGAACATCAGGTGAGTGCTGTGAGGGTCCAACACACCCAGGGCAGGGGAGGCAGGAGCAAAGTGGATGGTGTGCTACTGTGACATGTCATGCTGATCACAGCCTGGGGGGGGCCCCCACACATGGCCGACTGCAGGGAGGGCCGTCCTACTCCCGCACCCACATGAGTGTGAGGCACCACCTGCTTCTGCAGGCAGTGATGCCAGATGCAGGCATGGGTTGGGGACCCTGGGATGGCCATGCAGCTCCAGGCCTTTCAGCAACCTGTAGGAACCCCAACTGTGGCCTGACACTTCTCTGTGCTGCTTGGCCATGGTGTGTGTGGGAGGGGCGGGGGGGAGCGGGCAGGATGGTGGCCTGCACACCTTCTGGACTCCAGTGAAGCTGTGGCTGCTGGCCAGGCCACACCACACCTTGCTGAGACCACATCAGCATCCCCTGACCCTAGACAGGCACTGACTGCTGAGAAGGAGGGCATGCCCTCTCAGGGAAAGTGTGAGCATGCATGACTGACAACTTTTCCCTTTTGTCCTCCACAGCCAGACCAGCTGTCCAGAAGGGGCACGCCATACCTGTCCCACCACCCAGACGGCTGCATGGAACCCGTCGGCACTGGCACACATACCTGGACCTGATGCGCCAGCACATCTCGGTCCTGCAAGGGATTCAGGAGACATTTACGCAGAGGATTCAGGCAGAGGCAGAGTGGCGCAGTCGCTTCCTAGATGAGTTCGTCCAGCAGCACACTGCAATTTGAGCTGCTGTCCGGGAGGCGATGGCCTTCCCAGGTCCTGTCCCTGTTCCTGCTTCTCCTGCTCAACCTTCCCCCCCCACACACACACCCTGCCATCCCAGACCCCGGTGCAGCCCACCTCCTGCCCAGCCCCCTACTGTCCCAGGCTGCATACACGGCCGTCTCCGAGCAGGTCACGAGGTGGCAGGCCCTATTCATCCAGGTGGCACCTTCAGCCCTGAGCCTCCCCCCTTCCAGGTTTACATCCCCCTTCCCACCAGTGAGAGTGAGTGAGGGAAGCACTTTAATTTGTTAATGAAAAGTTTATTTTTCATTACAAAAGAGTTATACTGTTTGTTACATACAACTGTGCAATAAACTGAAAACATTTTGTAAACCTCACCTGTCTCTCTTCTCTGCGTATGTGTACAAAGTAGGGCAGGGATGGGTTTGGGGGGAAGGCACTGGGGGCATGGAGCAAACCCACATTTGGAAGGCCCTGGGGAAAGTCATCAGCTCCTTGGGAGAATCTCTCCCTCAGGGCCTCCTGAATTCGCAATCCTGACTGGTGGGCTTGCTGGATGGCAGCTGTCCGGGGCTGCTCAAACTGCCTCACCTCCACATCAGCCCGTGTCCCTGACCCTGGGAGGAAGGCCTCCCCTTTCCTCTCCACCAGGTTGTGCAGCACACAACAGGCAGCAACCACCTCGGGGATGTTGTGTCCCCCCATGTCCAGGCTAGTGAGCAGGCATCTAAACCTGCCCTTCAGATGCCCAAAGGTGAATTCTATCTGCAAGTGAGCCCAGTTCAGGTGGGAGTTAAGCAGTTCCTTGCTCGCATCATGAGAGTGAACGGCTTCACGAGCCAGAGCATAAGGGGGTACGCCGTATCAGCCACGATACACATAGGCATCTGCACATGCCCAACTGCAAAGTTGCACTCCAGAAAGAATGTCCGAGCCTGCAGTACAGTTACAAGTTCCGGAAGATGCGGGCATCGTGTGCCCGGCCCAGCCACCCGACACAAATGTCAGTGAATTGTCCCCGGTGGTCTACCAGGGCCTGCAGCACCATGGAAAAGTAGCCCTTTCTGTGAATGTACTGGGCTGCTCGATGGGGTGGTGCATGCATCGGGATGTGAGTCCCATCAAGTGCTCCACCGCAGTTCAGAAATCCTAGCCCTGCAAATCCGGCCACGATAGTATCCAGGTCTCCAAGGCGGACAGTCCTGTGAAGCAGCTCTGAACTGATGGCCGTCATCACCTGCAGAAAGAGACAAATAGAAATACACATAACAGGAAATTAGAAGAGTTGCCTGAGCTGATGAGAGGTGCTCCCCCCCCCCCGCCGCCAGGCAACCCTGCACCACGACAGGGTGAGGCCAAGAGGGCTTCTACCACCCACCCCATCCCCCATTCCCTCTGCCCGGTCCTGACCATCCCCCTTGTCCACCCCCTCCCCCCAATCAAGACAGCTGGAGAGTCCCTGGAGTGTAACTTACCGGAGAGTAACTTACCTCCATCAAGACAGCCCCAACAGTAGACCTTCCCATACCCAACTGGTGTCCCACCGAACGGTAGCTGTTGGGGGTGGCCAGCTTCCAGAGGGCACTAGTGACCCGCTTCTCCAGGGGGATGGCGGGCCGCAAGTGGGTGTCCTGATGTTGTAGGGCAGGGGCAAGGCAGGCATACAGCTCCTGGAATATGGACTTCCGCATACAGAAGTTTCGGAGACAAGCCTGTTCATCCCACTGCTCCATAACAGGATGGTCTGAACTGCTGTCCAGCCTCCAAACTCGCCTCTCCAGGAATAAGTTTGGTGGCAAGGGCAGTGGGGCTGCAGCCCAAGTGAGGGGCTCAAAGCTGGGTTCTGAATCCAGATCTAGCACAAACATCATGATGGTCTCATGAAAATGCAGCAGAACTTCAAGCATCACAGTGTGGGGCCATCGCCTGCCCAGGGGCAGCTCCAGCTCCATGGCAAAAAAACCAATTAGAAGCACAATCAGGAAAGTAACTGCTGTGGTGTCCCAGAAAGGAGGGCACTCAAAGCAAGCACTGCAGATGCTTTGCTGTCCCTCTAGGACGTAGGCAAGCCGACTTCAGGAGCAGAGCAACGGCTCTTCGGGGGGGGGGGGGTCCCTTTAAGCATGCGTCTCTGCAAAGGGCATGCAGCAGCACCAGGAAGTAAATGCTGCCCCCATGCTCTGGCAGAAGCAGTTCCCGGGGGGCCTTTTTTTTCGAAAGAGCATCCAGACCGCTTTTTCGATCTGCATAATGCAATCTAGATGCTCTTTTTCGAAAGACACTTTTTCGAAAGAGGCTTTCAAAAAAGCCTATTTCAAAAAAGGCGTGTAGTCTAGACGTATCCAAACACATGAAACACAGAGCAGGAGACATATAATTCTCCCCCAAGAAATTGAGTCACAAATTTAATCAAAATATTATTTTTTAACATGCATCATCAGCATCGGAGCATGTCCTCCGAAATGGTGGCGAAAGCACGAAGGGCATACGAATGCTTAGCATATCAGATGTAATAGTCAGGATTCACCAGCATGGTGTACTGACAGGTTTCCTGCTCTATCAATTTGGTTGCATATACATGGGCTCCTCTTGAGCGTTGTGTTGACTTTGTGCAAATAGTCAGCACAACAGACACTAAGAGAGCCCCAAAGACCACAAAATCAGACAAGGATTGAACGTGCCCACCTATATTGCCATAATAGGAATGCATTGCTATTATAGCAGTTGATTAAACTCACATAATTAACTACAAAAATAATCATTATTAAAAATTAATTGCTATTGAAGCTTTAATCACACTGCTGAATAATAGAATATCAATTGAAATTTATTAAATATTTTGTATGTTTTTCTACATTTTCAATTACAATGCAGATTACAAAGTGTACAGTGCTCACTTTATATTCTTCTTTATTACAAATATTTGAACTGTAAAACAGTAAACAAAAGAAATAGTATTTTTCAATTTACCTCATACTAGTACTTTAGTGCAGTATCTTCACTGTGAACATGCAACTTGTAAATGTAGATTGTTACATAACTACATTCAAAAATAAAACAATGTAAAACTTTAGCGTCTATAAGTCCTCTCAGCCATGCTTCTTGTTCTACACTAGGAAATTATTTTGAACTAACTTATTTTGAATAATAACTCCCAAATAGCTATTTTGAAATAGTGTATTCACACTACAGGAAAGCTTTGAAATTAATCCGAGGCAGGCTCCATTAATGTGAATGTGCTACCTCAACAGAGCCCCAGGAAGCACTGGGAAGTAATTATTCTGAATAAGTCTAGGAAGTAGTTATTTTGAAATAGCAGCAATGGAGTGGCCACACTGTTGCTATTTTGAAATAATAAGTGTTATTCCTTGTGCAAAGCAGGAGTTATTATGAAATAACCAGCCTCTTATTTCGAAATAAGGGGAGTTATTTTGAAATAGCTCTCTAGCATAGACCAGGGCTAAGGGAAACAAGTTTGTTGCATTTACAGGAGACAACGTTGCCCATTTCTTATTTACAATGTCACCTGCAGAAAGTGAGAATAAGCATTCATGTGACACTTTTATAGCCAACATTGCAAAGTATTTCCATGCCTAATGTAATAAGATGAGGGCCTGAAACATAAGCCCATGTATCATAGGCCTGGTATGAGGCTGGAGACTTAGCCAACAATGGTCAAGACTTTGCTAATATAAAGCAAAGCTAGGCTATGAGCAAGAGGACCCTGCTCATGGAACTTGGCACGAATAAGGCTGATACTGTAAAACACTAACTGGTAATTGGCACAGGTGTAGAGCAATAGGTACCAGCTGTAAAACAATAATTGGAATAGGACATAGGTTGAAAGCACATTCCAGAAGAGTGGTAACAGCACCTCATTAAAAAAAGACCTTGGTACACACACCCTCCCCACAGATAATAGGGACATACTGACCCAGGTTCAGGAAAGGGTCTAGAATGACAGCATGATGGATTTTGATTGAATCACCAGGTGCAGGGTAATGGCTGGTATCTAAGTTACATCAGAGTGTGACAACCTGATATGTCAGGAGTGATGTGTAACTTGTTTGTACCTTTTTATAAGGTTGTGTCCTGGAGGTGCTGTCTTTGTCTGGCCTACAGGGCAGTGGGATCTCTCACTGACTGAGCTGGTCCTTCTCAGGGGGTACATAGTGGTATGTAAGCAACAAGGAGTCCTGTAGCACCTTATAAACTAACAGATGTTGTCATGATCATGAGGGTTAGCCAGCAGCCTGGGGACTAAGGGGTTAACTATGTCCCTTACCTAGCCAGGTGAGGTGGGCAATAGGAATGTAGGTAGGAATTTCAAACTGGGATAAAGAAATTTTTGGTTTTTCCCTCCTTTGTCTCTGGGGCAGTTCTCTCCAGCTATTGAGGGGGACAGACACTATGTCTCCCTCCAAGAAAAGACTCTTTCTTCGCTTACTGTAAGTAGGGTAAAGTTTAGATAAATCTGTTAGGTTTCATTGTTTTATGGTTTGGGTATGGGATCTGCTGTCTGTGCACTTTTTTAAAAATGTTTTGGCTTCCCGTTGTAACTAAGTTCTAGGCCCATGGAGTTTCTCCATGAGTATGTTATTTTGTTACTTTTCCATCTAATCGTTATGGTTGCAACAGGAATAGTGTGGTGATAATAAAAGTTTTCTCTTTTCCTTTTATTAACCTGGTACTGGTTACTTGTGTCCTGGGGTTTTTACTTTAGGGGTGAGATTTCCCCAAATGGTCTCTCCCCTGGTTTCTTTATTAATTTGGGTGGTGGCAGCGGAAGTCTTATTCCCAAAATGTAGGTTTTTAAAATTTGGGGGGGAAATTTTATTCCAAAGCCTGGTAGATAAGGTTTTGGGGTAATTGCTGGCCCCCACTTCTGCATTTATCATGCCAGAGTGGGGAAGGAGCCATGACATTTTTAAAAAAGTGCACAGACAGCAGATCCCATACCCAAACCATAAAACAATGATACCTAACGGATTTATCTAAACTTTACCCTACTTACAGCAAGCGAAGAAAGAGTCTTTTCTTGAAGAGAGACATAGTGTCTGTCCCCCTCAATAACTGGAGAGAACTGCCCCAGAGACAAAGGAGGGAAAAACCAAAAATTCCTTTGTCTCAGTTTGAAATTCCTACCTACATTCCTATTGGCCACCCCCACCTGGCTAGGTAAGGGACATAGTTAACCCCTTAGTCCCCAGGCTGCTGGCTAACCCTCATGATCATGACAGATGTATTGGAGCATAAGCTTTCATGGGCAAAGACCCACTTTGTCAGATGCTATTTTTATTGCATCATTAGTAATAGGCTGAGGCTATGTCTACACTGGCAGCTTCTTGAGCAAGAACTCTTTTGTGGAAGAGTTCTTGTGCAAAAACTCTTCCACAAGAGTGTGTCTATACTGGCATGTGCTTTTGTGCAAGAACATCCATGCCAGTGTAGACACTCTCTTCCGCAAGAAAGCTCTGATGGCTATTTTAACCACAGGGGCTTCTTGCGCAAGAAGCTCATGTTGCCTGTCTACACTGGCCTCTTCTGGAAGAGCTCTTGTGCAAGAGGACTTATTCCTCATGGGGAGAGGAATAACTCTTCCAGAAGAAGCCCTGTTTTACAACACTATACTGTAAATTTACTTCTGGAAGAACGCTCGTGCGGTGTAGACAGCCAGCAAGTTTTTGCAGAATGGCTGTTCTTCCGGAAGAAGCTGCCAGTGTAGACGTAGTCTCATGAGTGTTTTGAAATACTGGGATAGGTATTACTACAATGTGTCACAGTGGTATGTATCTGAGAAGTAAAAGAAGTTACTACACCATTCACATTACCCTCTGGTGAGCTTCTCTAAGCACAAAACAGGAACAACTAGCTTCTTTGTCCCATTGGTTGCATATGTCTATGAGACACAAGTAGATGACATAAATCCAGCTGTTTCTTATGGATGCTGTCTTCTAGATAACCTACTGAATGGATACTAAAAAATTCTCAAATATGTTGTATCTGGATTTATGTTGGTACCCAGCCACTGAACAAAACTTATTTGACTAACATGTGCCTCAGTTAGGATGTAGTGTCACTGACCCAAATCATGACTTGCACTAACAGAAAATGTATTTACCTGCTTATAGTTACCATTGCCTTGCCTTCATGTTGTTTGCTACCATTCATATATTGATTTTTACCTGTGGGTTGGTTAAACAGTTCAGCAGTGTTGTGCACATTGTAAATGTTGCACGGCAATAACACATGACAATACAGCAACAATACAGTTGCTTTTAAACACTAGCCAAACTCGTATTAAATAACAGTTTACCCTGGTCCAGCTAGTTGTTTCTAGATGATCAGGCCTGCTGACAGGATTTCCAGGCCCCAGAACAAAAAAAAAAATCAATGGGCCCTCTGCTACCTTCTCTCAGCTGGAGTCACAAGAGAAACCCCAAGCATGCCCCTCAATCAGGCTATGTCTAGACAGCTGCTTTTTTCGGAAAAAGGTACACAAATTGCACTCTGCAATTTGCACACCTTTTCTTGATTGTTTTTTCAGAAGAGGCTTTTCTGAAATTTGGTCCATCTGCACAGGGCCAAATTCTGGAAAAAACCTCCTCTTTCGGAAGTGCCCTTATTCCCCAAGGGCTTTTGAAAGAGCATGTCTGCTCTTCCGCAAAAAATGATGGAAGAGTAGATGTGTTCCCTCGATGTGGCGGAGTTTTTCCAGCATACCTCTGGTAACCTGGAAAAACTCCGTAGTCTAGATATAGCCTCAGAGGCCCCATCCCCCAGCTGCCCATGTTAACTGCAATCATGCCTCCCATCTTTTCCCCACATCTAACCTAGTGATATTTGCTCCTGACCCACATGGACACCTGCATGGGGCATTTCAAAAGTGTCTTTGGAAGAGAAGATTTTCCCAGTTTTTTCACCACCCACAATCCAGAGAGTGGCCTTGAAGTGTTGCTGCTGGGTGCATTTGGTCACTGTGGGGACCATGACTGAGGAGGGGGTAGATGTGTAAACAGGAAACACTGTACCCTTAGAAGGAGCAACATTTGGCACATTTCAGGGTAGGGGCACAGGAATCCAGGGCATTCCAGATTGGTTGGGCCAGGTTTATTGTCAACAAGACACAGTCCTAGTATACATCGGACTCTACAGGACCATGAACACAGGTATTCCCGATACAATGAACCAGCTCAATGAACTAGAGGGATTTCTGTCCTTCCCTAACTCCGGGTCATACAGAGACACTTCCTTTGAGATTTCATCAATACAAACAAGCTACATATTGCCCCCCTCTGACATGGTTAGTTACTGCCCCCTGATGAGGTTAGTGCCAGCCTCTGACCTGACTATCCACCGCCTTGTACATGTTAGAGATATTTTGCCTGAACTATCCAACACACTGTTGTCCTGGCCTTATCTTCAAGAGAAGTCAGCATGTTCTTGGGGAATGTGTTTGTATGAACTGGGTATTGGGCTTTTCTCGTACTGTGTTTCTGAAGTGTGTTTGCATGAGTGTTGTGCCTAGCACACCTTAGGAGTATATGTTTCTGCTCCATTAGCCCTGCTCTTACCAGATTCTGTGAATAGAGCCTCTTACCCATAACCTGACTTTGCTTTATATCATCAAAGCTTTGAGGACTACTTTAGTTCAGGCCTCAGGCCTCCAATACAAGACTTTATATTTCAGGCTCGCTTTCAACTACGCTTCTTATGCTCATGGTAGGGCTTCAGTGGATGCTACAGTCCCACCAGTGCCAATGCATGAAAGCACCAGGGAACTGCTCACCATTCCATCAGCAGAGCCACTTGTGCTGAATCTTAATGTTCACACATAGCCTCCTCCATCATGTGTTTACCCAGGCAAAGTCCTCTAGCTGCCTGAGTCTGAGGCAGGAATAAGCAACAAATGAAAAAACAGGTGATGATATGCACCTTGCTAACACAATACAGACAGTATTAGTGCTTGTCACTCACTGGGAAAGAGAGGAAGCATGATGCACAGCTTTTTCCATCTCACTTGCTTGGGCATAATCCCTACTACCGGAGGGGAGGGCAAAGGCAGGGGGAAGCTGTGAGGTGAAGTCCAACTTGGCTACGTCTACACTGCAGTTATTTTGGAATAAGCTATTCTGGAATAGTTATTCCAAAATAGCTTATTTCCAAATACCACGTCTACACTACAGGGAAGCCTTGAATTAGTCCAAGGCAGGCTTTCCTAATGTAGACATTCTATCTCAATTTAGAGCCCCAGAAGGAATAACTTAGAATGGCTTTGGTGAGGGGCTATTTTGAAATAGCAGAACTGGAGCGTCTACACAGTGCCTTATTTTGAAATAGCTATTTCAAAATATGCATTATTCTTTGTAGAATGAGGTTTACCGAAGTCAGAATACACTGTCCGTTATTTCAAACTTATTTCAAAATAACGGAATTGCTGTGTAGATGCTCACACAGTTATTTCGGAATAATGGCTGTTATTCCGAAATAACTTTGTTGTTTAGACATACCCTATGTGTTTTATGTGCTACCTTTAATCTATTAGAAAGTGGAGGAGAGCTAAGAAAATCAGGGTGATTTCTTAATGTCAGCATTCCTTATCTTATTTAAACACATTTTTCATTGAAAGTTCAGTTTTGTTTGTAAATCATTACAAAAAACTTTATTAGACATTGTCCTGTGACTGCCTTTTGAGAGAAGTCTCAATTTTAGGGCTTTGATATTTAGTTTCTGGGACTGCTTCCCTGGCAAGCAATTCAATTGAAGGTTATAGGCAGAGACCCACACCTTGTCCAATACAGCCGTATTGGGAGCAGACTGATGGTCTTGGCTCCATGATGTTTATAGGGCTCTTTGACACACTGTAAGTGTTCCTTAAGCTTCCAGTGCACTCCCGGTGTAGGAGGGAGGCTAAATCCACGGTGGACACTACTGGGTAACTCGTGGTGCAAGACTGGATGAAAGTGCGGGTAAAAGCCAGAGTCTGCAAAGAGGTAAGTTTAGATTACATCATTGTTATAAGTTTATTCCTTCCTGAAACTATTTTGTGAATTTGATGCAAATTTGATGCAAAGCTGCATTTTTCAGCAATTAAGCTATTTTATCCAAAATATTTTACCCAGCTCTACGTGCAGCCTGCCAGTTGAATCCACACTCCTCGAAGAAGACAATAAGGCACCAATGCCAAGAAAAGGCAGTGGTCTATATTGTAATGTGTGTCCGTGACTACTGAGCTCATTGTGAAAAGACTTTTTTTTTTTTTGCATGGGACTAAGACATCCAGCCCTCAAAACTCTTTCTTTTGGTGTGTAAGTCCCCCTAGCACAGTACCTCTCTCAACCCTACCAGCTTATGTCATCTCCTCTTGGGCTACGTCTACACTGCAGGCTTCTTGTGCAAGAACTTTTTGCAGAATAGTGCATCCACACTGCTATGTGCTTTTGCGCAAGACAGCATCCACACTGCCATGGATGCTCTTGCACAAGAAAGCTCTGATGGCCATTCATAGAATGGCATCAGAGCACCTGTGCTTTTTCCCCTGTTGTCCATCCACACACCCCTTTTTGCTCAAGAGCTCTTGAGGAAAAAGGCTTATTCCTCATAGAAAGAGGAATAACTCTTGCACAAAAAGCCCTGTCTTCTGATGATCTACTGTACTTTTTATTGCGCAAAAATACGCTTGTAGTGTGGATGCTCCATGAGTTTTTTGCGCAAAAAACGGCCATTTTTGCGCAAAAACGCTGCAGTGTTTTTGAGTCTTAGTGCTCAAAAGATGGGACCAAGGCAGTTGCAGATTCCAGCATCTGTAAGACTGTAGATACATGAATAAGACAAATGTTCTCTGAGTGATATGATGCTGTTAATTCCTCATACTTACCTAACAGAAGAGAACTCTAGCAATATGCAAGCGTAATATTCTATTTGTATTTCATGGAGCCAGTGTATGAGTAGTCTGTTTCCAAGGTAATATGGACTACAAAGTGACTCAGATTTGACAGGGAGCCACACAACACTAATTTCCTAGAGATCATACAAGAGGTTGTAAAATCAAGTTTAATTCAATTTTGTTTTTAAATTCTACACTCCACCATCTGTTGAATTCAGTCAATTTTTATTTAACAGCTTACCCATATTACAATTTAGATCTATGTACTTCTGAAAATTGAGAAAAAAAATCCTATAAATTACATACTATTGCTCCTGATTTCAATGGGATTACTCATGGTCTTTATTAAGCTGTGAGTAAGTTTGGCAGAATCTGGTCCAAAAATGAATAAAATAAATGTTCTTAAAGCCAGGATGTTGGTAATTTCTAAAACGTGTACAACAGAAGACAACTCTAGTAATATGTGTTTATAATAGTTGTATTTCCCAGAAACACAATATATTGAAACAATTTCCAAGATAATCTGGACTAGAAAATGAGCCACATATATTTGAAAAACAACACAGCACATTGACTATTTCCTAGAGAACACGGAAAGAAAATACATGCAGACAAGCTGAATTCTATTTGGGTTTTAATTTTTAAATCTAATTTCCACAAAAGGTCCCAGTAGAAAATCCCAGATCTGAACAATCTAGAGTCTTTAGAAATTAATTGCAGTGACATTCATCTCATATATCAAATTTTCTCAGAACATTTTCCTATCATTCATGATAAGGGAACTTTAAACCCATTAATTTTGGGGTAAGAATAGGAAATTTCAAAAACTGGTATCAGCAAAACCCTTAGATTTCATGGAGTTATTGGAAAAGTTTTAAAATATAATAATTGACCAAGATATTCAGAAGTAGATTCCTTTCATGTATTTTTACACTAAAAATATACTAGCTGTATGGTCTAGTGGTTATGTACGGACATGTATTGGATTAAAATATATATATGGCTCACTATAGCCAATGGAAGTAAAGGCAGGACTATGCACTTGGGCTCACATCAGGATTTGTAGATGTATGGGACATCTAGAATCCAGCTACAGAGTATATGTTTTCAGCTGAACTACTCTACAGGCCAGTAACTTTAAAACACATCAGAGTACCCTTTTTATGTATAAAGTTGTCAAATCAAAGTTCTATCAATCAATCTTAGGTACTTCTATATTCCCCTTCAAGGTAATATCTGAGCAACTCAAAATCTTAAATGTATTTATTGTTTCAACACCCCTGAGAGGAAGGGAAGTGCTGTTATCCCAAATGGGGAACTAAAGCCCAGAGTGACACAAGCTGTTGATGGTGACACAGTGACTCACATTCCAGGTTAGTGCTCAACCCTCTGGACCAGTCTTCCTCCATACACATTCATTGTAGTATAGGAATTACATGAGTTGTTCTGTCAAACCTCACTGCAGAATACTGTGAAAACTCTTTTGGTCTATCTAGACTAGAGATAGTCCTGAGCTGCAAAGTCTTGTTCTAGACTGAGAGGAGTAAGCTGGTGGGTTACATATGGGGTAGAGGTTCAGTCCATTATTAGAAATGATAGCAGGCTGGGGAGTTGGGACCTAAATTTCAACTTTTCCTAACTTTCCATGTTATTTGGATGTTTTAACCTTAGGCCCAGCCCTAGCCTGAATTTACCAGAACTCAGAGGGTAGACTTATTAAAGCAAGTTTTTCATACTTTCTCTTTGAAGCACAAATTGCCATATAAAAGATATTGAGTGCAAAAGCTAGCAATTGAGATAGCGTCTGCTGCCAGATGCTGGTTCCTTTAGCATCTCACATCATCTGGTATGGAACCTGCTTCCTCAATTTATTTTTCAAGAGGAACCCAAGAAGAGTTAAAACAACAGCTGCAAGTACCACAACCGTAACAATAAACGGAGCCTGGGAATGACCAGCAGTCGTAAGAAGTGACCCATGGGAATCTGCCTCTTCCTGATGTTCAGAATGGTCCAGCTCTGTGAGTCAAAAGAAAGATGGTTTGTTATATTTTGTTTTCTGTTCTAGCTATTGCCAAAGATATCAGAACAAGAGAACTTGAATTAAAAATGTTACATGCTAGATCAGGTCAGGAAATAAATCAATTTCACTCTATTTCATACAACACATTAGACATATCAATGTCTTTATATTAGTAAAGACTATTCCATGAACTGAACCCCAGCAAGGATGTTTTAGATTCAATATTATGAAAACAGGATAAGTTGCACAAGAGCTATGGAATGGAACTTTTCTCAAGGATGTCTGAGGTTTCACTTTACTGGAGGTATTCAAGACTAGATATACCAGTCACAATGCTTGAACAGTTTGGGGATAATTAAATCAATGAAGCTGTATTAAGGAGCTGATTGCATCTCATCTTTCTTCCTAAAGAAGTGATTCAATTAGCATTTTTGAGCTGTGCAGACTAAGATGGTGGGTTTAGAAATGTGCTAAATGAGGAACTAATATAGATGCTAATAGTCGTTTAACAGGTCCTTAACTTCTATAATGGAGCTGTTGATAAAACTGTTGATAAATAGAAATTGGAAGTAAACAGACATGCACAGATTTTGTGAAATGAAAAGTGATTTACAGACGCTTATACTAACACAAGAGAAGGTTATATCCATTTACCAACATTCCTGTTCTCAGTGGCATCTTTCCGAAGCTGAATCGGTCCAACAACAACAACATCCATTTTTTCTTGGTAAGAGCTTGTCTCTCGCTTAGACCTGGGTACGCAGCCCTGGTAGCATCGGGAAGAATAATCATATGCTCTACACACCACCATTTTGCACTGCAGGTAAACTGAAGGATGTTGGTTCATAAACTTGAAGGCACTGAATTTGAACCGTATGATGGAGCTGTAGGGTGAATAGTATGTACCATAGGTAGCATCTCTAACACACCTAAAATAAACAAATAAGTAAAATTAATCTTCATGCCTACACACAAAAATAAATTGGGGCATCAAGCATGCCCTATATGCAAAGATTTTAAAAAATTAACAATGTATAACCAATGGAAAGGGAGGAAAATATGTATTTGAAGGAAGAATGGAAAACGAAAAGAGGTTAAAATAGTAGCAGTGACTTTTCTGAAAGCAAAAAATGAAAAATTGTTTTCTCTGGTGTTTATATGTATGCCTAAGAGTGGGAGTGGTTTTACTGAACTCACATGCTTAAAGTTAAGCATGTGCATAAGCCTTTGTATGATCAAAGCTCAGGACAGCCAAGTTCTACAGGAGTCCCCTGTAGGCGTCCTGGCAATTAATCTATGGAAAAAGCCCAGAGCGGCTTACTTATATCTTCAGGCTGCAGTGTTTATGAACCCCTGATGCAAAGGGTGTTAATTGTTACTGTTAAGGGAGAAATATAACCACAATTTAAGCTCATGAAATTGGACAGAAAACAACAATTCCATTTCACACATAAATTTGAAATTTCGTTTTGTTCCAATGCAGATGAAAAATGTGATCTACCCATTTTTTCATGGAAAAAGACCCACACACAAGAGAGAGAGCCAACCCAGAACAGCCAGGGCTGTTACACAGGACAAGGTAGACCCAAGGTCAAGTGCCTGCTCTGCATGATTCAGAGCAAGGACTTGACCTTCCGTCTCCTGCAGCCCAGTCAACCAACCTAACCACTTGGCCTGGGTTTCTCTCATTGTCTTAGCTGAGAAACTCTACCCGATGATAGTTCTATCAGAACTGAAACATATCCATGAAACATTTCAGCTTTGATGAACAGATGTTTTTTGGTTTTGGGGGGGGGGGGGGTTTTTGGGGGGGGGCGGACAGGAAAACAAGTCAGACATTTATTGACAATGGGAGCTGCTCCAGCAAGATTTGCACTGTCATACCCAGGAAGATGTAGAATCTAGTGATAATAGAGAAGTCTACTGAAATTCTGGCAGGTAAAGCACAGGATATGCCATAATGGACGATTAGTGACTTTTTTCCTTACCAGATCTAAGAATCTAATCTATAATTCATTTGTCTCATTTTCCACTAGAAATGGTTTAAGCCAAGCCACAAGAACAAGCCTGGGCCAACTGTGTGACATTAAAATACTTCAGTGTCACTTACAAATCATACAGGATAGCAAGAATATCAAACATTAAGCTTCTGTCATTGAACCAATTCTTCAAATTGAGCTACAGTAATTTGAAACAACATTCGCAGTATACTACACTAAACTAGAACAGAACAAGAATGAATAATTAAAAAAATAAAGAATCAGAATATTTTGAAAATACACAATTGAATTCTATAAGCTAACTAGTTGAGGCTGAATTCATTCTTGATCTAGGCTAGTGAAAATTCAATGACCTCAGTGGAGTTTGTGATAAAACTTGCTTACATCACAACTGAATTCACTTCTCTAGTTACCACATAACATGTTTAAGAGCAATCACTCTTGCATGATTGCATGGCCTTAACATCATTTCTATTGCTATTGCTCATTTCTTGACAGGATTGGTTAAAACAGGTTTTAAACAGCTTATTGGCATAGGGAACTGAAATCAGTGTGCATTGTCCCTATTCAGATGATTCCATAAACAAAACAAATACAGAACGGCATGCACAGTTTCATTGTAAACCATTGTTGAGAAAGTCCTTACCCACTTCTGACAATGTCATAGGTTACTGTTGTAAAATCATTGGGATCAGGTGATGAAACACACGTGTCCAAAAACAACACCAGATTTGCATCAGAGCTGTTAATTGAAGCTTGAAGGAATACATTCTGGTTCAGGTTAACGTAGTATGGAGAGTCATACACTGGCCGTGAGAAGGATGGAGATTCATAAAATGAAATGTTCATGTCATATCTGCTGTACTGCGTTTCATTGACCTCAATAGCTCTTTCATCCCTAGCAACATACATTATTTCTTTCCATGTGTTTTGGAGCATTTTGCAGTTGATGTGCAAGTGAAGATCTTCTTCCCTGTTGATTATGTAGCCAGAAGTGGTTGCTCTGATCAAGTTGGAATACATGATAGTATTGCTGTTTCCCTGTTTGACACATTAAATGCTGAATTAGTTAATGTGCTCACATTTTTGCCCAAAGTCACAATTACCATTACATTTTGATATACCCCAGAATAACATGCCCTATAAAAGCATTGCTTCCACTGGCAGTATTTTGAAAAGAAATGTGATTTTGGTCCTTTCTATTTATGACACATTTTAAACAAAATTGTTGACGGATATGATGATCACACAGAGATGTGAAAAATATTTTCATTGAACTCAAATACAGCCAAGTTAGTTAACATTAGTACAAAGGCTACACATGAAATGCACAAAGATCCAATACCAGATTCTACAGGCCTCTCTCCGGTGACCCTACTAAGGAATACCAAAAAAACATGAAAAAACTGTTCATGAAACTCCCTGATGCTACTCAGGACCAAATTTACAACAACACCCCTCCTAATCCTCGACCAGGAACCTTCTATCTATTACCCAAAATACACAAACCTGGTAATCCCAGATGACCCATCGTCTCCAGCATTGGCACACTCAGCGCAGGATTATCTGGCTATATCGACTCCCTCCTCAGACCCTATGCCACCAACACTCCCAACTACCTCTGCGATACCACTGACTTCCTGAGGAAACTCCAAAACATCAATAATCTCCCTGAAAATACCATTCTGGCTACCATGGATGCAGAAGCCCTCTATACCAACATTCCACACAAAGACGGATTACAAGCCATCAGGAACACTATCCCCGATAACAACACTGCACACCTGATTACAGAGCTCTGCGATTTTGTCCTCACCCACAACTACTTCCAATTCAGAAACAATTTCTATCTCCAAATCAGCGGCACAGCCATGGGCACACGCATGGCACCACAATAGGCCAACATTTTTATGGCTGACCTTGAACAACGTTTCCTCAGCTCTCGCCCCCTAACACCCCTTCTTTACTTACGCTACATCGATGACATCTTCATCATATGGACACATGGTAAAGAGACTCTTGAAGAATTCCACCAGGATTTCAACAACTTCCACCCCACTATCAACCTCAGCCTGGAACAGTCCACAAGGGAAATCCACTTCCTGGACACTACAGTAAAGTTAAATAATGGACAACTTTCAACCAACCTATATCGTAAACCCACAGACTGCTACACTTACCTTCATGCTTCCAGCTCCCATCCCAGACACATTTTTCAGTCGATTGTATACAGCCAAGCCCTACAATACAACCGGATTTGTTCTGACCCCACAAACAGAGACAATCACCTACAGGATCTTTACAGAGCATTCATAAATCTCAGATACCCACCTGGGGAAGTGAAAAAAAAATTGACAGAGCCAAAAAAGTACCCAGACATGAACTACTTCAAGACAGAGCCAAAAGAGAAAATAAAAGAACTCCTTTTGTTGTTACTTACAGTCCACAACTCAGACCCCTCCAATGCATCATACACAATCTACAACCCATCCTGGAAAATGATCCTTCACTCTCAGAGGCCTTGGGAGAAAAACCTATTCTTGCTTACAGACAACCCCCTAACCTGAAACGTATTCTTTCTGATAACCATGCCACACAACTACATCATAAGCCTCCAGGAATCCGGCCCTGCAAACAGAAAAGATGCCAACTCTGCCCACATATCTACACTGACTAATTCATCACTGGAGCAAACAACACTAGGCACAAAATCAAAGGGTCATTTGACTGCTCATCTAGTAATTTCATCTATACCACCAAATGCCAACAGTGCCCCTCTACTATATATATTGGTCAAACTGGATGTTCTCTGTGGGAAAGAATCAATGGACACACATTGGATATACGTAAAGAAAATACTCAGAAGCCAGTGGCAGAACATTTCTGTTTACCTAACCATAATCTCACAGATCTGAAGGTGGCGGTCTTGTCACAGGCTAGTTCCTCAAGCCAAATCCACAGGGAAAGCTTGGAATTACAATACATATGCAAATTCAATTCAATTAATTATGGACTTAATCAAGATATGGGGTGGTGGAACCTTTATCAATGAAGGTACTAACTACTTTCTGAATGAAACAAAAGACAGGACTATGTAGCACTTTAAAGACTAACAAGATGGCTTATTAGGTGATGAGCTTTCGTGGGCCAGACTGACTTCCTCAGATCAAATTGTGGAAGAAAATTGGCATGACCATATATACCAAAGGGATACAACAAAAAAAAGTGAACACATATAAAATAGACAAATCAGATTTTAGAACAGAGGGGGGATGAGACATCAGACAGTTTCACAAAGAAAAAACAGTTTCTTGCCATTTCAACCAGCCTGGGCATTGTCTCAACGACCTTACTACCTGCATCCTGCTTCAAAGAGGCTTTAACACAAGACTTCAAAGAGAGTCCTCTGAACTGTCATTCATGCTTAAATTTGACACTTTACGAATGGGCCTTAACAAAGATGCTAATTATCTCACCCATTACAAAGATAGCTTCCCCAATTATCACCTCTAATATCATTACCTCATAGACATTAACCTCTCCCCCATGCCCCCCATTCTAAAATCTGATTTGTCTATTTTATATGTGTTCACTTTTTTTTTTATTGTATCTCTTTGGTATATATGGTCATGCCAATTTTCTTCCACAATTTGATCTGAGGAAGTCAGTCTGGCCCACAAAAGCTCATCACCTAATAAACCATCTTGTTAGTCTTTAAAGTGCTGCATAGTCCTGTCTTTTGTTTCAGCAAGACCAGACTAACATGACTACATCTCTATTACTACTTTCTGAATGGTATCCTTCCTGCCTTATCCATCCACTGACTTTGATCTTTATCTACTCAGGTTTAGCACCCTTTCTCCTGATACTTTATGCATAGAGGTAGGGGGGTGGGCAACGGAACATCTTCCCCCCTCCGCCCCCTTCCCTTCTCCTATTTATTTCGAGTTTCCTTATCCTCTAATCATAACTCCGGTCATCTGAAGACGAGGGCTGTGCCCACGAAAGCTCATGATACCATCTACATGTTTTGTTAGTCTATAAAGTGCTACCAGACCATTTGCTTACAAAGATCCTGATTCAGCAAGGTAATTGAACATGAGTCCAACTTAATGCATACGAGTAGTGCTACTGAAGTGAATGCTTTAAATTAGACCTGTGTAAGTACCTTGCTGAACTGGGGCCTAAGTAAGTGCAAAATGTTGTGACTATTCAAGAATATCAGCTCATGCTCAAAGAAAGTCTGTGAACATTGGTGGAGATTGTTCATGTATCTACTCTGGCCCACAATCTTCCCCATAAGATCAATATGCAGTAAGTGCAGTGTTCTCTGCAGAAAGCAGAATAGGTGGGAGTGATCAGTGCATCTGAACCTGTAGCTGTTGGTTCACTTGTAGCTCCTGAGAATCACAGGGCAGGTTTCTGTTCATGACCCTTTTCCAAATGAATTGTGCAGTTTGCACATACCCCTATTCACACTGCTTGCTAAATCAACTTCATACCTCTCGCCTTGTGCCACAGCCATTGTATGGTATTTTGAAGATAATATAGCTTATGGTAATTTTTGGTTTACAAGAAGGGTCATTCAAGCTGACATTCTCTGAAATGTAGCCTTGCGAGTGGAGATAGGCTCTGTTAACAACTGCATGCATGTATTCTGGCAGACACCGAAGAGCTGGTGGGTGGAAGAAATGCATATTAGCACATTCAAGCATACAATAATAATTAAATGTTCAACCAGTCAGGCTGCCAACAGCAATTTGGGGCCCCAGGACAGACTGGTCAATGGGCCCCCCTGTACACAGTGCTGCACCTGCACCGGCTGATGCCCAGCAAGCTGTCTGCTACCCTGCTGGGCATGCTCTTCTGGCACTGCCAGGGCTTCCACAAGCCTATCTGTTAGAGGTGTCAACTGTCTAGTCATGCAAACGTAAAGATCTTTGCCCAACTCCCTTCTCTGCTCCTTCCTTGAGGATGTACCCCCATCCCACTCATTCCTCCCTTGCTCTTCCCCACCCTCACTCACTGTCCCCAGGCTGAGACCGGGGGTTAGTGTATGGGAAGGAGGGTGGGGTACAGGTTCTCGGAAGGAGTTTGGTTACAAGAAGGGTGCGGGATCTGGGCTGGGGCAGAGGGTTGGATGCAGGAGGGGGCAGGGAGCATAGTTCACCTCAGGCAGCTCCCAAAAGTGACCAGCAGAAGCAGCTCTTAGGTGGGCCTCACACAGGCACTGCTCCCTGCAGCTCCCATTGGCCCCAGTTCCCAGCCAATGGGAGCTCTGGACCTGAACCCTTTTAAATCACCAAGGCCCCTGGATAATTGCCCCTTTGCCCTCCCTGTCCCCCAGTCAGTGGGCCTACAACTAATACATATGCTACTATTTACTCTGTGTATATCATGGGAGAGAAGAGGGTATTCATTAGACAAACCACAAGATTTCACCTCTCTTATGTTTTAATTATTCAGTTATGAAACAGGGGGCTGTGGTTTAGGAAATGAAGCGGAGGGAATGAATTTAAATGTAAATGATTCTAATTCTATACTTGTATCAGTACAGTGCTAAACAGGCACTGAGCTCAGATAAACAACTACTAATGAATTGGGGAGAGGACATGAAATTGACTCCTATTGTATGAAAAAGGGTGATTGCGATGAGAGTTTTGCCTGCATCGGGGCTAGGATCACACCCAAAGAGAATGAGTAATTGGGTTGTACAAGTAAGAATAATGAGATGACGAAAACATTACATTTAGGTTGAGTATCAGAGAAAATGTCACAAATAATCTGATAAAGTTTTATATTTAAATAAAATCAAACTATTGTCTGAAAGTAAAAGGCCAGTAATGACGCACTATGAAAGATGACAATGAGTTATACTATACTTAGGTGGTAGAACACCAGGCCCGCCAACAGGAGGAGGGGAGGCAAAGAGGGTTGTGGCCTTAGGGCCCAGCAATTCAAAGGGTTCCCAACCTCCGTCACTACTACTGTGGCAGTGGCAGGATCCCCGGGCCCTTTCATTGCTGTAGCACATACCATGTGCTCCGCATAGCTCTAGGGGGTGGGGGTAGGGGTTTGGATGGTGCACTCCGGGTGGTTCAGAGCTCTGGCTGCCTCCGCCCCGTCCCTTCCACCTAAGGTCCCACCCCTTTCAAGAGCTCAGAGCCAGGCCACCCCACCTTGCCAGGGGTCTGTGGAGGCTATAGGCACCCCTGTTGAACATTAATCAATGGTTATTTAGTAAATAAAAATCAATAGACTTGTCTGCTGAAAAGCATGAACTTACTAGTATTCTGATCTGCTGGAATGGTGTAATAGTCAGCACGAAACCCTCTCTTCGTGACACTTGAGTCACTGTGAAATCGAACTGTCATCAAGTTTGAGGATGATGTATATGTAAGAGTTGAATTGTAACAAATCTTCCCCAGTAAAGGAGAAGTGTAGAGTGCTCCATCATATATCTCAATATAATCATATTGGCATCTACTACCTTCTGTCCTAGGGAAGGAACATAAATATTTTGTAAACTATTTTGTAAACTCCTATTTAGGTATTCATCACAGAGCAACACAGAAATCTCAGATTAAACCCTTCAGACTGCAAGGTGTCTGTTGCAGAAATTGTCTTCATTATGCATCTTGTGTGGTACCAACTTCTTTGTTAGGATTCAACAACAAACAACAAATACTACTCCATTCATGCAATTTTCATTTTAGGTTTACTGGTGACTTTGAACTGTTAAACCCTGTTGAGAAATATCCTTCAAATACAGAGAAAAAAAATCCATGACTCTAAACACATGAATTGCCCAGGAAAATAGTGATTTACTTACGAGATATCTCTAAAGGAAAGTATTATATGGTAATTGTTCTCTGCTTCTATTTCCCACACACAATCTGCATTGTTTGGATAATTTCCAGGATAGAACGGGCTATGAAAAGTTCCAGATGAATATTGAAGGACACCACCACAAGTATATCTTGCTGCAGAAGAAAATGTCAGAAACGTAAACACATACAAGTAATTTATATATGTGTATATTTGTATATGATTTATCAGTCAGAGCCAAAACCTACTTAAGTTAAAGGAAAACCTGCTATAACTTCAATGGTCTTTATAAAAGTTGCTCTCTGGGGTCAGCATCTGATCCCAAGATCTGTGGATCCCACTCACACTCTCATCTAATGCTCAGCACCCTCTTAAGATTAGGCCCTAAATGGATATAGCTGAAGACAGAAAATATTGGCCACAGAAAATGTTCAGGAAAGAAATTATTTGCCCTTTTTCCTCCGATGTTCTTAATTCAGGTTGGAAGTAAATTTTTGAGGAAGCACTTGGTGCACAGGGGACAAAAATAACAGCCTGAGTGAAAATAGCATCTGCAGCCAACTTTGTAAAGTCACAATTTTTACTTAATGCAGAGCTTTAAGTGACGTAAGGCTTAATGCTCCTCCTCAATTTTGTGTTTGTGAAACACATTCAAAAAGGAGAACTAGAAAGGTTATTTTTGTTCTGATGCAGAATGAAAACAAATTTTAAAGCCTCAGAATTATTTTCCAAACTGGAATTCTTGTTTTCCAGCCACAGCCTGTTGAAAGAAAGGTAAATATTGTACAGGCCCCAAAAATGAAGGAAGCATGGTGTTATGGAAATAGCATGGTAACAGCGAGCCAAAGTATCTGGTTTCTATTCCCCAATCTGCATTCATGTAATTTATCAATGTAATCCCACCACATGCCAACAGCTATAAAGTGAGTCTGAGAATTGCTATATATATTCTCCTCTGTTCCCCAAAACCACAGGGTAAGCATAGAGTTGTGACAGGGTATTGGAAGATGGCAGAACACAAGGGTGTCATTCAACAACTGTACCAAGAAAGCTTTATTGCCTGAACCAGTTTCAAAATTTGGTCCTTTAAATTTCTTTTCAATTTCTCCTTGCTCTCATTTCAGTTCATATGGCAACTGCACAATGAAACCAGAAGCTACACTTTCAAAACTTCTTCAAGCACAGAATCCTGTAACTTAGAAACATTTCATGAAGCCAGAATGAGTTAACGCTCGATCGTGATTGTGTACCAGGGCCATAATGTAGTGTATCCTGGTCTTCCTACAGGAAGGTAACAAAAACTAAACTAGAGCCCTATGGTGAAATTACACATTGTGTTTGTCAAATCCCTACACCAAATTGTCATGGAGCTCTTCAGTTAAACAAGTGAAATTTTTTGCAAGGCACCCTGAACAGATGACATTGGCATCTTCTGAATGACAACAGTTATGAGAGAGCCATCGTGAATGAGGAAGGTCCCATGGACTGTCTCTTGGGGAATGCCCTATTTATATGTGTGGCAGAAAGGCTAAAAGACAGTCTCAGTCTAAAATGAGGTTCTTGTTCTCTTGTAGCGAGGGAGTGATGAACAGAAGAGGGAGAGTTGAATGGATTGAAGAAAACTGAGTTTATTCCCCAAACTTCAGTGTTCTGAAGGTACAATAGGCAAGACTATGGGCGCGTAATGGACCTATACAGTTCAACAAATGTACTGGGAAACATGTATTGCCTATATCACATTTGAAATTTACCTTTTGTATTGCTATTCAACCTGCCCTGCCTCTCCTTTCAGTTCCTGTGCCATTGTACTATAAAACCATAGGCAAGAATTCAGAGCACAGAACTCTATCAGCAAGAAATATTTTAGTGAAAGCAGAATGAGTTAGCATTTACCAGTTGTTGTGTACCAAGGCCATGATGTAGTGTATCCTGGTGTTTCTGCAGGAAGAGAACAGAAGCATAACTAGAGACCTCTGGTGACTTTTCACTGGAATGACGAAATGCACATCCTTGCTGCCAAATTCCACATCCCTACACCAAATCATGGAGACACCAGAGCTCTTCAGTGAAAGAGTTGGAAGATTTGTTTAATGTGGGCAAAACAACATGTTCCCCTAGTCTTATTTGGGAAACAGCTAAAATGTTTCAGCTCGAAACTTGGCAAAATACACCAGTCTCTGGCACAAATGGAGTTGAGTCTTAATGGTTTAAGTTTGGCAAAGTAATAAGCAACTAACATTTAGGTCTTATCATGGAAAGTGTTAGGCAACCTCAACTGGAAATGGCACTGCCAAGTCTGCCTATAATATATTTAGGTGGTGATCCTGTACACATGCATTTCAGAATATTCAAATGTTATGTCATGATAGATAACATGCAAGTGATGAGTTACCTGTGGATGGTGACGTGTATTCAGCAGCTGCAAAGGGAAAACATGAGAAATTATAGTTTGTTATTAGTGTCTCAGAGCTGGGCAAAATGTTTAGGCCAAAATGTTTTGCAGCAAAATTACAGATTCAGCAACACCAAAACATTACACAATTTGTGACAGTTTCAATGAACTGATCAATTAAACTACCATTTCAAACACCTCTCTCGGAACATTTCTTTTTGAAAATTATTTTTTGACATTTTAAATGAGAAATAAATTTGTTTCTAAGTTCTATTTTAAAAGCCCCAAACCTGCAAAACTAGCTGAATTCAAGCCAAAATATTATGATTGTGTTCAAGCATTTTTTTCAGTGATCTGAAACATACTTTTTTCAATTGTTTTGGTTTACTGAAAATTTAAAATATTTGGTTTCAATCCAAATCAAAATTAATTGTTTTAAATTGCTAATGAATGAAAAAATGGATATTAGCTTGAAAGTATGTATAATATTTTAAAGGCAAATGACATTAGAAGCAGCATAACTTTCCTGAGGGATATTATGTTTCAAAACAAGTAGAGTAAAACTTCGAAGACACCATTTTCTTATATCTTCTTAAGGGTAATCATGAAATAGAGTAAAATGTGCTTTACTCCCACTGAAGTAAATGAAAAACAATTCAGAAAAATTTACCTTTCTTGATGGCACAAGACTGAGGCTGAAACTTAATTAGGTCTTTCATCTTTGGATGTCTAAGGCTTGTATGAAGTTGAGTAAGACTCATTATCCATAATTTACTTGTCAGATAACTGAGGCATAATGAAAGTAAGTGAGATGGCAAAACCATGAACAGGTTTCCCATATCCATGTCCTATCTCGCTGGCAGGATTTGACTTCCAAAGGAAGTGAGGTAGCCAGAATGGAAAATTAATATCATCATTATTTGGTTGTCTTCCCTTTTTTGTCATTCTACATCTGTATTCTATTCTAGCACAATAACACTCAGGAAAATAACTGGCTGGCTAATTGAAGCATGGAACTAATGTTTGAGGAGGTAGGAAAGTGATCTCTTCAATATAGGATTTGGTTCCAGAAACTGAATTTCATATATTGTAACCTCAGCAATGTGACTTTCAAAAACGTCTTAGGCATGGTGAAAAGCATATTCTCTGCCAGTCATTGAATTGCAAAATACCATCAAACTCTTGGTATTCACCTGAACAAATGACACCAGCATCTTCATGATGACCACAGTTATGATTGAGCCATCCTGCATGAGGACAGTCCCACAGATTGGATTCCCATCCTGTGCACCTCACATCATCAAGGACAATATTTCCTGAGCCTTGACCATAATAAGCATTGGTCTTTGCTGCAACACCATATCCACATCCAAGCTGGCTACACACAACATTTGCGTCACTGAGATCCCAAGAATCATCACACACTGTCCCCCACGATCCTGCGTAATAGATTTCCACACGACCTTCACATCTGCTAGCTGAATTCACCAGTCTCAAGGCCAGTCCTAAAATAGATGCAAAGCAATTATTATTAGTTTACGAGTTGTAGTTTTGTTCCTTTTCATAACTCTGTGTCAACTAAGGTGAACCTGATCCATGTATGGAACACCAATTTACTGCTATGGGGATTCCATGGCCAGATCACACATCTGGATCAACTTGGAAAAAACACATTTGAAAAAGTAATCCCAAGCACACATACAAAGAGATGGCATCTAAACTACCTGTTACTATTCAAGCGAGGGATCTTGGAGTCATCATGGATAGTTCTCTGAAAACATTTGCTAAATGTGCAGTGGCATTCAAAAAAGCTAACAGTATGTTAAGACCCATGTGGAAAGGGAAAGATAATAACATAGAAACTAACATCCACATTATGAATATTGCTTGCACTTGTGGCCATCCCATCTCTTAAAAGATGCATTAGAACTAGCAACGGTATAGAGAAGGGCAACAAATTAAGAGTTACAGAGCAGCTTCCATATATGGGGAGATTAAAAAGATTGGGATGGCTAAACTCAGAGAAGAGACCACTAAGGGTTGATATAAAATAGACATATCAAACCATGAATGATGTGAAGAAAGTGTGTACAGTGATGTTATATACCCCTTCACATTACACAACGAGGGATCCCCTGACGAAATTGATGGGCAGCAAGTTTAAAATAAATAAAAAGACATCCCTCTTTATCTAATATAGAGTTAACCTGTAGAACTCATTGCCAGGGAATATTGTTAATGACAAAAGTTTAGGTGGGCTCAAAAGAAAATGAGAAGTTCATGGAGGAAAGGCCCATCAATGGCTCTTAGCCAGGATTGTCAAATACACAACCCCATACACTAGGTATTCCTAAATCACCAACTGCCAGGAGCTGGTGAATGACAGGGGATGGACCACTCAGAATTGCCCCGTTCTGTTCATTCCCTCTGAAGCATCTGGCCACTGTTAAAAGACATGATTCTGGGCTAGATTTACCACTGGTCTGACCTAGTATGGGTATGTTTGTGATCAGATCAATAGTGCTGAATTCTATAATAAAAAGAAATGTTATTAAAACAAAGTGAGACAGTACTTACCATACATGGTGATGCTCACTGGAGGGAAAGAGGTGCTTGCTGAAATAAGACAAAAGGACAATTAGAAAAGACATTTGTGATAACAACAATGGATCCTCCTGTTGTGTTATCAAGGAGGTGAACATTAATGTGCAACAGAAATCACCAGTGATATGCAAGAGTAGAGGAATAGCAAATCATGTTCTAAATCCCAGCCTCCAGGTGCACACTGACAACTTCTGAAAACCTCCTAAATAGTGTAAAGCCAAATAAAATAAATCAACATAATAACAATATCCTTAGAACTTGTGTAGTGTATTGCATACTCAAAGTAACTACTCATGAATCCATTCCATAGTCCTGCGAAGTTGGTTAGCAAATTTTCCTCCCTTTTATAGAGGGACCAATAAAGAAAACAAACCCAGTTATAAAGGAGGGAGAATAGAGAGCGAAAGAAAAAAAACATATAAGTTTGAACAGCAGAGAGGCAATAGCCCCAAAGATATCCATTTAGGTTAAGATTTTATGGCCTGCTCCAGCTGTAGGTGACTCCAAAAGGAGAATGCTGAGAGAGAGACTGCACCAAGAGTAGTGGACAGCACCAAACTTCTGAAAGGTCCTATAAGGTACCTGTGTAAGAGAACAAGAGGCTCCCATTTCACACATATGGCAGCTGGACATAGGAGACAGTCCCACTGTGTCATGCAACTGCCCAGAATCAGGTAAGCATTCAATTATCAGCAGCACAGTGTAGGCAAGGAATCATCTTAGTACCCTGTCAGTCTGGGCATGTCTACAATAGGAAATTATTTTGAAATAATTCATTGCAAAATAATAACTCCCAAAATAACTATTTTGAAATAGTGTGTCCACACTACAGGGAAGCCTCAAAATTAGTCCGAGGCAGGCTCCCTTAATGTGGATGCTCGACTTAGAGCCCCAGGAAGCACTTGGGAGTAATTACTTTGAATGACTCTGGTGAGTAGTTATTTTGAAATAGCAGCAGTGGAGCATCCACACTACCTCTATTTTTGAAATAACGGTTTCGAAATAAGAATTATTCCTCTTGGAAAGCAGGAGTTATTTTGACATAACCAGCCCCTTATTCAAAATAACGGGCTTTGTAGTGTGGACTTGTTATTTCAAAATAAGGGGAGTTATATGACATCTAAGAATTATAGGATGCTACTTGTCCCTCTTTAGTTCTTGAATTACTGGCAATACAATCAATTCTGTTTTCCAGCTCCTGCTGCTTTGAGTATGTATGAATATGCAGGGGGTTGCAACAGTTTTATAGATCCAGGAAAGCAGTGGCTCATTCTGGTGGCCCTCTAAAGATCTGCAGGGGTGGAGAAAAGTCTTCCAAATTCTTAGTAGTTCGAGCACACTACTTTGATGGACTAGGGCCAGGGTACTTTGCAGAAAGGAATTTTTTCCATAAAATATTAATCTTGAGTTACCTGTTTGTGTGGGTGGGCTCATTCCAGAACCTGTTAATGTAGAAACATGAGCTATTTAATGGATCTTTCCTTGAGGATGGTGTTTTTCAGAACAACAAAGCAGAAGTTTGCAAAAAATGTAATCATATCAATATTAGAATAATATTAAAATTAGGCCGCCACTGGATTTAAACCCACTAAAGTCAAATGGAGGTTGCATGGGACCCATATAGTCCCAGCTGATCAGACTCCACACTTAAACATGTCCTAAATCTACTGGCATGAATGGATATATTTACATGGAAGTCTTCACATTAAGATTTGAGGTCTTTAGTAATTCAAATAGAGTATGAGCCTACTGCAGGAATGGATGGGTGAGATTCTGTGGCCTGTGATATGCACGAGGCCAGAGTAGATGATCAGAATGGTTCTTTCCAACAAAGTCTTTATCACTCACCAGCATCATCTACATCAACAGCTATGTATTGGTTCTGTATTTAAGGTGTATGTTAGCGAGGAATGGGATGTTTACTGTCATGATAAAAACAAAGTTATAAAGCAAAGAACTTTAAAAGCATAATCTTTAGGCTATTTAACAGTAATCGCAAAGCTGATCAGCTTAGCATAAAAGCTACAGAGTTAGCAGAAAAAAGAGTATGTACCTGAACATATGACACCAGCATCTCCGTGAAAACCACATGTCTGTGGCCAACTTTCAAAAGAGCAATGCCACAACACATCTTCAGAGCCGAAACAATTCACTTTAGTCATCCAAGGACTTGCCCAGCCTTCACCAAAATAGTTATCTCCTGGAGCAGCAACAGGCTCACCACAGCCCAGTTGCCTGCACACAACCTGTGCATCGTTCATGTCCCACAGATCACCACAAACTTTTACCCAGCCTCCAAAGTAAAAGATTTCAACACGGCCTGCACAGTGGTTTGGCCCATTGACAAGTTCCAGCAACAGCACTGTGAAAGACACAAAACAATTGGTTTTTAGGGTATGTGTCCATTTTCACATGGGGAAGTTTTATCACTTCTGGCTTATCAGTTCAAATTTGACCCGTTACTGGCTATGCAGCACCGATAATTGAGAAGCTACACCCTCACCCCCTCCTTTAGCTCCTGGCTGGCCATAGCACTGTTAGAGTTGACGTGACTGTCTCAGATAAAGATCAAGGATTGAGCGGTCACCCAAGAAGTCCCACCAAATGAGGAACGTTGGGACCTCTGCTGCCAATGCTGGGTGCTGGGCTTTTTCTTGGAACGAATGGGAGACTTTCGGCTCCAGTACTCAGAACCATCTTTCCCATGCTTGACATTCACTTTACATTTCCAGAGCTTCACATTTCACTTTCATTACAGTCATCATTAAATTCACAGGGCAGCATCAATTTCCAAGCCAGAAAAGAGAAAGTCATTAGCCTAATACATACCACTGTAAATTAAAATCAGTACAAATGTAAAAATAATATATGTAAACAGACTCACCATCACCCACAGTGCCAACTGAAAAAAAGGAAACACAATACACACTATATCAGTACGACATTCTTAGGCTTTTAGAAAGCTTTTTTTCTTTTCCTATCCTATATAACTGCAGTAACTTCTTCAGAGAGGATAAATTTTTCCATCATCCAATGTTGTTTGGCACTAAAAAGAGGACTAGAAAGAATGTCACATGGGGTCCACACTGTGTGTGCCACAAAACGCCACTCATGGTGCTGACTATATCCTTGCAGAAGGGGGAAATTATGCCAAGCTGTGATAGTGACCTGTTCTTCTGTGACTTCATTATCTCCCATGAAGGCTGCAGCCTCCAAGACTGTGGTTGCATATTAGGGCAGTTCTGAATTCAGTCTCCTGCAGATATTCCCTGTCCCATATGAAATCCTCCTTGGGGATCAGTCCCTGAGAAAACTCTTTGGTCACTACCAGAGCTGATACAGTGATGGATATCATGGTACTTTCCTTAAGCATTCATCATCTTATTTTCAATCCACATGAAAATACTTAGGTCCAAGCCAATACTCACTGAAGTGTGCAAGGAATATTTCTGAGACAGTGACCAGATGTCTTATATCTGAGTCGAGGCTATGGGGGAGAGTTTGCTGCAGGAGATGATGTGGGAGGGGGTTTGGATCTGGGAAGGTGTGTGGGCTATGAAAAGGAGTTTTGAGTGTGGGGTGCAGGCTCTGGATGCAGGAGGGAGTCAGAGACCAGTGCTTACCTCATGCAGATCCTGAAAGCAACTGGCACACTCCTCTGGAAGTGGCTCCTAGGTGGGGGGAGGGGCAGGGGATCTCTGCAGACCATAGCCCGCAGGCACCACCCCCACAACTCTTACTGGCCACAGTCCTTGGCCAATGGGAGCTGCGGAGTAGGTGCATGGGGCAGGGGTAGCATGTGGAAATACCACAGCCCCAGGATGCTGCAGCGATGGTGCTCCCCATTTACAGGACAGAATGAAGTCTCAGCAGTCCTGGGCCCTTTTAAATCACCTTGACCCCTGGGAATTGCCCCATGTGCCTCCCCCCTCCCCCATTTGTGGGTCTGATTTCTATAACCCCAGTGCTGATACACAGCTGCACATCACCATTCTTTCTAACCATTCTTCAATTCGTTTTCAATCCACGTGACAATAATTAGACCTAAGCCAATATTAATTAAAGTGTGCAATGAATATTTCTGAGACAGTGAACAGATATCTTACTAGAGTCCACATATATTATATATATTGACCTCTTCTACTCATTGTATTAATCAAAAACAGTGATGAGTGTCTTCTTCCTTGATGTATTCTTCACAAAATCATGTGGTTCAAAGTTATTACTATTATGTGTTTTGTAGTCAACCTGTTAAGCAGTTTCACTTCAGTGAACATGGTAGTTTTACTACGAAGTCATAACTACATTTCCAATAAGCAGATACAATATAATATCCCATAAAATAGATCAAACGTTAGTAAAGCCAGTGTAAGGTAGGACTTACAAGTTGTCTCTGTGGTTGTCTCTGTCGTGGTGGTCTTAGGAATTGATGTAGTAGTCTCTTCTGGAAGAAAACAAAAGCAAATTAGAGAGGTCTCTGTTTATAAAAGGATGTCATCGTTCTTTGTTGCTCAGTATGTGCAAATTCTTATGTGCCATTTTGATATTTTAAACTGCTTTCTTGAACACCCTCTTCCTTTGATTATTCTTGAAGCAAAATCTTTCTTTCTTGGTTGAGCTGATGACATGGTGTGACAGGGCATCTGCCCCCCACTGACCCTTTAAGGGTAAAACCCAGCCCTGGGAGAGAGCTGAGAGAGGAAAGCCCCACAGCTGAGGTAGATATGGCCAATTAGGGCCCAGCTGGGGCTGTATAAATAAGGGCTCCTGGAGGAAGGAGGACAGACACACTCTTGCTTTAGCTGGGGAACAGAAAAGACCTGACTGCCAGCAAGCTGGAGGCTTCATGAAATAGGGCAGTGCTGGGAAAAGGCAAGCAGAGCTGGGGAACTCTGGCCTGACCTCACTTCCAGGCTGCAAGGTCTGAGGCAAGGCCTGAGTGTGCTAAGGCTGCAGGGAAATAGCCAGTGATAGGAAAAGGCAGCCAGTCCACACCCCCTTCCCAATGATGAGCAGCCATTTCAGACTGCAGTTTGCCCCTGAGGGTAAGGAGATAGATGATGACTGGTAGTGGGTCACTGAGGCAAGGTGGATATAGGGGAATTGGGGGTCCTTGGGAGGGGAGGAGTGCAGAGACGCAGGACTGCTGATAAACTTCCCCTCCTCCCCCAGAAGGGGGATGAGAGTCAATTATAGTGGGCACTGCGGAAGAGCAGTCTTCTGAAGAGGGCGCTGGGGTCTGGGAGCAACACGACTCCAGAGTGAGGACAAGGGGAGACACCAGCCAGAAGGAGGTGCCCAGTGGGCTGATAAGAGCTAATTCCCAGTGCTACCGGCAGGAGGCACCATGGTGGTGAGTCGTGCCCCGTGACACATGTGTATATAGTGAAGGAATTTTCTTGTTTATTTTCTTTATACAATTAATAGAATGTATAGATGTCTTGTAAATCGTTCATCTACTTCATACTGGGTAATTTGAGGAATGTCCCAAATGGTCAAGGAACCTCTCAGCACCAGATCCCCTGTTAGTGCTAAATGCTACAGATACATTTACTTGGATGAGCTATACCAATTTAAATAGAGTGATGATCCAGATTAAACATTATTATAGACCTCAACATATTCAAAGTAAAGTAATGTCCCAGAATCTACTGGAAGAAATCTTTACTTTCAATTTTCTACCAGCTAAACAGGAGCTTATATGGATATGTAGTACCTGTGAACTATACTATTGAGAAATCAGCTTTTGCTGTATTGCTTGAGGAACACTTGCTACAGTACTTATTACAATTTCTGTACCCACACCAAAGGAAATAGAATTTTCAATGCCTACCGTGAAGGCCAATCCTTTCCAAAGATTACATTGTTTCTTTTTTCAGCGATATGAAAATGAAAGGGGTTGCATCTACATAAGAACATAAGAATGGCCATACTGGGTCAGACCAAAGGTCCATCTACCCCAGTATCCTGTCTGCCAACAGATGCCCCAGAAGGCAGGAACACATCAGGTAATCATCACATGATCCCTCTGCTGTCATCCATTTCCAGACAAACAGAGACTAGGGACACCATTCGTATCCACCCTGGCTAATAGCCATTGACGAATCTAATCTCCATGAATCTACCTAGTCTTCACAACATCGTCTGGCAAGGAGTTCCACAGGTTGACTGTGCACTGAGTAAAGAAAAACTTCCTTTTGTTTGTTTTAAACTTGCTGCCTGTGAATTTCATTTGGTGACTCCCTAGTTCTTTTATGGTGGAAATAAGTAAATAACTTTTCCTTATTCACCTTTTCCACACCAGTCATGATTTGATAGACTTCTACCATATCCCCCTTTATTCTCCTCTTTTCTAAGCTGAAAAGTCCAAGTCTTTTAAAACTCTCTTCATATGATATCCATTCCAAACCCCTACTCATATATGTAGCCCTTTTCTGAACCTTTTCCAATGCCAATATATCTTTTTTGAGATGAGGAGATCACATCTGTATGTGAGTGTAAAATGGTTTTATATAGAGACAATAAGATATTTTATGTCTTATTCGCTATCCCTTTTTTAATGATTCCTAACATTCTATTTGCTTTTTTGACTGCCGCTGCACATCGAGTGGATGTTTTCAGAGAACTATCCACAAGGACTCCAAAATCTCTCTCTTGAGTAGTTGTAGCTAAATTAGTCCCCACCATATTGTATGTACAGTTGGGATTATTTTTTCCAATGTGCATTGCTTTGCATTTATCAACATTAAATTTAATTTGCCATCTAGTTGCCCAATCACTTAGTTTTGTGAAATCTTTTTGAAGCTCTTCACAGTCTGCTTTGGTCTTACCCATCTTGAGCAGTTTGGTATTATCCGCAAATTTTGCCGCTCCACTCTTTCTCTAGGTGATTTATAAATAAATTGAATAGTATTGGTCCCAGGACAGACCTTTGGGGGACCCCACTAGTTACCTGTGCACTTGGAAAACTTACCATTTATTCCTACCCTTTGTTTCCTGTCTTTTAACCCATTATCAATCCATAAAAGGACCTGTCTCTTTTATCCCATAACAACTTAATTTACCTAAGAGCCTTTGGTGAGGGACCTTGTCAAAGGTTTTCTGGAAATCTAAGTATATTATATCCAGGTATACTGGATCCCCTTTGTCCATGTTTGCTGAACCTCTCAAAGAACTCTAGTCGATTAGTAAGGCATGATTTCCCTTTACAGAAGCCATGTTGACTTTCCCTCAACAAATTATGTTCATTTAAGTGTCTGACAATTTTATTCTTTACTATGGTTCCAATTAATTTGCCCGGTACTGATGTTAGACTTACTGGTCTGTAATTGCCAGGATCACCTCTAGAGCCCTTTTAAAATATTGGTGTCATGTTAGCTATCTTCCAGTCATTAGGTACAGAAGCTGATTTAAAGGATAGGTTACAAACCACAGTTAATAGTTCAGAAATTTCAAATTTGCGTTCTTTCAGAACTCTTGGGTGAATGCCACCTGGTCCCGGTAACTTATTACTATTAAGTTTATCAATTTGTTCCAAAACCTCCTCTAATGACACCTCAATCTGGGACAATTCCTCAGATTTGTCACCTACAAAGGATGACTCAGGTTTGGGGATCTCCCCAATATCCTCAGCCGTGAAGACAGAAACAATGAATTCATTTAGCTTCTCTGCAATGACTTTATCATCTTTGAGTGCTCCTTTAGCAACTAGATCATCCAAGGGCCCCACTGGTTGTTTAGCAGGCTTTCTGCTTCTGGTGTACTTAAAAAACATTTTACTATTACTTTTTGAGTTTTTGGCTAGCTGTTCTTCAAACTCCTTTTTGGCTTTTCTTATATTTTTACACATAATTTGGCAGTGCATGCTCCTTTCTATTTTCCTCACTAGGACTTCCACTTTTTAAAGATCCACTTTTTTAATCTCTCACTGCTTCTTTTGCTTCGTTGTTAAGCCATGGTGGCACTTTTTTGGTTCTCTTACTTTTTAATTTGGTGTATACATTTAAGTTGGGCCTCTATTATAGTGTCTTTAAAAAGTTTCCATGTAGCTTGCAGAGATTTTATTTTTGTCACTATACCTTTTAATTCCTGTTTAACTAACATCCTCGTTTTTGAGTAGTTCCCCTTTCTGAAATTAAATGCCACATTTTGGGGCTGCTGAGGTGTTTTTCCCACCCTAGGGATGTTACATTTTATTACATTAAGGTCACTATTTCCAAGCAGTCCAGTTATATTTATCTCTTGGAACAGATCCTCTGCTCCACTTAGGATTAAATCAAGAATTGCCTCTCCCTTCGTAGGTTCCAGAACCAGCTTCTCCAAGAAGCAGTCATTTAAGGTATCAAGAAATTTTATGTCTGCATCCTGTCTTTAGGTGATGTGTACCCAGTCACTATGGGGATAATTGAAATCCCCCACTATTATTGAGCTGTTTATTTTGATAGCCTCTTTAATCTCCCTTAGCATTCCATAGTCACTATCACTGTCCTGGTCAGGTGGTCAATAATATATCCCTAGTGCTATATTCTTATTATTGGAGTATGGAATTACTACCCACAGAGAGTCTGTGGAACATTTTGGCTCATTTCAGATTTTTACTTCATTTGATTCTACATTTTCTTTCACGTATAGTACCACTCTCCCACCAGCACAACCTATTCTGACCTTCCAATATATTTTTTAGCCTGGTATGACTGTGTCCCATTGATTGTCCTCATTCCACTAAGTTTCTGTGATGCCTATTATACCAATATTCTCCTTTAAAACGAGGCACTCCAGTTCACCCATTTTATTATTTAGACTTCTGGGGTATGTCTAGACTACATGGCTCCGTCGATGGAGCCATGTAAACTAGTTTACCCGGCATAGGCAAAGAAGTGGGGATTTAAATAATCCCTGCTTCACTAAAATAAACATGGCCACTGCGCTGTGCTGCTGATCAGCTGATCCGGCGCAGCGCGGCAGTCTAGACGCGGATCGGTCAGCAAAGGCTTCCCCAGCCAACAGATCTGCGTCCAGACTGCTGTGCCGTGCTGGGTCAGCAGATCGTCAGCACAGCGCGGCGGCCATGTTTATTTTAATGAAGCGGGGATTATTTAAATCCCCCCTTCTTTGCCTATGCCGGGTAAACTAGCTTACATGGCTCCATCGATGGAACCATGTAGTCTAGACATACCACTAGTGTTTGTATATAAGCACTTTAAAAATTTGTCACTATTTATCTGTCTGACATTTCCTGATGTGTTAGACTCTTTTTCATTTGATTATGTCTTATCTGATCTGACCCATACTTCTATCCTCTCCTCCTGACTAGAACATGGAGAATCACTATTAATAGACCTTCCGCTAAGAGATATCTCTATCACATTCATGTGCTCCTCCACACCTGTAGGCTTTTCTAGCCCTTAACATTGAAAAGGTTGTAGATCAGTTTTGAAACTAAGTGCCCACAGTCTGGTTCCATTTTGCCTTAGGTGGAGCCCATCCTTCCTGTATAGGTTCCCCCTATCCCAAAAGCTTCCCAAGTTCCTAATAAATCTAAACCTCTCCTCTCTACACCATTGTCTCATCCATGCATTGAGAGTCTGAAGTTCTGCCTGCCTACCCGGCCCTGCGTGTGGAACTGGAAGCATTTCAAAGAACACTACCATAGATGTCCTGGATCTCAATCTTTCCTAGTAGCCTACATTTGGCCTCTAGAACTTCTCTCTTACCCTTCCCTATGCCGTTGGTACCTATGTGTACTGTGACCACCGGTTTCTCCCCAGCACTACACATAAGTCTATCTAGATGTCTTGAGAGACCCGCAACCTTTGCACCAGGCTCTGTCGAGTATACTAATAGCTCCTTTGAGTATATTCTTAATAGTAACACCACAACTTCTTGTATAGCTGTATTATATACTTGTTGCTTGAGCTTCTGTCAATTATACATGCATTGTAAGTAAACTTAAACACTGAATTACAGATGCTAAGAGATGCTCCATTTAGCTAATAGAATCTATTCTGCCAAGTATTGAGGAGTCTGGCTTTGGCCCAGCAAAATATTTAAGCACATGAGTAGTCCCATGGACTTCAACAGGACTATTTATGCGCACACATTTTAGCCTGTGCTTAAATGTTTTGTTGAATTAGTCAGATTGCTCAGCATCTACAAGATCAAATCATTTACATGACAAAGTGTAAATCCTGAGTTACCTGTTTGTGGAGGTGCTGTTAGTCCAGAACCTGTTGATGTAGAAACATCAGATATTTTAGATATGAAATTCTCCTATTGCAGGGGTCTTTCACTGAGGATTTCATGTTCAAAACCAACAGAAAAATCTAAGTTTTTTAAGAAAAGTAATTATATTAATCATTATGATATTGGTCAAGGAAGAAAATTCTTACAGATATGAATCAAAATAAATCACACAGAAGTAAATGGAGAAATATTCCCTATTCTTAAGTGAGATCAGATTGGGCCATACCAACCCAGCTGAAAAAACTTCTGACCTACACACACCCTAGATAGTTCATAACACCACTCAGCTGTATAATCTACATCAACAGCTAATTACATTTCCTTTAACATAGGGTTTACAGATTTAAAGCACATTTTAGCTAAAAATGTGACATACTGAAAGGAAATGGTAAATTGAAAGCTTTTTAAAAAAACTCTTTACTCTGTTTTTATCACAAATGCAAAGCTTATTTCCTCAGTATAAAAGCCAGATATGCAATAAGAGAGACTACATACCTGCACATATGACACCAGCATCTCCATAAAAACCACATGAACCATATGCGTATTCATAAGGGCAATGCCACAACACATCTTCAAAGCCAGAACAGTTCACTTTAGTCATCCAAGGACTTGCCCAGCCTTCACCAAAATAGCTGTATCTCAGAGCAGCGACAGGCTCACCACAACCCAGTTGCCTGCATACAACTTGTGCATCCTCCATGTCCCACAGATCACCGCAAACTTTTACCCAGCCGCCAAAGTGAAAGATTTCAACACGGCCTGCACAGCGGTTTGGCCCATTTGCAAGTCCTAGAGACAGATCTGCGAAAGACACAAAACAATGCCTTGCTAGATAATTTGTCCATTTGCACATGGAGGTATTTTATCCCATACTGACCACGCAGTGCCATTGATTTGAGAAGCTAGTACCCTCCTGCCTGGCCATTACACTATCCGAGTAGAGTTGATTGTCTCAGCATAAAGATCAAGGATTCAGAGGTCAATGTGCCTTGCCCGAGAATTCCCACTAAATGAGGAATATTGCCCCATGCTACCAGTGCTGGGTGTTTGGGATTTTCTGGGAATGAATAGAAGTCACTAGGCATTAGCACTCTGAACCACCTTTCTCAAGCATGGAACTCACTTCACATTTCCAGGGCTCCAATTTCATTATAATAAAAATTAAATTCATATGGCATTGTCCTTTTCCAAGCCACAAGACAGAAAGTTTGTACCTATATACATAACGTTGTAAATTCATATAAGTACAAATGTGAACAATATGGTGTGTAGACAGACTCACCATCACCCATAGTTTCAACTGAAAAAAAGCACATAAAAAATATATTAGCACAAAATACTTAAGCGTCTAGGAATATTTTTTTTCTTCTATAAATGTAATAACTTGTTCAGAAAGTATACATTTTTCAACCATCCAATGCTGTTTGGCACTAGAAAGAGGAGTAGAGAAAACTTCATATGGGATCCACACTGTGTGCACCACAGTACAACCCTTATTGTGCTCTCTATACACGTGTAGGAGGAGAGGTTTATGACCAGCTGTGAGAGAGGCTGGTTGTTCTGTGACTACATTATCTCTTATGAAGAGCTGCTGCCTGAAGAGTTAAAGTGGCATCTTAGAAGAGCTCTGAATTCAGGCTCCTGCTGATATTCCCTGCCCTATGTGACAGCACTTCTCAGGGATTAGCTACTGAAAATCTGTGGTCTCTATAATTATAGTGGGCCCATTGCTACATATCACGATACTTCTTTAAGCATTCATCATTCTATTTTCAATTCGTGTGACAATACTTAGGTTCTAGCCATACTAAGTGAAGTCTCCAAGGAATATTTCTGGGATAGTGACCAGATGTCTTTTATCTGAATCCAGAAATATGAAATCCCACTTCATTGTCTCTGCCAGAAATAGTGATCAGATTTCTTTCCTCTGATGAATTCTTTCAAACTCATGCTGCCCACGGTTATTATTCATATGCTTTGTCTTCTGCAGACATCATGCCAGTAATTTCATTTTAGTGAATGTTTAATAAACTGTAAAATTCTATTCCACATTTTCTGTAGGTGAGTACAATATAAAAGATACACAATATTTGTAAGGATAAAAATAGAACTTACAAGTGGTGGTTGGCTCTGGCGTCGTAGTTGTAGTAGTTTCTGGAGTGGTTGTAGTGCTCTCTTTTGAATGACAAAATTGGAGACTTTTTTAATAAGGCCATAAGAATCCATTATTTTACTGCTTCATGTATACACATTTTCTTATTAACCATTGTGATGTTGTAAATTACTTCCTTGGGAGCCTTTGGGGTTTTTTTTATTATTGATGCAAAAAATTATTTCCATTTTTTAGCATGAAATGACATGGGAATCTGATTTGCCAATTTTTGTATGCCTTGGGTTTTTATACAGTAATTACTCAAGGTTGTAAGAGGACTTGTAAGTTTATTTACAATTGGATAATTTGCTGAATGCCCCAATAGGCAAAAAATCAAAAGGGCCACTCCTCTTCTGATGTACATTAGTGTGGATTAGTGAGCAATCTGACTGTGGATTCATTGGCTTGAGTGGATTTACATCAATTTATATCAACTGAGAGGTCCCTTCAGTCAGAGGGAGTATGGAGTCAACCACTTGTGGGGCTAATTGTGAGGCTTCTTTAAAAAATGAGTATAGATAGCAATTTTGCTCAGCTTTTTTCCATGTCATCAGTTTTAATCATGCCACACAAGCAGAGTAGTCTTTCATCTGAAAAATGACTCCATGAACAACGTTGGGATAATATGTGAAGAAAGTACCCAATCAGCATGTCTCTCTAGCCGCTGCACGCCTCTGACAGGGCAGGGACAGGACACAAGAGACTTCACATCCTCCCTGATTGGCCTGGGGGCAGGGAGCGTGCAAAACTCTCTCCCCTTCCACCCCCCCCCCCCATCAAAAGGTGCACGGCAGCTAGAAATAAACTCCTGCTGTTTTTAAAAAGCTGGTGTGTCTCTCTAGCTGTCACGGGCTCTTGCGGGGGCAAGCAGACTTTACACACTCCCCTGTCCCCAGACCCTGATTGACCTGGAGCTGGGGGAGTGGCAGGGTGGCCACGGGCTGAATCCACCAGCTTGGAGGGATGGATCTGGCCCATGGAGGGCCCTTTTCCCAACCCTGGGCTATAGTGTTAGTGCGTAGCACCCATTCTAAAAAAGTCCATAGCATGTGATGAGAGAAAATTTCTGAGCAGGTGTTAGAGCAAAATTGACATGGATACAAATTCTGACTCATAGGTCTACCAATATACGAGTAACATCTTACTGCTACAGGTTGGACCTCACTAGTCTGGCACCCTGGGGACCTGACTGGTCCCAAACAAGGGGATTTTCTGGACCAGGGAAGGTCCCTCCCCTTGTGGCCGGGCTGCCCCCACTGCTGCCTCAGCCCCCCTCTGCTCTCTCCGGGCTTGCTGCTGCCAGGGCCAGAGTGCCATGGCTACAACTGCTCAGCCGGGGCAAAGCTCCACAACCACCTGGCTCTGTGGCTGGGGCCAGAGCTCTGTAGCCAGGGTGGAGGGATGGAGCTGGAGCTCCATGGCCTGGGCCAGATCTCCTTGTCTGCCGCTGGAGTTGGAGTTCCCAGCTGCTGGGGCTAGAGCTCCTTGGCTGCTTCTGGGGTTGGAGCTCCCTGGCCGGAGCTGGAGGTCCACAACTGTGGTCAGGCTGGAGTTCCCTGGCCACTAGGGTCAGGGTGCTCTGCTGGGGCCAGAACTCCCCACCACGCCATCCATCTTCCCTCCCCACCTATACACACACTTTGGGCTCCCAGATGAGTCGCCAGTGCCCCAATGGTGCACCTGCCCCACCGCCGACCTCCCTGTTTCTGGGCTCTGTGGTCCATGCTGGACCACGGATGTTGCTGGACCAGGGAGTCCCAGTTAAGGGAGGTACAACCTGTAGTCCCCAATTGAGGGAAATTGTAAGTGCAGTGTGGAGGGGGACCGAGGTAACTAAATGTAAAAAAATAATGTGTGACTTTTCACAACCAACTATAAACTGATCATTTCTAAAGACAAGTTTTACAAAAGCAATTTCTCTGCTCCTTAAATTTACACTTCTTAGAACAGCTAATTCAGTGGGCTACTCTCAAATGTCCAAATTAGGAAGCAAGAAAAAAAAGAGATTGCATCTATCAGCTCCTTTGAATAAATTCTTCATAGTAGCAGCATAATTTCTTATCTAGCTGTATCATATGCTTGTTGCTACAGCGCCTGTCTATTATACGTGAACTACAAGCACATTCAGAACTAAAGTACAGATTCCAGAGATGTGCAGTTCAGCATAGAGAACCTACTCTGCCAGGTACTGAGCAGTCTGGTTTTGGTACTGCATAATATCTGAGTACATGTGTGGTCTCCCAGACTTCAATAGGAGTATTTATGGGCACACATTTTAACCTGTGCATTTAGCAAAGCATTTATTAGAGTCAGATTGTTCAGCAGCTACAGAATCAAGTCCGTCATTTACATGACAAAGTATAAATCTTGAGTTACCTGTTTGTGGAGGCGCTGTTAGTCCAGAACCTGTTGATGTAGAAACATTTGACATTGTAATCATGAGACATTCCTGTTGCAGGGATCTTTCACTGAGGAGGTCATGTTTCAAACCAACAGAGCAGAAGCATGAAATACCATGTTTTTTAAAAGTTAATATTACTAATCATTACAATAACTTCAAGTAATAATATTCTGCTGTCCCTGATTCAAACCAAATTCCACTGAACTTAATGTAAAAATATTCCATGACCTTAAGGGAGTTCAGACTGGGTGCATGGAAATCCAAGAGATAAAATTCCTGACCTATACATCCTTTAGATGTTCATAATGCCACTCAACAGTACTATCTATCTCAACAGTTAATTAAATTTCCTTTAATATAGGGTTTACAGATTTACAGTATGTTTAGCTATAAAATGTAACATATACTGAGAGAAACTGTAAATCAAACTTTAAAAAAAAACAACTCTTTACTCTGTTTTACCACAAATGCAAAGCTTATTTCCTCAGTATAAAAGCCAGATATGCAATAAGAGAGACTACATACCTGCACATATGACACCAGCATCTCCATAAAAACCACATGAACCATATGCGTATTCATAAGGGCAACGCCACAACGCATCTTCAAAGCCGTAACAGTTCACTTTAGTCATCCAAGGACTTGCCCAGCCTTCACCAAAATAGCTGTATCTCAGAGCAGCGACAGGCTCACCACAACCCAGTTGCCTGCACACAACTTGTGCATCCTCCATGTCCCACAAATCACCGCAAACTTTTACCCAGCCGCCAAAGTGAAAGATTTCAACACGGCCTGCACAACGGTTTGGCCCATTTGCAAGTCCTAGAGACAGATCTGCGAAAGACACAAAACAATGCCTTGCTGGACAATTTGTCCATTTGCACATGGAGGTATTTTATCCCATACTGACCACGCAGTGCCATTGATTTGAGAAGCTAGTACCCTCCTGCCTGGCCATCGCACTATCTGAGTAGAGATGATTATCTCAGCATAAAGATCAAGGATTCAGAGATCAATGTGCTTTGCCCGGGAATTCCCACCAAATGAGAAATATTGGCCCATGCTGTCAATGCTGGGTTCTGGGAAGAAATAGGAGACTTTGGACTCCAGTACTCTGAATCATCTTTCCCAAGCATGAAATCCACTTTACAGTAACAGAGGTTCAATTTTATTATAATCAAATTCACAGGCTCATTGTCCTTTTCCAAGCCACAACACAAAGCTGGTACCTATATATGTACAAATATGAACAATATGGTGTATAGACAAACTCACCATCACCCGTAGTTTCAACTGAAAAAAAGCACATAACACAAAACATATTAGCACAACATGCTTAAGCTTCTGGAAATATTATTTCTTGTATAAACATAGTAACTTGTTCAGAAAACCTACATTTCCCCTGCCCTTCCCTCCCCCCCCTCAATCCAATGCTATTTGGCACTAGAAAGAGGACTTGAAAAAACATCATGAGATCCACACTATGTGTGCCATAGAACACCCCTCATGATGCTCCCCATACCCAGGCAGAAAGGGAGCTTTATGGCAAGCTGTGAGTGTGGCTGGTTGTTCTGTGGCTACATCATCTCCCACGATGAGCCCACGCTGGCTGGGGAGCAGGGCTGGGATGGAGAGAAAAGGCCCGTGCCAGCCGTGGAAGGGGTTCAAGTAAGGTGGCCATTCATCCTCTTTTATAGAGGACAACCCTGTGTTTTGCTACTCTGTCCTCTGTTGATATAGAGCAGGACACCTTTATGTCCTCTATTGTTTTCTTGAGACCAGAGGTGAAAGTAAGCCAGTGCGTCTTGATGTGGCACTCTGGCAGGAGACAGCTGGCCAGCTGAGGTGCTCGGCTGTAGCTGCCCCCCACTGGGCTGGGCTCCTGGGGCTCGCCTTGCTATGCAGGTAAAAAGAGGCTGGTTGGTAGCCAGGTAGCCAGGCAGGTAAAAGAGGCTGGTTGGGGTATGCGTGCCTCCCTGTTTGGGACTGCCCCGCACCCTAGCTCTCCCCACAGTATCCCTTCTCAATAAAGTGATATAAATTAGACATATCGAAAGTGCAAATGAAGCCGGGATTTGAATTTCCCATGCTTCATTTGCGTAATGACGGATGCCGCTTTTTTCCCGAAACAGGGCTTTTTAAAAAAAAACCCGGCAGTTTGGACAGGGCATTTTTGACAAATGCCCCATTTCAAAAGATCCTGTACTCCTCAAAAAATGAGGAGTACAGGATCTTTTGAAATGGGGCATTTCTGTTGAAAATGCCCCGTCTAAACTGCCGGTTTTTTGGAAAAGCCCCGTTTTGAAAAAAAGCGGCAGCCGCCATTATGCAAATGAAGCATGGGATACTTAAATCCCAGCTTCATTTGCATTTTTGATACATTTAATTTACATCCCTCTGCCGACAGAGGGGTGTAGTTTAGACATACCCTCCCTGAGAGGAAGAGGAAGAAAAGCAGTAGCAACCTAGTATGTGCGGCTGCAGGCACCCCTTCCCCTGCTGAAATGGCACCTTTGCTCTCCCTGCATTCACTCCTCCACCTCCAGCCCTGACTCCTGAATCCCTCACACACCCTGCCATGGGCCCCCTACGCACTAAATGCAATTAACCTCTATTCCTGAGGTAATTTGATAGCTGCCCTAGGGTTTGGGGGAGAGAGAAAAAGCTGGTGCTGGCTAAGGGGGACTGAAGGCAGAAAGAAGGCTTGTGCCAGCCAGGGGGAGGAGAGAAAGGTCTGCTGGATGGGACCCCCTTGCCCTGAGCCCCTCCTCATCCTCAAACCATTGCTCTTCCACCCACACCCACAGCCTTCTGCCCTCCTCCACACGCACCCTAAGCCCTGCCCTGACTCCTGCACACATACCCTACCCACCAGCCCCCTGCCCTGAAGGCCCTGGGCAACACCAGGTAAGCCTTCTGCAATCATGAAGCTACTAATTGCATTTTAGTGAGTCTGTTTGATAAACTGTAAAATTCTATTCCACGTTTTTTGTAGGTGAATACAATATAACAGATACAATATTTGTAAGGATAAAAATAGAGCTTACAAGTGGTGGTTGGCTCTGGTGTCGTCGTTGTGGTAGTTTCAGGAGTGGTTGTGGTAGTTTCATAAAAAGATGTAGTGCTCCCTTTTTCAGAAAATGACAAAGTTAGAGAATTGTTTTAATAAGAACACAAGAATCAATTATTTTACTGCTTCACATATACACATTTTTCTATTAACCCTTGAGATGTTGTCAATTACTTTCCTGGAAGCCTTTTTTTTTTATGATTATTGATGCAAAAATTTATTTTCTTTTTTTAGCACAAAATGATATGGGAATATGATTTGGCAATTTTTGTATGCCATGGGTTTTTATTGAGTAACTATCCCAGGTTGTAAGATGACTTGCATGTTGTTTATTTCCAATGGGATAATTTGCTGAACACCTCAACAGCCAAAAAAACCCTAAAAGGGCTGCTCTTCTGATGTAAATTAGTTTAGATCCATTGGCTTGAGTGGATTTACATGGACATCTCTTCAGTCAGAGGGAGCATGGAGTCAGTCAACTACTTGGGTGAGGGGAGCAATTGTGAGACTTAAAAAAGTATGTATAGATAGCAGTTTTGCTCAGTATTTTTTCACATTATCAGTTTTTCACACAGGCAGACCAGTATTCAATCTTCAGAATGATCCTATGAACAACAACACTGGGACAAAATGCAAAAAAATGACCATACCAATATAGGCACTGCCACACAGAGGATTCATTTCCTTTAGAGTTCATATAGCTCAAGAAAATATGTCGTGATCCTGGAGCAAATGAGCACACACTAATGGTAACCAGCAGGCTGGGCAGCCAGCTGGATCCAGCAGGGAGCATACTGCACATGAAAGCCTGCTTGTTTTTGGAACTTTCTAGGTTGTATTAGCTTCCTCTATGTCTAATAAAGTGCTAGATAACAACCACAGATTTTACATGCAGGAGTTAACAGTGCTCATAGACTATTTGGTCATCTTCAACCCAGGAAGGGGTGTAGCACCAGGCACATACCTTGTTTCAACCTAGCGGCGGATATAGGGCAGGGCAAGCGGGGCAGTTGCCCTGGGCCCCGCGCTTCAATAGGCCCTGCGCACGTGCTACTACCTGTCGGCTGTGGCCGTGGTGCATGTGTGAAATTGTGCTGCCCCAGACCCCGTGCTTCAATAGGCCCCGCACCCTGGGCCCCGCAAAACTCTCATCCACCCCTGTTTCAACCAAATGGAAAGCACTGCATCTCTGCCACCTAGGTCCTTCTACTGGCTCTGCACCACCCATACTACAGGGCTGTTTCTAAATGGAGCTATGAAACCCTTAAGTAGCAGGAACATTTCTGAGTGCAAAGGAGTGCTCAGCTCAGACAAACATAATCTGCCAGGGATGTGAATAATACAAGCACAACTCTGCATCTGGCAGAATGCAACAGTAAGAAAAGTGCAGCTGAATAGAGCATGGGGCAGGTGGAGATCACACATGAAAGCCCTGGACAAATAACAGGGCTTTCGATAATGGAGCTAAGTTAAAAGAGCCAAACAAAAATGAAAATCATGGAAACCTTAAAAGCAGAAAGACATGAGCTAGAAGGTGTGTTAATGGGAGAGGATTTGGACTTAACAGACATCACTGAAACCTGGAGGAATGGCACAAATCAGTGGAGAAGGTTTAGCAAGGAGAGATGAGGCTATAGTGTTACTTGGTAGCGCCCATTCTAAAATAATCCATATCATGTGATGAAATAAAATTTCTGAGTGGGTTATAGAGCAAAATTAGCATGGACACAAATTCTGACTCCTAGGTGCACCGATATACTAATACAGGTTGAATCTCTCTAATCCAGTATTCTCTGGTCCGGTAACATCCTTGGCCCAGCATGATTTTAGTTAGCTAGATGTCCATTTATCATGGGTGTGGCCAAGTTTCCTGTGGTCCCCTAAAGTTTGTTTACAGCCACTAGTCCTGTCTCTCAGTGTTCTGTGCTGTTATTTAGCCTTAATTTACCCCTAAATTCTTCTAACATCCCAGTAAGCAGTGAAAGTGTTGGTAATGCTGCTAAACAATATTGACCTCCCGTGATCCAGCAAAGTCTCTGGTTTGGTACTAGTCAAGGAAAATGATGCCAGATTTAATCTTAGAACAATTTGAGTAATTTTTAAATGTATTTGAAAGAGAAATGGCAGAATTGATAGTGACATCGCCCCTTGGTTAGTTTGAATTTTTCGAAGAAAAACTCTCTCAGTGAAAAGAAAATCATCTTGTGTTCTGATTACAGGTTTCAGAGGTACTCGTGTTTGTTGTTTTTGCTGAAACAGACCGAAGGTATCTCAAAACAGCTACCCCGCATCTACACAAGCCGCCCGGAATTTTGAAATATTTTTCGAAATACCAGGCACACTATTTTGCCATCCCAGTAAACCTTGTTGCACGAGGGATAAGGGATGGCTCTAAATACTGTGTTATTTTGAAATTTGGCTCTGTGTAGATGCACCAAATTTCAAAATAAGCTATTTTGAAATAGTTTCAAAATAAGATACGCAATTTGCGCTATGCAAATTGAGTATCTTATTTAGAGTTTAGGGTGCTGTGTAGACACACCCTAAGAGTCCGGTGGCACATTAAAGACCAACAATTTTATTATGGCATGAGATCTGATGAGTTGTAACTCACTTAAAGGTGATGCCATAATAAAACTGTTAGTCTTTAAAGTGCCATCAGATTCTTTGTTGGTTTTGGGTTTGATGATTTATTTTGAATGAGCGTCTTTCATGGATCTGAAAGGGTTAGCTCCACCTTGTGGATACATTTTAAAAATTATTATTTATCTGTAATATAAGAGTGTCTTCAAACACATTGTTAGCTTTCCTGAAGAGCTTACAATATTAGCTAAGACAAGATGCAAGATGTTGGTTTAACTGATTCAAATACTGGAATTTATAATTTTCAGAGCACAGTCCAGGGTCAATGGCCACAGCACATTTCCAAATTCAGCATCAAATACAACATTCTTTAAATTCATTTATCTAGGGCCACAGTTGGGATTGCCCTGGGGCAAATGAATGCAGAAATTGGCCAAATGGATTTTATGGAAAAGTTGTTCTCTCTCACCAAGAGAAGTTGTTCCAAAGAAACATCTCTCATCCACCTTAACAGAGGTTCTATAAAATTTAATAGGGTATAATTTTCTATCATTTTTAACAGTTCTAAAAATTTAATAGGGGTTTATAGTCCTGCTAAAAAAATCTATACAATGATTCAAAAACCTATAGAAAGGACATCACTACTATTATATTATACAATTTTTAGAACAGTCTCTAGCAAATTCTACTATAGTCCCATAGAATTCTGCACTCCTGTAAAGTTTTCTATATGGGATATTTAATAAGTACATTGCACTTACAACCAAGGCAATTGTATTACAGTGTTTTCATTTTGTAAGGAAAACATTCCCCAACCAATAATAAGCTTATATCTTGATAGCTGGTTCACAGTTGCCAAATCAGACATTCTACATTGTTCACTATACTCATACCCAGCCAAGTTAAAAGGGTGGTATGTATCCTTTTGTTTTTATTTAACTGACCACAAAGAACGAATGGCTGAATCAATCTTATGTGAGCTTGAAAATAAATTAAAAATGGATCAACTAAATTGTACCAAAATTTCCCATAAATAAAAAGGTCAACTTGAGATTAAACTTGAAACTCTCTTCCCTTCGCCCCCACCCACACACACACAATTTGGGAAAAATTTGTCAGCTCCAGGGTATTTTCATCTGTTCACGGATTCATCGGCCCAGGTGAATGCCCTACCCACTGTGCTCAAGATTAAGGGTACGTCTAGACTACACGCTTCTTTCAAAAGAAGCTTTTTCAAAAGAATCTTTAGAAAAAGCCCTGTTTGCGTTCAAGAACGCCATCTTTCGAAAGAGCTCTTTCGAAAAAAGGCGTTCTTCCTCGTAAAAGAGGTTACCGAGGTTACCGCTGTTTAAAAAACCACCACATTCTTTTGATTTAATTTTGAAAGAATGCGTCAGCAGTCTCGATGCAGGTGAAGTTTTTTCAAAAAAGTCCACTTTTTTTTGAAAAAACCCTGTAGTCTAGGCATAGCCTAAGTGAAACACCACTACCTGCTGTCTCCTCCACTTTCCACTCACTAAATATTTCCATTAGGAATGTAATTCTACACACCTACTCACTGCTACCTTGGTGAAAGGTGCAAAAAATAGAGGTGCCTGAAATAGCCAAAGGCATAATGCATAGAGAGCAGTGCACATAATCTCTCCTGGCTCCTGGGAAGCAGTGGTGAAGGAACTGGGCAGTACGGGGGAAAGTTGAGAGAAACACAAGAAGAATGGAGAAAGAAAGGTGTCTGAGTCAAGACCTTCACATACTTGGGAGGCCAGCCATGTATGTAGTAGGGAGCACAGGGATAGCTCAGATCCTATGATTGGTAGGCTAGAAGACGCTCCAGATTAAGCAAGGGGAATTGGAGGCTGCAGCCCAGGCTATAACCTCTAAAGTCCCTGTGTTCTGGGCCAGCCCTCCCTGGCAGGGCAGGCAGGAGGCAATTCTATGTACTGTCATTCATATTCCTCCCTCACCCGACCCCCCACGCCCCACCTCAGCTGGAGCCATGTCACCATGAGCACTGGTGTTCTGTCCCTGCACTGTCCTCACCTGGAGGCGCTGTCTTCACAGCTCCCATTGCCTGGGAATCATGGCCAATGGGCGCTGCAGGGCACAGTGCCTGTGGGTGAGCATGAGGCCAGTACAGGCTGTGCAGAGCCACCTGTCCCCAGTCCCTCACCATATGGGAGCTGTCCCAGATAAATGCCCTGTACCCCAACCCCTGCCCCAACTCTGAGCCCCTCCTGCACCCTATGTCCCTAACTCCCACCCACACTTCCTGCCTTAAGCCTGTTCCTCCCTTGTCCCCAGCCTAGAGTCTCCTTCTGCACCCCAAATGCCTCATCCTCAACCCCACCCCAGAGCCCACACCCCCGAGTTAGAGCCCTCACTCCCTCCTACTCCCAACTTCCGAACTCAACCCACAGCCCACTCCGGCACACTGAACCCCCTCATATTTGGCTCTGGAGCCTAGGGGACCTCACAAAATCTGATAGCCCTGGGCCCCCCAGAAGAGTTAATCTGGCCCTGGCTGGATACATACTTTGTTAGGGAAGAAGCCCAAATTCAAAGTTATTCTGAAGAAACTACCTTGCCTTAAGGTCACTTACAGGATTAAAAGATTCATCCTCACCTCTCTCTCATAATCATTCATAAATACAGTTACATACCTAAAAACACAAGTTATTGCTCACTTACACTTCACAAATCTCATTTTACTAAGGGCCTGATGTAAACAGAAATAACGATTATGCTGCTTCACTATTAGATCTGAAGATCACCCACATTGTTTCCAGAAGTTGTATCACATGAGCTTTACAGGGCTGTTTAGAATAGGTTGGTTCAAGCATTTTGAACAGGCTACCTAAACTAATCACAAGGTAACAAAAAAGAAAATCACTAACAAAGGCACCAGCATACACCAGCATGTCAGCAATATAGTTCATTTAACCCAAGTACACTATGATAATGTCACAATTCTATCATTACATTTTGTTAAAATATGTTTGGTGAAATGTAACCGGCATTATTCAATGTGCACCTAAAGTATTACTTTTGAAGCACTTGAAAATAAATGTGCATTTTAGCAAGAGATTCCATAATTCACACTTTGAAGACAAAATTTTGGAGACAATAAATTGTTAAGTTATAGGTGACAGATTGACTTGATTTTAATTGTTGTACCAGCCACTAACACAAAACATTAGGTGGTGGGAGCAAGGTTAATTCCACAATACTAAGCAGTTTATTTAAATGGCTCATATAATATCAAACAGTTAACTAATTTGTTTGGCTCACATGTTGCAACAGAATGGAGCTGTGCTATCCAATGATGCCATACATTGACACTACCTTTAATCTTTGCACAGAGCTCCCATTAGTGTGACTGGGCATTCTAGATGTGGACACGGTGAAAGTGAGCAAAAGTTCTCTCTACATTTTTGTAAGAATGACTTGGAAAGAATTGGAGGCATTTTACCTGCGCCAGGCAGCAGAGTTCCCAAAATTGGCAGAAACATCCAAACGAAGATCATTGTGACACCCATCGTGTGAGGACTTCTTAGGAACGGAACATCAGAATTTATAGGCTGTGACTATGAAGGGGCGTGTCTCAGCAATCTGCTCTGCATGTACAGTCAATCAATACCAATTCATTTCAGTCATAAAGGAAAGTGTGTTTAATTTGTTCTGCTTTTCATTTTATGTTGTAACCTCCTGGTCTCCACCAGAAGATAACAGTTAACAATAGCAATTCATATTTCCTTAAGCAGAACTTTCAGCATAAATTCTCCCGCATGAGTTTAACTCATGTATGAATCAAAAGTTCTCTCTTTGTCTCTAGAGTGGATCCAGGTGCTGTATTCTTCCCAGCTACTGCTGGTGGCATGAAAGGGGGAGAATCTTTGGGACAGTAAGAAGGAATTTTTGTGGTGTTTGAAAGGCCAATCCATTGTCTGCAGTACGTAATTTATTAATGTGATTGAGTCACAGCATCACAAAGTACTGCCAAATATCTGTAGACTATTTTATTAGTGTCTTACTGACTTGTGACATTTTGGTTCCCCCAGGCCAGTAACAGGTTCAGTCACTGTTTGCCTTGTAATCCTGGGTGTCTTATGAATGTGCAGTTTTGGGTCCAGAGCTGTCACCCTAGCCACCTGCCAGCAACCTACTAGCCTCATGCTGTCTAAATGAAGCTTAGTATCTTCCAGCCCCAAATTCACCCTAAATCATGGTATGGCAGGAACCAGTGCCTCTGTCTGGCCCCTCACAAAGAAAGTAGCACATTTGCTGCCTTTACAAAGAGAATAAAACACTCCATGCGCTTAGTTTTCTGGAACCACAGTTTATGCAGCTTACATAGCACAGATAATGAAAGCAAAGTAAGTGTATTAATCAAAGAACAAGGATTAAGTGAAACAAAGTGGAAGGGATAAATGTAGAGAAAGCAAATAAAAGTGAAACTATGCTTCTAAAAGACCAAAACTTAATCTAGCAAGATACAGTCCTGGTTCAAGATGGTTTCTCTCACTCACACCTCTCCTTTCCAGGCTTTCTTTGACCAGAGCCCATCACAGAGATTGAATTGCTTGGTTCTTTTGCCTCCTTAGGTTAAAAAAAAATGGAAATCTTTTTCTGTTCCTCATATCCCCAAAGGGAATGTCTGTGTTTGACAAGTCAGGAAGTCCTCAAGGGGTTTCAGTCTCCTGTCTCTCTCTGGAGTACAGGAGTCATGTAAATTCTGTCTCTTGAGTTCAGGATCACGGCTGGCTTCATTTCATCACATTGTTTATTGCTCGTATGTAAGCAGAGGTAAACCCTCATTCTTTTGTTTAGAACAGACTGGTTTGGCACCTTTACCTAAGCTAGATTGTCTGGCCTTAAACACGTCATAGAGAGGGCATTTCATAACTTCATATAGAACATTAACACATGCATTTTGCAATATTAATTCCCAGCAGGTTATTTCTTGTTGTAGGCTACTCTATACAACCTTTGCTGGATGAATACCATAAAAACAGAGTGCTGGGTGTAGCGAGTTGGATGGTTCTGATAAGTGACAGCATGCCTTATGCCAGTGAGCATCTAGTGGTCTTAGGATCTCACTACTGATATCATTTTAGTGTGAAAACAGACTTGAAACTATCTGCTTGGCTCCCCCACATTTTCACAACTATTCTCATGAATTATTTTGCACCTGATCTATGTCAGACACAAATTCAGTACAGAGTGGACAACAAATTCAGTTGTCTTCACAATTCATCCTTTCAAAGACAATTGATCATCACAGGGCATAAGTCCCATTGGCACAGCCAATGACAGTGAGATACTGAAAATCATCACTGATTGAGCAATGCAAAATGTTTGCAGTAAAATCTATAGCCAACAAACTCATCTCTCTTTGGTCTGAGTTTTGACTTGATTTGTAATTTAAAACATGTTTAGTGAAAGATTTGCTAAACTTCATGAACCTTTCCAGAGAACCTGGACCAACTGATTTCTTTTTATGAAGTTATGGGCAAATTTGTGGATTTTACACAAAATCAAATGAAAATCAATGGTTTTAAATTAGACTCTATGTTCACTGAAACCTGAAATGTAGTGTAGAAAAGGAGACATTGAAATGAAATGTAAAAAATATCTTGTATGAATTCCTCATGAGGTTGTGCATAGCTATAATCACATTGTCAGCTTAAATATGGATTTATCATAGCATTAGACAAGACTCTACAATACCCATCCATTATACTGTTTGCCAGAATGTCTATATTGTGTTTCTATAACTTAACTTTGTTTTAATAAAGGTAAGTTATTGGCCTCTCTCTCACTCAACCCCCAACATGAAGAGCCAGTAGACTGATTTTTTCGTCTGGTCCAATTTGACCTGGAGGCTTGCGATGGACCTACCAGGAATTAAAATTCCTGCTAGTATAGTTCTCCAGGTTATTGTCACACACAAGCTTTCATATAATTACACAGCCTCTTTATTTTTTGAGCACTTCTTATCTTAAGATAAGATATCTTAAGATATTCAGTTTTACAGGCCATTTTTTGTTGTCCACCAGCTCATTCCCAAAAATTTAAATACATTGAGAATCATTTGCACAGATCACCAGAGGGTTATGAGGGTCAGAGGTGGCCCATGGACCACATGCTGAGAAATCTTGTTGTAGATGTAGATCATGCAGGATTATGGCCTGGGTCAGACCCTGAGATGGTTATAAAATTCAACTAAAACCAACAGAGATGCATTAACATTAGCTGGAGATCTAGATCCATTTATACAGAATTTGCTTGGCTTTTTTATTTTGTTTTTTATAATGCAGTATTCCCTAGCTGATCATGGTAAAAAATGGTTTGTGGACATTCATTTGAAATCATGGTTCTTGGTTTCTGCTATATTTTACAGTCTTCTCATATATGGATTTGGGTTACAATAATGTTCAGTAAATATAGTATTTCTTGAGGACTCAGAAAAATACAAGGTTCCTACTGAAAAACATTAAGATACTGTCTCTGCCCTTAATAGCACAGACTGAATTCAAAAGGATAAAACAATCAAAAATCATACGGAGCAAAAGAGGAAGACACAAACATTATAGTGAAAATAACATGTCTGCACAATTAATGAGACAATATACAGCTTGTTGGTATTGTACAGTCAGGCTGTTTTCTTCTTTATCACAACTCATGCATACCAGATAGTGGAAGTAAATATTTGAGAGAGATCTCAATGCGGTAAAGGATGTTGCTTGGCAAACAGACTTGTTAAGGTTTACCAAAGGGGAACAATAAAGAAGGCACAAAACAAAAGTCAATGAAAGGAACAAAACAAAACAAAACAAAAAAAAAAGCATAAAGGGAATGGGAAATGCGAAAGGCAAAGGGTCAGAGAGATGAAAACAAGCCACAAGGAAAGCTTAATCTATATGTACTAGGAGACAGCCAAGGCTATGCTTAAAACTTCAAGTAAATATGATGCTGATTATTCTGTGTTCAAATAAATATTTTCATGTGAATAATGAAATTCATGCATGAACAAGATCACTACTTACAATTCCCGCATTTCAGACATCTTGGCAGGAAAAATAACCAATACTGAGTGGTTTTGCTGACCAGTCACACATTGGTTAGTGGAGCAAAAACAACCCACAGCACAATACTTCTCTGAAACTCTTAAAACTATTCTGAATAGCAATTAAATTAATAAAAATCCATTCACACATGGCTCAAGCAGAAAAATAACTAAACTGGTCAGGTAATTTATTCACAGTCTATAATTCTGCCAACTCTTTTCTTCAGCTCAGACCTCAAAGTGTTTGCAATTGCTTTCTCATGGGTTAGTTTTAGGAGAATTCCATTGTCAGACAAGCCCTTCATTGTCAGTGTGAATAAATAAAAAATATAATGAAAGATTAATGTGGGCACTTACTGTGCTTTCTCCCTACCTACCCATAGTGTCTACTGCAATATCTGGATAGATTTTCATGGGTAACTTCTTCTTATTGGTTTTTCCTAATAATGACAAGGTCTTTTCCTTTACTGCACTGTAAAAGAAATTCCACAACATTTTGAAAAAACCTTCTGCTGAAAACTCTTTTCTGTCAGCATTCCCTAATGTCAAACTCAATTGACTATTATCACCAACTTTTTTTCTAATCATGATGTTTTGAGTGGTGTTCATTTGGGAACTATTTAAAGGGCACATAAGATTAACCAGATATTAACAGCCACAACTTTGAGAAAACACCTGTTTGAAGAGACTGTTCATGACCTTCCTAAGGAGGGAATGGCCCCTTGACTGTTTATCAGGGCATAGTAATGAGGCAGTGTAGTTCACCTGATACCACAACGCCATGGAAATCAGCACTTGAGGATTCTACTTTCTGGCTCTGTCCCTGGCTTTCCTGTGTGACCTTGAGCATGTCACCGTGGGTACCATGTTGCACACAGTTCAATTTAATGGAAAAACTCCCCAGTGACTTCAATAGAGAAGGATCAAGTCTAGAATTTCCTGTACTTTTAGGAGCAGGCTTACTTTGAACCTCTGACCTACAGCTGTTATAAATATGTACGCTATTGAAGTTCTTTCTTTTTAGTACCTCATTTTTATATGGTATATTTTATGAAATCGTGCTTAACTCATCAAGAGGTTTCCATGAATATAAGGTCATCAGGAGACTAAAACTCTGTCTACATGAAAAGATTGTGTACATACCAGACCATTGCTGATAACATATCAGCATCCTATGATTTCTGACTTACTACCTGATTGCAAGAAAATAGTGACAGCTCAGAAGAGGTCGGGGTGCACCTACCAAAGGAATGTCCTAACATCACATTGTACAGTGTCTGCTATCATTATGCAAATATTTTCCAGCATTTGGAATTGCAGATACAAACAGCTGCATTAAGAATACTGGTGTCCATTAATTTCAGTTGGTTAATATAGAACCACTGATGTATTAAGTATGAAGATAGTGATGATTAATCTATTGATCGAGCAAACAAACGTGTGATTTATAGCACCAGTTATGTAAGGTTTATATTGTTCTATTACACTACCCTTGCAAGAAAAACAAACTCTGGTCAAAAAGTGCCCAAGGACATTGGTGTCTTTTGTACTCTATGGATGTATTCAACCTAGACAACTCCCATCACACAAACCTGTGTATAAATTTACCCAAAATTATCAAAGTAATCTGTAAAAATTGTGTGTTTGTGGACAATTCACGAACAAAAAGAAAAGAGCTAAATTCACCATGTAGGGTAGTGGATCTGCTCTCCAGCATGGCACAACCCTAAGCCATTCCCACTTCAGTTTGTAGTCCTTTCCTTTGGGCTACAAACTGGCTTAGATCCAATAGGGAGAGCAGCAAGAGGGGATCTGATGTCATACCAGTCCCTGGTGGCTAACAGGAACCACTGTAGAGAAATAGCTGCTATGTGCCTACAGCCTATATGTCTGCATGAGAACTCAGCTGGCCCACGGGCCAGAGTCCTGTGAGCTGCATGGCTCTTGCTAGGTGTGGGAATCCAAGCACATCTGAGTATTATGTGGTTCATTTACCAAAATAATATACAAAGATAACAAAATCAGAAAGATGGGAAGTTCATTGCAGCAAAAGGGCATCTTCCAAAATAGAATCGGTTTGGTTTGGTCCTGAGACATTTCACTGCACCCCCAAAATAAGTTATTTCTTCTCAGTGAATGCATCTGAACAAATTCTCCCCTGACTGCTGGCTGTTGCAGGGGTGAGAGACTTCAGGAGCAAACTGTATTTACATGAACACCCCTATTCTGATTAGCTATCCAGTGGACAGGGAGATGTTGCTCAAAGTAATCAACATTGGGTAGTGCTGGGTTACGAATCACTTTAGTACTGAATTTAGGGCTACTGAAATGCTGTTACCATATTGTGTCATTATGGTGTGAATGAAGGGGAGCTGAACTATGCTTAACCTGTCCAAATGAGGGGGCACCCATGGATGAAAGGACCTCAATATGCCAGGGGCTTGAATGCCCTGTGAATATAAGAGGGGTGGGGACAGGTGTCCCAGCCAGGGTGTGGACCTTTAGGGAAAGTCCCCAGACTGGTTTAAGCTGTTCCTCCCCACTGCTGAACGGCTTAATAGCTTTCATTCGAAGCCTATTAGGTTAAAGTGCTCAAATGAGAGCTGAGATCACTTGGGATGGTGCCGTGTTCCTGACCAGCCGGCAGAGCTGAAAAATAGTAAGGGTATGTCTACACTAGGAAATTATTTGGAAATAATAACTCCTGAAATAACTATTTCAAAATAAGCTTATTCCCCAAGGAAAGCAGGAGTTATTTCAAAATAACCAGCCCCTTATTTTGAAATAACAAGCGTGGCAGCGTGGATGCTCTGCTTGTTATTTTGAAATAAGGGGAGTTATTTAACAATAATTCCAAAGTGTAGACCAAGGCTAAAAGACTGATGTGCAGAGGAGACAGCAGAGGCACGTGACAGCTCAGTGACTGACACCTGACTGGTGGGGCAGACAGCCAAAACTACTGCTCAGATGGTGGAACGTGCAAAGTACCTTTTTCCGTGCAAAGTACCCAGGGTTCAGAGGTGAACTCACACAGATGCACCTCTGAACCCTGGGTCTAGACTGAGGGTGAGGAAACAGAAAGGGACTTTTGGTTGCAGAACTGAGGACCATGAGGCACAAGGCACTGCCCCCACACACTCTGAGGCTGCTGACAGCTTTATGTAGCATTTCCCCTAATTAACGTCAGGTGACCTCCTTTCTTTCATTAAAAGTTTTGTTTCTACACTCAGACTCTGTGCTTGTGAGTGGAGATATGGTGCTCAGGGGTGGTGTGCCATTTCCCCAGGTTACTGGATGGATGCTTGAGCCAGTCCTGTGTTATATCTAGGGGTCCTTTTTCAACAATATGAGCCCAGCACTGATTGCTGCTGATTCTATCTGGCAGAGGTTTACATTAGTGTATGCTCAGCATGCTTCAGGTGGCACATACCCAGAATTCATCACTGAATTTGGTACACTACTTGGATCATTAGCTGCCCCAGACTGGACTGGGTACTATTAGAGCGTGCAATGTGAACTCAGATCTATGCTCCCTAGTTGTTCCTTACAAGCTCTTCACACACTGTGTAACAATAAAACGAAACCCTGAGTTTCAACACGAGAGATAAAGGATCAAAAGGAATGAACAGAGCAACAGAAAAACAAATCTGTCAGAAAAAAAACATTTGTGAAACATGATTTCAAATGTTGGAGCTGGCAGAGAAGAGTTTAGAACAGACTGAACAATGGGCAAATTTCAAATGCTCCAGTATTCTGCTGGCTCAAATATACAATCACTGTTTATATGAACTGTGTTTGAACCTCTCCAATCAGTTTAATTAGTCAGAAATGTCAAATAGCAGGTTTTTCTTGCAAGCTTTCCACTTGTTTCCAGCTTCCCATCAGCAGGCTCAGACTGGCAGATCAAACAGCTTGGATAATAATATCTTTTGTGAAGTTTTCAAAGATATTGTGCCTGAGATACATACACATGACATCTAACATGGGGGTGCTATTGACCATTAAGGTCATTTGCCTTTTTTTCAGTACATCCTTTCACTTAATCAAACCAAATTCTTGTAAAGGTTCAAACACATCATCATCCAATCCAGCAGCTGATTTTTTACCATAAATCTAGGGAAAACCAGAAATAGAATTTTATAGATTTGTTAGTTGGAAATTTCCCTAAGCACTCACTCTTTCAAACCATTCCTAACTTTCTTGGAAGATATTGTTTATCATGCTTAACAAAACAAAACAAAAAACCACCTAACCCAATGTTCTTCACTCCTAGAAGGGTCCTTGCACAATTTTATGTGGTATCTGCACAAATACTGATAATATTTCATATTATTTACATGTGGAAAATAATAGACCTACATAATTGTAATACACATTCACAATTCATAAAACCTATATTCACCTTTGGAAAGCCAAGAGATCCTGTCAAGCCTTTCTGTGCTTGAACTTTTAGAGCAAACTAATTAAGAGCAACTCTCCCCAGTTCCATGCCTACCCCTTCATTCTCCCCCCACCACCACCACCACCCCCACTGTACTCATATTTCTATCCCACTCTCTCTTCTACCTCTACTACCAGAGAGTTTTAAAATCTCTCTCTCCCTCTTACCATCTCAGACATCTGCTAGTTGGCTACAATCGACTCTATCAAGGTGGTCATGGACTACCTGCTCCAAAGAGAATTGGAGTCATTCCTCCATGTCTTCTTCATGCTCGTGCCCTTGGCCATGTCTTCAAGCCTCATGCCTTCTGCTTTTGGATGGATGTAACTTCTGTTCTCAGCTAGTCAGATGAAAAGTGGCCAATTGAAAGAAGGTTCCAATGTAAGTGGGGCTATATGAAGCATTGAAGTGCTGTGCTCACAATGTCTCGGTATCTCAGACAGCTCTGTTGAAAGTGGGGGCTTCTCTCAATTTCGTCAAAACTCCAGGAGATCTGGATCGCTGAAACAGTCTCACAAACCCAACTCAATCCCAGCAAAATACACATCTGGTCATGCAATTTGCATACAATCCCAGTTCCACTCCTGTCCAGAATCATGATGAGAAAAATATGTGTATATTTTAATTAACTGGTTGGCTAAAACTTCCATACAGTTCTGTTAAGGTAGTTCTGAGTTTGGGGAGTGGGACTGGTTTGTTCATCTGAGTCAGACTTGCCACCGCTTTTTCTAAATCCCTCAGTTACTTTACGTGTTGTGATGGGGACTACAATAAACATGTCCTCTGTACAAAGGTAACTACCCAGAAGTGGATTAATTTTTTTCACAAAAGTACGACACCAAAGGCAACAAAATGATGATAGCAAATAAAAATTGCTTAATATAGCAAGATGAGCAGCCAACCATGCTGCCACAGAAAAGCAGTGGAGAGCCTATCCTGAACAAGAGTTTAAAAGATAAATGAAGTCATAAATGTTCACTATTACAATAAATCAGTGAGTCGTATAAACTGTGGTTTAGTGCTCTTTTTTTCGTACTTTATTACAGTACAGCTTCCCAGAGACCATATGGCAGCCAGCCAAGGTTTTCAAGATACTGAATACACATGCATACACACAGTGGTAGACCCAGAACTGAAACTGAACCTAGTGCTGAAAGGCTAGAAAACACACACTAATACTGAAAGCTTTCAGGTAGTAGTGACAAACTTTTTTCAAGTTTCTCTCTCCTCTGTTGCCATGATGCTTGTTTCACAGTTCCTGGATAGGTTCCCTATTGGGACTGTCTTCTCCCCTTTCAAGTGCCAGGCCTGTGTCCCCACATCTCTACATCTCTCCCTTAGAGAAAAGAGTAGAGCAGGAATACTTACGCTGTCTTGTAGGGAAGTCCACCCCCCTTAAATGGATTATTAACTATCGTCTCCTTGGATTTCACCCATCAGACCTTCACACTGTAAGCCTTCCCCATAATCACACGCCATATATTAATCATAAAACAGTGACAAGCACCACTAAATCAGTCATATGTAGCCACAGAAACAGATCTTTCCCTCAGGGTCACACAAGCAAAGACAAATATGGGGAGTTTTCATGTGTTCCCATGGGTCTCTTGTCTCTCCAAAACCCTTGAGCGTCTGCCCGCTATTCAGTCCTGCTCTTCCTTTTGTCTTGTGACTCTGGTCCATCCTTCTCTCTAGAGTGGCGTGGAAGAAACTTACGTAAGAACAGCCATATTGGGTCAGACCAAAGGTCCATCTAGCCCAGTATTCTGTCTTCTGACAGTGACCAATGCCAGATGCTCCAGAGGGAATGAACAGAACAGGTAATCATCAAGTGATCCATCCATCCCCTGTTACCTATTCCTAGCTTCTACCAAACAGAAGCTAGGGATACCATTCCTGCTGATCCTGGCTAATAGCCATTGATGAATCTCACCTTGATTAATTTATTTAGCTCTTTTTTAAGCCTGTTAAAGACCTGGCCTTCACGGCATCCTCTGGCAAGGAGTTCCACAGGTTGACTGTGCATTGTGAGAAGAAATACTTCTTTTGTTTGTTTTAAATGTGCTGCCTATTAATTTTATTTGGTGTCCCGTAGTTCTTGTGTTATGGGAGTGAGTAAATAGTTTTTCTTGTTTACTTTCTCCACTCCAGCCATGATTGTATTCCCCCCCCCCTTAGTTTTCCCTTTTCTAAGCTGAAAAGTCACAGTCTTATTAATATCTCCTCAAATGGCAGCTGTTCATACTCCTAATCATTTTTGTTTCTGAAAAAATGAACAAGAACGGCTCTTGTGCAAGAGGGGGTTTTTGCGCAAAAAAGAGCTGTCTACATAGCTCCTTTTTGTACAAAAGCCTCTTGCACAAAAACGGCTGCTAAGTAATTATGGAAATGAAACATGGCAATATTCTACTTTGAGCTTCATTTGTATAAGCTTTTGTGGAAGAAAGCAGTATAGACATAGCCCCCGTGTAGACCTGGCCCTAGGCTCAGGTGAGGAAAAAGAACAAGGGCCATCCCCAGCATTGGCATACCCTCTGTGGCACAGGCACAGAGAGGCCAAATGACTATAGGTCACACAAAGCCCATAGCAAAGCAGGGAACTATACCTGGAACTCCCAGATTTTCTTTTACAGATATTGTGTGACCCCATGATCTTGATATTATGCCAAAATTGCTGAATGGAAGAACATGGGAGGAGACTGAATGAGAGTATCACAAAATTTTTATAAATATCATTGCTCCCCACCCCAAATGTTTCAGTGTGATATTATCCTGCTTGAATACATACAGCTAGACCAAAAGAAACTAGGCTGGACAGGTTAAAAAAAAATGACCGAGGTGTGGATCCTCCCATCAAACACAATAGCCAGTCTTAAAGCTGTGAAATGGGATTGCTCAGTCCCAACTTTGGCACCAGAGTTGTTTCCAAGACTCTTGGAGATAAAAGACAGGGATCTGTTAAAAATCTGCCATGCAGAAAGGGAGGGAGAAAGTTGTCAAGTGTTGTAAGAGGAAGTGCAAAGTGAAGGCACTGACACAGAAGCAATGATCCTTAGGAATTATTTTCATTTTGGATATACTGTGCACTGATTTTCCAAAACGGACAGATCATCTCTCACATGAACAGTTTCGTCATCGCGAACTCAGGCTAAGAGACTGGTCCTGGAATAACGAATGAACTCTTACGGTGTCAGGGAGATTATATTCTTGATAAAACTGATCAACTTCACACTGGTATAAGCAAGCTGAATTTGAAGTTAATTTACTTTTGAACGTCACATCTCACACCTTTGCACCATTGTATGAAAGTATGGAAATAAATCACTTTACAACAAACTAGCAGAATTACTTGGCCAAGACGGTGTAATTAATAGGAGAGGAAAGAATAGGAAGCAGATCTGTTTCATTAGTTGAGACACATGGGGACAAATTCCAGCACTGCCTTACCCAAGAGACTATTCTACCATGCACAGAGAACAGTAATGAAATGGAATTAAGGAAGACAAAAATTAGGTTGAACATCAGAAAAATCTTCCTGATGCTGAGATGCATTTGGCTCCAGAATAGTTTCCCAGGGGAAGTGCTGAAACTTGAGACATTTTACATCCTTGGACATTTTACACTATTTGGGATATAAGATGAGACAATGTACTGTGCAGAACAATCCTGCACCAGCAAGGGGAAGTGATTGAATAGCTCTCTTTATCACCAGTAGTGGGGGTTCTCTGGTTTATGTGGCATGTGCATCAAGGATCTAGAGGTTTTAGGGATCATCTTCCTACCTGAGATGAAATTCATCTCTGTTCTAAGACAGAATCTCCTCAGCATGACTGTATTATTTTCTCTCCCTGTTCAACAGCTACCATTCCAGGATCTCAATGGGCAAATAGGAACCCTTATATACCTCTTGGGAGGCAGTATAATGAGACCATATGCTGCAGATATACAGACTACAGGAACAGGGCCTCCAGGACCTCTCAGCCAACATTAAGAGAGACCTCAAGATAATAAAAAAGTTCAGTGGTCTTACAGGAACTGAAATGACAGTATGTACCTGAAAGTTGCATTAGGTACATTGTGATGGGGGTAGTCACAAAGATTCCCCTTGAAATTGTCACTTGATGTGCTGAACATGTCACTGAACTCACTTACTTGCCATCCAGGGTGCCCCTCCACTGTCTCCTGCTGAGCCAGAATCTTTGGTCTCCCCAAGCAATGGCACAGAGTTGGGGGTTTCCTATTTGCACTTTGAGATCCTGGAATGGTAGCTGTTGAACAGAGAGAGAAAATAATACAGTCATGCTGAGGAGATTCTGTCTTAGAATAGAGATGAATTTCATCTCAGATAGGAAGATGATCCCACAGAAGAGCAACACAGACACTGAGATCCACTAAACTGTGGAAAGATTCAGTCAAAGGGACATGGCACAGCATCCAGGTGCACAGCACTAGTGAGACTAGAACCTCAGATAAATCTGTCTGACTCTGTATAAAGTTTTTACAGGACATGCTCACGTTCGGCCCCTTTATCAAGGAAAGAAATATGCACAGCTGTTCCCCCTGCCCCCATCAATACTTATTTACACTGGGTTTATTAAGAAACAAAAAAGTGATTTTATTAAGTATAAAAAGTAGAATTTAAGTAATTGCACATAATAGTAATTTACTGTGATCTGTATTAGCTAAGAAAAATTAAATAAAACATACCAGCTAAGCTTAATACACTAAGAGGAGTTGCTACAAATCAATTTTGCACTGAAATTCTTTTTGCAAGTAGGCCAGACATGTCTTTTCTGGCCTGGATCAGCAGTTCTCCTCCATCCCTGTCAATAATCATTTTGTTTCCAAGGGTATGTTTAGACTACATCCCTCTTTTGACAGAGGGATGTAAATTAAATTAGACACTTTGAAATTGCAAATGAAGCCGGGATTTGAATGTCCCGCACTTCATTTGCATATTCGCGTCATGGCGCTCTTTTGAAAAAGCACAACTTCGAAAGTGAAACTGCAGTCTAGATGCAGTTCTTTTGAAAATAGAAGCTTAGAGGTTTACAGGATCTTTTGAAATAGACTGCGGTTTTACTTTCAAAATAGCACTTTTTTGAAAGCGCCATGACGTGAATATGCAAATGAAGTGTGGAAAATTCAAATCCTGGCTTCATTTGCAATTTCCAAGTGTCTAATTTACATTCCTCTGTCAAAAGAGGGATGTAGTCTAGATACACCCCAAGTGTTTTCATGTGTCCCCTGGGAGCGGGGAGGCAGCGTACAAGGCCAGCTGAAGACAGTCATTGTTTACTTCCCTTGCCTTATATCGAATTTCCATAGGGTGGGAAACCTGAGTCCAATTCCCCACTCCCTGTGAAAAAATACAAAATTCAAGATCAAGTCCAGCATCATATGACACGGACATGTGTCTTTTGTAGAACATCTGCAGGGAGACATTTCTCCCCCCCAGTCAATTGTCTCTTGCTAATGGACTACTACCTTGGTGTCTAGCTTCTTCATTGTTGTTCCTGTTCAGCTGGAAATAGGTTTTTCTCAATATGAATACATTCAAAATACTCTTAATTTCATGTACAGAAATGGTACATGCATACCAATAGAATATACACATATAGGGGATTACAAGCTTTCTAATGAAAGCATATTTGAGTTATACTTATGACTATGCCTATTTCAATAAAGAAAAAGGGGTCCAACATTGCATACATTTTATAAATGGAAGGGCTGGAAGTGGAAGGAGGGACACTTGAGCTGCATTGCCAAATGAAAATCTCAGCTCAGATCTCTTGACCGTTACAGTCCAAAATCCTACTCAAAGCTAACTAGCAGATTTAGCCACACAACCTCCCCAGAATTCAGGGTAGCTAAATTTCTTAGCTCTGAAAATAGCAACTGTGGGTTCTGTTCCTGATTCTGCTGCTAGCCTGCTACAAGAGAACTTAGGACAGTCACTGCTCTGCACCTCGGATTCCCATTCAATAAAATGGGGAGAATGTTACTCTCTTTTGCATGGAGTTTGAAGATCCATGGATAAAGCATGTTGAACAAAAACAAAGTATTATTATCCTTATTTCAGAATAAAAGTTGGTACATGCTGATCACAGGAGCCATGGCGGGGGGGCCGGGGGGCGAAGCAGGTCCATCATTGTGGCTGCATTGGCACCAGACGCTTGTTGGCATGGTTGGGACTAACTAAACCACCTTTGCAATCACAGCGATATGAAGTGAAATCCAAGAAGCTACAATCTGATCTGATGAGTTTAGTGAGCAGGTGCTGGTGCCATTGATGGCCTCTGAGAAAGAGAAGGTCAAACTATGTGACCAGGTGATCCCTTCTGGCCTTAAACTCTATGGTCTTTCTGAACCCTCTAGGAGCAATATTGAAACCGTCTGCCTGTAAGCCTGTCTCCTCAGCACACGATATTGTGAAATAAAGTATAAAATAAAACTATGGTGCAACTTCACAAATAATAAATGTACTACTGTCTACAGCACATAAAAAAAAAGTACCTTACAGGAATGTTAAGTTTGCAAAGTCAAGAATTTAGAAGGTAGGATAGGCCAGAATTAGGGTGTGCCAAAACACACCTAGATAAATAACTGGATGATCAGAGACCAAAGAACAAAACAACAGTTCAAGGATATGAATCATAATTCTTGAAGAGGCCAAGCATCTCCTAACCAAGGCTACATCTACAGTGCACGGCTATTTCGGGATACGAGAGATATCCCAAAATAACTACCCCACCTCTACACAAACTGCCCGCTATTTCAAAATATTTTTCAAAATAACAGGTGCACTATTTCGCCATCCCAGTAAACCTTATATGAGGGATAAGGGATGGCTCAGAATAGCACGTTATTTTGAAATTTGGTGATGTGTAGATATGCCAAATTTCAAAATAAGCTATTTTGAAATAAGATATGCAACTTAGGTTGGACATTAGGAAAAACTTCCTGTCAGGGTGGTTAAACACTGGAATAAGTTGCCTAGGGCGGTTATGGAATCTCCATCTCTGGAGATTTTTAAGAGCAGGTTAGATAGACATCTATCAGGGATGGTCCAGATGGTACTGGGTCCTGCCGTGAGGGTAGGGAACTGGACTCTATGACCTCTCGAGGTCCCTTCCAGTTCTAGTGTTCTATGATTCCATGATTTGCATAGCACAAATTGTGTATCTTATTTCAAATTTAGGGTGCCGTGTAGACACACTCCAAGTGCCTTGAGTTCCACCAATTTCAATGATTCAGCACCTCATGGGAAGCCATTGGCCCCTCAGAAAAACAATGTCACATTCTAAGATCTGGTCTACATGTAAAGTTTTACTGGTGTAATTATTTCAATTGTGGGGTGAGTTTTTGACCAAAATAGTTATAGTGGTAAAAGCACTGGTGTAGACATAGTTACACATGTAAAATAATGTAATTCAGGGATAGTTATTACCCCTGCCATATGGAAACAGATATATTGATATAAAGCACCTTTTGAGATATAAAACTGCACCCCACACCATGGGAGATTGCATGGCTGTAACTATACCTGTGCAGCTTTCTAGAGTAGGCAAGCCTGACACAGCATCCTGACGTTTAGAATTTAGGGTTAGGATTTTACTGACAAAAGATTTAAGTAAACTCTCCAAATGGCATCACTGCAGTTTCATCACTAGGAAATAATCACTTAGAGAAGTAACACACACTTTCTCTAGTGTGGGAAAGTTAGAAGATACTGCAGAGTTAAGAACTACCTGATCTACCAGTGTTTGACAGGGATTTCCTGCGAGCAACACTTTATTTACAATGCGTTGCTCAATTTTAATACTGATTTGCACTATTGTTCTGGCACATTCTCTCATCTTTTCAGTGGCAACACCCTTTGCTCTAAATGCACAATTGAAGTGTACAATCTCTGGACTCAGGCCTGTCTCTACCTGAGCATATTTTTGTATGTATAGTACAAACTATCCCAGATTTGCTTCAAATTAGCACAACTCACTTAATATGTTAATATCCAGCTGTCATTGGCCTCTCTGTTTTTTCACTGCTCTGATGACTTGGCAGTGCCAGTGCATTCCTCAAGCCTTGATCCTTATCCTGGCTGTGGGGTATTGAACACCCCCTGTTGTGGGTTTTGTTGTTGTTTTTTTGGTGGTGGTGGTGGGGGGGGGGTTGCAATCACCGGTCTATTTCCAGCATTTGTCAGAGATCAGGTTCCTCTCTATCCTTCAGTAGTCAACTGAAACTAACCACGTAGAACAGAGGTGGGCAAAATAGGGGAACAGCCTGTGTCTATAGGATGGGATTTCAAAAACACCTGTGTGATTTAGGAACAGGAATAATGGGACATGGACTCTCAAGTTTGAGGTGCTTCTAAGAATCTCATCCATAATATCTTTCCTTTCAGTATGTTTGGCAGCCATCACTTATGTCATTAAACCACATGGTTACATAAGCAATTGGGTAAGTGAGTTTTCATGTTCTGATATATGCATGTTTTCCCCCTATGTTACTATATTCTAAAGCAGTGTTTCTTAAACATTTTGAGACCATGAAACACCAAACAATAATATTCTTTATGCGGAACACGTATGAAAATTTTCTTTAAAAAAAACTGGTGTCAGACAAAAAAAAGACAAAAACAAAGAAGTAACAAAAACAAAAAAGAGGTCATGACACACCCGCGAATTGTTCACGGAACACCAGTGTTCCCCGGAACATAGTTTAAGAAACTCTGTTCTAAAAGTCTTCTCTTTTCCCACTGGAACAGTTGGATCACAAAAGCGTCTCTAGCTCCTAATTATCCTCCATACTTTTGGGGAGTTTCATTGCTCTACAAACTGGAGGTAACTCAGTTACATCCAGCCTAATGCAAAAAAAATCATGGAACAGAGCATAATAAAGTATTACAGACACTGGTAGCTGTCAGTTTGTCACAAAGGCAAGTCCCGCTGCAAATACAACAGCAATAATTTCTGGGGAAAGGGAGCATCCTCAACCACACTGAATACTGGGCAGTCCCTTCAAGAACGTTGAGGTCATGAACTGCCCAGGACAGTACGGAGCTACGCCTTGTCACTTCAGATAGTGTCTGCAGCTTTATTAAATGCTACGTAAATTCAAATAGGCTGCCTCAAATCATTTTTAAATGGTTCAGTCTCAAGTCTTACAAAGCTGACCTATTATTTTGTAGCATTGCATGGCTATATCTACACTGGCGGGTTCTTGTGCAAGTATGGCTGTTCTTGTGCAAGAACCCGCAGAGTGTCCACGCTGCCCACCTTTTCTTGCGCAAGAAGATTTACAGTACGGTGTGGTAGGAGAGGGCTTCTTGCGCAAGAGCTACACTCTTTTCTAACAGGTGTAAGCTCTCTTGCGCAACAGCCCTTGCGCAAGAGCGTAGTGTGGACGCTTGGCAGGGGTTGCTTGCGCAACAAAGCCCTATGGCTAAAATGGCCATGAGAGCTTTCTTGCACAAGAGAGCGTCCACACTGCCATGGGCGCTCTTGCGCAAAAGCACAGCTCGCACATGGCAGTGTGGATGTTTTCTTGTGCAAGACTTCTTGCACAAGAACCCTTGCGCAAGATGTTCTTGTGCAAGAAGCCGCCAGTGTAGACATATCCCATATGTTGTTGAGGCTGTAGTAGTCTCTCTAACACACATCTCAGACTATGTCCAGTTTATTTAGGAGACACTTTGTGCCAAATCTCTGTAAGCGTTAAGGTGTTAATGCTGGTGAATTCATAGACTACACATAATGATTCACTCAGATCCATTGACAGGATTAAGGTGGGTGCCATTATTTATAGAAATAAAGATGCAATTTTCCCTGAGAGGAAAAAGTTGGTGGCAGAGTGGAGCTAGCACTGGTAGAATAAGTGTCATGAGAAAGTGAGATTATAGGAAAGAACCATCAATTCTCAAGCTTGAGAAAAAGACCTTTCTTTAAAACCTAAATCTCTGAGTATTCCTGCCACTGGAATCCTGGCAAAAGAAGGATATGGAAGAACTAGGATTTCCTCACATTTAAGAGGCATCAGAGGGGAGAGGAGGCCAAAGAGTAAAATAAAGCAGCCAAGTAATACTGAAGGGCAATGTGAAACATCCAGCATCAGGAACACTTCACAGGAGGGAGTCTGTCAGTCTTGGGCATAAGGGACAATTGATGAAACCACCTGCTAAAAAAATTCAGTGGCATCAGGCAACTGTGGGTGACCATGTGCAAGGGGTAAAAGAAATTTTATACAGAAATGGTTTTAATATGTGTGTGTGGCTTCAAATTCATTCCTGGTGTAACTCAATAGAACCATACCAGCAATTAATTAGGCCCAAAGGGATCTAATTACACCTCCTAAAATTACTGTTCAGAAAGATTATTTTCTCTCAATTATTCTGATATTGCCCATCCCTTCATTCCTTGTCACCTTCACCTTGGGCAAAGCACTTACAATAGCAACCCAAAGACAGCTGCTGGACCTGTATTTGAACAGCACATACAATGGATCTCCTATGGGGCAATGAGGTTCACATTAGCCAATAAACATGAAATTCTTTAGTTAATCTTTCATAGCTTACATGACGTAAGAAAATGAATGTGAGAACTATGAGCCTGTTATTCACACGCTAGCACTGTAGAAGCTGTCATTATACAATATATGTCTGTCTGAAATTTGGTTAACAATTTACTACTTTTAAACTCAGGTTAGGAATTATCCATAACATGCAACAAGCAATTAAAATATCTGATTAAAGATTTTTTTATTGAACATTAATCTACTAATTCCCACTAGTACCATCAATGATGCAGGCAATATATAATTTTAAAAAGTGTTGAAAGAACTCATGAGTCCATTTATTACACTGAATTATTATTCCAAAATGCCAACACTCAATGTTCCTGATCTAGAGGAACCTAAGCCAGCATCCAACAATTACAGGCAAGAAGTAAACTTCTTAAGGGCAGGAAGTTTCCTAACTCTCATACTTATGTAATTCCCAACTGCAGGTTTTCTTGTACCTTCCTCTGAAGCATCTGATATTGGCCCTTGCTGGAAACAGAATAGCGGACCACAGATATATCACAGATCTCATCCAGTATGCCAATTCCTAGAAAGAGGGCTCAGATGCAAAGTTCATTTCTAGATTTCAACCACCTAAAAGTTTGGATCTAAAGTTTAGGTGAAAGCCCATCTTCATTTTATGTATTATGGCTCTGATTTGAGCTGGCAACCTGATAGATAGCATCACAACTGCATTGTTCACGGACTGGAAGATCTGGATTGCAAAAGGTACATCAGGGAGCATGGAGAGGGTGGAGGATGTCAAACTGCTGTTGATCATCCTGTTAAAGCTGAACTACTTGAGTACTGTGGAATAAGCCTTTTTACCACATTTGAGATTAGGAATGTTAAATTTCAATTAATCAGCTAATTGAGTAGTCGATGGAATTTCCATTGACTGCTTGATTAGTAAATAAGAGGAGGAACTCACTATCCCGCTGCACCTTTGCCTTTGAAATTTACAAGAGCCACCCAGTTCCCCCTGCTGTGCCTCTGCCTCCCCTGAGACAATGCTGGGGGGAACCGGCTTTTAAGCCAGCTCCAGCACCAGCTCCCGCTCCCCTCTCCTTGGTGCCCCTGTATCAGAGGCAGCAAGGGGGGGGAAGAGACTAATCAAATGGTGACTCGACTATTCGATAAGCCTAAGCTTATCAGGTAGTCAACTAGTCACTTAACATGCTATTTGAGATGTTTGTCTCTTCTGGATAGGGCATCCACCATCCCACTTCTCGGCCTTGGGCAATAGGTTACAGCAAAAGCCAAGCCAGTGAAGATGAGGGACTGGCAGATATGGTGTTGTTGGTTAAGGAGTCTAATAATCTGTAGGTATCCCAGCTTCTTGTGATCCATCAGGGCTTGGATCAGGAATTGGGCTCCTTCTAAGAAGTGGCAGTGACCCCTGGAAGCTGCTTTGAGAGCAAGGATTGTCCCCAGTAATATATTTTCTGCCAGAGTTAGTTTCCAGGGCAGAGAAGTAGATTAGTTGCAGTTGCCCACTTAAGAGAATATTGCACCTATTGTGAGGCTTACCGGGTAAGCGGTTACACGTTAACATCCCTATTTTCCATGATACATGCTGTCTCAGAAAGCTGAGATGCAAGTATATTTCTATGCCATCAGGAGCAAAATGGACACAACCACTCAACAACCCCTACCTTTACTATATTACTTTTACAGTTGCCTTTTAGCTCATCTGTTGGTAACCTATTTGCTCCTATACCGTACCCACTCCATTGTACAGTACAGACAATGAATAAATATCACGCCTCTCTTCTACACATTGGAAGTGAAGAGATCTAGGCTATTGTATTGCATGATCTTAGCTCACCCCCTACTGGCCACTAGGCATTGATTATGAATAAATATGTTCAGTACAGTACTGTAGACACAGGGCCAAACCAGAGGACTGCTGAGCTCACGCAACTTCCATTCTTTTTTGGAAACAGAGGAGATACAGATGCATACAGGATGGGGCCCTGCCTAAGCTAATGCTTTGATGGAGAATAAGTCACAGTACCACCAAAAAGCAAATATAATTAGATCTGTGAACTGTTGCTTCTTATTATAGCAATAACACCTAGCTCTTATATAGCACTTTTCTTCCATAGCTCACAATGTACTTTTCAAAGGAGGTAGTCATCACTAACTTAATTTTACCAATAGGGAAACAGAGGCACAGAGAGGTGCCGTGATTTGCACCAAGTCACCCACTAGCAGGCTGGGAATATGATTCCCAAATCTCAGTCCAGTGCTCTGTCCAATAGGCAATGCTACTTTCCATAAAGGTAACCATAACCTGCAAATATGGTTTTTTTTTTAAATACAGCAGCTTTAGAGCCAATTAAGTGCTCCAGAGTCAGAAGAGGTATGTAGCACAATGCTAAACTTCTCTTCCTTCGTCAGCACTGTGTTGTGCAGACTAATTCAGTCTAATACATAAGCATATGCTGTGTGCACACCAAACATATGAGGATAATCAGGTTGACAAAAGGCAGTTTACATGGACCTAAATTTATAGCATAGGCCAGGCCTCAGTTATCTTCAGTACACACAACAGCATTTGCAGCTGATTTGTTATTTAAAAATTATATAAAAATGTAGCAAGCTATCATCCCCAAACAAAGAAATTACAACCATTAATAATTTGTGGAGAAAAAGCAACAGGAACTATGTAAACCTCTTTAATTCATTATTTCTCATCTGAAGAAGTGGGTTGTGCCCATGAAAGCTCATACTATATTTTTGTTAGTCTCTAAGGTACTACCGGACCATTGTTGTTTTTCAAGGTTTTTGAGGTTTGTTTGTTTTTAAGTTACAGACTAACACAGCTTCCCCTCTGAGATCTTTAATTCAAACATTTTATAAACGGTCTGTAAAGTTTTTTGATTGCAGTAACACTTTCTCCTTCTGAACTTCGTAGACAAAGAAACAAACAGCTATCACAATCCTGAACAAGATTAAAATGAATAAAATATGCTTTTGCAAATATGATGAAAAAGCAGTGCTACATAAAGACCAAACAATTTGCCACTAGGTGGAGCTATAGGCTGCCGCTACCTTTATTACAGTATTGGATTCTGGTCAGTACATTGGGGCTACTGAAATGAGGCACATTTTCTGCCTCTCTTTCTCCTCCTAGGATCCATGTGCAAAGGGAAACTTCCTTTCCATGCACAGATACTCCTCATCTCATAGTAGTAACTGAAAATGGGAGACAAAGGGGTGTTGTTACAATGGCAAGAATATCAGGAGAGACAATTATCTAGCAAGAAACCAAGATGGGCCAGGTCAAATGATCTGCATTTTAAGACAGTGGAAAATTGCCACCAGTAACAGAATGGAATTATCATAGAATCAGACTCCTAGGGCTGGAAGAGACCTCAGGAGGTCATCAAGTCCAGCCCCTGCCCAAAGCAGGACCAACTCTAATTAAATCATCCCAGCCAAGACTTGGTCAAGCCGGGACTTAAAAACCTCTAGGGATGGAGATTCCACCACCTCTCTAGGTAACCCATTCCAGTACTTCACCACTGTCCGAGTGAAATAGCTCTTCTTAATATCCAACCTAGACCTCCCCCACTGTAACTTGAAACCATTGTGCCTTGTTCTGCCACCCATCACTACCGAGAACATCTTTTCTGGAGCCTCCCTTCAGGAAGTTGAAGGGTGGTATCAAATCCCCCCCTCACTCTTCTCTTCTGCAGACTAAATATGTCCAAATCCCTCAGCCTCTCCTTGTAGGTCATATGCTCCAGCCCCCTAATCATTTTGGTTGCCCTCTGCTGGACCCTCTCCAATGCATCCACATCCTCCCTGTAGTAGAGGGCCCAGAACTGGGCACAATACTACAGATGTGGCCTCACCAATGCCAAATAAAGGGGAATAATCGCTTCTCTAGATCTGGTAGAAATGCTCCTCATGCAATTAGTCTTCATGGCTACAAGGGCACACTGTTGACTCATATCCAGCTTCTCATCCACTGTAATCCCCAGGTCCTTTTCTGCTGAACTACTACGTACCCAATCAGCCCCCAGCCTGTAACAATGCTTGGGATTCTTTTGTCCCAAGTGCAGGCCCCTGCACTTGTCTTCATTGAACCTCATGAGATTTCTTTTGGCCCAATCCTTCAATTTGTTTAGGTCACTCTGGACCCTACCCCTACTCTTCAGCATACCTACCTCTTCCCCTAGTTTGGTGTTCTGTGAACTTGCTGAGGGTGTAATCCATCCCTTCATCCAGGTCATTAATGAAGATGTTGAACAAAACCGGTCCTAGAACCGATCATTGGGGCACTCCACTTGAAACCAGCTGCCAGCCAGACCTTTGATAGCCATTGATGACTATCCATTGAGCCCAACAATCTAGCCAGCTTTCCAGCCACCTTACAGTCTATTTGTCCAATCCATACTTTCTTAACTTGCTGGCAAGAGTATTGCAGGAGACCGTATCAAAGGCTTTGCTGAAGTCCAGGTATATCATATCCACCATCTTCCCCATACCTCATCATAGAAGCTAATCAGGTTGGTCAGGCATGATTTGCCCTTGGTGAATTCATGTTGACTATTCTTGATCACTCCCCTCTTCCAAGTGCTTCAAAATGGATTCTTTGAGGATCCCCTCCATGATTTTTCTGGAGGCTGAGGTAAGGCTGACTGGTCTATAGTTCCCTGGATTGTTCTTCCCTTTTTTAAAGATGGACACTACATTTGCCATTTTCCAATCATCTGGGACCTCTCCTGAGCACCACAAGTTTTCAAAGAATGGCCAAAGGCTGTGCAATGACATATGCCAACTCCCTCAGTACCCTCGGATGCATTAAATCCGGCCCCAGGGATTTGTGTATGTCTAGCTTTTCTAAATAGTTCTTAGCCTGTTCTTTCTCCACTGAGGCCTGCCCACCTCCATCCCGTGTGTTGCCTAGTGCACTAGTCTGGAAGCTAACCATGTCTGTGAAGACAGAGGCAAAAAAAGCATTGAGTACTTCAGCTTTTCCCACATCATCTGTCACTAGGTTATCTCCCTCATTCAGTAAGGGTCCTACCTCTTCCCTGACCACCCTTCTATTGCTAACATGCCTATAGAAACCTTTCTTGTTATCTTTCACATCCCTTGCTAGCTGCAATTCCAATTGTGCTTTCACCTTCTTGATTACACCCCTGCATTTTCGAACAATAAATTTATACTCCTTCCTGGTCATCTGTCCAAGTTTCTACTTCTTGTAAGTTTCCCTTTTGGGTTTAAGCTCACCAAGGATTTCACTGCTAAGCCAAGCTGGTCGCCTGCCACATTTGCTTTTCTTACTGTGCATCAGGATGGTTTGTTCCTGTGCCTTCAATCATACTTCCAGTTCTCCTGGACTCCTTTCCCCCTCATGTTAGCATCTCTGGGGATCCTGCCTATCAGTTCTCTGAGGGAATCAAAGTATGCTCTTCTGAAGTCCAGGGTGTGTATTTTGCTTCTCTCCTTTCTTCCTTTGGTCAGAATCCTGAAATCCACATCTCATGATCACTGCTGCCCAGGTTGCTACCCATATCTGCTTCCCCTACTAGTTCCTCCCTGTTTGTGAGCATCAGGTCAAGCTGCGCATTGCCCCTGGTTGGTTCCCTCAGCACTTGTACCAGGAAGTTGTCCCCTATAGTCTCCAAAAACTTTCTGGATTGTCTGTTTACTGCTGTATTGGTCTCTCAGGAGACGTCAGGGTGATTAAAGTCCCCCATGAGAACCAGGGCCTATGATCTGGAAGCTTCTCTTAGTTGTCTGAAGAAAGCTTCATCTACCTCACCCACCTGATCTAGTGGTCTGTAACAGACACCAACCACATCACCACCTCTGTTGCTCCCGCCTCTAAACTTAACCCAAAGACTCTCAACAGGCTTTTCTCCTTCTATATACTGGAGCTCTGAGCAATTATACTGCTCTCTTACATACAGGGCAACTCCTCCCCCTTTTCTCCCAGTTTATACCCTTCCATGACAGTGCTCCAGTCATGTGAATCATCCCACCAAATCTCCAATCACCTCTTAGCTCTTTGACTGTGCCAAGGGCTTCTAATTCTTCCTGTGTGTTTCCCAGGCTTCTTGCATTCGTGTACAGGCACCTTGGCTGTGTCTAGCCTGGCGCGAGCTTGCGCCAGAGCTATGTAAATGAGGCTCAGCGTGGAATATTGCCGAGCCTCATTTGCATAACTAATGAGCCGCCATTTTTGCGGAAGAGGCTCTTGCGCAAGACAGAGCTGTCTACACTGCCCCTTCTTGTGTAAGAAAAACCCTCTTGCGCAAAGCCATTATGCTGATTATTTTCAGGCATAACGGATTTGCGCAAGAGGGTTTTTCTTACACAAGAAGGGGCAGTGTAGACAGCTCCGTCTTGCGCAGGAGCCTCTTCTGCAAAAATGGCAGCTCATTAGTTATGCAAATGAGGCTCGGCGATATTCCACGCTGAGCCTCATTTGCAGAGCTCTGGCGCAAGATCGCGCCAGTCTAGACACAGCCCTTAGATAACTAGCAGATTGCCCTACCTTCTCCATACAAATCAGGGGTCATCCTTTGTTGCTCCTTCCTCCTTGTATTTCTTCCCAGTATCCCACTTCCTCACTTACCTCAGGGCTTAGATCACCATCCCCCGACAAACCTAGCTTAAAGCCCTCCTCACTAGGTTTGTGAGCCTTCCCTCTCTTCATTAGGTGAATCCCATCTTTTCCTAGCAATCCCTGCTCCTAGAACAACATCCCATGGTCGAAGAAAGCAAAGCCCTCTCTCTGACACCATCGGCGCAACCACGCATTCACTTCCAAGATTCGACGATCCCTATCTGGACCTTTAAAGTCTTGAAAAATCCCTACCAGCTCTGTAAATTGTTCCCCATTATGTGGAGTATCAACTGTTATATATGGAGTCCCCAATTCAGATGCTACAGAGAATTGCCAACTCTTTTGGTATTACAGGTGGGACCTCCCTGGTCTGGCACCCTCGGGACCTGAGCGGTCCTGAACAACAAGTTTTCTGGACCAAGCAAGGTCAAGGCTCCCCGCTCTGGCCCCTTCCCCAGGCCCACTACCCCCTGACCTTCCCCCACCCAGGGACAGGGCTACGCTCCCAAGCGCATTGACCCCAACTGGGGCTCTGCTCTTGCTACCGGGCCGGGCTACACTCCTGGGCTCCAGTTCAGGCTGTGCTCCCAGGTGCTGGCTCCCCGCTACCTCTAGCCAGGCAGGACTGTGCTCCCCACTGTGCCTGCCCCACTGCTGCCATGGCTGTGCTCCAGGGTGGGGATGTGTTCCCCACCACCAGCCCCAGAGGGAGCTGTGCTCCCCACCACACTGGCCCTGCTACCACCAAGGCTGCATCCCCCACAATCAGCCCAGCCCCTGAGCCTGACCAACCTTCTGGACCATGGATGTTGCTGGACCAAACAGTCCCAGATTTTAGAGGTGCAACCTGTATTCAGTTTTGCTTTTTTTAAGTTTACTAATGCTTTGCAGGAAAGGCCACAGCTGGTGTGGGGAAGGAAGGCAGTATTTGCTCAATAGCTTCAATCTTTGCTGGGTCCCGTATGATCTGACTCCCCTCTTCCTAGGACACACACTGCCTGCAACTCTCTCATATATTGTTTCAATAGGAATTCAGTCTAGGGATCAATGTCAATGTAATTATCCATTATCAGTGGAAGCGGAGTAAAATGCAACCCTGCAGGAGTTACTGCCATCTGAAATTCCTTCCACCTTTGCGCTCCAGGGAGTTGCAAAAGTACAGCATGAGCTTTGCATAGTTAATGATTAAGGCAGATTCCTACCAAATTAGTCATCTGTGATCCATCTGTGACTGACAAGTTGAAGAGAGATATAATTGGGTGTTGGGTCATGTTAAGGAGCAGGCTTATGACAGAGACACAAACATGAGCTCTGCACCTGTGTTATCATTCTATCATGTAAGAAGATCCAAGGTAGTAAGTGCTGATGCAGTTTTGGGATAAGGATTCATGCAGTAACAGGATATTCCTTACAGTTGTTTTGTCATGTGCTGCCTGAAACGGAAAAGATTAACACACCCACTTAAAGATGGAACATGTGTCACTTAAGAGTTTCAGAGCTGGCCTTGTTGTAATTGCAAAGGCAGAAATTCTCCCAAATTGACAAGACTAGGGACACTGGTCATTGGATAACTCTATGTTTAGAATTTAATGGTCTTCGTATATAATGTGGCCACGAAAAATCACAATTCACTGTATAAATTCCATTGTGAATAGCTCATACTCATCCATGGTTGGACCAAGTAACATCTTGATGGTCAACCAATGTCCAAGCTTGAACTATAAGTGTACAAATATCTAATTATTTGCAGTGTTGCTCCAGATGCTCCAGAATTGGAGCCCCCGTTGTGTTAGGCACTTTGCATATACAAAGAAGAAACAGTTGGTGCCTGCCATAAAAGTCCTATGAACTTATGATGAGAGACCAGAAATGGATAGAGGAGCAGATAAGGGAGCAAAAGATAAGAAATAGTGATATGACTATTATCTAATAGTCTGTAAGTATCTGCACAGGAACTAAGTATTTGATAATGGACTCTTCAAATTTAGCAGAGCGAGAAATAACCTGCTCTATGGCCTAGAACAGTGGTCCCCAATGTGGTGCCCGCGGGCACCATGGCGCCTGCCAGGGCATTTATGTGTGCCTGCTGAGTGATCAGGGCTGGGCCAAGACATTCTTGCGCCCCGGGCTCCGGCGCTTGCGCGGCCCCTGTCCCCGGGTGCGCAGCCCCAAAAATTTGGGGACCACTGGCCTAGAAGTCGAAGCTAGGCAAATTCAGACTAAAAATTTACTACTTATTTCCAAACAGCTAAAGTAATCAACCATGGAACAACTTTTCAAGGATGGTGGTGAATTCTCCATCACTGACAATTTTAGAAAAACTTCCAGGCTTGGTGTTAAAAAGATACAAGATAGACTTTCCCCAGAATAACACCTATGACCTGTGTCCAAACAAGGAACAGTATGGTCAACAAGAATAGATGAGTCAAGGTCAAAACTTATTGCCTAAATATGGGTGATCCCAGTATAAAATAGTATTTTGCACCTAGCGAGGTGTCAAGGATTACAGAGAAATTTCTTTAAAGTGAGGATGGCAAACTACTGCAGGACAGAATGATCTCTCTGTTGACTGTCAAAGAGAGAACAGTCCTCCACCCAGTTCTCATAGGCCAGTGGTTCGTTTTACTGGATCTCTCAAGATCCATCTACAGACTATAATTAAATCCCCCAAGTACTAGGGACCATTGCGAACCTCACCACACATTCCACTCCAAATGCAAAGTGTATTTTTTTGCTGTGTGTATGCTTAGAGAAGGAAAGCTCAACGTGTGTGGATTATTAAAAAATTTTTTCCAAAACAGTCCTCTGCACATATTGGGGAGAGGATGGTGCAAAAAGGTGATAGACCACAATGATGAACAATAGACGACATCTTAATAGTGTCTCATAATCCACCTCCCATTCATAACAAGCAGCAGAAATTGTGTATGTGAAAGAACATTGTGAAAGTTTTCCAGGCATTATAGTGATCTTTTGTTCAAATATAGTATCTGGAACAAGAAGAGATAGCAAAATAAGACCATATCGCCAAACCTGGGCCATCACTGGTCCATGACCCTCGGTTTAAGAACCTCTGCTGAAGGAGAAGCGTTTCAGACACTGCTTGCATTATAAATTTAACTTGAAAATGTGGAAAAAATATACTTAGAAGTCTGTCCTTCTGGGATAGCTAGAACACTATCACTAAAGACCATGCTAAGAAACCTGAATGCAAATGCTAGATATTGTTTCCTTCAGATGTTTAGCTTAGATTTTGGTGACAGTATGTAGAAATGAAGAATACATTGAAATGTAAAAAAGTGTTTTGGCTCAATGACAGAGGAAATAAGTGCATCAAGAAATAGATTCAGGTAGAAACTTGGTACATTTCAAAAGTAAAACATCCAACAAGACACAAATGAATGACACCAGAAAAAAGATACTGTAGAATTATTTTAATAACACTAGGAAAAGACTGAAGTAGTAAAAATTCTGCATGGGTTCTGAAAAGATTATTTTGATTTTGTGTTTACAAGCCAACATTTTTCCAAACATGTTTTTATCCCACAATCCCATCACAATGGTATTTTCCAGTTACAGGAACAACTATCCTACTTATACCTGATTACCACAACACACATTGTGTGCATGAGTTTTAAGTCTTAATTGAAAGAGTGACAGAGAAAAAATGTTGACTGGTTAAGCAGTAACAGTGTTAGCCAGTAAAGAATACATTGCATACATAAAATACAGAAGGGAAAAAAATCATCATCTGGAGTATCTGTGACATTACACTGGTGTTGTTGGCCAATACTATTCCTTTGAGCAAGCAGAATGTTGGTCAAAAGTCTAATGTTTCCTGTACCAGCACAGACATTATGTAAGCAGTCCACTGTTGCTAAAAGAAACCATGAAATCCAGCTCATGTTTCTGATTAAGGGTCAATTTCTTCAGGAACCACTGTTATCATAATATCTTCATTGCCCCTGCGTACAACCATGTTCAGAGTACTGTCCTTTTTAATAATGTCACTCACATCACTGGCTGAGATTATTCCCTGTCCATTGATGCTTATAATCACGTCGTTTTCTTTCAGGCCACCACTGAAATACAAAAAAGGGGACAGGTGATCGCAACTGCTACTTTATCCTCCTCATAATGCTATTGAAAAAGAGAACTGAATGCTCACAATTCACCACAAGTGACCTTCAAAGGACTGGATGCTAATCTGAGATGCACAGAATCAACGTGCACACACACAGCACATTTGACAAGTTGTGTGACAACATGTACCGGATCATTAAGACAAGGGAGCTTTATTACAGCAGGGAAACCTTCAAACCTTTCACTCCCTTATGCAAAGCAAGAACAATTCCATTTGAGCAATGCTGTATACAGGGGCAGGTACACCGCTATAGACGGCAGGTTTTTCAATCCACATCACAACCCACTCCCCAGTAATGAACCTCTAGCAATTAGTAGGGATGTAACAGTGTAGTCAATTAACTGATAAGCAAATGTTTATAGGTTAATGCTATAGACAGACTACATGCACTTCCCTCTCCCCCTCTCCCTGCCAGTACATTTTTTAGCAGGCTGGCTAGCAGCCTGGCTCAGTCCTGGCTAGTGATGGGTCTGGGACCTACCCGTGCTGCAGCTCTGCATTTAAAGTGTATTAGGAGCCGGGCAGGCAGATGACCCAACTCAGTCCTGGCTCACGCTGGGTCTGGGACCTTCCCCAGTTTCGGCGCTGCATGTCAAGTGTATTAAGAGCCGGTCGGGCAGGCAGCCCAGCTCAGCTCTGGCTTGCGTCAGGTCTGGGCGCTCAGACCCCCCCCCAGACAGGCACTGCTGCCACCTGCGCTGCTGCCTCTCTATCAGAAGCAGCAGCGCAAGGCAACAGGCAGCCGGTCCATGAGGGGAGCTGGTTTTTAAACCAGCTCCCCTCGTGGACCAGCTGCCACCTGGCACCTCATAGACTCATAGACTTTAAGGTCAGAAGGGACCATTATGATCATCTAGTCTGACCCCCTGCACAACGCAAGCCACCGAATTTCACCCATCCACTCCTGGAATAATCCTCTCACCTATATCTCAGATACTGAAGTCCTCAAATGATGGTTTGAAGACCCCAAGATGCAGAGAATCCTCCAGCAAGTGATCTGTGCCCCATGCTACACAGAAAGGCGAAAAACCTCCAGGGCCTCAGCCAATCTACCCTGGAGGAAAATTCCTTCCCGACCCCAAATATGGCAATCAGCTGAACCCTGAGCATGTGGGCAAGACTCACCAGCCAGACACCCAGGAAAAGTTCTCTATTGTAATTCCTATCATACCACCATTGGCCTATTTACCACCGATAGTGAAAGGTCAATTAGTTGCCAAGATCATGGTATCCCATCAAACCATCCCCTTCATAAACCCATCTAGCTTAATCTTGAAGCCAGATAGGTCTTTTGCCCCCACTACTTCCCTTGGAAGGCTGTTCCAGAACTTCACTCCTCTAATGGTTAGAAACCTTCGTCTAATTTCGAGTCTAAACTTCCTGATAGCCAGTTTATATTCATTTGTTCTTGTGTCCACATTGATATTGAGCTTAAATAATTCCTCTCCCTCGCTGGTATTTATCCCTCTAATATATTTAAAGAGAGGGATCACGTCTCCCCTCAGCCTTCTTTTGGTTAAGGTAAACAAGCCAAACTCCTTGAGTCTCCTTTCATAAGACAGGTTTTCCATTCCTCGAATTATCCTAGTGGTCCTTCTTTGTACCTGTTCCAGTTTGAATTCATCCTTCTTAAACATGGGAAACCAGAACTGCACACAGTATTCCAAATGAGGTCTCACCAATGCCTTGTATAACGGCACTAACACTCCTTATCTCTACTGGAAATACCTCGCCTAATGAATCCCAAGACCGTATTAGCCTTTTTCACGGCCATGTCACATTGGCGGCTCATAGTCATCCTGTGATCAGCCAGGACTCCGAGGTCCTTCTCCTCTTCCGTCACCTCCAACTGATGTGTCCCCAGCTTATAACTAAAATTCTTGTTATTAATCCCTAAGTGCATAACCTTACACTTCTCACTATTAAATTTCATCCTATTACTATTACTCCCAATTTAAAGATCATCCAGATCTTCCTGTATATCATCCCGATCCTTTACTGAATTGGCAATACCTCCCAACTTTGTATCATCCGCAAACTTGATTAGCACACTCCCACTACTGGTGCCGAGGTCAGTAATAAAAAGATTAAATAAGATTGGTCCCAAAACTAATCCCTGAGGAACTCCACTAGTAACCTCCCTCCAATCTGACAGTTCACCTTTCAGTATGACCGCTGAAGTCTCCCCTTTAACCAGTTGCTTATCCACCTCTCAATTTTCATATTGATCCCCATCTTTTCCAATTTAACCAATAATTCCCCATGAGGTACTGTATCAAATGCCTTACTGAAATTGAGGTAGATTAGATCCACTGCATTTCCTTTATCTAAAAAAATCTGTTACTTTCTCAAAGAAGGAGATCAGGTTGGTTTGGCATGATCTACCTTTTGTAAAACCATGTTGTAATTTGTCCCAATTGCCATTAACCTCAATGTCCCTAACTACTTTCTCCTTCAAAATTTTTTCCAAGACCTTGCATACTACAGATGTCAAACTAACAGGCCTGTAGTTACCCGGGTCACTTTTTCCCTTTCTTAAAAATAGGAACTATATTAGCAATTCTCCAATCAAATGGTACAACCCCTGAGTTTAGAGATTCATTAAAAATTTTTGCTAATGGACATGCAATTTCATTTGCCAGTTCCTTTAATATTCTTGGATGAAGATTATCTGGGCCCCCGATTTACTCCCATTAAGCTGTTCGAGTTTGGCTTTTACCTCGGATATGGTAATCCTTATTCCCATTTGTTATGTTGCCATTATCCCTAAGCGCCTCATTAGCCTCATTCAAGACTGAAGCAAAGTATTTGTTTAAATATTGGGCCATGCCTAGATTATCCTTAACCTCCACTCCATCCTCAGTGATTAGCGGTCGCACTTCTTCATTTTTTGTTTTTTTCCTATTTATATGGCTAAAAACCTTTTACTATTGGTTTTAATTCCCTTTGCAAGGTCCAACTCTACATGACTTTTAGCCTCTCTCACTTTGTCCCTACATGCTCTAACCTCAATAAGGTAGCTTTCTTTGCTGGTCCCTCCCATTTTATATGCTTTCTGCTTTTTCTTAATCACCTCTCTGAGATGCCTGCTCATCCAGCTTGGTCTAAAACACCTGCCTATAAATTTTTTCCCCTTTCTTGGGATACAGGCTTCTGATAGCTTCTGCAACTTTAACTTAAAATAATCCCAGGCCTCCTCCACCTTTAGATCCATAAATTCTTCAGTCCAATCCACTTCCCTAACTAATTTCCTTAATTTATTAAAGTTAGCCCTTTTGAAATCAAAAACCCTAGTCTCAGATTTATTTTTGTTTATCCTTCCATTTAGTTTGAACTGAATCAGCTCATGATTGCTAGAGCCAAGGTTGTCCCCTACAACCATTTCTTCTATGAGGTACTCACCAAAACCAAATCTAAAATGGCATCCCCCCTTGTTGGTTCAGCAACTACATGATGAAGGAATTCATCAGCTATCGCATCTAGGAAATTCTGAGCCCTATTATTATTACTAGCACTTGTTCTCCAGTCTATATCTGGAAAGTTGAAGTCTCCCATGATTATGCAGTTTCCATTAGTATTTACTTCAGTAAAAACATTAAAGAGGTCTCTATCCATATCCAAATTAGATCCCAGTGGTCTATAGCACACCCCAAGCACTATCCCAGAGGAGGATCTAACAGTTTTCTTCCCCAATGTGATTTTTGCCCAGACAGACTCTGTCTTCTCCATTCCATCACTTTTTATTTCTTTACAATCTACCTCATCTTTGATATACAATGCTACTCCACCACCTTTACCTTTATTTCTGTCTTTCCTAAACAGCACATACCCTTCAATACCTGTACTCCAGTCATGCCTAGTATTCCACCATGTTTCTGTTATTCCTATAATATCTGGTTTCACTTCCTGGACCAGTAGCTCTAGTTCCTCCATTTTATTACCTAGGCTCCTCGCATTGGTGTACAAACATTTTAATTTTTGCTGTTTGGCCTCACTCACATTCTTAACCCAATTTGGCATGGACATTGTACCTCCAATATGATCTATTAGACTAGTATCCACTCTACCCTTCCTCCTTATGTCCATTCTCCTACTCCCGGCTATATCCTTTCTTTCTTCATTTTCCTCCCTCTCAATGCTAAAATCCGGCGTAGAGATTACCTGGACATCTCCCAACTGTCTCCCCCAAATTCCTAGTTTAAAGCTCTCTCAATCAGTTGTGCCAGCCTCCATGCTAGAAGTCTATTTCCCTCCCTACTTAGATGAAGTCCATCCTGAGAGAACAGTCCTCTGTCCGTGAATGCCTCCCAGTGGCCATACATCCCAAAGCCCTCCTTATAGCACCACTGCCTGAGCCATCTACTGAGCATCATAATCGTATCACACCTTAGTTGCCCTTCTCTAGGAACAGGCAGAATCCCACGAAAGATCACCTGAGCATTGATTTCCTTAAGCGTCTTCCCCAGCCTGTCATAGTCTCCCTTGATTCATTCCAGCGAGAATCTAGCCGTATCATTTGTTCCTACATGAAGGACAATCAATGGATTCTTTCCCGCTCCCGTTAGGATCCTCTTCAACCTCAGTTCCACATCCCGTATCTTAGCACCTGGCAGACAGCACACCCTTCTGTTCTCTGGATCAGCTCTGGTTACAGGCCTGTCTATTCTTCTCAATAAGGAGTCCCCAATCACGTAGACCTGCCTTTTCCTGGTGACAGTGCGATTCTCTGGTCTATCTCTTGTTTCTTCTGGCTGCAAGTCCTTTCCATTCTTATTTTCCCTTGTAATCCTCTTCAACCCATCCTGTATCCTCCTGGTGCTCATTATTGGTGTTGTCTCCATCGACTCTTCCCCTTTATCTATGGGACTAACCACTGTTCTCTTCTTCCTTGCCCTTCCACCTTCAGTGGCCACCTGTTGTACCCCTTCTTCATTCTCCAACTCCACATACCTGTTCTTGAGCTCTATTTCTCCTTCACTGGCCCATCTTTTCCTCTGCCTCGTTCTCAGAGTCACATGCTTCGACTGTCCATTTTCTTCACCCAGCAGTCCCCCCTCAGAGGCCTTTGATCCTGCTTCCATCTGCATGTCTAAGCTTTCCCCTTCAGCCACCTCATGCCTTTGCTCCATCATCTGCTCGAACCCCCTTCTAAACTCGACCAAAGTTTCCACGTGCATCTCCAATCCTCGGATCTTTTCTTCCATCAGCTCTATCAGGCGGCAATTCATGCAAACAAAACTCCTTTCAGGTACCCCCTCCAGGATCATGTACATACCGCAACTACCACATCCAATCATCCTCCTTGTGTCCTCTACTACTTGGGCCATGGCCACTGCTGCCGCTGTGTTTATCAGCCTTCTCACCTAAATCCTGTTAGACCGGCAAACACAAAAAAACATACCAAAACACCTCTCCCCCCCCCCTCCCCCACGGCAAAAACAAACCCCAAACGAGTCCCACAATCCAAACTCCCCTTACAAACTCCCACTCAAATTCCCCTGTTTACAGCTCTCTTTGCTGGCTCCTGTGCTGCAGCAGCTGTCACGCTGCTGCCTAGGATACCGTGGCTGCCAGCCCCGCCCCCGGGGACTGCAGATTAGTCGACTAAAAATTTCATGAGGTTACACGACTATTCAATTAACCGATATTTAACATCCCTAGCAGTTAGTAGAACAACATATTTAGAATCCCACACTGGTCTCTCTACATCGCTTAGATAGCTTATTTACATCTCACATGCAGCTCCACTATGATTCAAAACTAAAGCGGAACATGATGTAGATCTATAGCATATTCAGTGGGGTGCAAGTTTTATTCCACCTGTTATTTGTTTTGCAATACCAGCTAGAAGCACCAGTTATGGACCAGAATCATATAATCTCAGATACTGTACAAGCACAGAACAAATAACTTACAATGTAAAGAAGCAACAGGTAGATACAGATGGATGAGGACTAAATAAGTCAGACTGAAGCATTTTACTTCAGATCCTCCACATCCTGTTCCCAGTCCCTTTCATATTTTATACACAAGAGCCGGCTAAGCCTGCAGTTGGGACTGAGGAACAGGAGTGGGGAAGGGAAATATTGTACATACTGTATTGGCTTGCTCGGTCATGCACAAAACTCTGGCTGCAAGTCATGGAAATATTAACCCAAGTAACCAGATCAGACATGATTCAAGCGCCTTAGCATAATCTTTACACAACCACACAGTAATCATATGCCTCTTCCAGTCACAGAGAAATGTCTTACCCAAGTGCTTCTCTCAAGCTACATGCCTTAGCTAAGATTTTCCAATGATTATTGAGCAGGACAACAGAAATCACATCATCTTAAATGGACTTTATTTTCAGAGACCAGATGGCGCAGCACTTTTTGAGAATATACTGTTTTATGGTGTGTCTAGTTTGGCAACCAAAATCAAAGTCAATTTGGAATATCTTGTGTAATGGGGCATTCCATATACTTTATGAAAATATGCTTATGAATATGATGTAACTGAAATATGCTTGATCAGAAATACTTCATGTGAGATATCACTGGAAAGGTTGTAATCTACTGAATAGGATTATCCCTTTTGTATCCATGTATCATTCCTATATTTGTAGTTAGAAATATGAAGTATAAACCTGTGTTACTAATGTAGTCACGCTAAGTGAGGGCCATCAGTAGTGTTCAAGGAACTTAATGGTGCAATACTCAGGACAATGATCTGTGAATGGACTTGTCTTTCCTAGGAGGAGAGGTTATGGTGACTCCTACCAAGACATGTGGCTCTCACCAAGACAGAGGCAGCAGTGTGGGGCAGCAGGCAGCCAGACTGCACAGAGAGCTGATTTTTAAACTGGCTCCCCTCGTAGACCGGCTTCCATCTGTCACCCTGCACTGCTGCCTCTGCTATGGTGCAGGGCGGCAAGGGGCTCCCTGGAAGTGGGGATGGAAGCGCACTAGCTGCTGACCCTGCCCCCAGGGACTATCAAATAGTCGTGTAACCAATAAGAGTTCATGCAGTTACATGACTACTCAATTACACTATATCTAACATCCCTATATCACACACAATACAAAATGTCAGTGAAAAAACCCACCCCTAATCAAAGTATGCACAGGTGTCATCAATAAAGATGTCTGTAGTAGGGGAAAAGAAGGGGGCAATATACATCAATAATGACCAACAGGTTAATATCAATGTGATTCTCAACACCTGAGGCATTCACATTCTCAGCATGACCTCTCATCCTTAGTACATTAGGTATCTTCTACCTTTCTTCTTTCCCTTCTGTCTGCTTGCTAACTGCTGCCACTGCCATACTATAAAACATCTTTTTTTTGCATGGTCTCAAGATGCAGGCTAGCTTTTTCATCCCAAGTACAGCCAAGTGCCTTCCACTCATGTCAAGAAGGCAAGTGCAAACTCCACACTACAGTACAATTAACTAGATCATTCCCATACTAGTTTAAGGGGAGGATCAGGTTGCAGGCACATATCAGAGCTCTGAATGAGTATTAACTTTCAAAAATGTTAGTTACGAAAAGCACCAGCAACTAATGTTGGAAACTTAACCGTGACTGATTAAGGTTAAAGTGTGCAAAGAGTTTTCATTCTGCTCCACAGAGAGGCCTGCCAGCCCGCCCCTTTGCCTTCTTGGAATACAAATTTTTAAACACGTGGCACCATGAATCTGTTCTAATCTCTTTCATGCACACATTTCTTTTACCTGAAATGTGCTCCACAATAACCCTTGCTCTTTTCCTAAAAGATCTCTAATTTCATGTCTTGAATAAGTTCTCTCCTCTCTCACCTGAATTATCAAATAGGTTTTTTTTATGTACGTATTTTATATTAACCAAGTAAATCATGAGAATTAAACATGCATGTAAGGTGCTAGATGGACAATCCTGATGACCAAACTCCTCTGACCTTGAAACACAATACCAAAGCAGCAGCAACACACGTTTCTCCAGACTACTTAACCAATATGGGTCCCCAGTCATGACCCTGTGATGATCTCTAGAAGAGAAAGGGTGATTAGCCATCATGCTCACTTATGGCTTAACTCCTCTGCTGAGGTCTGGGACAAGGGTTCTATTGTGAAATCCTTTTTGTAATATGGAGGCTGCCCACAAAGGACTGGACTGAAACCACCAACTCGTTTCATATAAAAGCTGACAGGCGGCAATAGTTTGCTTGATACTGGCACTCTTAAAATGGTCACAGGGAAGAACACATCTCATTATTAATTCATTAAGATGATGGTTGCTGCTTAAAAAAAAAAATCCTTTCACTTACGCTTCCGCTGGCGTATCTGAAATTACTTCAATAATGTAGGCCCCAGAAACAACATCTGGAAAGTCTTTATGGTGTTCCTTCAGCTCTTTAGCTTTGCTGAAAAAAAATGACACCCATTTAAAATTTTGACACAAGATCATTTACCTTATAATGAAGCTAAACTGCCAGGACTGAAAAACCTCAGTCATTTAAACCTTCGCTAAGGTACGTTCTGCCTACTGAGGTCACATATGGTACAATTCAGTTCATATTCCTTAAGTCTCAACAATATTTTAAAACTTTATATTTATTTTATAGCATACAGATTTCTTAATACTGACAACTATCTTCCACTGACAACAGATAGAGTAAAACAGATGTAACAAAAAATCAGGCCATTATTCGTACATATTCAAGTGTAGCTCCTTGTGAGGTATATTACAATAACCCATTTCAAGGTGACAGAAAAAAAATTTATGGGACTGGCCACATCTAAGTAAAAACTATAGGCAGAGAAAGAATGTATCTTTATTTACCTAGGAGTGAGTGACATCATTCGAATGCCAATATATTTCTTTTTAGTTACTGCTTTTCCTATTAGAAAGAGAAAAGAAAACCTGTACTTATTATTCTTACCAGAAGTGCTGGTGATCTCAAACACAGAGAGAACCAAGTATTTTTATGTTCGTTCCCTACTGGGTGACATGCCTATTTTTTAAATAGTGCAATACAATACCTTTAGCTTGTCTGTCATGAGATTCAGTTAAGAACTTTTTAATTTTATCAGAAGGAATTGCAAATGAGATGCCAGCTGTAACTTTTAAAGTATTAATTCCAATCACTTCACCATCCTGGAGGAATAAGGAAGGTATGTTATTAAGCATAAAATACCATGACAAAGAAACAATGCAAGGGAAGATTTTCTGCAAAAATTCAGTAAGAAAATTAATAAGGGATATGCCAAATATTTTGAAGCTAATTTTCAATATTTATTAGCTACTAAACTTGGTTTAAACTCCTTTTTTAATTAGAAAAGTTTGTGGGCAACATTCGGATACAAGTTTCATGCTGTACATTTAGTCACTACATTAAAATCCAATAAAATCCAATCCAGTTATACACCAGCATAGCCAAAAAACAGAATCTAGTGATATGCTTAAAATAAACATCACCTTACTGCATAACTGGTCCCACTATTTTCAATTTGCTTATTTTAGTGGCACCACTTATGGAGTAAGATACTCTATTTGCATGAGTAACTTTATTGGACTCTGTACCCGTACATGGAAATACTAAAATGTCAACTGCTGGATTTGTACAGTGTGCTAGGCCAAACGTAACTGTGATATTCTCAGTCTTGCTGTATATATTGCAAGCCAAAACTGTCCTGATGCAGACTAAGTAGCTTTTCCATAGTGAGGACCTCCAAGCACACACTGTCTGGCTAGGCTGGAAAGAGAACAAGAGACACTAGATGTGGTTGAGTTAGGTCACAATTTTATTCCTAAATGTCTGGCAGTATCCGGCAGACAAAACTGTCCTTGGGTTTACTGGAAGTTGTTGGGCTGGGCCAGTTCAGCATCTGACTGGAGAACAGAGCATTAACCCCTTCCTTCCCTGATCCAGAGTGGCAATTTTCTGCTCTGTGATGAAAGTACCATGAAAGGAGTATACAAATGGATAGCTTAGGACTCAACTTCAGTTTGCACAGAGTTTACATACCTTATGACAAGTGCAATTATTTCTCAACTGAAAATGTATTTTTACTATTACCTTTTGCATGACATGAGCAAACGTACTGGGCATTACGCTCATTTCAAACTATGTAAATGGCACACAGCTGGAATACGGAACTTCAAGTATACCATGTGACTGGCCAATATAAACACAGATGAGCGATTAGTAAGAACCCTGCCATGTCTGAACAGTCAGCCAGTTCTCATCAGAACTGAATCACTTTCTTTGGCAAACTGCCTTCCAAATTTCTTTCAGAATGATGAACTTTGTTATTTATGTGCTATTTCCATTTTGTGTACATACGTATAGATGTTTTATTCTGTTATGTGTTTGTATTCTACGTAAAACAATAAAAATAAGTTTAAAAATCATCTTTCAAAAATAGTCAGGTTTAATATTAAATAGAATATTAAACATTAAAAAGAAACCCTTACCAGGTTTACTAAAGGTCCTCCAGAGTTCCCATACTGAAAAATAAACCGATCAACAGATTACATTTTGGTATCTGTATGAAGTTACTAAAAGCACAACTTACATATTGAAGAAATGCTGAAATATTTCTATAGTTATTTTCCACTTTCTAAAAAATAGCTGCACAATGGCAACCCCTCAGACTCAGAATCCACTTCTCTGTTAACCACACCCTTTGATAGTTCCAACTTTTTCAAAACTGATTTCATTCTTTTGCCAATGAAGTTTAAGAAAAAACGTAGCAACACAGAAGATGTTAACAGCTAACACTGTTAACCAACAAATCTAACTCCCAGAGCTATGATAACAAGGGTAAGACGACATAAACCAACATATCACTTTGCCTCAAACCCACATACACACAAGCTTGGATAATTTTTAAAAAGTTCCTGGTGACAGAGACACAGGTTTTTAAATGTTATTTAGCATCCAAAGAATATTCCTTATAAATTATAACAATTTCAAGTTAGCTCAGATATTCTATGATTAATTACTTGATATTGACCCTTTAGGGACTTAAAAAAAAAACACAAGCAATACTGCAGCATGGCAGTTGTCTAACTTCATACTGAAAAAAAAATTCCTTTAAAAAAAAAAAAAAATCCAGCAATTCCCCACTCTTCTTTGAAAAACTAGTTGAGAAAACTTCTAGCTGCAATTAGAGTCAAAAGTCAGAAACCGAATGAAACAAGAACTATTCAGCTTTGTAGAAGTGCCTTACATTGATAATTGCATCTGTCTGAATGTAGTCCATATCAGAGTTCCGAAGCCCCAATTCCTTTCCTCCACGCTGGGTAGTACTAACAATCCCAGTAGTCACTGTATTTTGGAGTGAAAATGGACTTCCAATTGCAACCACAAATTCTCCAGGCCTCAAGTCCGCAGATCGACCAAGTAGCAGGACTGGCAGTTTACCCTGTATATAAATGATGGTCAGAATTACCATAAGACAATCCTTAACAAATAAAATCAATACACAGATGCTCTGCTATCACCAGGGATTTTGCATCATTATGTGAATAATAAGCCCATAAACTTTAAAATCTAAGGGGTATCTTCTTTAGGTAACATTTATTTTTTCCCCTCATATTGTATAGCCATTAAGTGAGAAGCAATTAAAAAAATAAATGAGTATTCGTGCACTGCCCTGCAAGGCAAATATTTGGACTTGAGTTTGACAGCTTCTTGAAATCAATTAGCAAAACAACTATAGATGTAGTAATAAAACAAAAGCATTGATTAGTAATTCTAAAAAGTGAAACACAAAGTAGAGTTAAGGTACATAAACATATATGCAGGAAATCTGGAACATATTTAACTTTATTCCCTCTCTGACATACTATCACTATCACTAACCAAAAAAAAAAATCAAAAATCAGGAGTCCTATAAAACATGGAAAGTAGGTCAAATTAAGGGCGACTATAAACACCACAAGTATGTAGGGACAAAATTAGAAAGGCTGAGGCACAAAATGAGAACAAACTAGCTAGAGACAAAGGGTAACAAGAAAACATTCTGCAAATACATTAGAAGCAAAAGGAAGACCAAGGTCAGGGTAAACTCATTACTCAATGCAGAGGAGAAAATAACAAAAGAAAATGTGGAAATGGCAGAGGTGCTTAAAGACTTGTTTGGGTTTTCACCAAGAAGATTGATGGCCAACAGGACATCTAACAGAGTGAATGTCATTGAAAATGAGGTAGGCTTAGAGGCTAAAAATCAGGAAATAAGTTAAAAATTACATAGACAAGTTAGATGTCTTCAAGTCACCAGGGCCTGATGAAGTGCATTCTAGAATACTGAATGAGCTAACTGAGGAGATATCTGAGCCACTAGGGGGTAGAAGTGGTATATGGGGTATATTTTGACTTTAGTAAAGGCTTTTGATACTGTTTCACATGACCTTCTCAAACAAATTAAGGAAATACCACCTAGATGGAGCTACTATAAGGTGGGTGTGTAACTGGTTGGAAAACCATTTCCAGAGAGTAGTTATCAATACTTCACAGTCATACTGGAAGGGCATATCAAGTGGGGTTCCACATGGATCATTTCTGGGTCTGATCCTGTTCAATACCTTCATCAATGATTGAGATAATGACATACAGAGTACACTTATAAAGTTAGCAGACAATACCAAGTTGGGAGGCATTACAAGTGCTTTAGAAGATAGGATTAAAATTCAAAATGATCCAGACAAACTGGGAAAACGATCTGAAGTAAACAGGATGAAATTCAATAAGGACAAAAGTACTCCACTTATGAACAATCAGTTGCACCTATACAAAACGGGAGATGACTATCTAGGATGGAATACTGCAGAAAGGGATTTAGGAGTCATAATAGACCACAAGCTAAATGAGTCAAAGGTTGAAAAAAAAAATTAACATCATTCTGGGATTTATTAACAGGAGTAATTCTTCTGCTCTACTCTGTGCTGATTAGGCCTCAACAGGAAAATGTGTGTCCTGTTCTGAGCACATTTCAGGAAAGATGGGGACAAATTGTGGGGGGAAAAGTCCAAAAAAAAAGCAACAAAAATGGAGAAAGGTCTAGAAAACATGACCTATGAGGGAAAATTGAAAAAAAAATGTGTTTTTCAGTCTGGAAAAGAGAAGACAGAGGACATAAGAGTTTTCGAGTACTTATGGTTGTTACAAAGAGGGGGGAGAAAACTAATTCTGCTTAACCTTGGAGGATAGGACAAGAAGCAATGTGCTTAAATTGCAGCAAGTGAAGTATAAGGTGGACATCAGTGATTAGCCACTGGAGGTTCTGGAGTCCCTATCATGGGAGATTTTTAAGAACAGGTCAGACAAACGCCGGTCAGGAATGGTCTCGATAAAGAACAGCCTTGCCACGGTCCAGGGGACTGGACTAGATGCTCTCATTCCACTTCTGAAAAGTTGATCTCACTCTTTGTTGCTTTCAGTGAACAAAATCCAGGCCCAACAGAGTCCATAGTGAACTACTAGCAATAAATTGGCATGGCTGGTAATATACCTCATCCTGTAGGTGGAGACAATGGCTCTATCCACTCAGCTGATACATATGGAAGTGGGGCTATGGAGAATGAAGACAGTGAAGGCACGCACAGTGGTTTTCCAATGTATTCAATAGAGATATGACTGAGTGTCTGCCAGGCTAACATCTAGGGAAAGACCGAATAAAGCGGAGTCCGTAAGTAAATGTGCATAGGTCAAAGGCCTCTGAACTCTACTTTAAAAAACACCGACTTTGTTACAAGAGCATGATGCAGGAGCTATGCTGCTCAAGGGTAGGATGAGAAAAAGGGAAATCAGATGGTCATACTCCAAGTATAAATAAATTGGAGAAGTCTCACATACCCAGACCTGAAGAGAGGAGTAACCTGCATGCTAGGCATAAATTTAAAATAGGCTTCCTCCTTTCTCAATCTGTTTTAAGATTCACTTCCTAGTTCTCAAGCAGCAGGGGTAAAACACACAAGCCTACATTTTCAAAACAGGTCTGTGGTTTTTGATGTTTTATTTTGGGAGGTTCAGTCTGAGACACCTCAACAGACCTGATTTTCAGGGATCAGCACTTTCAAAAAGTCCCCTTCTAGATATCTTTGCAACGAGTACTCAAAACATGAGACACCCAAAAATCACTAGTTACTTTCTGAAATTTGGCTTCAGACAGTTTCTGGAGTTAGACCCTTCATAAGTCTTCATTCATCAATATTTTTATCATAGTTTCATAGTTTGGGACTGAGGAAAAAATTCCTAGTGTAATAAATACCTCAAGAATAGTTTTCTTGGAATTTTTCAGCTAGGGTTTTATTTCATAAAGTATATTCTAGAAAATATTAATAAATATTTGTAAAAGAAACAAAAACAGTTCCATTACTGTATATATTGCAGCATATATAACCGATCAGATTCATATATGCTATAATGCAAAAAAGCAGTCACAGCTTTCACAGTTAATGCTTGACTCACTTTATCCTTTTATCTAACTACATTTCAGTTCTACCAACAAAGATTTACTGGGATGAGCATATTGTTTTAATAAAACTGAGCGCCAAATCCATGAAACAGGATAAGATACTTCATGGAAACATCTTCTGCAGTTTCAAGACAGCAAGAAAATAATTAACTAGATGCTGACTAAACAGAATTATCTGGGTATTCAACAAAACAGGCAATACAGCAAAGGGGGAACAGCTGCTTTCCAATCACGTTTTGCGGAAACACTTTTAGTAAGTGAAAATATAATAATTAAACAAGCACTATCCATGGGCCAAATAATGGCCATGAATATACATAAATAGTCAGATACTCATTAGGGATGTGAACGGGTAACCAGAACTGGTTACCTGGTAAGCATCACCCTTACCGGGTGATGATTAGAGGGTAACAGTTAACTGGCTCTTGGAGCAGACCCATGCAGCCCACAGCAAGCAGAGGGATGCTTTGATCCCCACTGGGCCCATGATGTCATGGGCTGGAGCCAGAAGCAGTGGTCCTGAATGGGGCTGAGAGTTAGGGATGCAAATGGTTAACCAGTTAACTGGTAAACCTCACCCTTAATAGGTGAGGCTTATCGGTTCTGGTTAACTAGTAGAGGCTAGAGTAGCGCTTGTCTGTGGTGAGCCTGGCTTAGGCGGGGTGCCACAGGCAGGGACTACTCTAAGCGGATGGCCAGAGTAGCGCATCTGTCCCCTTCCCTCCTCCTCCCACACACCACAGACGGACTGCTCTGACTGGCTGGCCGCAGCAGCCCTTGTCTGCAGTGGAGGGGGCTGCTCCAGCCCATTGGGGCTGGAGTGCCCTCCCCCTCACCGCTGCCACCCCTTTTTAATTGTTTAACCTGTTAACCAATTAAATGGGGTTTTACATCCCTCCTAGGAGGCAGCAAATACAGCCAGGCTGGAGAGGTCCCCCGCGTGGGATCCTGCTTAATTGGTTAAGCTGTTGAACCTAACTGTGACAGGGCGGCCTCGCCCCGCCCCCTCCCAGAAAGGGACACTGCGCTCAGGGGTGAGCAGCATGGCGCGCCGAGATGCTGCAGCGCATGCTCGAACGGCCGGGCGGGCCGTTTAAAGGCTGCACCGGCATACTTAGGGGGGAGGACGGCAGGCGCAGGAGGTGGGGCCAGCGTCAGCCTGGAAGCAGCGGGCAGCCAGCAGAGCAGGGGTGAAGTGGAGTGCCAGCAGGTCCTGGAGACAGAGGACGGACAGCGGAGGAGGAGGGAGAGAGAGTACCAGGAGAGTCCAAAGGCAACGGGCGGCTGGCAGAGCTGGAGAGAGGAGGCAGCGGGAAACGCCGTAGGAGGAGGACCCCCTGCGGGACAAGGAGGGTGAGGAGTAAGCCCAGAGCTCCGCAGGGCACTGGAAGCAGAGGGGGAGCGAAGGCCTGGAAAGGGAGGAGGCGAGCAAGCCTCACAACGGGGGCCAGCCCTCCTTGAACAAAGGGACTCACCCACGAGCGACGGGAACAGTGGTACGGAAGCCTCTGAAGCCGAAAGAGTCTCGGGATCCTCAAAGACAGAGGGACTGCCACGACCCAAAGGGAGCAGGCGCCGGTTGGCGGTAAGATGCGGAGGAGACACCGGGGGGTGGAGGAGGAGACACAGCCTCTAGTGGGGTAGGAAGTGGCCCAGAGCAGGAGAGCGAGCAGTTCCCGGGACGGTCGACAGAGTAAAGGGAGTAACTCCCGCTAGACGAGCAGAGCTGCCAGCCTCTGTCCTGAGGGCCCTGGGCCGGGACCGGGTAGAATGGGTGGGCCCGGGTCTCCCTACCCCACCACCACCACGAGGAACGCACCCAGAGGCTGATAGAGAGAGAGAGTGAAAGAAAGGCCGGAGAGACTAAAACTGGCCGCCTGGCCTACGGCCATACCGGACTGAGGAGACAGGTGAGGGAAGGCCCAGAGCCCGGCAACGTTAGGACCGAGCCCCTCGAGTGAAAGAGAAGAGTCTCACTAAACTACTCTAGTGCCCCGTAAGTAGCGACCTACCTAGACGCTGGCAAAAGGCCCTATCGTCCAGGCTAGGTCGTTGCTACCACTAAGGCGGGGCTAGAACAAAACCCGGGGCGCGGTGCTCCCTGCCTCCACGGGGAGGGTTCACCGCCCCACAAGTATGAGGGGGCCACTAGGGCCATTGATACTAACATTTAACCAGTTAACTGATTAATCGGATTTTACATCCCTAGTACTCATGAAGAACTTCACCAATACAAAGCAACATGCAGGGGGCATCATAATTTTGACTGTCTGCACTGAGAAGCACAAAGCTTATGTCATATCAGCAGGGGCGGACTGGCCCGGCGGGACACCAGGAATTTCCCGGTGGCCGTCCTCCGAAGGGCCGGCCGAAGGGCTGGCTGGAGGTTGCTGGAGGAGGAGGGGGATTGTGACAGGGCGCTGCAGCCCCGCACTTTAAATTCCCCAGCGCCGCGTGCTGGCCATGTACAGGACACGGTGGGGCCGAAGGAGCGCATGCGCAGCATGCTCAAACACCGCCCAACAGGTGAGAGGGGAGATGCCCGGGCATGGTGTGATGTTACGGCCCGGGACTTTAAAAGCGCTTGGCCCAGAGTTGTGCCGCGCGGCCCAGCTCGAGGCCCGGCACGTGGTCTGGAGCCCCGGAAGCAGCTGGGGCCCGATCACAGACTCTAGCCCCGCAAACTGGAAGGCAGAAGGTAGGTGGAGAGGGGGGGAAAAATAGGAGGAAGGGGTGGGAGAGGAAGGGGGTTGTGCTGAGGGGAAGGGGGCAGGTCAGGAGAAGAAAGGGGAAGGCACCAAGGGACAGGGTGGAGGAGAGACAAATGGCAGGGAGCCAAGTGGAAAAGGGCAGGAGGGGAGGTGTCAGTGGGAGGGGGGACAGGGTGATGCTGGGAGAAGAGAAGGTAAGGGCATTGGGGGCTGGAGGGGGAGGTGATGGCATAAGGCTTGAAAGAAGGGGTGGGCATGAGGAAGGCGGGGATGGAGCAAGTCATGTGTGAGGGCACAGGGGCATGAGGGGAACAGGGGCAGAGGGTGGTGAGGGGGTGGGCATCAGGGGAAAAGAGGGCAAAGGGGGCAGAGGCAGTGAGGGAAGGGGGAGGCACCAGGAGGGTGCAGGGGTCAGGGAAGGTGCAGGTGCCAGGGAATTCTGGGGGTGAGGCAGAAGGGCAGACACCTGCAGGGGAGGGACCAGCACCAGAGGAGAGAGGCAGGGCAGCTGTGTAGAGGAAGGTGTTAGGAGAGGGGATGAGGAGGGGCAGCTCATATGATCAGAGTGGAGCTACTGGAGGAGTGGGCACAGGGGGGAGAGAAGGGCTGGTGGAGGGGAGCAGGTCGCAGGAGGGCTGAGGGCAGTGAGAAGGGCAGGAGTCTGAGTCAGGACAGCAGAGGAGGGTGAGGGGTTGGGGGGCAGCAGGCACCAGGGGAGCTGATGGAGCAAGGGGAGGAGACATGACAGCAAAGGGAAAAGGCTGAGGTTTATAAGATATTTATTAATAAGTTGGGTGCCACAGTGGCACATCCAAACAAGCCACATGAACTCAGTATTGGTGCACAACACAAAATTCATTCTGCTCATGGGAGGAAACTCTGAGAGGGAACACTTCCCCCAGCCTCTCTGCCCCCGATTTAACATCACACACACTGGGTTAATGCAATTGCAGGATAGTTGCATGAGGGGCGTTTGGTGGGGGCCAAACTAATCCCTGTTGGTAGGAGGATGGTGGGAAAAGTCTTTAGAGGGGTCACATGACACCTTTTACTTCTGGTCGTGTGTCCATCTTGCCCTGAGAGTGTTACCTCCTGAGGCCTGGCTAATGAGAGTCAGGGGGGTGTGGCTAATGGGGGTCAGGGGCATGGTTAACAGGCATCAGGGGTGTAGCTAATGGGGGTCAAAGAGTAAATTTTAAAGATATTCTTTTTTGTGAAAAAGTGGGCCGTTCTCAACCCATTTCCCAGGCCTATTCTGATTGCCAGTCCGCCCCTGCGTATCAGCTGTACTAGCAGCCTCAGAGGGCTACTGTCTCATTGGTGATATGATCGAAGTCCTACCACCTCTTTTCCCTATCGATAGCGAATGTGCCCCTGGCTGAACACACTTCCTTATATGGCTTATGACCTTTATTTAAGTTCAAGATGCTGCTGTTCTGGTAGTGTCCATCCTCCTCCTCTGCCTTGTTCCTCTTTTGCAAACACATAAACTTGCCCTATGTCTGTATTTCAACCTACTTCAGATTTAACCAGTTAGAGAATTAACTTTTGGTGGTATGATGCAAGGTACTTTTAGACAAGGGGCTACTGAAAAATAGTTAAATGAGGGGAAAAAAAACCCTGACCCCAAAAAACCCAAACAACAACAAAGAAAAGAAAATATTTACAAAAGAAAATATTGTCTATGTAAAAATAAGATATCTCTGTTGATACTTCAGAGATTTACTAAACATGCCCCCTGTAAATTTTTTTGTAGCCAGAATTAAATTTGGCAGTGGGATGAAAACATATTATGAACAGTCATTGCCTAGTGCAATTATTTTTAATTGTGCTGAGTTTTCAAGTCTGGGCCTATATCAGTTAAACAGTCTAACTCTGTATGGCTGTGGCTCATCTATGTGATTCAACATGCCTTCTGGAAAGAGTTAGGCTAATCTTTCATTTGCTTAGAACAAAAAAATAAAACAAAAAAAAATGCCTCCCTCTGCACACATTATGAAACAGTTTTGAAAAGCTATACAAGATGTTTCTAGAAAACACTGCTTTGTACTTTAAAGAAAAAGCATTCTGAGCTAATTGGAACTACAAATTTGATTAATTATTATTTGTCAACATTATTGAAGTGGCATCCACTTACATAAATTATTTTTTTACCCTTAATGAGGTTCTGTGGATGTAAGGAACCATTCATGCAGTAAGATCAGGACCAAGACTGCAAAGGATCCTAGGAAAAATTTTCCAAATCACCTAACTGGTTTAGGAGCCCAAGACTTTCAGATCACTACAAATCAATGTTACTCCCCATCTTTAATTTTTCAGTATAGTGGCAGGCACACCTACAGCATTATGCAAATGTGAAATAAGCCATAGCTAACGGTGTCAGTGCATATAAATGTGTATATTATAGTCCACTGATTTTGTAAGCTAGTTATAGTATGTTAACTGTACATTCCTGGGGATTTAAATTTTTTTTTTAAAAAAACAGCAGTCACAGTCACAACTAGCAGTATTTCACATCTTGAAAATAAACACATATTTAACCAAAATGGTAAAAATTAGCAGGGCCTCATGAAACAGTTAATGCAAAAATTCATTCATTTTTTCTTCTTACCTAACACAAGCTGATTGTAGATCACCTTCCCATAACAAAACAGTCTACCGGAAACAATCACTTCAAATTTAACTACAGATAGGTCATGCTGATTAATTAAAATCCTGGGTTAACTCATCTGCCTTGCAGCATAACACAGTTAATAAAGCCCATGGCTGAAATCCAAACACTCCAGTACTAATCCCAGCTCTGCGGACTCTCACTGTGTGGCCTTGAGCAAATCTGTGTTAACACAGCAATATAAAAATGCAAGTACACAGTCTGCAAACTAACACAGGACTAACCATTTAAATCCATAATTCACAATTATACACTCTCAAAGGATAAACCACCAGCAACAATCTCTTAGCACTTTTCACCCCAATATTACACACGTTTTACAGGTTACGAGTTCAACTGTACAAACTTGTGCGATGCATAGAACTCCCACTGTGTAGAATGTGAGTTCCACACTAGATTTACAGGACTGAGTTTACATCCCATTACTTTCACTCACCAACGAATCCTTTCACTCACCACTGAAATGCAATTCTCTCTCCCCCCCCCCCAGAGGAATTCAGCAGCTGTTCAACTATGCACAGTAACACTACACAATGGTAACTTTACGACAGGGATGATAAACTTTGTACCCTGCTGACAGCCAAACCCTCAGCTGGTGTAAATCAGCTAGGGAGCCATGCCAACTTTAGTCAATGGAGTTTCACCAAATTATGCCAGTTAAGAATCTCCTCCCCACTGAATCTAAGGGACAGACTGTAGTAACCATAGTCAGAATTTGGTTAGTACACAGGGGTTAAAAACATAAGAGATAATAGTCCAATCAGAAACTTACAAGGATATTTCAGTTAGAACTTAAACCATAAGTAGGACCTTACGAAGTTCACAGACCATCATGACCAATTTCACAGCCATAGGATTTGAAAATTAGTAATTTTCACACTTTCAGCTGTTTAAACCTGAAATTTCACAGTGTTTCAGTGTTTAACCCAAAAGGAGATTGGGGAGTCACAAACTTGTCATAGGCGGTAGCCACTCTCACTTCTGTGCTGGACTCTGAAGGCATTGACCGTAGAACTTCATGCAACTGCAGGAAGTTCCAAGAGGTAGACAGGGCCGGCTTTAGGAAGTGTGCGGCCCATTCGCGGGGACAGGGCCGCGCGTGCACCGCACGCTCTGGAGCGAGGCCCTCTTAGGCACGGGGCTTCCCTCTTAGGCGCGGGGCCTGATTCGGGGGAATTGGCCTAAAGCCGGCCCTGGAGATAGAAGTGGTTCTGGTCTGGTCCCCCCTCCCAGCACTACAGCAGTTGGCAGGGGAGAGACAGGTCCTATCCTTCCCTTGCCCAGTCGGAGGTAGGAAGCCCCCTTTAATGGGGTGTTCCTACGAACAAGGAGACATCAGATTTCACAGGAAAGGGCTCATTTCACGGTCCATCACACATTTCACAGCCGTGAAAGTGATAGAGCTATAACGATGAGTCATATGAATGCATCTGTGTGGGGAAAAGCGTGTGGCCTTCTATCTCTGTTTTGTTCTATAATCTGCTAAATTCATGGAAGGAATTTGATGAATCTGCACACGGTGGTTTTGAAGTTCCATAAAACAGTGAAGATGGGACAAAACTTTGATTTATTCTGATTCATGCTGAGATATTTCATAGTCCCTTAATTTGTTTAAGTAGAAGAGAAACATGCTTGTATATTTGCATCTACAAATTCAGCTATGACTTCAACTTTCACAGAATCTTTAACTGACAGCCTTGGGAACTATCTTTCTATTACAAATATGGAAGGCAATTAAGCTTGCAGAATAAACTGCACCAAAACCCATAAAGGTCTTACCCTTAATATTAAGATGAGAAACGTCCTTTACAATCTATGAATTCCTTGATACAATGCCAAATAAAACAAAATACTTCCAATTTTGGATAGTTTCACAACTTTTAGTATTTTTTACGTATTTTAAAAAATCTCCATCAGATAAAATGTGATGAGCTTGCATAAAGGATAAAAGTGGCATTTCATTAGGTCATTGGGATTTGTCGCCTAACAAAATATTAATGCTATCCCTAACACATATAATCAAATCAATATGAGCATAACTGCATCTAGTATGCTAATCCTCAATACTAGTTCAACTAAATCCAAAGAAATTATGTTGACGAGACTTGAAATTGGAAAGAAAGTGGGAAAAAAAGTGGAAAGTAGTAAGGCAAGAAGGAACTTGATAAGTCAGAAATTAAATATGGAAAAAAGAAACAGGCTCTGATTTGGAGAAACTGTTTCAATTTAAGGAAAGGTGTTACAAGAACTATGAAGCATACAGTCCATTGAAATTTATTATTGGTTTCTCATGTGAAACAGCCTAATGTACTTTATGGGAGGTTTTTAAACCTGCAATTGGAAGCATCTTGTTTTTCTGTTTTAGCAAATAGTAGTTTTTAGAATGAAAATATCCCATGATACACATAGATGTTCTATTTTTCACAAAAACCTTTCACTTTGAATTCAATATATTAAATGTGTGGAGATGATCAAAATGTTTTCCTCTTTATTACAGTCCAAGAAATTAAAATATACAAAGAGAGGGATTTATTTATTTTTTATTTCTGACCATGAGAAACCAATAAGCAGCTTCAACTCTCATTAAACTGAGCAGGAACTGCATATGTTCAATGTATCTCAGGATCAGGACCTTACTGGCAACAGAACTTTCAAAAAACATATCCCAAATCCATCCCCTGTGAACATATTTCAGGATTCTCATAAAAATATTGCAGGAAAATGGTCTCTCTATGTTGGAATAAGTCTGCTACATGGTGGGTATTATGACAAAAATCTTTAAAAAAAAAAAATCACCAACACTGCCACCTGAAAGCACTTCATGTACTGCCAATGTTCACCACATCTTTCATTTTTGTCGGTTATTTAAAATTTCCTGGAACTCCATGAGGGTTTCCTAGGGGTCGATTCCCGCAAGGAAGCTTTATTTTACTTTGAACTACATAACGGAATATTATAAGGATTTATTCCACATGTGTTTTTAAAAGTAACTTCCATCTGAAGCTCAACTAGTTCATTTTCAGAGGTGCTATTAAAATATTTATGCATAAACAGGAAAAAATTGCTTTTCAGCTTCTTCCAATTTGTATACCCAGGGAAGGCCAAATCCCCTCCGACCACAGACACAAATTGTGGCGTTCCAAGGAAAGCGAAATCGGATTGAAAGGCCAAGCAAAAAGAGCAATGAGGGCAAAAGTTTGGATTTCCATAGCGAGTGGGTTCTAATGAAGTTAGTGAGAGAAAATATAGGTGAAAGACCTTTAATGCAATCTATCTATTTCCTGATGATGATGCAGCATTGCAGCCTAGTTTAGGGGCCAAAACTTGCCAATGACTGGGGTGGTACTGAGGAATGAGATCACTAAGCCCATACAGCTGTGTCATGGCTGCAATTACAGGACATTCATGAGTGGCCCAATGTTGTGCTCCTAGGTCAGAGGGAAGGGGGGGTTGGCTCTCAGAGCACACAGCCACAGCCACCCACACTGTCCGCTTTTGTAGTAAGTAGGGATATTAGAATATTAGCAGGTTAACTAGGTAAACTTGTAACCACTAAAAATCTCAGTGGTTATACGGTTACCCGCATCCACAAAGCAGGGCAGCAGCTGGCTCCCCAGGAACGGGTGTGCACCATGAGCCGGCTTTTAAACTGGCCCCTGGCACACATCAGCTGCTGCACTGTGCTACTGCCTCTGTCTGAGAGGCAGCAGCACGGGGGGTGGTAACTGGCTCTCCTGGATCAGGGTGGGAGCCTGCAAGTAACCATGAATGTTAACCGATAAACTCAGGCTTATCAGTTAACTGTTTACACCAGTGTTTCCCGAATGGTGTTTCATGGAACCCCGGGGTTCCATGAAGTGAAAATAAGGGTTCTGCGAGAAAATTACATTACAATAACATTTTATGATTTAAAAAATATAATAATTAATATTATGTGGTTTTTATATTTAAATATGTGCAATTAAACTAAATGTTGATCTCATGACCTTGTTTAGCATTTACTTATTATTATCCTTACTTATTTGTGGTCTACTTTTTCAGCTTTTTCAGACTGTTATTAGGGGTTCTGCAAAATTCTTTCAAGTTTAAAAGGATTCTGTGGCCAAATAAAATTGGGAAACACTGTTTTACACAGCTATACTTTCATATCCCTAGTAGTAAGTTGGGAAACTTGCAACTGAGATAACTTTTATGGCATGGAGTCTGCTGGGGCTCTCCTCCGTTTTGACACCCGGCAGCAAAAATGCTCTTTGCTTCCACTGGTTTTGGCCTTCATTCACACAGACTGAGCACAGGATTAATCTGACGTTCACAAGTGCTTTGCCAAGTTTGGTTTTGCTGGGAAGACAGTCTAACCAACCCTGTCATTAGGAAACACTTCTTGCTCTGCAGCCTTACTTTCCAATGCTCTGCTCATCCCAGTTACTACCCATCTGACCACCCTAAAAGCATCTCCTTTCTTGGCATTTACAGCTTCCAAATACTTGAAGGCGGCTATATCCAACTCAGTTTTTATTTAGCCTAACCATAAATATTTGTCTAAATGCTCCACATAATTTGGCTCTCTAACTCATAACTCATTTTGTTGCTGTGGTAAGAATGCCCAAATGCAGTCTCACCAGTGCCACAGAAAATACACTATTGCTTCTCCAGGCTATGTGGGCTCAGAAGTGCAGCACTGCTGTTTTATTTTTTTGCCTTATCACATCACAAGGTCATATCCAGTAAGATGTTTATTACCACTTTTTGATGTTTTTCAGCATTACTGCTTTCCTGAGTTCTCTCCTCCATTAAGTATCATGTGTTTAGAATTATTTTCCAAATATTATAAATTGATTGGGGCTTTTCAAGGATTGGCTCTGATTTAATTTCCTATATTCAATGCTTTAGTAATTTAAATGTACTTGACCATGGAAATGCTTATTAATGCAAAATTCCTTTTTTCTAGACCATAACATAATTAATAGCCAGAAGAAAACCCCCAAAGAGATTTCTGTTTCTCTTTGACTTAAAGTTCTTTTCAGTAGGAAAAATAGGTCAGCCACTGGAAACCAGTTCCATTCTACTAGCGCCTACAGCTTAATATCATATTTAATTTCCTATTCCACTCAAAAAAACCCAGCCCACATTACTTCAAGCAGTCTGTCTTCAGCCAGAAGTGCATAGCTCAAAGGAAAATAGCATGCATACTGCTGCAAGAACTTAACTATTTTTGGAATATTAACTAGTAATCTGGACTCATACTTAGGTCTATCTGTTTCTGCCAGCAATGCCTTTTCAAGCCTTTCTGATTCTGCCTTAACATGTTAGGGGAGAACAGAATTTATTCTTCATCTTTGATGTCTTCTTCAAATGATCTGTCAAAAGGAAGGAATGCCTCCTGCTTCAGAAATAAAATTGTTGATGGGGGTTTTCATGTCACATCAGGATTTTATAGGATCATTATCTCAGAATCTTTCATCTAGATAGCAGTTAAAATCTAAATAGAGTAAGTCAGTTTGAGATTTTAAAAATGCTTTTAAGTATTAAAAGGTTATGACATTTAAATGCAAACAGGATGCATAAACACTAGAGTTATGTGCATAAATGAAAGTGTTCAGTGAATATACAGACTGAAGGTGAATTTTGAGTTGACTGTATTTGTGACCTTTTTTATTTTCATATTCCATGAACATTCAAGCTTCTAAGCATGAACACTCCCAAAGAATAAATTATTAGCTAGATAGCCATCAAATACAAATGGACTACAAATAGATCAGAATTGGATTCCCACTTTTACCATGTGTTTGTACAACTCACAGTGCAGACTGTTCCTGCCCTAAAGAGGTTATAAATGAGAATATAAAAAGTAGGTTGCAAATTGCCAATGTTGCTATCTATGCTGTACATGTTATCTAAATCACCAGACAATACCATGTGCCTTATGTAATGAACCATCACAGAACAACAGGGGTATGTTATAATCAAATATAAAATTCAAAATGCACAATGTACTAATGGGTTATGTAAGTCACATGATATTGTTTCTGTTCCCTCATTGGACAGTGTAACATACTATGAATTTGCCAATGTTACTATCTATGCTGTACATGTTATCTAAATCAACAGACAATACCATGTGCCTTATGGAATTAACCATCACAGAACAACGGGGGTATATTATAATCTAATATATAAAGGAGAACGTGTGTGTGTTTGCGCGCTAATAACCTGGACACTATAAGACCTACTGCAATCAAACTTTGCATGGGATAACCTTTTATCAAGGAGAAGGTTTTAAGGTACTGTGGGAGGGAAGAGATGACAGACCAACTCCTCTCCTCGGGGCTGCATGGAGCTTGGCAGTGCGGGGAGAAGCGGCTTCCCGGGGGAAGCAGCGGGGATAGTCACTGACTAAGGCCGGCGGAGGGACAAGGAAGCAGAAGGCAGGCTCGGGAGTTATATCAACTGTCAACTTATATTTCAACAAGTTTTCTAAATTTTGTTCCTCCACTTTCCCAAGCAATGCCGGGTACCTCCAGCTAGTCAAATATAAAATTCAAAATGCACAATGTACTAATAGGTTACATAAGTCATGTGATATTGCTTCTGTTCCCTCATCGGACAGTGTAACATACTATGAATTTGGAATGTAAAATTGCAAATTACCGTTGCTGGAGAAAGCCGCAGAAAATGAACTGGAACAAACTGGTTGTGCAAACATTTTTTTAAAAAATGAAACTGATGAAATAAGTGGCTTGCCATGAATTGTAACTAAGCTATAATAAAACACATGGATAACCTCTGTCAGGATATCCAAACAAGTTAACTTCCTGCTGTATATAACTAGAATTATTGCTCTTTATGTTTTAGGAGAATACTGTACATGAGGCATCGCTTTTTTCTCTTTCCAAAAGTGAAGCCCAGGCACTTAGCTAACATATAGGCTCATCTGCCATTTCCTTATTTATCTACTCCAAGGGACCATAAACTCATGTTCTTATGTAGCAGTAGTACAGGCAGTGAGACCGACTCTCACTCTCCTTGTTTCCAGCTGCTTCTACGCCTTCCAGGCTCTTCCTTCCCAAGTGAAGCCTAGGGAGCTGTAGAAGCAGCTGGAAATGAGGACAGCCAGCCAGCTCGTTCTCCACGGGCCACTAACAAATGTTTGTGCCTATCCCACACTGTTCCGCACAGCAAGTCTTTAAAGCATTGTGTGTGGCTCTGCAGAGCTGAGCATTTCTCTTTTCTAAACTACTGTAATCTCACGACCTAGATCTACAAGTGTTAACGAAATCTAGGAGTTAGAGCTATAGGGCATCCTTGGTAGTGACAGTGGAAAGATTGTGATGTAGGAAACCCAGTTTGCCCATCCTCACATCTTCTCTTTGCTCTTCTACCACACTGTGCTGACTTGATTACCTCAACATCTTCTCCACACCTTTTCCTCACCATCTCTCTTTCTTCTCTTACTCCTGCCCTGCTACCTTTGCCACCATTTTATAGTATATATCCTGCCTTTCCATTCCATTCTCATTCCATTCTCTCTTACTTCCTTTCCTCTGGATCCCTGTTATCCTGGTATCTTCTCCTCCTCCCACCCCATTCAAGTTTACAGGGTCTGTTCTCACCCATGGTATCTCCCTGCCTCCTTCCCATTGCTATGTCACTATTTTCAAAGAATAGGACTGCATTTGCTTATCTTAGCCCCTTGAATGTACAAATAGGAATTAAGATTTCTCAGAGTAAGTTGGTGGATATGTAAATGAAGGTGAAGCAAAACTGTATCTGCAAGGGAGGAGTGAAATAATGTCTGTATTTGTATTACACAGTCATTTCCTCCCATGGGAGTCAGAAGGACACAGGAAAAAATGTTTGAGATTCAGTAAAAATTTTGCGGGCATGCTGCTGGTAAGAGCAAAAAGAGCCTTTAAATGACACAGGTAACTAAAGTACGTTGTAGCATTTCGCAGGATGAATTAGACAGGAGTTCTGAGTTGAATAATGTCTGATTTTGTAATGAACTCTAGACTGAAATCCCCAGACCTTGAAGGGAGATGAATTAGAACTAAAAACATTGGAGGAGCTACACATTTTTGAGTCATGTGTTTCAGATTATACCTACTTGCCTGCTATATTTATATTAACATTCTTCCTAAATATGGCTTTTCTTCTTACATCCAATGTATGACCACTCAAAAAGGAAGCCATACATAAAAGCAGTATGATAAGCATCTCAAACACTCATCTGAATCCAGCCACATTTAAATTCAGCAAAAGATATACCATTTTTGCAGATCAGAGGAATACGGTTTATCATCAATGTGATTTCCAATTTCCTTTCTTTGCAAGTGCTCAAGTAAGATGGGGGACATCACACAGAGTAGATAGAACAATTATGACAGCATTGTGGTTTATGGGGGTTTGATTCAGGGTATAGGACTTGCCTACCTTTATTTTATTCACAAGTCTACATTGAAGGGGAGAGTGACTGTATTCCTCTTAAACAATGCTTTTGATTTGGGTATTATTTAAGTAACATTTTATAAAACATGGTACCGAGTATAAATATTGTCTCAATATTTGTTGTGAGCGTAGAATGTTCCCTATGAGAATGTCAATATGTTTTATAAACACTAACTGACAATTTCACAATATCTACACGAGGTATACACTGCTATAATAGTGTACCAGCCATAAGACAAAAAACTTCCTCTTATGGCTCTAATGATTGCATTAGCCTGGGTATGTTAACCATTTAGTAAACTATTATTTTCGGGAGGCCCACAGATATTTCAAATACCTTTGATTTTATAAAGCACAGATTATTTTTGTACAGACAAATGTAGCTACCAATATTCATTGTGACTTAGCTTTTAAAAATATATTCATGTTGGCAGATCACACCTATTTTATGATCCATACCATTAAATGATATTTTCTGTAAACATAAACATTAACAATGGCTTTTAGAAATAATATAGTTTAGCAAAAGACATTTACAATGCCTGGACTCACCTGAAAGTCTATTTTAATTAGTGCAATATCTGCTTTTTCATCAACATCTTTAATTTTGGCTTCATATGTTGCACCATTCTTCAGCTCCACTTTTACCCTATGTTTATTGGTAACTACATGGGCATTTGTTACTATTAGTCCATCTTCTGAGACAATGAAGCCTGAACCACTAGCAACAGGAACCTCCCTTTTTGTAAAAGGGAGCCTAGAAAAAGAGAGAAATAAACATGAAGTCTGAAGACCATTCAGATTGTTCAGACATGACAAATCATTTGTGATTACTGTTTTCTTTCTTAGACAACCAAAAAGTATTTGACTTTTTGAAAATATTTTAGAAATATGTAGTATAATTTATTAAGCATCTCAGATAACATTTTATTCAACATGTATTAGTCCTACCAAATTCAAAATTTGTGCCAAAGTTTTCAAAAGTGAAACATACTATGTAACGTAAGCATGACAAATATTTATTATCTTAAATATTCTTTTGAAAACAGCTTCATTATATTTCAGCATATTAACCTTTGTGAGCTATTGAAATAGAAATTAAAAAAGTAGGTAACTTGTTTACTTGCGAAACAATTCAATATGAACCACAGCAGGGGCGATCTTCTCTACCACATCTGCAATAAAGTTGTATTTGTGCCGCAGGCTGTTCGGGTCCTCCTGGCCTGAGAACGGATGCAGAAAACACATGTTATTCTTCAAATGGCAGGAGATGAATCATTGCCAAACACTTGCATTAAACACACACACATACACACACACTCACTTGACCCTTCTTAACAGGAACAAAACAAACTTGTAGTTTTGAGTCTGACCCCTGCCCTAAAGCCATTCCCCTAACTTTTGGGGAAAGTTTTACTGGCAACGTAGCCAGTTCATAGGGCAAAGAGGTCCATGGAAAATTCTGAATGGATATGGAACTTTTTTCCAGGATGAGTAGGAATGGTGCCCTTTGGGAAGAGATGACAGGGGACGGATCACCTGTCAATTGCCTGTTCTGTTCATTTCTTCTGGAGCACCTGTCATTGGCCACTGTTGGATGACAGGGATACCTGGCTAGATGCACCTTGAGTCTAACCCAGTACAGCTGTTCTTATGTTCTAATCCACCGGATTAGAGTCCTTATCACTTAATCTCCAGCCAGATGACTAAAGTATTTCATACAAAGGAGAACAGCTTCAACAGGAGACAGAGACCCATCCAGTGTTTACAGCATTCTCCCTTTAGATGGGAGAGCTGGATCCAAATCTCCGCTCTATCAGACAGAAGACAAATTTGAACCCAGGTCTCCTATCTCCCAGAAGAGTGCTGCAAGCACTAGGTATGTGCGGAACAGTGTGCAACATCATCAACTCCTACTTCCACTGGCTGCCCTTTGGTTGGAATAGGCATGCTAGGAGAACTACAAGATCAGGTCTGAGAGGTAGCATAGGCAAGAGATCTCTTAGTCTGTGAATCTTCCCCAGGCTTAGGTTTAAGTTAAGTGCCAAGCTGCTAGGGGTATCAGGACTGTGCACATGCCCACCAAACAAATGCAGGTGGTGGGGGGCAGTAGGGCTTAGGCAATATCTAGGTTTTATAAATGCCTCTGACATCTAAACACTGGACTTATGAGCCTAACCACCACGTTGTGTGCCTCAGGCCCCCATGTGAGCACAGCATTTAGAAATGTTTTCCAAAAAGTGCCCAACTTCCATTGGTTCCAATAGGAGTTGGAACCAAGGCACTTTTGACAATGTTACTAACTTCTTATTTGTGCCCCATGTGGCAAGAACTTAGCCACCACTGCTTTAACCTCAGTGTCTTAATCACAGCTTGCTGCAGTTATAGGACAAATTTGTTGGTACACAAGTGTTGGGAATACCGCGGATATTCTCTGTGTGCAGAGAGGGAAATACAATTGCTTTTTCTTCGGTGTGACTGTTTTAATATCACAATAATCGCATGTTAAAAAGGGCACAAAAAATAAATAGTTAAACAGAAAAAATAATGACTCATAAGCCTACAATGCAGCACTTCTCCCACCTCTCTATTTGTCCTTACCGTGAGTGTTTAAATTTGTTACCATGTATGTTTTACATTAGTCATCAATAAAGTTTCTGCAGTGGGAAAAAAAAGCATTTCCTGTTTACATAGTGCAAGGTTCCATAGACAATTGTTTGGTTGTTCTGACCTATTTCCCCAAAACTATTTAAAGGTCAGGGAATAGATCACCCTGAAGTAGTGACTGTAAGAGGGACTACTGAACTGCATTAGGGTCCACCTATGAGACAGGGATCCCCTCTTTCTTACAGGAACCACACAAAGCTTCATGATTTGGGTTTTTTCCACATGTGTGAGATTTTTTCCCCAAACAGAACTAAGCATGTTAATTTAAATTTTTTTTTTTAAACACACATTTGTAAAAATGTGTTTCCAGTAAAATTTCCTGTGTTGTAATCCTCTGATCTGTCAGAGAAAGGAGAGCAAAAATGTGGTTTCATAACACTACAGGTATCTGTGATAGCCTATCAGGCTAAGACCCTGGTGAGAGATGCAAGGCTATTCCAATGACTCATCCCAGCGCCCAGATGGAGGGGCATCACTAAGTACAACTCAGAAGAACAAAAAGTAGATGATTTTTTAAGCAAGAGAGGGAAGCATTGCAGTGGAAGGAATACCTTAGAAGTGATGGATTTGGGTGGGGGGTGGAGGGGTGGGGAAGAGACTCGGGCTCTGGTTGTTTACAGTCTTAAACTAAGAGTAAAGCCTCAGGAAGCCTGGTGAGTTTTAGGTTAGGTCTTGTATTACATCTGGAGGTGCGACAGCAGCTCAGTGGAAATAACCATACTAGCTTTAATCATGGACTCTGGCACAGACCAGCAACATGAGCGGGTAAGACACCCGTAATTCCAGAGGAGTTTGCACACAAACACTATACCAGCTAGCACGTGCAGCATCCCTCCTCAATTTCTCATACGTTCCCCCCTTCTCCACATCACCATCATATCTGAAGTGCTTTATAAAGCAATTTGTTCACTCAACAATAGCAAATTGCAGTAATTACGCACCGAACTAGAGCAATAATTCTCAGTTGGGACATAAGAATCTGTATTACAAAGTAGGGACGTAAAATACTGTTTAATCTGGCTAATTAACTGATTAAGTGGGATTCTGCGGGTGGCGAGGGGGGGGTTCAGCCCAGCTGGAGCAGCCCCTAGGGCTGGCGGCCACCGGTGGGGGGGTTGCTCCTGGGTGCCACTTAACCAGTTACTGATGAGCATCACCCAGCAAGGTAAGCATCACTGGTTAACTGGTTACTCTTTCACATCCCTATTTAAAAGAGAATTATCACCACCTCATCTCTCCCTCAAAGCACACCTGGATCTTCAGCCTCAGGCCAAGTCTACACTGGCAAGTTACTGTGTAGCAAATCAGCCCCCAGCACTGTGACTTTCCTGGTGTCCACTTAGTGCGCTCTAGGCAAACCACCTCCACAAGAAGAGCAGAGTTCCCTTCCTGTTTGCTCAGTGATGCATGGTGTTCTCAACGCATCTCTCCAGCTGGCTGTGCCTCCTCCATGCACCATGAAATCCTTGGCTTCGAGCCAGGCTGAGGTGCTGGCTTTCATCAGCATTTGGGGAGAGGAAGCTGTCCAGTCCCATCTGTGCTCCAGTCATAGGTATTACGATATCTATGGGCACATCTCTAGGTGCATGACCAAAAGAGGCCATGACTGGGACTCACAAAAGCATAGGATCAAAGCAAAGGAGCTGTGAAACACCTACCACATGACATGGGAAGCAAACTGCCGCTCTGGTGCTGTGCCCATGTCCTGCAGATACTACAAAGAACTGAATGCTATACATGGAGGTGACCCCACCTCTGCTCCAAAGGTCCTCGTGGACACCTCAGGGCCTCAGGGGGCATCTGGCAGTGGACTGAGACAGGAGAAGGAGGAGGAGGAGGAGGAGGAAGTTGTAGCCAACTGTGCTAAGGGGGAGGGGGACTCAAAGCCAGAGGAGCACTTGGCATCCTTAGAGGCGTGACCAGCCGCCGCCCCTCCCCACCCGGAACCAGTTGTCCCAAAACTTTTTCCCAATGCACCCCCTTCCTCATCAACACAATTTAGGCACCATTCTGTTCCTAGGCAACACCTACTGAACTCAACAGCTGCCCGCCCAACCTCCACCCATACAGACTCTTGCAACAAATTGCTGCCCCAAAACATCCCTGATCCTTACAGCCCTGCACTGTGCTCCTCTAATAGCACTGGTCTCGAGATGTTGAAACTTGGCCTCCACATGCTGTGCATCACCCTTCCCACCACAAATATTATGGAGGGTACAGCATGCAGTGATAACCATAGAGATATCAGCCAAGTCCAGCTTCCCATACAGGCCTTCGCCAACAGGCCTTCAAATGGCCAAAATGCACACTCCCTCTGACCTGCTCAGCCTGCTTCTGTCAAGGTTCCCCGTGTATGGTTTCATGAGATAGGGCATTAAGGGTTAGGCATGGTCTCCAAGGATCACAATGGGCATTCCCATTTCCCCCACAGGGATCTTCCTTTATGGACCAGCCTGTGCTAATGTCCATGAAACGTGCAGAGATCCACAAGCGCCTGCAGAACCATGGAGAAATACCCCTTGCGATTACTGTACTCCGATACTAGGTGGTCTGGGGCCAGAACTGGAATGTGCGTGCCATCTATCACCCCTCAGCAGTTTGGAGAGCCCATCCGTGCAAAGCCATCCACACTTCCATGCACATTGCCCAGAGTCATGGTCTTTTGGAGCAGGATGCGTATCATGGCCCCACGCACTTCCATCAGCATGAGTCGACTTTCCCACTCTGAAATGACTGGTGACCAAACCAAAGCTGTCTGGAGCAGCCAGCTTACACAGTGCGATCGCTACGTGCTTCTCCACAGGCAACGCAGCTTTCATTCATGTGTCCTTGCACCGCAGGGTGGGGGCAAGATCAAGACACAGTCCCATGAAAACGGCTTTCCTCAGCTGAAAGTTCTGCAGCCACTGCACGTCCTCCCAGTCTTGCATGATGATGCGATCCCACCACTCAGTACTTGCTTCCTGAACACAAAAGCCATGTTCCACTGTGGTTAGCACATCCGTGAATGCCACAAGAAATCTTGTGTCATACAAATGCTGCTTGGACTCCTCATCACTGTAAAGCTTCAGGAATAACTTGACTGCCATGCATGATGTGCTAGTGAGACCAATCAGAATTTTCATTAACACCTGGGGATCCACTCCCGCAGACAGAAAAGGCAGAGCGTGCAGCACAGAAAGATGGTGCCAAATGTGGATGAAAGCACAGTGGTGGCTGGGATGTGAAGCAATGCACCATGGGACTTTGGGACAGGACCCAGGATGCCTGGCCCCTTCTTACAAACCTCTGCAGCAGAAGAGGAAGAGGTGCACGGTGGGACAGCTGCCCAGAATGCACCGCTTCAAAAGGCACTGCAAGTGCCATGAGTGTGGGCACGCTAATGCATTGGTGTCCGACAGCGTGCACACCCAATAGCGTTTTGGCTGCTGCGCTCCATGAGTGGTGCTGTGACTGCCAGGGTTTTACCTCTGCCAGTGCGGACAGAGCCTTAGTCTAGGTAGTCATGAGAACTGGGCACCAAGGATTGCAGATTTATGTCTCATTTAAAACGAGATAAGCAATATCTATTGGATAAATTCAATGCCCACTGAACAACAGCACCAGCATCTGTAAAGCTCTGCTGACCAGCTGTATTACTAAGCTACTTTGGAAGCTGGGAGAATAAGAATTAAAGTTTGGAAGTATTCATTCATACTAAACAGAAGCTTGACAGATAGCCACTTACGTGCATATTTTGTTTGGCTTAAAAAAAAAAAAGCCATGGACTCTGTCACTTAAATCAGTTTACTTTTTGTACCCCACTTATAAAAGACTGGATATTAATAACAATGTTGTAGGCATTTAGCTAGACAGCCTAATACTGATATATTTAGAAAGTCTCCATTGTAACTTATGGGAACTGCACAGACAGTACATAGCATTACTATATTGCTTTCAATCTTTTTTCCATGGTAAGGAGATTCAAAATCAAATTGGATGGGTCATCTTCACTTTAAAATTCTTTGTAATTGTAGATTCAAATGTAGAGCTAAAACTATCAGCCTAAAATTTGGTCTTTGGTGCAGTCTCTAACCAAACAACATAAATAACTGAAAGGCCAAAATTAAATCCATATTGTATCTGAAGACATTAGGTAATAAAAACTGAGTCATGGCATGCTGACCTAAATAACACAGACCCCTCCTTTTCCCTTCTTATGTATTAGAAATTCTTATGTTGTGTAACATAGTTTTGCAACAATGTTTTTAAAATGGAAGAAAAAGACACCTGCTTTTTTAAAATACGTAAACAAAAATCAGTGCGCTATGCAGAAAGATTTCCCTGATGAATGCTGATAGTCCCATTGTTCAGAATCTTCTTAGTCCCAGTCAGAAAAACACTTAAAATAATGGAAGTAATAGAAGAGAGACAACTGAGCTATACCTACTTGCAATTAAAAATATTAGGAAAAGTGGACCAATAAAAGTGACATTCTCCTCTTTATATATACACATTTAATATTTATTAATGCTAATGGTCTTTTGGTGAATATATCACTACGTGCAGGAGTTTCTGTAAGGGCCAACAAATCTTCATCCCTATTTTCTATGATCCTATCCCAAAGTGGGCTTTCTTTCTTAAAATGCTACTTGCACAGTTATTTGGTTTGTGTATGTAAATATACAATTTCCTGAAACTATAGCAGTGACCACTAAGTATATTTGTTGTTTTATCTTTTGTACTAACAACAAACAGGCTAAACGAAGAGGAAAAACAAATCACTAGAAGACATCCATATAGCAGGCAAAATTATCATGAAATTCCTACTCACACAACTTTATATGAACAATAGTTGCACGTTTGAATAATTACAAGGTAACTGCTGAAATAGCTAGACCCGTAAGAAAAAAAAAATCACAACTTTGAGTAGTTTTGTTTGCTTCATTGTTGTCTAAATTTTCCATCCAGCTTCAGTGACAGCAAGGAATTTGAAGGACAAAAAAGTGAGTGCAATGAGTGATCCACTGGGTCCCACAAGTGCTTTTTGCAAACACAAATACGTCCTGATTTCAAATAATCGAAAGGTATTCCCTTCAACTGCAGTATTTTAAAACATTATATTTTACTATACCATGATTACTAAAGCCAAAAAATACAAACAGACCAGGTTAACATTTTGACAAAAGATAACATCTATGAGTGTGGAGGAAGAGAGGTTGTATCAGTACCTTTTCTAGTTACTCTCATCACTTTCCACTAGAGATATGTATGGTTAATTGGTAAGCATCACCCTTACCAGGTAATGCTTACCAGTCACTGTTAACCAGTGTGGGGGAGGGGACAGGGCAGTTAATTGATTAAACACAACATTTAACAAGTTAACTGATTAAATGGGATTTTACATCCCTACTTTCTACATATGACTATAGAAAACACCACTCCAGAGCCCATAGGGGTGTTGGTCAGGCATGGGCAAAACATAGCCTGCGTCCGCCTTGCAAAAGCTTCAGATCCGGCCCACCACAATTCTCTGGGCCACCAATGGCCCATGGCCCAGCAGGACCCTGGGGCAGGTTCCATCCCTGCAACGCCCAGCACACAGCTCAAAGTAGCACGCTGAGGGGCCAGAGTGTGCATCTCTGCACAGTGCACATCTGAGTATACGAGTGAGTGGGAAGGGGGCCCCTCTGCATGCTGCTGCTGCTCCCAGCACAATCCTTACAGCTCCCTTTGGCTGGAAATTGGCCAGTGAGAGCTGCCTGGGCCATTCTTATGGGCACAAGCAGCCTGCAGAGTCCTGCCCCGTGGTATGCTATGCAGAGACATCGACGGCCCCAGTAGTGGACCACTCTGAGTGGTGTGTGAAGTACAGCTGCAGGGAGCCGGCCTGAGGGTTCTCCTGGGCTGCTGACCAGGAGCCATCTAGGCCATGTGCCCCCTGGCCAGAGCTTGCACCTAGCACCTCACTTCCTTCTGCACCAGGTCATAGCCCAAATCCTCTGTACCCTTCCTACTTCTCAGCCCCAGGTCAGAATACACTACATCACCGAAATTCCCTTCCAGATCCCACAGCTCCTCCCCTATCCCAATCCCCTACATCAAGCTCTTTTCTGCACTCAACCTCTGTCCCACCCCACACCCCTCATCCATAGAGAAATATGACTCTTGGCCACTTACCAAAATCTTGGAGTGGCCCCCTTTGTCAAAAATGATTGTCCCGCCCTGCCCCTGATGTAGGTTCTTAGTATTTTTAATGCCTCTTTGTGTCTCATGCAGATATGCATTAGCAGATACCTTTGTCCTGCTTTTTAGGGATCCCACTACTAGTTAAGGCTCGCAATTAGCTACCATTTGATGCACATTTTCTGTGGCTATCTCCCCATTTTTAAACTTTAATTAAAATTTAGATTTCTAACCTCCATTTGGTACAAGCTCCATATTTACAACCTTTGTGCTTACTTTTTCTTATTTATTTGTCATACCCTTTTTTCCTTCTGTTTGGAATACTTCTGAACTCAGGGAAGTTTGGCTCTTTGCAGATTGGACCTATCTTTATTTGGAACACACTGTGATTGGGTTTTGTAATTCTTGTATTGAGCTATTATACAATGCCTAGTGCCCAGGGAGATGGCTAGGGGGTATTCATTAATGAAGTTACAAGGATGATCATCCAATTGGTGATGACGCATTCATAGTTGATGACAGATTGACTAAAACACTAATAGGTTACAACACGAAAATTTCCTGAGGCAACTATTTTTCAAAGAACAAATGCAAATCATCATGGCTGCCTGTGTATATAGATCAGTATGAACAAGTCATTGTATGAAATTTTAGTTTGTACCAACTTTACTAATGCTTTTTATGTAGCCTGTTGTAAACCTCGACAAATATCTAAATATGTTGCCACGCCCCGTGGAAAATCAAAAAAACAGGTTCAACCTCCCTAATGCACTCTTTCCTAGTCCAGCATCATCAGTGACCCAGCGGGTGCTCTGGGGCTGGATCATTCACTGGGAAAAAACCAGTGTGCTGGGGCGAGGAGTGTTAAGGGACCAGGGAAGAGCAGAGCCCAGTGGAATGGAGGGGGGGGGGGCAAAGCAGCATTCCTTGTGAGCTCATGTGGCCAATCAGGAGAGATTCAAATGCTGCCTAGTTGATTAGCAGAGTGCCCACAGCTAGGTTTTTGGTTTCTGCTGGTGGTGCACATTCACACAAGCCTCAATGCACATAAAAAATTTATTTTGCAAATGGATGGAAAAAGATTAGAGGGAACATTGGAACAGAACCTCAATGCCCCCCAGGGTGAGCCAGCTTAGGGGAGCCCCAGTGCCCATGGGGAAGGGAGTAGTTGGTGACCTGGGAGCCAGCGGCCAGGAGCAAGAGGGATCGGCATTGATCCAACAAATTCCCTGGTTCAGAATCAGTCAGATCCCAAGGATGCCAGACCAGGGCGGTTCAACCTTTATTTGAAATCATTGTCCAGAGTAACTTTCTAATGGCACCTTGTCTTTATAAAAAGATGAGCCAAAGAGTGTGTCTAGATTTAGATTTCTGCAAGATTTGCCAGGGTTCAAGACTACAGGGTTCAGTAGAAACAGTATCTTGAAACAGTTTTATTCTTATAAGACTTTGGCGCAAACTGGAAGGGAACTTTGAAGATTATTTACTCTTATGGGATTTCCATTACCTTGCATGTCAGAAATCTCACAACATAAGTTGCTCTTGTGAGTTTCCCATTATCTTGGGCTGAAACTCTTAAGGACATTGGGTCTCATGAAATTTGAGGTGCATCCTAACTGGAAAATAGACTTCTGGTCCCATTCAAGTTCTGAATCCAACTTGGCACTAGAACTGGAGGAGTTGGGTTGCATTCAATACCCTGCGGGCAGGTGGCAAGACTGGTCAGTCTCCTATCCCCAGGAGTTGCACACCGCACAAGTGACATTTGCTACAACACCCTATTACCAAGCCATCTTCCCTCTCCATCTTTTACTTGTTTATTTCACCCATAAAATGAGCAGTATGGAGCTGTGACTGTCATCTGCAATGTGTTTATACAATAACTCCACAAACCTTACCAGGTAGGGCGGTCTTTATGAACTACTGCCATATGAACAGATAACAGGTAACATTCTAAAGCTTGAAGGATAGACCAAAGGTTTAACCAATTTCTAGTCTGTGTGTTCCTAGCACGGAGTTAAGAGTGCTGGAACAGCAAGTGACCAGTATGGATTCTTCAGAAAAGAAACAGAGCAATCAACACTAGCAATAAAAATGGTGGGAACATTTGGGTGAGCAATTTCATTTGATCCAACTCTCTGGGCACTTGAAAACAAACAACAAAGGAAGCAGCAAAAGATTTGCATGCGCCATTGCATGGTGGTTAGGGCACTGGAGTAGGAGGTAGGAGATCCAAGTTCAAAGTCTGCTCTGCCTGATGCTGGGCCCAGCCAGCCTTTGGAGTGGGCTCTGAGAGCCCCCACCCAGGGCAGCCTGCAAAGGGGATATCATGAGCCGGATATGGATTCCCACCTGACTTGCAGAGAGCAGGCAGGTGAGCAGCAGCACTGCGGGAGAGGATGGGAAGCCCTGAGCTGCAGCTAGATGACCAGCCAGCAGGGCACCCCTGCTCCAGTGTACAGTCGCTGCTGTTCCTGCCACCCTTGAGCCACTCCTGACCACTTCAGACTGGAACCAGCCACCTGTCTGCAGCAGGAGGGGTGCGGGCTGATGTCAGGGTGACCCTCTTCCCAGTCCCTCCAAGCAGGAGAAATGGGACCAGGAAGAATCTGTGTTTGCTGCTGCCTCTCTGGGACTGAAGCTTCTCTTCCTTGCTGGTATCTAAAACCAAGCCTTCAGGCTCCTGACCCGGAGTGCTCTCTTAAGGAGACAATGCACACATATACTCAGGTGTCGATGCTTTTCCTTCTCTCTTCCTCTTCCCCCAACACACAACACCAGGACTCCCTGCATTCAGGACACTTCCCCACCTGGGCTGTGCTGAAACATCTGCAGCTGTGCTCTTCTCTTTCCTTGTCCATCCCCTGGGCTGCTTGGGGGAAGGAACAGCAGTCCAGGGGGAGCAAGCAGCAGTGCCAACTACTAGGGATGTAAACGAGCAGTCGAATAAATGAGAAGCCCAGGCTTACCAGTTAAACGAGTCAAGTACTCACATTCCCCCCGCTTGCTGCCTCTGCACCACAGGCAGCAGGAGGGGGGGCGGGGGGAGCAAGAGCTGATGCTAGGGAGAGCCAGCATAAGAGCAGGTTCCCATCAGCACCACCTCTGCAGTGCCACCACCTCCCCCACTGCACACTGCTGCCTCTGTTAGGCAAGGGGAGGCTACTGTGAAGCAGCCTCTGCCTGCATCAGGCCCAGGCTCACCGCGGGCAGGGGCTGCTCTGGAAACTTCCCCTGTCTGTAGGGGGGGTCCCAGCTTCCCCCTTTTCCCCCACTCCCCACGGACAGGGGCTGCTGCCGGAGCTGCCTCTGCTGCAGCCAGCCCAGGCCACCAGGGACAGGAGCTGCTCCGACCTGTGCCAGCAGCCCAGCCTGTGCCGGGTCCGGGACCTACCCCCGCTGCAGCTCTGCAATTTAAATGCAGTAGGAGCTAGACTGCTTGCCCGGTTCTTACTACATGTAAGCTGCAGCAGAGGTAGTGCCTGGACCCATCACAAGCCAGGACTGAGCGCGTCTTCCCTTATCGACTGCATGATTAGCAAATCACCTGCCTCTTAACATCCTTATTCCCCACATGGGTGCAGGAGGAGGATCCAGGGCCTAGGAGTGAAGGGGCTGCAGTGCAGAAGTTAGGGGCAGAGGTGAATAGGAGGGAAGGGGGTACAGTGCAGGGGTTTGGGGGAAGGGAAAGTAGGGAGCCTATGAAGCCCATTGGAAACTGGGGCAATGGGGGGCATCATGACCACAGGCCAGGGTCACCAAAATGCAAATTCACCAGGAAACTATTTTCCTTAACGCTGGCCCTGAAATAGAGCATTGTTGTCATCCCAGATCACTCTGAATCAGGTCATTTAGTGTGTGGCAAAACAGGATGCGACTCCGCAGCACACTCACTCGCCTGTGGACAGTACCATTGCGTACTTAAAAGTTCTGCAGTGTGCTCTGAAGCAGTGCTGTTTCCAACAGGAAGGGCACCCAGAGAGCCCTGAACCCAAAAAACCTTTCCAAACCAAAATATTTAGGTTTTGATCTGAAAACAGACATTTAGACACAATTCCATTTTTGTGAAAACTTTCAAAAGGCTTTGTTTCAATATGGAACCAAAACAAAATTTCAAACCTCAGGAACTGCTGCAAACAGAATTATCACCCCCCTAGACAGCTCTGATTGCCAGTACTTTTATAAAAACTGAACATAAAGGATAGTGTGCATGCATATACATGCTAATTGATTGAAGCATTCTTTCAAGTATATAATGGTTGTTTTGTACTTGAAAGATTTCCTCGACCACCAACCCCCTTGTGCTTTCAATGAAATAATCAGTTTGTTTTGTTTTGTTTCATTTTGTTTGGAACTCTTTGTAAAGCAATAGCATCCTCAGTTCAAAGGTTTCAAGAATTTTTTTCCTTCATCCATCAGAATCATTGTTAATACCACAGATCTATCTGTGTGCTCAACAGCAGATCCCGTGGTATGTTAACACCAGGCTGGTGCCTGGTAGCCCTTCAGAGAGGAAGGCTCAGATCCAAGGAGGCCAGGTTAATCTCTTTTCAAAATTCTTTCCAGGAGGACCACACACCATAAAAAGAATAAGAGCTTTTACCCATATCATCTTGCTAGACTGTCTATGGATTAGGGATGTAATAGTGTAGTCAATTTACCGATTAACTGATAAGCAATAGCTTATAAGTTAATGCTATAGACTACACGTATTTCCCTTCCTCCCGGCCAGTACATTTTTTAGCAGGCTGGCTAGCAGCCTGGCTCACTCCTGACTTGCAATGGGTCTGGGACCTACCCCGCTGCAGCTCTGCATTTAAAGCGTATTAGGAGCCGGGCAGGCAGGTAGCCTGGCTCAGTTCTGGCTCGCACCAGGTCTGGAACCTACCCCTGCTGTAATTCTACATTTGAAGTGTATTAAGAACCACATGGGCAGGCAGCCACGCTCATTTTCAGCTCACACCGGGCCCGGGAGCTCAGACGTCCCCCAGACAGGGGCTGCTGCTACCCCATGCTGCTGCCTCTTTATCAGAGGCAGCAGCACTGGGTGACAGGCAGCCAGTCCACAAGGGAAGGTCCACAAGGGAAGGAGTGAGGCCGGAGTGCACTGGCTGCCGTCCCCGTCCCCGGGGACTATAGAATAGTCGACTAACAGATAAGAATTCATGAGGTTACTCGACTACTCAATTAACCAATATTTAACATCCCTGCTACGGATATGCTACAAACAGTAACAATTTTGTACCAGCAGCCTTGCTGCCAAGTGACCATTTACCTGCTACTTGTTTAACGTTACACACGCACACACACAAGTTACAGGCCCCAATTCAGTGAAGTAGTTTAGTGCATGTCTAACTTTGGACACATGCTTAAATTCAACTGAAGTAACAATACTTTGAGCATAAATGGAGTCAACAGGGCCTAAGCACATGATTATGTGCTTTGTTTAAATAAAGCTGGTTGCTGATTGGGGGCTACAGACGCTTAAAACATCATCCATCCTGTCGGTGATTTCCAACTCTATGGAGAACATTCCATTAAACAATGACTTGCTGTCTATTCATCCAGGATAGCTGTATTTTAAAGCTCTAGAACTGTAGTTTTAAAAAAGTGCAAGGTATTTATTTAGTTCACAGTGAAAGATATTTACTGCTCCATTAGAAAGTAAAGAAAAAATTCTATTTGAATTTTTTCTCTCTATATCTCTTCATTTTATCTTTACAATTTCATCCAACTGTAAACAGTAACATTACACTTACTGTTGAAGGATAATGTAATCCACTATAAAGAAAAGACAATGATGGCATTAAGAAAACAAAGAGCAGCAATTTACATGTTGTAGATGTCCTTTACACACTTAACCATGAGCATACAAAAAAAATGTTTTAAAAAAAAATCAAGAATGGAATCCAATGACATAAAAAAAGATCAAGGGAAGGGGATTGGGGATGGCTGATTGTCAATATTGCCAGCATTATTATGCTAGCAAACTAATGAGATTTCATCGACCACTAGTTAGGAAGAAATATTTATGCCTCTCACATAACATCCCTAACAAAGAATACACTTACATGACAGAGTACCATGGAGATGTTTCAAGTGTCTTTTTCAAGTTAATAATACATAGAGCAAAATCTAGTATTCACTTAATGAAACATTTCCTGAAGCTAGAAACTCTACAGAATTAGTAGAGGATTTAAAGTAAAGCACTTTGCTTGGCATGAACACAATTTTAAACAGAATGTATGCACTGTAGTCTCAGCCTCATAATATTTACATGAGGATCAATGCTTTCTTGGCTAGCTCTCAAGATCCTTCTTGCAAGTAATGCAGCACATGGCTTGATTGCATGTCTCTAAACGCAAGACTCAAAACTCTAGCTTCCTGTGTGAATAAAAAACACTAGTATCTAACTCTATAGGCTGCTTAATTGTTTCATGCTTAAACACACAGGAATCTATGCCAAAGGCTACAGAACTAAAGAGCTCCCACAACTTCCGACTGGAGGCAGCATGGACTAAAGCAGGAAGCTCAGGCCCAGGGGCCCCAGCTTGCCTGGATCCAGCACCTGAGGCTCAGGGCCCTTCCCCCAGAACTGGGGTGTCCACATCGTCACTCCAGCCCACCACTGCCGCACTGCAGAGCTGGAGCACACAAAATCTACTAGGCTGGGCCCCTCTAGGGCTCTGGTGTGTGAGGGGAATATGGGGAGCGTCTTTCTCCTTCTCAGTCAGGGGCCATATCAATGAGGATTGGGGTTGGGTTTTTTTTCCTGTTTCTCACTTGCGTGCAGCCCCTGACTGATATTTCTGTGCGTCAGTAGCCCCCAACCCAAAAAAGGTTTTCCTCTCCCACCCCTGACATCTGGGGGGATGAGGTGAGCATTGGCAAGTAGTAAGTTCTAACTTGAATTCTACCACAGACTTACAGTGGGTGCTGGACAGCTCAGTCTCAGTTGTTCCTCTTCCCCCAAACTATAAAGTTAAATAGTAAAAGGTAACCACTGTAAAGGGGGTCTAAAAAGGATCAGTGCTTTGAAGACAAATTATTAAAGGGACAAGCACAGATACTGGACATTTACAATAGTCATGTCATGTAAATAACACAACGCAGGCAATGCTCTTGACTTACATATTTATAAAATTTGGGTATAAATGTGCAAACATCTTTAGAAAAATTAACTACCCACCATAGAAGTCTTTGAAGAATTTGTAATTTCACTCCCATTAATTACTCAAGGGTCTTACTGAGGATGAAATGGACCCCTGTGGATACATTACATGTACAAGTTGGACCTCCCTGGTCCAGCACCTTTAGGACACAAGTGGTCCCAAACAAGAGATTTTGCTGGATCATGGGAGGTAATTTCTGGCCCCCCTGCCACCAGCCGCCCAGCCCAGGTCCACTCCTGACCTGGTATTACAATGCTCCATACCTGCCATCAGCCTTGCTGCCATGGCAGGGCAGCCCATGGTCCTGCCTCTGTAGCTCCCAGCTCCAGTACGACAGACCACTGCCCTGCCACCAGTGCTCCTGCCCCTGCGAGCCCTGCCACAGCAGAACCGGCCCCTCAGCAGCCCTTCATGGCACCACCAACCCCACCAGCCCGCAGTCCTGCTGCTGGGGTTCCTGGTGCCGTCAGCTGTATCGCGGCAGCTCTAGCCCTGCTGTTGGAGCTCCTGGCCCTGCCAGCCCTGCTGCAGCAGCCCGCTGCCGGGGCTTCTAGCCCCACCATGGCAGACCACTATCTCACCACAAGGCTCCCAGGTCCGGCATGGCAGACCCAGCCCGCTGGCTCAGCCAAACTCCCTCAGAAGGATTCCCAGCCCCTTGCAGCCAGCCTGGCTGTTTTCCTGGTCCCCACACAACTCCTGCCTCTGGCCCTCCACCGGGACTCTCTCGTCACAGATGTTGCCAGACCAAAGAGTCTCAGTGGAGAGAGGTTCGACCCGTACTGTGAGTAGGGATGTTAAATTTAGATTAATAGGCTAATAGAATAGTCAATGCATTTTGCATCGACTTATTAGATTAGTCTATACGGGAGTCTCCCCATTGAAGGGTAGCAACGCAAAAGCGATGTGGGGAGCACGGGGTCAGTGGGGGACTGACTGAGTCTGCCACTGGCCCCTTGCTCCCTGCAGCATTTCAAACCGGCAGCACTGCATGGAGCCGGGGGCCAACTGGGAGTTCCCCCGCTGACTCTGGGCTCCATGTGGTGCTGTCACTTTGAAAGGTCGCGGGGAGCTCCATGTGGAGCCCAGGGTCAGCGGGGGAGCTCCCAGTTGGCCCCGGCTCCATGCAGCGCTGCCGCTCTGAAGCCTCCCCTTCTCTTCCCCACCCTCTTGTCGCCTCTTTCTGATAGAGGCAGCAAGGGCGGGGGGGGGAGGCGACAAGCTTTTGCTTATCGGATAGTCAACTAGTCGACTAGTCTTTCATGTCCCTAAATGTGACTCCAGCCTCATGCAAATACTGTATCTCTTTATTACTGAATAGAAGTGATAAATGTTCACACTTCGATAACATGCCTATGGCTTTCTTATAGAGTATATAACGTATTCCCCTTTTGGCTAGGACTTTCATGATGTATTTTAAGCAGGAGGTCTTCCCTCCACTAATTCGAAAGCCACGGTTACTGGTGTATGAATCAGACAAACATCCTTATGACTAGGACTAGTGTGGCAAATTAACATCAGGATTGCCAGATAAACAGACAAAACTTTTTTTTGCTGAAGGAAGTGTGTCTCATGGTTATGGCTGGGATTCAGGTTTCCTGGGCCCTAGTCTTAGCTACCAACTGACTCACTGTGCAATCACGGAAATGTAATATTGAAAGAATAAATGACAAGTTTATCTTTAAAATGAAATGTGCTCAGGCTTAACTAATGCTTGGAGAACCTCAGATGAAGCTGCTATACAAATGCTCAAGGCCTCCAGAATTTTTTTAAACTGTGCACATTCATGTGCCATCAAAACAGTCTAAAAGTTACGTCAGTGGAAACATCCAAGTCAAACAAAATGATTTTCAAATCATTGAGGGAGATGCATTGGCCTGATTAAATGAAAAGAAACTGCAGAGCACACTGAAACAATTAAAATCAGGAGTGAAAAATCCTCATTATAAATGCAGATGAGTGAGGGGGAGAGCTGGACTTTGACAAAGGAAAAAACAATAGATCTACTAGAGTTTAAATGTCCAACAGTTAACTGACCGAGTTTAAATTGTCCTACTCCCTGGTCTTTTATGTACCCAGAGAAAATTCTGTTCAGATGCAACTTCTGGAGCAGAGCTAGAAACAGCTAAACAGGTAGAAGAAAGATATTCAGGACAATGGTAAAGCATAGTGAAATGGATAATGTCACGGAGAGAAACCTGGCTAAAGCTGAAATATTAAGACGTGTATGTCTAGTAGATGTGGAAAAGGATCACCAGTAGATCCTGTCGACAGAAGCAGTGAGCAGTAATCCTTTAGCCAGCAGGATTCAAAATAGAAGTGTTATTTTCTTTTCTGCAGAATTCTGAAAAGATGATGGATGAGTCAGTAATCATTCCGCCTTCTCCTTTTTCCACTCTGCTCAGTTTACAGTGTTTAAAGTTTCCAGTTCAGGTCATCATCCTGTTCTCCTTCCCAATTCCATGCGCCTCAGAGACAGAATGAATAAAATCCCTTTTTAAATGGCATTAGGTAACAATCACATGGCAAGTTTATATATTCAAAACATAAGCAACATTTCTTTTAACTATTTACAAAAAATAAGGTCATGTTCTGAAGGCATGAAAGCTTTTGGCTTTTAATATTTAACAGAAGCCCCTATTTTGGGCACACTGGGGTTTTTCTTCCATTTTCTAGGAATATTTGGTTATCCAGAGCAAGAAAACGGAAGGGGGGGGGCCTCAAACGCATCTTTGGCATAGGTTCCTCTAATGACAGAAGTTAGATACATACATAAATTACGACACTAAAAAGCTTGGTATCACAGAAGATAGGACCACAGTCTTATCTGAAGATTTTTATAGCTCTTGTCTAACACCCAAATAGATTTCATTCATAATATCTATTCTTGCATAGCACTTTTCATCCATAGATCTATGCTAATTTACATCTGTCAGGGTCCACTTTCCATCCTTTCCCCATGTTATTTTCAAACTGAAGCAGTCTCCTTGCCTACCTCTAAATCACTAAACCCAGGGAAATGATAAATGCTGCTGACCTGTATTGCAACAAAAATTTCAGGGACAGAATCATAGAATAGTAGACCTCAGAGGAAGACCAACCACTATCTAGCTCATCCCTGATAGATGTTTATGTAACCTGCTTTTAAATAACTCGTGATGGAGACTCTACAACCTCCCCATGCAATTTATTCCAGTGTTTAACCACCCTGATAGTTAGGAAGTTTTTCCTAATGTCCCACCTAAACCTCCCTTGCTGCAATTTAAGCCCATTGCTTCTTGTCCCATCATCAGAGGTCAAGGAGAACAAATTTTCTCCCGCCTCCTTGTAACACCTTTTTGGGTACTTAACTATTATTATGTTCCCTCTCAGTCTTCTCGTTTCCAAACTAAACAAACCTAGTTCTTTCAGTCTTCCCTCATAGCTCATGTTTTGTACACCTTAATCATTCTTGTTGCTCTTCTCTGGACTTTCTCCAATTTTTCTACATCTTTCCTGAAATGTGGTGCCCAGAACTGGATATAATACTCTAATTGAGACCTAATCAGCACAGAGTAGAGTGGAAGAATGACTTCTTATGTGTTGCTCACAACACTCCTGTTAATGCATCCTAGAATCATGTTTGCTTTTTTTGCAAGTGTCACACTGTTGATTCATATTTAGCTTGTGGTCCACTGTGACCCCTAGATTCCTTTCTGTAGTATTCTTTTCTAGACAGTTATTTCCTATTCCGCATGTGTGACACTGATTGTTCCTCCATAAGTAAAGTACTTTGCCTTTGTCCTAAGTGAACTTCATCTTATTTACCTCAGACCATTTTTTCAGTTTGTCCAGATCATTTTTAATTATAACCCTATCCTCCAAAGCACTTGCAACCGCTTCCAGCTTGGCATTTATAAGTGTGCTCTCTATGCCATCATCTAAATCATTGATGAACATATCAAAAAGAACCAGTCCCAAAACTGATCCCTGCAGAACCCAACTTGTTATGCCCTTCCAGCATGCCTGTGAACCACTGAGAACTACTCTCCGAGAACAGTTATTCAACCAGTTATGCACCTGCCTTATAGTACCCCATCTACATTGTATTTCCCTTGTTTATTGATAAGGTCATGAGAAATTGTATCAAATGCTTTATTCAAGTCTAGGTATATCACGTCTACTGCTTCTGCCTTATCTAAAAGGCTTATCCTATCAAAGAAAGCTATCAAGTTGGTTTGATAAGATTTGTTCTTTAAAAATCCATGCTGACTGTTACCTATTACCTTTTTATCTTCCAGATGTTTGCAGGTTGCTTCCTTAATTATTTGCTCCATTATCTTTCCTGGCACAGAAATTAAGCTGACTGGTCTGTAGTTTCTTGGATTGTCCTTATTTACCTTTTCATGGCTGGGAACTATATTTGTCCTTTTCCAGTCCTATGGAATCTCTCATGCCTTTTGTGACTTTTCAAAGATGACAGCTAATGGCTCAGATACCACCTCAAATCAACTCCTTAAGTATTATAGGTTGCATTTCATCAGGCCTAGTGACTTTAAGACATATAACTTTTCTAAGTAATTTTTAACTTGTTCTTTTTCTATTTTAACTTCTGAGCCTACTTCTTTTCTCCAGCTCTTCACTACAATAGGCATCCAATCACCAACCTTCTTGGTGAAAAAAGACACAAAGAAGCACAGTTATCACACAGAAAGAAGTGATGTATACAGAAAAGTTTCTATACCTAAACCTATTTTGCAGAAATGTCAAAAACTTACATTCTACTCCGCAAAGTGATTTATTCATTTCTTTAAAAACACAAACATCCAAGCAAGGCATTAAGCATAGATGCTTTACAAATTAAAGTATATTTACTAATTCCAACTACCATGTAAATCCTTCCTAAATTTGGCATCATCCCTGTTTCTAGTAGTATCTTACAAACGGCTCATTGTGAAGATGTTATGTAAGTCTGAATTTCAAACTTTGGTGATGCAAAGAATATATATTTTAGGGATCACTCCTGAACTTTGAAAAGATGAAAACACAGCATAAAGCAAGACCAATTAAGTACATTATAAACAATTTTTTTTTAAATCTACTCATGAGAAAAGACTACCAAAGACATACACTTAACATTATCACAAACAGTCTCATAAATAGATATAAATACTTCACTTCATGGGACTACTTGCAGTAAGGTTAAGGATGGACATGTTTTACAGGATTGAGGTGTAAATTCAGGTCCGATTTTCCTATTTCATTTTTATTTATAGAGACAAGAGTGAAATAATACCTTTTATTGGGCCAACTTTAGAACCTTCGCACAGCTTTTCTTTTCCAGATCTGAAAAAGAGCTCTGTGGCTACCACACCACTGCGTATTTTTGTTTATAGGTACTTTTCAATTAATTTTTATTTATCAATGACCTCTCCCAGAAACCGAACACTTCCTTGGCAGAGAAGTCATAAGGAGTTACACAACCCAAGCCACATAAAGGACTCAGTTGGCCTTCAGCCTTGTGCCTTTTATCATCAGCAAAGGTGTGCTAGAATACTCCTGAAATACAAAGCCTCAGATATCTGACTGCCTAATTCATCTTCACTGGTTTTGAGACTGTAGCTTTTGGGCACAAAAACCTTCTCACTTCTTGGAGTCCAAAAACAACAGTGGTAATGAACAGTGCTATTTATTACAACACAGATTTGTTTTTTATCTGTAAATGTGCCAGATCTTCAGCTGGTGTAAATCAAGGCAATACAGTGTAGTGCTCCTCCAGTACAGGGAAGTCAGAGGTTTTTTTAAAGTTAAATTCCTCCTAAATTAAGACACAAGAGCAAAGTCAGGAAACACATGCACCTGCAACCCCATAAAAGAAGCCTCCTTTCTTTCCAACATTAGCTTCCAAGCACACACGAGCTCTTATTTGCAAAAATGATTTTCCAAGGTCCTCAATTTCTTGGACAGCACAACATTTTCCATGAACTGTGAGACTATAACATGCCTCACCACATTCAAATTACACTTTTTAAAGCTTCTTGCTGCTTACTCATAGTTTTTATATATTCTTGTAAGAGTTCACAGTTGCTCTTATATTTCAAATCCAGGGGAGAAAAGGGTTAAGTACAAACCTCCAAAGCAAGGGCGGGCAAATACTGACCTGCAGGCCAGTTCTGATCTGCTAGGGTGAGCCCCTGCTGGGCCCCCCACACTGCCATATTTATCTGCACCTCTGCAGGTACCGGGGAATTACAGCTCCCAGCCAATGGAAGCTGTGATCCACATACCTTCAGAGCTGCAGGTAAACATAGTAGCAGCAGCCCACCAGGGGCTAATCCTGGTGAACCACCACCCTTTTATTGCCCACCCCTGCTCCAAAGCTTCATTAAGAACTTTATTGCCTGCAGAAAAGCCTACACCAGGAGTCAGCAACGTACGACCCGCATGACTTAAGTGGCCCGCAAGATGATTTTCAGTGGCATGCACAATGAACAGGATCCTCCTTGCTCCCCCCACCGGCAACGGGGAGCCCATGCTGGTGATCCAGCAATACCCCTCCCCCCACAAGATTGGAGCCAGCACCAGCTTCCTGCGGGCAAGGGGGAGCCCGGAGGTTCCGTGCTCGATCCAGCTTGCGGGGAAGTGAATGTGTGCTGCTCCTCCCCTCCCCACAGGAAAAGCAGGAGCAGTGCCCAGGGCAAAGCCAGAGCAGAGCCCAAGGAGACCAAACAGGGCACACAGTGAAGAGAGCCCCTCCCCCGTCCCAGGAGAGCGGCACAGCCCAGGGAAGGAGGGTTAAATCTTGGCACACCACTTCGGAAAGGCTGCCGACTCCTGGCCTACACACTATAATTCCAAAACGACTGCTGACTCCCACGAAGGAAGGATTAGAATGAAAAGGGGGGAAGGGGGAGGAGGCAAACTACTTCAGACAATCCACTACACAGCTCCCTGTCCCCTTAATTTGAAAACTTGGCTTCAGAAAAGTTTCAATCACTACAGTATGGGAATGCCTTGTGCTTTTCAGGAAATATTTTGGCTTTGTATTTCCACTACACAAAACAACTTCCCGCTGAGGTAAGAAAGACCCTGACAAGAGGGGGGAGAATCAAATTCAGGCAACCTAGATAGCCACAACTAGGAGGAAAAGAAAGCTATGCCAATTATTCCTTTAGCTCTAGAGCTCTATTTCATCTGAAGAAGTGGATTGTGCCCACGAAAGTTCATGAGACCATGTACATTTTTGTTAGTCTCTAAGGTGCTGCAGAACTATTCATTGTTTTTTTTAAAGTTTTTTTTATGTAACCATTGTATTCAAACCCCCAGCCTAACACAGATCATTTTTGTGGGTTTAGTGTGTACTAAGTAACTACAGAGTTCTCTTAAAATCTCTCCAGAATGCTAAACATGACATGTCTATTATTATCTTCAGGAAAACAGCTGAAAGCTCAGTTCACAACAAACAATATCAGCTTTCCCCTTGATAAATATCTAGCTGAGTTCCTGACCTTCCCAGATTTCTCAGCTGAGTTTCTCTTCCTGCACTGACTATTCATTTCTGCAATGCTTTCCACTGCCAAAACCAGTCAGCTACTTCAGTCCTATAAGCTAAAGAATCCAAACAGTTCCATATACAGTATTTTCCCATCATTTGCTGCATAGTTCACATTTCTCTGCAGTTTTCAAAGTTCTGAGAATTAATGACAAATGGTTATTGACCTTCCATTTAAATTATTCTCTGTCAGATAAGTAGTGTTATCTGAACAAGATGTATGTCTATCGTGCACTCCAAAATATCAAGTTTGTCCATTTGTACAACGCAGTTTTAGCAATGAATAAATAAATTTCTTCTGTGAAAGGAAAATGTGCCAACGGGAGGTTATAAAACTCAGTAAATCATAAAGCCGTACTGTGCAGGGCTGGTCTGAGAAACTCCCAGAAGAACTAAGGAATACCCCAAAGCTCTCCATGCAAGGCACCCTTCTTCAATCTGCCTTCTCTAACAAACACAAGACAGCATTTACATTTTAAAAAGCCACAAAATAAAAACCCTACCAAAACCTTGCTCTGCACACACAATTCTCCCCTGGGGACAGAAGGAGAGAATGAAGGAACCACATGACACAGTTGCACTGCTTAATGCACCACAGGTTGTACCTCCCTTAACTGAGGCTCTTTAGTCTGACAATATCCATCCTATCGGACCACAGAGTCCAGCTGTAGGGAGATCTGGCCATGGGACAGGAGAGTAACGGGGGGCTGGTGATTCAGTCAGGAGCCCCATGTATGTGGGGGGAGGGAGGAGAAGTGGGGAGGAGTGGTGCAGCAGGCCAATCTGACCCCAACAGCTGGGCAGTAGAAGGGGGCAGGCAGCGTCTGCCAGCTCTGGTCCTGGTGGCAGCCAGGAAGCTCCGGGCCTGGCTGCGCAGCTTTGGCTCCAGCCATGCAGCTCTAGTCCCAGCAGCAGCAGAGCCAGCGGGAGCGAGAGAGCTCAGGCCCAGGGAGCAACCAGGCAGCAGCGGAATGGTACTAGAACCCTCGCGGTGGATGCTGGGGGAGGGAAGGCAGCGATTTCCCACAGGTCAGGAGGGGAGAGACCTCCCCTGGTCTGGCAAATCCCCATTCAGGACCAGTCAGGTTCTGAGGGTGCTGAACCAGGGAGGTCCAATCTGTATTGAAAAGCACTCTCATACTACAGTGATGAGGGCAGTATAACAACCTTTACAGAATAGAATGAGGAGTCCTAACAGTCCAGAACAAGGGCTGTTAGGGAACAGTTAATATTTTATAACATTCACAACAAAGTTTCCATCCTCCCAGCTAGATGCAAATGTTAAAAACAATCCCAATTTGTCCAAACTTTATGCTGTATCCCCATAAGAATGTCAAGCAAAGATACAAAATTGTGTGGGATGCTGTCCTAAAATGCCTGTAAGTGTATAACGGGTGAAGCAACAGCAAAAAGAACAGTGGTATTTAGGAAGTTATTTGCTATATTCAGTTAGAGCCACTGAAACACATCTTTGTGGAGGAAGGAGCAACAGAATGTTTAAGGACCACTAACTGAGAAGGAGAAAGACACTCACCACTAGGGATGTTAAATTTCAATTTATCAGCTAATCAAGTAGTCAATGGAAATTCCATCAACTACTCGATTAGTCAATGGGGGGGGGGGGAGGCGCTCACTATCCTGTTGCGCCTCTTCCGCAGGTGGCTCTTGTACATTTCAAAGGGAGAGGAGCAGCAGTCGGACCGGCACAAATGGGACTGTTTCAATCCCCACTCACATCGTTTCTGCGCTGCCCTCTGCCTCCCCTACCACTACGGAGACAGTGCTGGGAAAGAACTGGCTTTTAAGCTGGCTCCTGCTCTCCGCCCCCCCCCCCCATCCCCATTGCTGCCTCTCTCTGATAGAGGCAGCAAGGGGTGGGGGAAAGCAACTAGTTGCGTTCCTACTCGACTACCTGATAAGCATTTGAGTATCCAGTAGTTACATCCCTACTCCCCACATTCCCCTCGCACACCAGAGACTAGGGGGGCAGTGGGGAGGCTAGAGCAGGAGGGCAGGATCCCCAATGGTAGGGGGAGGGCCCTGAGCCTCAGGAGCCAAATCCAGGCAAGCTGGAGGCTGCATCCAGCCCCAAGGCCTTAGGTTCCCCACCCTTGGTTTATCTCTTAGTAACTCAGGGTGATCTGCCTTCGGTATCTCTATTGCCCCCATCACCGCATTATCTAGATACCAAGTACTTGATACTTTGTTTCACTCTCCTTGTCACTTTTACATATAATGACATTCATAGATAAGCTCTCCTTTACCAGGGACAAAGGACATTACCAATATCTTGTATGCTGCCTGGGGATTGTACAAGTGAAGTGGCTCATCATGAAAAATTTAACTGATAATGGGCCATGGGAGACGCCTATCCTACAACGAATGGACTTTCCTATTGACGCTCCATCTGGAGTATAGGTAATGGCTGCTGCTGTGAATATGCAAAATTGTGCATGCTTGCATGACTTGCCTATGTGACTCTATACTCCATCTTACTTGTAATTATCCACAGTAAGAACAACAGGATTCCCTCCAAATGGCAGAAGCTATGAAAGACTGTGAGCACACCCACCTGGACGCCTCTTGACTGCACCAACATCTTTACTGCTCTGACTGCTGGACTACAGATTTATACTACCATGAGCATTCTTACAAAGAGACGGAGATCCTTCCAATGATTTGGATACAACTAGAGACTTTGTGGAAGCCACCTGTTTATTCTGTTACTGCCACAAGACTGAACCAAGGACGTTGGCAAATACTGTATTTCATTCCTTTACATTTTAGATACTAAAGGATTGGCAACAGTCATAGGGGTTGGATATAAGGGTGTGGGGAGTGCTGCAGCACCCCCTGGTTTTGCACCTGGCTTTCCCACGCCCAGGGGCTGATCCTGCTGCCAACCTGCCACTAGCTCTGGTAGCCTTCAGTCCCAGCCTCTTGGTGTCCTCTCTGGGCTCCTTCCATCTTCACCACCCCACCCCTGAGGGTCCCACCTCCAGCCATCCCCACCAAGGGCTCCATTTCAGAAGGGCAAGGGGGAGTGCAGCTGCGTGCACGATGCTGCGTGCTCTTCTTCCCGTTCCCTTGACTATCAGGGAAAGAGGGGAAAGTACACAGCTTGTGTGCATTCCTCACTCCTGGCTAGTGAGGGGAGAGGGCAGAGTGACAACGCATGCAAGCGGTGTACTTTTCCCTCGCTCCCTGACCATGAAGGGAGGGGGAAGAAAAGCAAGCAGTATCCTGGTACACGCAGCTAAAGCTCCCCACCCTCCTGGCCTCCTGAAACGGCACCCTTGACTCCACAGGCTCTGCAGCCCGTTGTCCCCCAGGTCCGGGCCACTGACCACGGAGACTCCACTGCAGCTCAGGTTTCTACCGCTGGTCTGGGGCTCTGCAGCCATCTCAAGCTGTGGCTAGGGTTGCCAACTCTCCCAGACCAGACGCTATTTGAGGCAATGGCATCTGGGAGTGTTAGCAACCCTACATGTGACCCCTGGCTGGACGGTGAGGCAAACAGGGTATGGGGGGGGGGGATCCACAGGGAGGTTCAGTAACCCCACCATAAAGAACACACTGGCAAAAGTGTGATTTTGGGTAAGATCAGTTATATACTGGCCTGGCTGGGTGGCTATTCCTTTGAGGAGAATGGTTGTCAAGAACCACTCATCTCTGATTCCATTTTCTTTTTTGCGAGGGGATACAAAGGCTCGAAAAAACTGTTTTTCTGACTCCCTGTTAGCCAAGGTGGTGAGAAAGAGGTTTCTTTTTGTGACTGGTTAAGTATATCTTATGGAGGAAAAGCCACCTGCATTTTGAAGTGTATTTACCCTGTTTCTCAGCAGTGTGATCTGATTTTGGTATTCTCAGTTATGACTCATGATGGCATGGTTACACAAGGCAGGTAGTAATTGTACAGCCTACAAAAGTGAAGATGGACTAGCATTTCCTACATACATTCCTGGGGGGGAGGGAGATGAACTTGTGTAGAATCGGTTGTGTATGTATGGTCAACAATTGTATATCTTCAGACAACTTCAAGAAAAAAATGGAGTTTGAGCATAATAGTTGATTGTCTGCAGTATGGATTGTTTTAGATCAGTTGTTAAAATGACTCAACATTATGTAAAATGCCTCTGTATTTTTTAAATTTGAAAGAAACTTTTATACACCTACTGCCCTGTTTCCTTCTCATGCAAATCAAACACACTCAGTATTTTTTTTCTATAAATAAAAAGATTTTTTTCCATCCCTCATCCCATTTTACAGGTAGAAAACCCAACTTCATTCAACATGGATTAAAAAAAACAGTTAGAAATGGGAATGAAAAAACAATTTTACAAGTCATGTAGTAGGAGATGCTTGCTTTATCAGACATGGCTAGAAGCCTGCTTCCAGCCTGCCTACAGACTAGGCTGTTTTCCTGTTTGGGGATGTTTTACATTTGAAATACTTTTGCTTGCAACAACATTTGTTCTGTACCAGGGAGGAGATGTCACACAACTGGTCTGCTTTTCCAGCACCTCCCTTCTGTTCTCATTGATATAGACAACAAAGCAAGCACTAGTGAGAGGTGCTACAGAAGCAGAATGATTGTTCAGACATGCTCCATTTTGGGATATTTAATTTTTTATTAAAAAATTACCTCAAATTAATTAGTAGGTTTTATACTAAAATATGACTATTAATTGAGTGAGTCCTATGTTTTGTCTGCATAACCAACAGGAGATTTGTATTTCTCTACTGCATTCTTCTGTGACCATTCTGCAAAAAAGACCATGAGATTATAGTGTTATTTTCATGACTCGAGATCCAACACCATCCAGCATTAGAATTTCTTTCGAGTAGCCACACAAGTGCACAGCTTACAGCAGTGGTAGGCAGACTGCAGGCTGCATGTAGCCCACTGGGGTTTCACCTGCAGCCCACAAACTCCCCCCGTCTCCATGCCGTCTCCATGCACCAGTCCTCCATGCAATGGGGCATTGGAGCCCCACACTTCCTAGCACTTTCAGAGTGCCATGAATCACCTGATTTGCACTCTGTCCCCATCCCTCCCTCTCTCCCAGAGCTTGAAAAGCCACAAACAGCTGATTTGTGGAGTTCCAGCTCTGGGAGGAGGAGGATGAGCAGGGACAGAAAGGGACTCTCCAAAACTACTGGAAGGAAGGGGGAGGAGCAGGAAGTGTGGGTCTCCAATGCCCCAGTGAGTGAAAGGGTCATGGAGGAGGGGGAAAGACAGAGGGTCTGCAGGCCACAGGTGGAACCCTAGTGGGCTGTGAACCACAGGTTGCCCATCAGTGGTCATGTGGCCCACTGAAATGAAAGAGGGCCACTCATCACTCACTCTTCTGTGTTGCCCGTTGCTGGCTTACAGGGAACACTGGCTGGAACACCTATGCACTGAGCTTAGAGATGTAAAATCCTGTTTGATTAGTTCACGGGTTAAACATTAAGTTTAACGGGGGAATTCCAGCCCTCCCCGCACTGCTGCTTCTGCCACCCCCTCCCAGCCCTAACAGGGTTAACCGTTACCAGGAGCGGCCCGAGGCAGGCTGCAGCAGCTGGCGCCCCCGCCTGCATGGCCATGACATCATCATCGGGCGCCCGGGCCGGCGGCACCCTAGGCAACTGCCTAGTTTACCTAGGCTCACGGGCCGCCCCTGACCATTACCCAGTAAGCATCACCCACATTCACATCCCTAACTGAGCCACACAGATATTCTTTTAGTGGACAGGAAAGAGTAAAAGATTCAAATAGTTACAGATGTTTCTATTAAGAATTATGATGAAAAGTTTCTGCATGCTTTTTATCAGCGTGATTGACCTCAAGGGGAACAAAATCTGAATCACTAAACATGACTAATATTTTAGAAACCGAGCCATATTCTATCTTATTTTTTATATACAACTCCCAAAACTTCTGGATAGTTTGGAATGGATATAAATCTGTATGATCCGGAGTTTAACTAATCTCTAATTGCAGGAGACAAAGGAACATTTGTGGGGCATGGCTAGGGGCTGGGTCAGCCCCCACAGGGGACTGGAGTAAGCACCACTCAGCCACGCTCTGGGAACCCAACCCCTGACTTCATCCTTTTACCCTGTCCACGTCCCTCTCCCAGCTGGGGGCGGGGGGAGATTCAGATGGGGGTGAGGGAGGGCGTGAAGTAAAGTTTGGATGGGTTTGGGGAAAATGCTGTATATTCCTTTGAAGCATCTGGTACTGGTCACTGTTAGAGACTTGAAATAGGATTACACAGACCATCATCTGATCCAGTATAACAATTCCATGTACAAGAGTATACCACAGTCCTGTAACTTAACTAATTGGTTCTTACTATTATATATATAAGAACATAATGTTATTACCTTTTTCATACTGATATTATATGTGAGGAGAGTTCATTTCAGTATGAATGATCAATGAACTGCTTAAATGTACACAACTCTACTTTGGAATACACTTAACCATACCTAACAAACTAAAAAGGAGTATCATTAATTTTAAATTAAGGGGAAAACCATCTCATTAAATTACAAATACATACTCCCCGTAATTTGCCATATTCAATTACCATAACCATAAATATTTATAAACAATGCAAAAGAGAAAAAAGTATAGCTCTTCACTACTATCTACACTGTTAGTTGTTTGGGGATGATGCTGTATTCCTTTTGAAGAGAAATTAGAAGGTGGCCCTATTCTGCTTTCAGGGTTATAGTTTTCCCATTCCCACCTAAACATATTATTACGGAACAGAACACAATAAAATATCAGTTAGCAGAAACTATCTGCTTGTTGTCACAGATATGTTGCGTTCATTTAGGAATACCTGGTTTTACAACAAAGACTGCCAACTTAGTATTTTGACTACATATTCCATGACATCTCTATGAAAGAATAGCCAGTTATACAAACCCTCTAACCCTAATTCTCAGAAGTTAGATCAGGTAATAAATTTTATCTGAATGAAATTGTATCTAGTTTTAAATGGTTGGAGGGTCATTTTATTTTAAGTGGAATGTAAAAACAATTGTCTGTTAATTTGCATACTAAAAGTACTGCATTCTTGCCCTACTTTCTGACCAAACTTGAAACCCAAACATCAGTCAAGGACAACCCTTCCCTCTGGTCCTTTTAGACTAGTGCATATATATAATAAAATTAATTTGTTTAGGCACCAAGATGTCTGCATTTCAGTGGTAGAATCCTCCTGTAGAAAATATATACCAGTTTGTGGAGTACTTAGGGAGCCTTCAGGATTAAATTTATTACTCAATATTGACAGTTCCCTGCATAATGACAATGACAGTTGATAAACTGACAAAATCTCAGTCTCTCGGGCTAAGTCTACAATACAGAGTTTTTGCAGAAAAACAACCATTTTTCCGCAAAAACTTGCGGAGCGTCCACACCTCAAGCACGTTTTTGTGCAAGTAAATTGAAAGATCAGAGGCGCAATTGGTAATCCTCATTCTACAAGGAAGAATGCCTTTTTGCACAAGAGCTCTTGCGCAAAAAGGTGTGTGTGGACAGGGAAGAGCAGTTTTTTGTACAAAAGAGGGAAGAGGAAAAAGCACAGGTGCCCTGGTGGACATTCTGTCCATAGCAATCACTGCTTACTTGTGAGAGAGCATCCAGGCAGTCTCTTTTGCAAAAGCACATCGATTTTCCGATGCGCTTTGCAGTACGAACGCTCTCTTGCTCAGTAAGTTTTTTCAGAAGACAAAAACTTCTTGTGCAAAGTCTGCAGTCTAGACATAGCCTCAGACATCCTAACTCCTCTGTACTAATTAAGCAGGCGGCCACGCGGCCAAAGCGTTTCCAACTCCTACTCACTCAGGTAAACCCTAACCTACAGCTGGAAGAGAAAGCTACTTCAAGAACTGAGGATCTCCTTCCCTTCACCCAGAAATTGTAAAGACTGTTATTTGAAATCGCTTTTAGTTCGAAGACACTGAGAGTTAAGAGTGTGTTCGCTCATTTTCGTTCGCTACCAAACTTACAGAAGCGCCTAAGTGAAGAACAGCCTGCATCGTCATTTTTACAGTCAGGCAGTGACGAACAACAGCCGCCAGTTGTAAACTCAGGTTTGAAGTCTCCAACAGGACCAGTAACCCATTCCAAGGTATCAGGCTGCATGGCCCCTGAATAGTTTGAAATACTGGTTCCTGTGACTTTAAAAAGCGCATCGACTCTCCCTTGCAGCGTAGTGGGTGCCTTTTGGGTCGGATCTTCAAATTCGAGCTCTACAAGGCCATTCACGAGCTTTGCTCTGGGATCCTTGGTCAAATCGCCAGACATTCAGAGCCTTGTTTATCTCCTTGCACCAATATATTGGTTCCCCCACCGCGCTCATAGGCGCTCTCACGAGGAGCTCGATTAGGCCTGGATGGGGACCGATATATTTATTGGTGCAGGAGACGAAGGAAGCTCTGAGTGTCGGGAGCTTGGGCCAAAGATTCTGTTGGCGGGGTACGAACCCAGGAGTGGCCCGAGTGAGTATCCGCTTGACCCCAGCCCAGGTGAGTGGATTATCCCATTGGATTAGCCCCAGGGAACCCCGCCCATGGTCCTTTCCTCAGCCGGCAGCCCTCGCTCCTCCCGCCCCGTAGGCGCCAGCCCGCTCTTACCCTGGCCGCAGGCGCCCCGCTGGATGGCGATGACCGGCGGCTGCTGCAGGCGCTCGGAGCGCCGGCTGGCCGCCCGCAGCTGGCACAGGTTGCCGTAGGTCCTGGCATCGCTGCCGCACACGGGCTCGCTGCTGGTGCAGACACAGAGCCCGACTCGGGCTCGCTTCCTCACAGTGGCCGTGGCCGCCACTCCCCCGCCGGGGGGGAGCCGGCACTGGAGCCCCTCGCCGCAGGGCGACTCCCCGGCGGGCCCGCCGCAGGGCTCGCCCTCCTGGGCCGCGCACACCAGGCAGCAGCCGCACGCGTCCAGCGCCTCGCCGCCCGCGCAGGCGGCGGGCACGGCGGGGCAGCGCGCCCGCTCGCAGCGCTCGGGACAGCTGGGCGCCGGCTCAGCCGCGCCGCCGGGTAGCAGCAGCAGCAGGCAGCAGCCGCCGGCCCAGCTCAGCCACAGCAGCATCCCGGCGAGGGGCGACAAGCTCCGAGAGCCGCCGGCAGCAGAGCCTGATGCAGCCCCCAAGATGCTCGGAGCCCGGCAGCCAAGCCCCTGCAACCCGAGCCCCTTTCTGCAGCAGCAGCGAGGGCCGCGGTGCCAAGGGCAGAGAGGGTCCCCCCCCCAGGCGGGCGCTGCGCGGCGAAGACTGGGCAGAGCTCGCCCTCAGCCGGAGCCGCACAAGGCAGGACTTAGCGGCTCGGCTCAGGAAGCGGCCAAGAGCGTGCGGCGAGGGACGGCCGAGGGGGGGGGGGGGGACCTGCCGGGGCTGCTTTATAAACAGCGTCGTATGGAAAGAAGCTGCGTGCGTCGAAAGCGGCCCATTGGTTTGCGCGGCCTGGAAGGGGACGGGACTTTAGGAAGGTCAGCAGCTTTCGCAAGGCGGGGGCGGGCTGGAGGGAGGGGACTGGGACACAGGGCAGAAGGTAGGAGTGGGACAACACCACCAGGGTGGAGGGCAGAGCCTAGCCGCCTTCCTTACCCAGACATACTCCAGGATTGTGCCTGCCAAGCATTAGAAAGTGTCAGACACAAATGAGAGGACTGGAGAAAAATAAACCCATTTCTGTCCTAACATGAAGTTAACAAGATGGTGCCAGAAAGTTGCAAAGCGGGGGCGGTGGGGTTGAAGGAGGTGAACAATGAGACAGCAGCAACATGTCTTAACACAATTATTTGGCTGGGTTAAGAATGATTTCATATTTTCACTTGGGAGACATACTACTAACCAGAGACCCCTGGGATGGGTAGCCTGTACAAAGGAGAACAAGGCCTTGTACTGGTGTGGAAAGTACCTGGGATCTTTTTCACATAGCAACTACTAGCATCTTACTAATGTCACAGCTGTGTAAAGCTACTTTTTTCCTCTTGTATTTTTGCAAGTGAGGAAATAGCCCAAAGTAGGTTCTGTACATATATTGTAATTTTTACATGCCCAAGATAGAAACACCTCAGTTATCACATACACATGTGTAAGTCTAGTCTTTGCCCTTTATGTATTTTTCAAATGGGGAATATTTACCTACAGAAAAGGGTTCCAGTGTCTTTATTGCCTTATTGGATATAATCTGTAAACTATTTTTGGATAATGGCTGGAAAGTAAGTAGAAAGCAATGGCTGTATATATTGGTGTTTTTCAATTCTTTGAAATACTCTTTATTGTAGGGAAACAGGCACCCTATAAGCATAAATGGATCAACACTGCAGAGAAGATAGCTAATTATACATATATTTAGCACCTATTAGAACCCAGGATACCAAAGCACAGCACACACTATTGGAAAGATAGCATCAGTGATAGGCAATGTATTTGAAATGCAGAGGTGCATGGAAAGGGGAAGGAAGTCTGGAGCAAGCACGGCTGTGGTGTCCAACCAGTTCTGAAGCAGTAGCCACTATACTGGCTCCTGCTATAGGGAAGTAGCCACACTCAACGGGCCAAAGAGCCACATGTTGCTAGTATGCTAGACACCATGTCTCATGGGAAAATCCTTACTCTAATGAAAAAGTTGTGCTACCCTACACACCAGTTACCTGTTTGAAAAGGTTGGAAGAATGTTGCCAGAATTTGAGCCTGTGGTTCTAGCATGTAAATGTTATGGACCTAACTTAAGATCACAAAGGCCAAGTCTACACTGGCACTTTACAGAGCTATCTAGTCAAGACAGTAGGCTCATGGTTGAGGTGGCTCACTTGTCCCCCCACCATGCAGACATGCTGTGTTTAGCCCACATTGCCTTGATCGGTGCTAGTGTTAGGTTAGTATGTCTCCTCAAGCTGGGAATCATATCCCAGCTCAATAGCTTTCTGTATTCAGGGTGCATTAAGGACTGCACCACAAACATAGAATATAACCCAACAGCATATTTTAATTCAAAAACTAGTAGTGCACTTACAGAAAAGGATATCTGATCATGATTTCCATCTGCTTTTTCATAATTTTTCCCTTACCTAGAAGATATTTGTTGGTGAGAGAAGTTTTCAGGCCACAGGCAAAGCTCTTCTTCAGGTCTGAGAAAGAGGGAGACACATAGCTAAATGCAAGGCAGAACAGATCGCTTAGGATAAGTAGTTAGAACATATTCCAAAAGACCATTCAAGGCAGAGGGGCTCATTAACACCTTTATAGATACAGGACAAAAGAGGAGGGGTTTCTTGAATCTCTCATTTCTGGCCTTCAAACCACCCTCAGTCTCTGCAAGGGCATCAGACCCTGCCAGAACAACAGATGCAAAACCTGTGTATCTTCACTTCTGTAGTGATCAACACCCCTTACAACATGCCATTAAAAATCCATAGATCTTACACATTCCTGCAACATGTCTGTATCTCATCCAGTTCACTAAATAACTCAACTATTTGAAACCAATTAGACTACTCAGATAATTAAAAGCTAAGTATGAGCTCCACAGTTTTGCTGGATTGATGCCTAAATGTTTGACTCGATTTCTTATTGTAGACCTGTTAGGCAATCTCTTCCAAATCTGTAGACAGAAACTGTCTGGAATTGATGGGTGAAGGTATCACATAATGGTATTGCAATAGCATAGTGGTTCTCAAAGTGCAGTCTGTGGACCACTAGTAGCCCCCAGCTGCCTTCCAGGTGGTCCAAAGCTTGAGTTCAGCTCCCTTTTCATCCCCCACGCAGCCGTGATGCTTGGAGCTCCAGCTCCGGCTTCCAGCTCGAAGGGCGTGCCAAGGGGCCGGGGGAGAGAAGAAAGCCCCAACCAAACCTTGGGCCCCACTCACATCCATCCCTGGTGCCCCCAAGAGTTGCCCAAGCTCCCTGCCCATCCCTGCTGGGCAGCACAGGGACCCCACACAGAACCAGAACACGCCCCCCCCGCACCCAGGGGATTGAGGCCCAACCCCCACGCTGCTGCTGCTCTGCCCACCCTGGCCTGCCGGCACGTGTGGATCCGCAGGTAGGAAAGGTGGGTACAGGCCACCCAGGGCCTAACTGAGACTGTCCCCAAGGAGCTACCCCCACGCAAGATCAGTGTCAAGGGTTAGGGGGGTGATGAGTGTGCCAGGACTGAGGAAACAATAGGGTGGGGGAGACTATGATGGAGCCAGATGGCGGGGGGGGGGGGAGGGGGGGAGCGCGCGATGAGGCAGTGGGGCAGGCTGGTGGAGAAGGAAGCAATGGGATGGGGGAGTCCACCCCAGTGCCCCCAAGAGCCACCCAGCTCCTTGCCCACTGCCAAGGGTGGCACAGGGACCCTGCTCAGAGCCCAGACCCCTCCCCAGGGAGGGGTGGGGGGAGTGGGGTCCAGAGGTGGGGGAAGTGGGAGCTGGGGTGTGATGCAGTCAGGCTCAGTATTAAAGGACCTGGGGGCACATGGTAAAGTGTGACCCCTTCCCATAGGCAATGCTGTGCAAGGAGCAGACCCCAGGGACTGCCCAGAGCTTGATCTATGCCTGAGAGCGGGATGGACAGAGCACAAGCCCCGAACCAATGCAGGCCTGGCCTGCTCTCAGGGAGGACAAGGATGCCCAGGTCAGTCCATTGCTCTGAAATCACCCCCCACTCTAACAAACTAGACCCCCCCAGCTGGGGACAGAACATCAACCCCTTTAGCATCACATCAGAGAACTGAGGTCAGCACCAATCAACAGTTCTTCCTGAAACCCACTGAACAACTGTCCAGTGCTGACACTGGGAGCCAGCATCTCTGGCAGGGTAAATGAATTGGACAGTCATGGGAGTGGGGAGCCAAGGAGCTACTCCCTGGCCAGGAGGGAGCTGAGCTCCCTCTCCACCCTGCTGGGAGAACGGCAACAGTGATGCACTGTCCAGAGGCTTTCCCTGATGCAATGGGGCACGAAGCCAGGTAAGCGTCCCCCACTCATGCTCAGACCGCTATACCTCAATCCCCCTCACTCACTCCCCTCCTCCTGCCAAGACCCCGCACCCCCAGCCTGTTCTACACCTTCCCTTGCTCCTACACCCTCCCTCCTGGCCACACTCTGGACCCTCCCTTGCTCCAGCACCTCCCCCCGACTAGACACCTACCCCCACCTTGCTCTTGCACTCTCCCTCCTGGCCACACTGCACCCTCCCTTGCTCTTGCTCACACCCTACTCCCAGCCTACTTCTGTACCCTACCTCCCATCCAGACCTTGCACCCTCACCCCCTCCTGCACCGCATCTTCCACCCAGATCCTGCACCCCCCCATCCCTATCCCACCTGTGGCAGCCCTGTCCCCCATACTGAACCCCTCATTTTTGTCCACCCCAGAGCCTAAGGGGGTCCACAAAATCCATTAAACCTGGAACCACAGAAAAGTAAATCTGGCTTATGGGAAGCCCTGCACCTCAGTCCTCTGTCCCTTCCTCTCGCCCCATGGGGCTGGAGAGCCAGAGGAGTGAGGAGTCTCAGTTAGGGGCCACATCAGTGAGGGTTGGGGGTTTTGGAGGTTTTTTTGCTTGTCACTTGTGAGGTCCCCAACTGATTTTTCTGTGGGTCTGTGGCCTCCAACCCAAAAAAGGTTCCCCACCCCTGCCATAAAGAAAACATTGAAACCTTGTGTGTTGGACATAATTAATATTTTAAATAAAGTAACATGAGAAAGTTAAAACACTTAATTGCTTAATAATTTAAATTAAACCAATTTTCCCTAGCTACAGCACTAGCAAAATGGCTCAGGAGTAATTATGTAATTAACGGTGAGTTTCCATTACCAACTGGTGGTCCGTGGAAAGGTTTGCATTGAGTCAGGTGGGCCATAGGCCAAAAAGTTTGAGAACCACAGCAATAGCACAATGTGTCCTTTATTATAGAGGTAACAGTCCTGACTCTATAATTATAATTGCACTAGTTTTGCATTTAAAGCATCTTTGAGTATGAAAAAATACATCAGACCTTCCCCCAAAATTACAATACCTTAAATACAGAACATTTTAATAAGAAAATCCATTAATTAGGATGAGTTAAAATTAATTTATAACTGAGATAAGACTGGCAATCAGCATTAAAAAGCCAAAGAAACTCAAGATGCTGGGAGATCTAGGTTCAATTTTTTGCTTTACCACCGACTTCCTGCATGCTGTTGGGTAAATAGTGTGCCTCAGTTCTGCATATCATTAATTGGGAATTATAGCCCTTTCTTAGAGTTATTGTGAGGATAAATTAATCAAAGACATGCTCAGATGTTAAATGTATGAGGGCCACATGAGAATCTACAAACACTTGAGAATAATAGGGGTTTAACGGCATCCTGGAAAAATATGGATAATACACTGTGGCTTTAACCCCTTCTCCCCCCATAGTTTCACTGTGGTATGGTATTCTTTATGCATTGGCACCATATGCCGTTTTAACAGATGCCACTTTTCAACAGAGATGGCTGCATTTTAGCAGTGGGCAGTGATTCTTTCTGCACGTTTGTGAAGCGTTTCCAAATTAATTGACGAAAGACATTTAAACAGATTTAGAATTATTATGATCATAGATTTTAAAAAGAGAGCATCATTTTTAGGCTAGGTTCCATAACAAAAAGTTGGCAACGAAGAGTCAAACAAGTAAAAACAATTCACTTTGTTCAATTTGTTATGCAAAAGACCATAACATTGGCCCTTAAAGAGTAGAGGGGGACTCTGAGTTTAAATTTCTATTTTCTTCTGGCCTTGGATTTTAGTGCTAAGCAGAAATTTCACTTCTGAAGGATGCGGGTTTATCTGTGACAATAGACACATTGGGAATGCTGGTCACTCACCCGGACAGCCTCCCAGAAAGCGACCCCCACTGACATTGCCAGCTAGACAATCTCCTCCCTCATTAGCATGATGGTTTTATTTACTTTTTATGTAAATACATTCCCATTGTCTCTTATCTTGGAAGTACTTTCCAAGGGATAAAAACACATTCTTTTGTCTAAGATGAGGTAAAATCAGCCCTGCCTGGGCAGACATATTTTAAGAACATAATTCCTGTGCTTGTAACTTTGCATTTGACCTCTATACATACACCATATAATAAATACCAATTAGTATGTCCTTAGTTTTCTATTTATATCTTGCATGATAACTTTTAGAGACATCTTGGGTAGACTTTCCTACCAAAAGTCTAACATATCACAGAACTATTATGTCCCTCCTAAGAGAAGTTTGGCAGCTTTTGAAACCAATTGGTAGTTCTGGCAATATCTTGTCAATGCAAGTTATGTTAGTGTTAGGATTGATAGTTTTATTCTTTTTTATATTTGTATTTTAGGTTTAGTAATGTAAGGTAATATATAATCATTTAATATTGTAGTAAGTCAAATTCTTTAGTTAAGTATATAATCTGCTATATTTCCTTGTTCTAAAGTGTAGCGAGTAAAAGAGACAGGATCTCCTATTGTGTCTATGTCAATGAGATTAGAAATATTGAAGACCTGGGCCTTCGATGTGAATTGTTTTGATTTTAATTTTGTTTAAAATAAAACACTGCTGTTTACCTTTGAAGGATTCTGTGAGAGACACTGTTTGTATGAATGAGATACGGTGTGAAGGTCATCGTTAAAGCCAGATGGTCAAGAGAAAAGGGGGAGAATGTGGGGTGAAGACAAACTGCGAAGAAACATATTGGCGTCAGAAAAACCAGCAGTGCATACCCACGGTCAAGAATTGATCAGACTGGCAGAATTGACAGCTCTAACGGTGAAGGGCTGGCACCCCTGAAAACAACTGATTAAATCCAGGACAGGATGAGCCTTCAAGAGATGTTTGGGAATGATTGACATCAACAAGATAACATTCCGGTCACAGGCTGACAGAGCGGAATCCATTGATTTCAATGGAGAAAAGGATTATAAAAGCAGGGTGCTTTGCTATGGAACTTTAGGGTTGTTTTGCCACGAACTCCAGAAGAGCATCGGATTGATTGACCAAGAAAGGCCCTGCTCTCCCTCTGTGTTCAATCTAGCTGGCCACTAGACTGGTAACTATAACATCTCTCTCGCGCGCGCGTGCGTGCATATGAGAGAGAGAGAGAGAGCTGGATTTTGTAGCAGTTACATGTTTAAACAAATACATGTTTGTTAACATCCCTAGCAGGAAGGTGGTGCTACTGCATAACAGTACTTACATCAGGGGGGAAAACTGAAGCATAGAAACATACACCAGTAGGTCTATTAAAGGCAGTTTATATCAACCTAACTTTGCAGTGTAGACCAGGCTTCAATCTAGTCACCCACAAACTGATAGGCTGAGTGATTTAACCGTACCTTAAAGTCAGTGGTCCAGTAATTCGTTAAGACAGATTCTAAAGATTTGGAGCAAGTATAGCTCATTTTGAGAAGTAGGGGTGCAAGTTTTGGTTAGATGTATTCATGGAGATTTGATCACATGAAAATCTTTAATTAAAGATTAATCTTGAATTCTTGGATGCTCCAAGCCAATTCTGGACGGTTGGCAACCCTAAGGTGAAGGTAGTACAATGCTCAAGCTATTAAACATAGAAGAATGAAATAGAAGATGGAATGTATCAATGGAGAAGAAATCATTCACTTAGCCCATTCTGGTAAATGGTACAATAAAAATGTCAACAGCTCTTTAAAGTTATCTAAACTGATTTATTGACAATTTAAATGTGACTTTACAGGAAACAGCACTGGTTCTAAAATAATTTAACAATTTTCATAGATTTATAAAAGTACTGATAAATAGGAGACCCTGACAATTACCAGCCACAAATATATTTTCCTATGCTACTGAACTACAACAGTAGTTCTATTTTTAATAAGTCCCATAATGGAGCTGCTTTACCTCCACCCAATATGTAAAATTGCCAATACCAAAATATAGTAAAATGAACATGCAGTGCCAAAGCTGTACCACAGCAAGTGATTTTAGATGTGAGAACTACAGTAAAAATATTTCTATGCAAAGTGTCTCCCCATACAGTATGTACTTATGAAAAGTAAGCTTTCAAGAAATCATTGTTTTATTTTGATACAAACTACACTACTTGTTTAGACAGCTATAACAACACCCAACTCTGCACTAGATTTCATGTGATGTTGAAGAATAAAATGAAAAAGTATAATTTACAAATAGTATTGCCTTAAAAAAGTGTTTAGCTTATGGATTAAAAAGTTGAAGATGCTAATGGCTTTGAAACTAGATAATAATCTCACATTACACCAATTACTCTATTCTTGGCTCAACAAGTTACTGTGGGAAAAAAATCTGTATCTCTCTGGTCAGAAGTCAGTTTGGAATCTGGAGAAAAGATGGACCTTTCCGATACATAACTATTAAGTTCCAGAAGACTAACAGCATTACAACAATGGGAAATGTAAATCACAATAAACAGCAGCATATAAAGTGTGTGTGGAGAGGGGGGAATTTGGTTATAGCAAACACTGGCAAAACCTATGAAACCAGTACATGCTCAAGCTAATCAAATATTTGAAGTGTAAAAGTTCTTAGATCTTTTGTTTGCATCACTGAAGCCCATAACAATTCACACATGTAACAAATATTCAGTTTTATAAAAAACACACATATTGCACAGCTAGTAGAGGCAATACCAGAATACTGGTATCCCTAGCATAAGATTATCTATTTTAAATAATTATTTTGAACTAAGTTATTCAAATAATTTCACCCCAAGGTTCAAAACCATGTAAATAAGGTTCGTGTACACATTGAATCTCAAAATGTTTAACAAGATGAGAAAAAACACAGGCACTTTAAATAGATTAGTGCACCAAAATTACAGGCCACAATTGCATAACTATAAACAGTTCAGTACCAGTTTTGACATCAAACTAGATAAATGAGGTCTTTCACTGATCCAAATATAGAAACAAGAACTGTTCACAAAAGCACTGATAAGAAAACAAATCTCTCAAAAATAATCATAAACAATATGTTTAGACATTTAATAAAAAGTAATTGCAGCAAAGCTCAATGTAATGCAATATAAAATGGTTTACTTCAAAGGTGTAAGGTGTAGTAGTCCAATATCCCTTCCCCCATCCAAAACACCATTATAGGAGGGTCCATTAAAATCCAAATGTGCAAAAAATTACAATTCAACTTTAGGAGAGCATCAAAAATAGGTTTAATGTTCAAAAACAGCATTATTGTACTAATGCAAAATTTACAGCACCATATACTCAGAAGTCTAAGGTAGCTTAGAATTCTTAGTCTGGTAATATTTCAGTTGATACAGGTGATCCAATAGGAACAGAAGAGACCTTTTTATGCATATCCTGCTATCTGAAAAAGTTGTAACATTTTCAAAGGAGAGAAATAATTCGAGAGAGAGAAATACCGGTAATTCTCCCATATGCATAAAGTCTTAATCTGTCTTATAATTAAATTAAATAATCAAATTTGTATACTACATTTTCTATATTATACCATGTAATTTTAGGTTTGCCAAATTGAGAAATCAGAGCTGCTGGTACCTTACTTATTGGCAGCTGTACATTTGTGAATCATGTAGTTTGGCCCCTTCTTATTAGAAAGTGATTTATCATCAGGCTGTGAGAAAAAAAGCAGAAGGCCCATTTCTGACCCAAATTTAAGGCAATATATAATTATTTAAATATATAATTATATATGCAGGTACTTGTGTATACACATACTTCTGTATATACACACATACACAAAATCAGTGTTCCATTCTCTTTGTTCTTTCTTCCTAAACTCTTCTTTGGCTACAAGTCTGACCAAGGAAATTAGAGGACCAAATGGATCATTCTCCAAACACTTCCATGATTAGACATCACTGACTGGAAGGCTTGCATCATCCAGATCCACTGGGACAAGATCCTGTTCCTGAGTGCCATTTTTACTCTGAGGTTCCAATAGATCCTCTACAGTCACTTTGGAAGCTGATTCTCTTGGAGGGACAGCCTGGACCTTGAAGTTCCCTGGTTTGGCCTTGGTAAAAGATTCGCAAAATCCTCGCTTCTCCAAGGCAAGGCGTTTGGCATTAAGGTTTGAGACCAGAGCGTTGTTGTGAGAGGCTGTGGAATGTGAGGTGGCTGTTGTGTTGGCAAAACAGAAAGCATAGCTGGAGTCTGAAGAAGAGCTGGAATGCTCCTGTAAAAGGATATATATTTGTCAGAGTCAGTTGCAAATGTCATGTTAATAACTCAGTTTGAGACTTTACTCTGCAAAACAAGAAAACGGAAAAAACAAAGCAAAGCATCAGCCATGGCAGCAGAAAGTGGGTGCTTTCCCAAAGCAATGAATTTGTAAATGTGAGCTTATAGCCGAATGGGATAGCAAATAGTTTCTTCAGCTGAAGAAACTATGTTAGGTTTCTGAAGTCAAGCTTGGCAGCTCTTTACATTTTTATACAAGAATCTAGTAAACCCAAACTGATTTTTTACTAGTATGCTTAATGGCAATTAAACTTTTTGTTTTCAATACATGTTAAAGCTCACATCTGCAATGCCATAGATGGAAAAACTAATTGCAGGAGAAAAGTGTATTCAAGTGATATTTGGTATACAAATATATATTTACATCCCAAATTAAAGCACTGTGGAACTCTCACTGCTCCCTCCCCTTTGGATACTCTGCTGAATCAAGTATCAAATCACCATAAGAGGCCTGTCAAATTACAATTGTTGATCTATTTCCTGTTTTTGTTCTATTTTACTCTACTGAGCCATGATGAATCAATGTCTATAAAAAGTTAAAGAATCCTTTTCTGGAATCCTAATTATTGAAATCTTAGAAAATATTCTTAAAATAATGCCTTTGAATTTAGATGTCTATTTTATAATCCTCAACAGCAATACTGAAATAATTATTTAAAAAAAAACCTCAAGCTACTAATTGTACAGAAGTTGCTTTCAAGTAAGTGTTTATTACGGATACCTGCCATTCTGTTGAAAGGATTTTGGAAGTCATATTCATAAAATAAATCTACCACTATTTAAATATCTTTTTGCTAGAAAGGGAACAAACTATCCTTAACTATTACATTATTATTCAGACAGGCTGATACAGGGGTGGGCAATAAAAGGGCAGCATATTGCCAGGGTTTGCCCCTAGTGGGCCTCTGCCACTATATTTACCTGCGCCTCTGCAGGTATGGGCTTTTGCAGCTTCCATTGACCATGGGTCACCGCTCCTGGCCAATAGTATCTGTGGGAAATAGCACAAACTGGGACACCGCTTCCTGCAGCTCCTATTGGCTGGGAACAGTGAACCACAGCCAACGTGAGCTACAACTGCCCATACCTGTGGAGGCACAGGTAAATATAGTGGTGTTAGCCCACTGGGGCTAACCCTGGTGAACCAGATCTGGCATATGGGCTGGTATTTGCCCACCCTGGGCTAGTACATCATTGTCAGTTTTGACTTTGTAACATATTTACTATGATAAATCACCATAACAGGTCTGTCAAAGAAAGAGATGCTTTATGTGCGTTATCTAAAAACATTTTCATATCAATTGTCAATTTCAAGGATTCCAGAAAAACATGCTATTGGACAGATTTATAGGTATAATTAAGTTTGCAATGTTGTTTCTGCCAAATCAGCAATGTTGCCATTATATTAAAATAGAAGATATTTATATTTTCAGAACTATTATGCAGTTGTGTATATTATTATAATAGAATAGGTGTTTAAGAATTTAACTTTTTAGCCATTCACGTTCTTAGGAGCAATCCATGGACACTATTTTATATTAGTTTATATGTTTTTATGGTCAATAGCCCACTTGCCACACCACTTATTTTTAACAGCATAAAATGGTTATTAAAAAAAGCAGTCGTGCTAAGTACTATGTTAAACAAGCTGAAAGCTGAATCTAAAGTAAACTTCTGTGATTTAAGCAGTGGATTATGTTAAGTTTTCTAACAAACTACTTTTTGTCTAGATTTTACTACCTTATCTGATTATAAGTTCCTATTTTAATATACTATGCTGCTTCACTTTTTAAAGCATTTTTTTAAAATAATGTACAAGTTACTTCTAGTGAACCCTTCTACATTATGACTAAACCATTTCATGCATGAGTTTTAAAAAAGCCATGCAAATCAGGCTGCAAGATTATCCTTCCAATTTTTTCAGTTATAAAATACTTGTGTGCATGCACACATCTGTATTAGTTGCAGCTAATATTTATTTGTATTTTTGCTGTTACAAGGTGTCAAAGTTGTAAGGTAAAAAATGGAAATATGAACTCTCATGCAAATTTATCAAAATTTTAATACTTTTCTCTTTAAATTGTATTTTAAATGAGTAAGATTTGTACTATGAATATGAAAATGACATTGTTTTTGCCATTACTAATTTAAAAAAATCAAACTTAATTTTAGAAATCAATAGGAAATACTTAAGTGCAAACCTAATGAGTGGTGTGAAGTAGTGTGTGAGTTAGTATTAAAAAATGATAACTTAAAAACACAGTGGGATTAAGAGTTAATTTTACATAGTGTAAATTAGCATTTTAAATCCTAGCCCTCTGTTAAGAAGGCAAGTTTACATGAGAGCCCACATACGTGCTGCATTCACCAGTTCTTGATGTATACCTCTGTATACAAGGATTCGACAGCCTTCTGGCCTGCCGCATCTGGAACACAGTGCAAAGCTAAGATTAGAGTAACCTACACTTCAGAAAAAGGGTAGGAGGAAGAAAAAGAGAAAGTGTTGGCAATAGGTATAGCTAAGTTGCTTAGTCAGCCCCACCACAAAAGCGTATACAAACCAAACACCCATCTCCCTCTTTACCTCTCCCCCAGAAAACATTTTTTAAACTGAGTCTATTTTGTAATGGTAACATTTACTTAAAACATGACGCAGCTATAAAATTAGTAGCTACAAATACTACTGGTTCGATCAATAGATAGCAATCACATGAGCACACCATCAATATGACTTCATTTAATAGCCAGATTTCAAAACTTTGGTTTCCAATGTATTATGGGGGTTGATATACTCAGTTATTACAAAATATCACATAGCAAAAAAAGTGAAAACCATACCTTGCAGCATCTGAACTGTGAAGTATTCCATGATAAATCTGGACATATTTGATAACACTGTGACACTATAACTATCTTTAGCATGAAAAACAATAATTTGTAAAAAAAAAAAAAAAAAAAAAAAAAAAAAAAATCTTAACATTTCTAATCTAGGGGTCGAATGAAAATATATATATATATATATATACACACACACACATATACACACACACACAAATGCTGCCATCCACCTACTTAACAACTGTTATGATATAGGTCACAGTTGTACACACAGTTCAATAATGCTAGATGGTGTTCACACTGGATCTCCAACAGCAAAACTTCTAATTCACACAAATTATTTGCAAACCCTTCCAGCCTGAAATGCATTACATTTGGGACCATACCTGCTAACATGACAAATGGTTAATAGCTGATCCCAGGGATGTGCAAATTTAGTACCCAAAATGATTTTAACCAATCTTTTATATAATTTGATTGCAAAATTTAGCAATTAGCAAAAAATCTCACAAGAATTAACAAAGTTTCACTGTAGTTCTTCAGCTAATAGCAGCTTAGTGCTAAGAGTCCATACTGAACTCAGAGAAGTCTTCATACTCAGCACTTGCATTGTCTTTACACTTAAGAAAATGCAGTGCATACAAAACTATAACACTCAATGACCTCTCAATTAGAAATGCAAAATATTTTATGCAAATTTAATATGCATGAAAGTGCATACACAGGAGATATATTACTGCAGGACTGAGGGAAAGGGAAATTGACAGCTCTTAGAGGCAGTATGTTATCTACATCTCAAACACATACAGAAGCTGCTGATCTTCCAGGTCCCCGTTGTGCCACTATGGCCCCAGAAATTGCTTTTATCCAGCTGTGCATGTCCTCCGGGCTATCTGCCTAAATCAAAAGAAAATATTGAAAACAACATTAGATGGCTATTTAAATTGGGTGAAAATTGTTTGTGTACATGAGCTGTCTGGGAATACAATAATTACCCTAGAATTACCTTTCTTCCCCATTGGTAAGGAGGAGTAGGATTTTTGTAACTACTTACGATTTTGGAGCACAAGCCACCATGATTTTCAGTGGGATTTGAACTCCTGATACACTCAGGCACTTGTGAAAACCCACTCAAGATTATTTTACCATATCTGTAATATCCTTCCGGGTAATACTGTGATAGCATTTGTGTCAGAATTGTATTTTTTTTTAAAAGGTAACCATTGTAATTCTCACAGGATTTTAAGTGATGTATAATAAAGGGGATGTCACACCTTCATATTTCACTTTTGCTGATGCTTCCCATGAAATAGTAACTAATGTGATCTGGTAATGGAATCTAGTGAAATACTGCACAAAGCAATTCATATGGTTTATTGCTGGTGACACACACTGAATGAAAAGGTTTGGGGTTTTATTAAATTAGGGGTCAGCCAAATTTGCAGATAATGAAAACTGTTCGTCTACAGTCTCAAAACACTACATAGAGCACATGCCAATAGACTGTACAAACAAGTGTGTATTACACACACTTCAGAGGATACAGAAAATAAAGGTTACTCACCTGGTAATTGTTCTTTGAGATATGTTGGTTAACATCCATTTCAATCAGGTGTGTGCACATGTGTGTTCAAAGAAGCCAGAAGATGATTTTTCCCTAGCAGCATCAGTTGGGTCAGTCTGGGTGCCCCCTAAATTGGCTCCATTATGTAATCCTGTGGCTCACCAACCCCCCAGCTCCTCCTTCTTGCCGTCAGTTCCGATAGAGGGGTAGGAAGGTGAAGAACAATTACGAGAAGGCGAGTAACCTTTTTTCTTCGAGTGCTTGTTTATGTGCATTCTGATCAGGTGATTTAAAAGTCTGAATTCAGGAGGTGGGGTCAGAGTCTCAAATTGATTGGAGCACGGCCCTGCCAATGGCCATGTCATCTCTGGCCTGCTGGGTAATTACATAGTGTGCAGCAAATGTGTGAATAGACCATGTCACCACTTTGCAGATTTCCTGAGTTGGGACCTGTGCTAGGAACACTATGGATAAAGCCTGCGCCCTGGTAGAGTGCACTGTAACTGTAGGCGCGGGAACTCCTGCAAGGTTGTAACATTCATGAATACAGGAGACTATCTAAGAGGAGATACCCAGAGGATACAGGCTGGCCCTTCATCCTATCTGCAATTAACACAAGAAACTGAACTAACTTCCTAAACAGCCTAGTTCTCTCAATGTAAAAAGGCCAAAATCCTGCAGATATTAGACTAGCAAAATGTGGCTTAGGACAGAATACTAGAAGGAGTATGTCCTGATTGATGTGGCATTGTGATACCACTTTAAGGAAGAAAGTGGGGTGAGGTCTTAGCTGCACTTTGTTCTTATAGAACACAGTGAAGGGAGGGTTTGATGTCAGGGTACTGAGCTAGGAAACCCTCCTAGCCACTAGGAAAGCCATCTTATAAGAGAGCTTATGCAGGGAGCATGTTGCCAAAAAGTTTCAAATAGCAGTCCCATCAGTCTCGAAAGGACTAGGTTAAGGTCCCGTACTAGGGACCTGCTCCACTCATCTCTGCCTCTTGTGGGCCAGACACACAGATTTGGGCCTGCCCCCTTTATGTTCGGCACCATGTTGATGCCACTGTCTATTAGGCACCAAATCGCATACCATCAGCAGTAGTGCACTATGCATCAAGAGGAGCTACACTAGGGTCCGCTGGCCCCAGGTCAGATGGGGGCAAAGAGCTACCTCCACACATACGATTCTGAACCTCTGCTCACAATGTTTAAGTGTCCGAAGATGAAAATTTTTATAAATGCAGAGAGTCTCTTTCTGGTGCTCCTCACAGAGACACTTTAAGCATTCAGCGTGGGGGTAGCTCTTTGACATAAGCTTGGCAAGCTTTAAACACTGGGAACCAAGAGAAGCCCTGGCACAGGGAGAGAAGAAAGGGGAATTTCGCACCTCTTAACTGCTAAACTATAACACATCTGTAACTAATGAACTGACTAAACTATTAACAGACAAATAGGATATGGCAAATGGTGTTTGCCAGAGCAAGAACGAGAAGTTCCAGCTGCTGTCATGGGTGGTAGGGAGGAACTGGGTGATTGGTAGGTCAGAAGGACTATACATTAGGTGCCATAATGGAGCCACTCCAGAGGCACCCAAGACTGACCGAACAAATGTTGCTAAGCAAAAAAATCTTTTGGCTTCCATGCATGTGCAAACACCTAATTGGAACACATATGAACAAGCACTTGAACTTGTGTTCTCACTTTAAACCATTTAGTAGAACCAAACAAATTATTTAGTAGAATCAATCACCTAAGTCCTTACAACCATCTCACTGGTACACATACAAATGTGCAAACTGATTGTTATTTCAGTTTGTCAGTCCACACATTACAGGATAGGAAACAACTGGAATTGTTAAGAACAAGAACTGTATTTTCTAGGTAACCACAATAGGACAAATCATTGCTTCTCAGACTCCAGTCTCTTCTTATTGGAAAGAGGGATATGTGACACAAGCACACATAGTACTTGTAATACTTTCTTTTCTTCTGTTTTCTTTCACTTGTTTTTAGGCACTGGCGAACCTGTATGGATTAATGAAGTTGCCAATTTCTGCTTTTGATCAGGGCATGTATAATTTTAGCCAATTAAGGGTGTCTGGGGGGAAGATAACTCAAATTGCCTATTTCCATACTTTCACATGTATGGGTTGTTTTAAATAGGGATGTTAAATTTAAATTAATTAACTAATCGAATAGTTGATGGGATTTCCATTGACTATTCGATTAGTCTATAAGGGCGCCTCCACCTTTGAACTGTAGCAAGAGCCCTACCAGGCTCTTGCTACAGTTCAAAAGCAGAAGCCCCGCAGGGAGCTGGCTCTATGTTCCCTGTGGCACCTTAGCCTTTGACATGTACAAGAGCCCTGGCGGGCCTCTTGTACATTTCAAAAGCAGAATCGCAGCAGAAATGGCGCAAGCGGAGACTGCTTCGGTCCCCACTTGCACCGTTTCTGCTGTGCCTCTGCCTCCCCTGTCCCCCATGGAGACAATGCTGGGGGGGAACTGGCTTAAGCCAGCTCCCGCCCCCCTCTCCGCCTCCCGCTGCCTCTCTGATAGAGACTGAAAGGGGGGGGGGAAGGGGGAAGTGACTAGTCAACTAATCTTTTACATCCCTAGTTTTAAACTTAATCTTTAACTCTTAATTTCTTGGGTCTTAGTTGAAATATATTTTAAAAGATTCCTTCACAATACTTCACCCTTAATTCTCAACAATAACTTTATGATAAAGTCACGTATAAGCGATATAAACACAAGATCCTCCTATTCATCTGAAGTACTATGAGAGTTTGGTACTTTTTTTGAAAGTATGCTTATAACATAAGACTAAAATAGCTGCTGTAGTCTAAACACAATTCTAAATCAATGTTCAATGATTCAACAAGGAGTCAAAGTAGGGGACTGTTACTGACTGAAGTAATATTACTGCACTAATTGCATGTTTGAGGTGTTTGGTTTAGGGCTTTCACTATTATACCAGTAATGCAAAATTACTGGTAAAAATAATGCAAAAATTATTACTATTAATATAAGTAATTCATAGCAGCCCAATACACACCAAAATCATTTTAAGATATGATGCCAAAATTAATATACATCAGCAATAAACAAAAGAAAACCTTGCTAAAGCATGCAGTAGGCTGACAAGAACATATTAAAATCTTCTGACCAAAATCAATCATAAACTGTCTGGGAACTTGCATATTTCAGTGAGACAAGACACCAAGTTATGAGTTGTTTTTAGAGCTACACTAATTCATTAGTATCTCTCAACAGCTGAAAGCCAGGATTCTACAGATAAATTCTATTTGGGTAAAATTTAGTGAAACTGGAATATGGTGATATATTCTCTACTACATTTAAGACATGTCTTTTTTTCACCAAAGAGTTCTAAAATGGTTTACAGTCTGCAGAACTCACAGTAAGCATTAAAATGCTTAAAAGAAACAGCTGCTCCATTATGTTCATTATCCTATTAAATAATTATTTAACACTAAACTAAAAAGGACATATGTACACAATGTTCCAAACAACTTTTTCTCGTTTAAAAATGTATTAGTGTGATAAGACATCCAACTTGTGCATTAGCAAGTGAGTAAGTTATTATAAAACAACAGTTGAGAATACTTCAGATAAGAACAACAGTAGCTTGCATAAAGGGAACAAATATTAGTCATCATAATAGCTTACTCTGGGGATTTTAATGTCAAGAACTTGCAAGGAAGAATACCAGTAGTGTTAAGTGACTACTAATGGTTAAATAAACACAATATCTGGTGACACATTTTTGCTAGCTTTTTGGTTTCACCTCTATTTCACAAATGCAACTTCCTCATTCAGACATTTGGGAAGAATGTTCTAACGTCATCATTAAAGCTATCTTGCTGAAGTCCACTCATCCTCTGGAGAAACAACGAGCAGTGGCATCTTAGAGATTAACAAATTTATTAGGTCATGAGCTTTTGCAAATTTGGTGGGTTTTGTTTCATTCAATTAATTTTTAAAACACAGAAAATGTGTATAGTTTTAAAAAAATAAGCCTGGTAAGAAACTGTGAGCAGATTGTGCATGTACCTGTTCTGTGCATGTACTGTTAAGGGTTCAGTATGATATGGCAAGAATCACTGAACTATTTTCTAGTTTACAAAGGCCACTGAAACTGCACATTAATCAGTTAAGGTTACTACTTTGATCTAAGAACTGAATGGTCTCTGTAGTTTAAATCTGCAGTGAGCTGTACTTTTAATTAAATTATATTTTTATTTATAGAAAATTAGTTTTACATTTACTTGGCACTATAGAACTTAAATAACTTCATGTCAAATGTCAGTTCAAAAGAGTATTTATGTTAGTAACGGACTGGCTGTTTAGGATTTCCATAACTCTTTCTTGCTTGCAAATCTGACATTTATCATGCGATTTTCAGAACAAAATTGCAAAGAAGAAAATGTATATTAACTTGACAAGACAGTTGAAGCTATTGTAAGGTTTGAAATACTATTGTATTTTACAACAGATGTCTGTGCAACCAAGTGGAAGACTGCAGATTTGAGAAAATTAATAGTAAAGTATTTATGCTTAATTTTCTTGCAGAATGATCTGGTTTTACCCAGAGTGGAAGATTACCTGTACATAAAAGGTTCGAGAAGTTGTTACAATTTCAAATAGATTATCTCTCATCATTATATCACTGCAAAGACAAAACACAAATATTTAATAGCAATTTAGATTTTTAAACTGCTCTAATTAAAAACATTATCCCTAGAAAACCAGAATATGCAGAACTCTATCTATATTCATCACACTTCAATTTGAACTTTTATCTTTCCTGATGTATTTTTTAGTCACTATCAATGTAATCAAAGAAATTGAACTCAAGCTGTTATGAGAAGAAAAACTGTGTAACTGACTGATAGAACAGATCAATCCCACACTAGTCCAAAAAGGGTAAACCACTCATTGCCAATTTGAGAGGCTATGCCAACTTCACCCTTGCTGGACATACTCTTGCTGGAGCCAGGGTATAAAAGGCTGCAGCTCAGCTCAATCTGGGCTGATTGAAACAGAAAGTGGATGAATGCTACAGGTTCCTGCCACAAAGCTGCTTGAGCTCCAGACACTGGAAGCTGAACACACTTAAGTCCACTGAAGTCTAAGGATGTAAAAAAGGCAGGTAACTGACTAATCATGTAGTTGATACAATTTGTATCGACTACACAATTAGTCAATAAGGGAAGCTGCTCTGTCCCAGCTCGCACTCGTCCAGGAGCTACCCCTGCTACAGCTCTGTAGTTTAAATACAGTAGGAGCCGGATATGCAGACAGCCCGGCTCCTACTACATTTAAACTGCAGAGCTGCAGTGGAGGCAGCTCACAGACCCAGTGACACGACTCAACTACCCGATAAACTTAGGCTTATCAGGTAGTCGAGTATTCAACTACTCACGTAGATTCTCTGTCAACCACAGAGACAGAGACACAACTGTAGGAGCTGGAATCAAGGGTAGAAAGTAGCCCAGAGAACACATCTGTGAAGGTTTGGAAGGAACCTACACTTCAGGACTTCTGGTATCACAGGGCTCTGGGTCATGACCTGGTAAAGTAGGGTGGGCCCAGGTCTTCCTGCCCGGCCTACTGTTGATTGTGGCAATTGCTTGAAATATTGGACACCACAGTCTAGGACTGTGAATATTTGGAACTACTGCCTGGAGACCAAGGGCATGAGCCACTAGGCCTTGCTGCCCTGAGGACAAGGGCAGCCTTAAGGACTCTAGACACTAGACCTCACTAACCTGAATGTGAGGGGTCACAGTGACCAAAGGTGGTAAGCTCTCTCTCCTCCCCTCTATTTCACCTTTACTGACATCCTGTTGGAGTCAGAGAAATTTGCCAAGCAGTACCTCTAGGGGTGATGCTCACTCTGCAGCCTTTACATGGCTGAGGTAGGGCTGCACTGTCCTGACCCCTACAGTTCCTTTACACTGAATGTCAGACTCCTATAAAGATAGGACACACCTGCATCACACCTCAAAGAACAGCAGTTACAGATAACCATATTTTCTTCTTTGAGTACATGCAACTACAGTGAATCACAAATGGTCCTCACAGGAAGTGGGGCAGGAAGTCTATTTAAACAAAGACTGCAAGATTGCCATTATGGCTGCATCCAGATGACATGCAAATTTTGGGAAGGCAGTCAGACACATCCCATCCATAGAACAGTTTAGGCCTGCCCCCTTATTCACTGGTGGTGGAGGGAAGAGGAGTGTGTTGGCCCCAGCCTACTCTGCTCCTTCAGCTCATCACTGAGGTAAGGGAGGCTTGGGGGGGGAGGGAAGGCCGGAGTGGGGGCAGAATAGGGCAGAGGATGGCAAATTGTCCTGGGCCCTGCAACCCCTAGCAATGCCCCAGTGCATAATGATTTGTAAAAGTATGCACAGAGGATCAAGTGGCCGTCCTGGAAATATCCAGTACGGGAACGTCACTTAGAAATGCTGTTAATGTTTCCATTGCACTGGTGGAATAAGCTTGCACCCTTTGAGGAGGTGTAGCTTGAGCTATTTCATATAGTGTTATAATAAAGGATGTTCTCCACCCGGAAATAGTCTAAAACTGCTTGACCCTTCATTTAGTCTGCATATGAAACAAACAAACCGAAACAAAGATGAGGAGCAGAAACCTTTGCTCCTATCTAGATAAAAAGCCTAAAACCCAATGTTCCAAGAAACTGTTCCTCTGCATGTGAATGCAGCTTAGGGAAAAACACTGGTAAAGATGTAGCTTGGTTCAAGTGAAAAAAAGAGAAACTGCTTTGGATTACAACTTCATGTGTGGCTGCAGGGTCAGAAAAAGTGTGTAAGGGGACTCTGCCAATCAAAGACTACAGCTCACCCCCTCTCCTTGCAGATTTATTGCCACAAGGAAGGCAGTTTTCTGACATAGAAGGGAAAAAAGAAAGAGGCATTAAGACATTATTAAGGTCCCCCAAAGAAAATGGCTCTTTAACCAGCAAATGAATTGAGTTACTTATTTCAAGCACTTCAATGTCATACGATTTGAAAACACAGACTTCTTGTGTATAGACAGGTGAAAAGCTGAAATCACCTCTAGAGGAATCCTCGAAAAAATAAGTATAAGACCAGAAGACTGAAGGTATAATAAGATATCCTAATTAGAAGTAGGGTTGCCAGATGGTTGCAACAAAAATACTGAACCCCCCCCCCCCCAACCGAGAAAAAATTCTGTTGAAGGGAAAGGGGGGGGGGGGGGGACCAAAGTTGTTGAGCAAAAAAAAAAAAAAACACCACTCCAAGACCATTTTGTGCCAGCAGCCTTGCAGAACCAAGTAAGCATGGGGGCTGGGGGTGTTGGGAGGTGGGGGGGGGGGGGGCGGAGGGGAGGCAAGTTGCTTCTCAGTTTAAATCTCTGTGGTAATCACAGGGATAGGATCACTGCTAGGGTTACCAGGTAGTTATTTAAAAAAAAAAAAAAAAAACGGACATGCTTCATGGGGGGGTGGGGGGGGGAGGGGAGGACCGGCTGGGAGGGGAGCGGTGCTGGCTGGGAGGGGGGGGGCCGGGAAACAGAGCTAACGGGGGGGAGGGGGGAGAACAACAGGGCTGGCCGGGGGAGATGGGGGGGGGGGCCGACAGGAAGCAGGGCTGGTCGGTGGGGGAGGGGGGTCGGGCGGAACGGGGCTGGCGGGGGGTGCAGCAGGGCTGGCCAGGGAAGTTCCGGAGCAGCAACCGGCCAGTGGGACGCAGAGCTCATGGAGGGGGCAGGGGAGCGAATCAGCCGGAGGGGAGCAGGACTGACCCGGGCTGTGCAGATCCTAGGGCGCTCCCACCCCGCACAAGTCAGTCCGGCTGCGGCTCCACCACGCGCTTGACCAGCACGCAGGAGCATGGACCGGGCTGCCCCTCCTCCTCACACGCAACCAGGGCTCCCAGTGCCAATCGCGCCCCGCCTCCCAGTCACTTCCCCTGCCCCCGCCGCGCTTCCGTCCAGCGCCCAGCCGGAAAACCAGGAAATACTGGACATTGCACATGTCCGGTATTTTCTGGATTTTTTTTACCAGACAGAGGGCCCAAAAACTGGACTGTCTGGTAGAAAATCAGACACCTTGCAACCCTAAATAGAAGCCAGCTTCACATGAACTCTGCAGGCTAACAAATATACTGAAAACTACTCACAATTTACAAAAGAGGTTGCTCTGGGAGAGAGCTTCCTGCTATTGAGCAAGACTTGCTGAACTGTCTCCAAACACTGTTCTCATCGAATCATGAAGCATCCAAACTGTAAGATGCAGGGAACTGAGTGCTAGATGCAAAACCTAATTGATGAGGAAGAGGTGTTAGGATGTGGGATCGAAGAAGAAAGGATATGGTTGAACTGATCACCTCCGAAACAGCACAGTGGAGACAATGCGCATGAGCTTGGCACGGTTCAAATCCATCTTGGGAACAACTTGTGGGATGATCAGAACTGGAGGAAAAGTAGAGCTGGTTCCCAGCTTATATGAGAAGCATCAGTCAAATAGTCCCTGGGCAGAAGAACAGCGAACATTTCTTGTTCTACAGTGGTGAGCAGATTGTCAGGATGCGTAAACTACAAGAACTGGACCACAAGATCTTCAGGGACCTTTTGTGATTTCAGATCCCAGATAAGTGATTGGCTATGAGGGTAATATTTTCCTAATGCAAAACTGCCAGATCCTGATCACCTCTTGACTCAGCATACTTTGTGTGTGCACGCACCTCCCCACCCCCCCCATCTGTCCACATATTACATTGAAGTGGTATTTTTAGTAAAGATATGCACTGAAGTGATCTCAAAAGGGCTTAGCAGGCATTATAGATCAAACAAAGCTCTTGGACAGTGATATGCAGAGAAGATTCTTAGTCTAACCACAGTCTCTGAACTTTTACAACCCTACATGTGCTCCACAAACTTTTAAGGAACCATCTGTCCTGGTGAATAGGAAGCAACTGAAGCGAACACCTGGCACACATTGCGCTGAACATTTCACAACCATAAGGAGTCCAGGACCAGCACAGAAAGTCTGGACAATCTGTTCAAGAGATGACTACTAGTAGGATTGGCCAACTTCAGACATATCTACTTCCCTTCTGGACCTGCCCCTCAGTAACCAATGTCCCTGGTACAGGAAGACCGGAACTCCCCTATTCCTGAAGTATACTGTTACCACTATCATACACTTACATTTAGAAAAAACCTAGGGAGCTGAAGATAGCCTGAAAGGTAGCCCAGTATATTGATGGTCACAACAAACTTAAGGAACCTCCTGTGGCTCAGGAGGATTACTACATGGAAATAAACCACCAGGTGGTTTAAGGTGGAGAAAGTAGCTGCTTAGGTGACAATACAGAATCTGATGCATTTGTTGAGATTGCAAAGCTCAAGTACAGCTTTCATCCCTTCCTTTGACTGGAGAACCACGGAAACCCTAGTCCCTGATGAAGTAGGCCTCCATGCCAGCATCCATTCTGTCAGGACAGAGACTCTATGGTCTGTCACAGATGGTAAGAAGGCACTGAGGAAGAGTCGCATTTATGCCGTCAGAAGGGAGCACTAGGAGGCTTAAGGCTAATACACGACCCTGAGACATACTACTATTCAAAAAGACAAGTCTCATGAAGTGCAAGCACACCTACAGCAGAATCTTCACTAACACATCCTCACTTCAAAATATTCTGTTAAACCACTAACTCTTTCCTTGAATTTGTTGTTTATAGTTCATTCTGACCTTGGTTCACTACTGGAGTTCATGCAATGCAAGTTTCAATAATAAGGTATCATGTTATACACCATAAACTGCACTGTTTAATTACCACAAGGTACTTAGCCATAAAGCTATCTTTTAGCCCTAAATAAACCAACTTACAAACATCTAAATTAACTGAAATTAAGCCACATGTCTTTAGGCAGATCCTATATTCTAGCTCCAACAATAGTGTTACTATGAGTCTTTAGATGCACTGCATCAGTGATTGCATTTCTCACCTTTGTTTACATTCCTGAACTTTATGAACCTCTTTAAGAGGTATGATCCGGAGAGGTTCCTTTTCCTGGAAAAAACAGTAGATTAATTTCTTTCAAGATTAAAATAACCAGGATTTTGTTAGTAGGGAATACTACGCAATAACAGGGAAACATCCAAGACAGCAACTCACTATGCTACCAATGTTGCTTCCAAGGCAGCAATTCCAGCTAAGATGTGATTCATTCTCATAAGCACTGAGCTTCTCTGATTCATGCTTTCATGCTTTGGAATTTGCATTAATAATAATAATTATGAAATGTGTGTACTTACTGATTATACTCTACTAGATAGGTTCCAAAAAGATCCTCACACTTTAATCCACCTTGTTCTTTCTAAAGCATGGCATAGTAATCATAGAATCAGAATCACAGAACTAGGTTGGACTTCAAGAGGTCATTTAGTCCAGTCCTGTGGATTCACGGCAAGACTACCATCTCTAGACCAACCCGACAGATGTTTGTCTAAACTGCTCTTAAAAATCTCCAAAGATGGAGATTCCCCAACTTTCCTTAGGCAGTTTATTCCAATGGTTATCTATCCTGACATTCCCCTTCTGTCAACTAATGGATCTGATTCTGTACCAAATTTGGAAGCAGGATGAAGTACTTATTTTAATGGATCTTTGAACCTTAACATAAAGAGGAGAGAAAATTACAGGAACTTACATTGTCCTCTTCACACTACTCTGAACTAGAAGACAAGAGGACAGAACACACAAAAAAACAATAACTAATGAACTCCCACATTTCCTGTAACTGTATAAAGAGGATGAAATGGTGAATTATCAAAAATTACAGTTCTAGCTTATGGGCATTATGTAAAGAACTGTGCTGCATTGAAAGTTCCCCAAATCACTGTGTCCCATAACGAAGTAAAAACTTCACCAATGATCAGATCTCTCTGCTAGCAGAGACTGAAATCTGACTCGCTAGTTTTCTTCATTTCCCTCACCTCCCCCCCCCCCCCATTTTAATTCAAGTAAACCTAAATGCTTACGTTTTGCAATAACTTGGTTAACTAACCACAAGGATTAAGAGATGACAGAACTGCTTCTGGCCAGCAACTCCAAAATAGATTAAAAACAAGCCAGATAAGGCCCTGGACAGAACTCTGATACTAGCACAATTTAAAGACCAGACAAAGGAACATAAAAATCCTATTTAAATACCGGTCAAACAATTTCTACCAATTACTATTGTTTTTTCAATCTTTATTCAGTTAGGTGCTTGCATGCAATCTGGATGTTTGTTTCTTAGCTGCATACCTCTGAATTTGCTATTGACAAAGGTCATGTGAAGGTGAGAGAAAAAAGTTAGGAAGTGTTCAATTATGCAGACAAGCTTAAATACAGCATTGTGCTTAACATTTGGAAACATACCTGTTCAGATTTGAAATAGCTTATTGTGTTTTCATCTAATTGAAAGTATCTTCTCTTCCAGTTCTTCATCTATTAAAAGAAAAACAAAATATCATAATCCCCAAATAATACAAGATTCCTTTTAATTTCAATCAGTTTAACTAGTTTTTTTCTTAAAAAAGTGCATCAGTGGTTATGTGGAAGCTGCATTTTCCAATTTTTTATTTCAGCATTTCATACTACAGGTTGAACCTCTCTAGTCCAGCACTCAGGAACTGACTGATGCCGAACCAGAAAATTTGCAGAACCTCAGGAGTTCAATATTGTCTAGTAGCATTAGACAACATTTCCACTGCTTACTGGGCTCTTAGAAGACATTTAGGGGGTAAATTAAAGCTTAATAACAACACTGAACCAGGACTGGTGGCTATAAACAAACTTTATGGGACCACAGGAAACTTGGCCATAACCATGATAAGTGGACATCTGGCTAATTAAAATTAGGCTGGACCATGAATGTTGCTGGACCAGAGGTTCAACCTGTAAAAAGCTAATGGATATTTCTTGAACTGTCACAGTTCTATTTCCAGTTACTCCTATTCATGGTAATCTTGTTTCCTACCTTCATCACTCAGATTATTTTAACCCACATATGCTTCTTTCACAAGAATTACACTTGGAAAGAGTGCTCCAGCCCTGTGGGGGGGAGGGGGGGGGGGAGAGATCTGCGGGGGCGCTGCAGCCCTGGAGTGCCAATTGCCGGCTCCCTGATACTGGAGGGAGATCCCAGCTTTGGGAGCTGAGTCCAGACAAGGTGAAGGCCAGATGCAGCCCCTGGGTCGTACGTTCCCCACCCCTTATTTAAAATTACAGGTTTTAAGGATTACACTGCTACTATATTTAAACTGCAGAGCCACAGAGGGGGTAGCTCCCAGACCTGGTGTGTGCTGGGAATGAGACAGGCTTGCTCAATCCCGGTTTACTCCGGGTCCAGCAGCCCCTGTCTGGAGGGGGTCCAAGCAGGGATCCAGGCTAGCTGCAAACAGGGGAGCTTGGACCTCCCGCAGACAGGGGCTGCTGCTGGAGCAGTCTCTGTTCGCAGCCAGCCCCAGCCACCATGGACGGGGGCTGCTTCATAGCAGCAGCCCCTGTTCGCAGGGGCTGCTCCATGGGATGCAGAGCAGCCTCTGCTCATGGCAAGACCAGGCTCACCGCGGGCAGAGGCTGCTTCATGGCAGCCTCCCCTGCCTCTCCCCCGCTGTCTCTGATAGAGGCAGAAGTGGGGAGGGAGGAGGCAACACCACAAAGACGGTGCTAGGGGGAAAACGGCTTTTAAGCTGGCTCCCCCCCAACACCAGATCCTGCTTCCCCTCCCCCTTGCTGCCTCTAATACAGAGGCAGTGGGGGGGGGGGATGTGAGTAGTCAACTAGATTAACTAGGCTTATCGGTTAGTCGACTACTCGCTTACATCCCTAGTAGGAAGTGGCAAAAAATGTTTACATGCTTCCTTGGAAATGAGAGAGACAGAAAGATGTTTTCTGGGGAAAATTTAGAGAATTACGATCCTATAGAGGACACACTCTCTGGTTCAGTTAGATCCATATTCCTTGATTTAAGGAATCTGTTCAAAAAGCGCTGTGGGCAAATGTGAAATATGCACTTTCTATCTCACATTCTATATGCAAAGCATAGATCAAACACACACTTTATTCGCTATACACATCAAATGACCTAGAATAACAAATGGGATTGAAGTGATGAGAAGGACTGGCCCTCGGAGGTGTGGAGCCTAGGGCAGCACTCCCTCCCAGTGCCCCAGGGCAATCTCACTGGCTACAGGCCCCACTTCTGTCCCTGTTCCACTGAAACCACACCCCCAGCTCTACCCCTTATCCCCAGACCCACTCCTAAGCAATGCAAGCCAGGGGGATTACCAGGGGGACTGGCACAGGAAGCAGCAGGGGGTCATCCCCCCACTCACTGCAGCGGTAGAAGCTGGAGTGACCCAGCAAACTGCTCTGCTCTGCCCTGCCCTGCTGCTGCACTCTTGATTCTCTGCAGCGATGGGAAGGGAAGCAGAACATCTTAAGACCAGGGCACTCTACTTCCCACTGCCACGGTGAAGACGAACCCTGTGGGCTAGAAGAGGATGTCAGGGTGGGGCAAAGTGGAGCAGGCTGCTAAGTTGCTCCAGCTCCCACTGCCACGGGGGGGGCCCCGCACCAAGCCCCTCTGCCCAGATAATCCCCATGACCACCCTGGGACCCGTCCATAGGACAGTTAAGGCAGCCACTGTGGGGGGCCCCAAACCACAGGGCCTGAGGTTGCTGCCTAGAACTGTTCTATGGATGGTATGGCTCTGGTGATAAGATTATTTGAATGGAAAACTGGGATAAGGGTAAACAGAGAGAAAAAATAGAAAGACACGAAGAGCTCTGTGTAAGATTGAAAGCTTCTCTTAGGGAAAAAGGCAAACTTATAAATTGTAAGTTACAATTAAAGGGGCTCCAAACAACCAGAGCAGCCCGAGACGACCAGAGCAGCCGATATCTACTGTGGGCCCCATTGGGGCTGGAACAGCCCCCTTCCTGTAGCAGACGGGAAGCTACTCTAGCTCCCACCAATTAACCAGAACAGGTAAGCATCACCCATTAAGGGTGATGCTTACCAGTTAATCTTTCACATCTTATTTTCAATATCTCCAAAGATGTAGATTCCACAACCTCTATATTCCCTCCTCTCCCCTTCCTCCTTTTAACACCCTTTTAGGTACTTGAAATCTGCCATCTCTCAGTCTTCTCTTTTCCAAACTTAAACCCAATTCTTTCAGTCTTCCCTCACAGGCCAAGTTTTCTAGACATTTAATAATTTTTGTTGCTCTTCTCTGGACCTTCTCCAATTTCTCCGTATCTTTCCTGAGTGTCTTGTGAGATCCCTTCATAACCCTTCACAGTCAGCTTTGAACTTAACTATACTGACTAAAGTATCACCTGCAAACTCTGCCATTTTACTCCCTTTTCCAATCATGAATGAGAATGTCCAACAGTATAGGTACCAATACAGATATTTCGGAGACCCTGAGGCTTACCCATCTCCAACGTGCAAACTGCCCATTTACTCCTACCCCTTGTTTCCTATCTTTTAACCAGTACAGATCCAGGAAAGTCCTTCCCATTTATCCCATGACTACTTAGTGTCTATAAGAGCCGTAGGTGAGGGACCTTGTCCAAGACCTTCTGAAAATCCCAGTACACTATATCATCTGGATCATCCTTGTCTATGTGTCTATTCGTACCTTCAAAGAGTTCTAATAGATTGGTGAGACATGGCTTCCTTTTACAAAAGATGCCTTAATCATCATTTGTTGGTGGAGAGTTATCTATGTGCCTGCTAATTTTGCTTTTTGCTATACTTTCTACCAATTTGCATGGTAATCAAGTTAGACTCACCAGCCTGTAAACACTAGAACCCCTCCTGGTTCTTTAACAAGGACAAGGAGTCCTTATTAAAAATCAGCATTATCTACTTTACAGTCATCTGGTACAGAGGCTTGTTTCTGAAATAGTATATAAACTACCATTCATAAAACAAAAATTTCATATCTGAATTCCATCAGCAATCTTGGGTGAATACCGTCTGGTCCTGGTGACTCATTGTTTAACTTATCAGTGGGTTCTAAAACATATTCTATTGGCACATGAATGTGGGATGGTACTTTAGATCCATCAACCAAAAAGGATAGCTCTGATATGGGTACTCCTCTGTAGTTAAGACTGACAGAGTTCATTTAGTTTTTCTGAAATGACCTTCTCTTCCTTGAGTGTTCTTTAACAGCTTGGTTGTTTAGTGGTTCCATTGACTGTTTAATCAGCAGAAGCCGGAAGTATGCCAAAGTCAATATTGGTGAAGAGCTTTGAAGATAACACGTGCAAAGTCCCTTAATCTCAATCTGTTTGGCTAAATACCAATCTCTTGCACACCTTTGAAACTGCACAATTTCTCCTCGAAACCCCACAAAACACCTAAAAACTTTCTCTAATCACTTCACTCTTTACAAATCCTGTATGCAGTAAACCCTTGCTTCAGTCCAGATACCTTCTGTACATTTTTCACTACAAAAAGATAGCTGCACATGCTCATAGCTGCAAAAGAGTATCCCTTAATTACAGACTTAGCCTAAAACCCACCTCTTCTCCAATTTACCCTACTACAAAAACACACAGAAGCACATACATACAACACCCCCAAAAGCTGAAAGAATACCAATACAGAGATAAAACACATACTACTAAAGTATCACCCTTTTGATAAAATCATAATTATCCTCAATATTTTAACAACATTAGTATTTAATTTGGGAAAAACCAAAAATCAGTATCAACTGATCTCAGTGAAATACGGAAAGTAACTATAATAACTTTTAAGCCTCTGTTTTTGACAAGAGGAATTCATTATTCTCCAAATCACTTACCACTGCGCCTTGTTTAACACAATAGCCAGCTTTGATAACAGCATTGTCTGGGACAGGTTTAGCAGTAAAGTAAGGAAGGTGGCTTTGTGACCGTTTCAAGTAATTTTTGTCACCACCTGCCCCACATTCATTTAATTCTTCTTTCTAGAAAAAAAAAAACAGAGAAGGGTTCAAGATGTTCAGTATTTGCTCCAAAGTGATTAAAAAAAACAAAAAATTGAAGGGTATTTTGTTCCCTAAATTTGGAATTTGATCAAACTTGAGCCCATAAACCCCATCCCTGTTTAGAAGCAAATACCTAATATTGACAAATATCTACAGAAGGCCTGATGGAGAATGCCAGGTACTGCTCAAATTACAAAAACGAGTGGTCTTGTGGCACCTTAGAAACTAACAAAAATATATATAGTATCATGAGTTTTGAGGGCAAAACTCTGTTCAGCAGATGATTATGAATACATTAAAACATAAAGCAATTAAAATAGCATGTTGAAGACCTAAGAAGCAACCTTCCCCTCTTTAAAAACATTAATTGATGGTGTCACTGTGGTTGGAGGTAGAGTAGTTTTGGTAATTGCACAGCTATGATTTAGGCTAATCATGCAAGTGTTCAGAACAACCCCAACGTGACCTAAGAGGAGGACAAGGTAGTACATAGGGCGTCCAGCTCAGAATTACTGCGTATCTAACTATTACTAACTTTAAAAAAAAAAAAATCAGATTTCTAGCACAACATATTGGCTTGTGGAGCCAATCAGTATCTTTTTCTCCCCCACTGCAAAATCCAAAAATAAGTACAGGTTGGACCTCCCTGGTCCAGCACTTTCGAGACCTGAATGATCCCAACCGAGGGACTTTGCCAGACCAAGGAAGATCTTTTCTGCCCCTCCCCCTCCCCCCCCCCCGCCACTGGCCTCCCAGTAGGCTCCCCATCTATTACCAACCCCGCTGCCCTGCCACAGCAGCCCACGGTCCCACCTCTAGAGCTCCCAGCTCCGCTATGACAGACCGCCACTGCTGGTGCTCCTGGCCTGCAGCCCTGCCGCAGCAGCACTGGCTCCTGGCCCCACCGCAGCAGACCGCGGCCCCGCTGCCAGGACCACAGCAGACCCAACTTGCTGGCATTTAGTCGCCTTGCCACTGGCTCAGCCGGATCCCTCTGCAGGGCTCCTGGCCACTGGGCCCCCTGAAGCCAGCCTGGCTGGGTTGGCAACCCCACAGGGTGCCTATGTCTGGTCCTACAACGGGACTCTATGGTCCAACAACATTTGTAGTCCTACCGGACCAGGGACGTTGCCAGACCCGAGTGTCCCAGTTGAAAGAGTTTCAACCTCCTGCCATGAAGGCAGGGGACTGGACTTGATAACCTCTTAAGGTCCATTCCAGTTCTAGTATTCCATGATTCTATGATTCTAACCCTTATAACAGTTAACTTCAGTGACCAGCTATCTGATCAACTCTGACATTGCCACTCATTTCAAATTCATGGAGGCAGGAATAGATTAACTCTTTAGGGTGGCCCAGGGCTATTAGATTTTGGGGGGCACCTAGGCTCTGGGGTGTGGACAAAAATGAGGGGTTTAGAGAGCAGGAGCAAGCTGTGGACTGAAGCACAGGGTTAGGTGTGGGAGCAGGCTCCAGGCAGGGGGCAAGGGGTTTGGGGTGTGGGAGGGAGCTCATGACAGGATGTGAGATCTGGGAGTTAGGGTGCTGCATGGAGCTCAGGGGGTGGGGACAGCTGCCCTTTGGTGGTGCAGACCCTGGGAAGGGAAGGAACGTATGGCTCTGCACACTGCCCCGTAGCCTTTGCTCCTCACAGCTCCCATTGGTGGAGAATCATGGCCAATGAGAGCTGCGGGGGGTGGAGTCTGCAGGCAAGGAAAGTGTGAGGATGGATCTTCCCAGCACTTACAGCATGGGGGTGGGGAATGGCAGCGTACTGAGCCATGCGGGCCACACCCTCCCTCAGGCAGAGATGGAACACAGGGACTGTAGTGGCTGCAGCCCAGGGCTCTGAGTTAAGAGGGCGCCACAAAAAGATCTAAACTTTTGGCAGTCCTGAGAGCTTTTTGCAGAGCCTCCCCCTTAGCCAGGGGCTCTGGACTGCAGTGCATAAAGTCCCTTTTCTTAATCTTGCTCTATATATAGGGGGAAGAGTCTAATTCTTGGAGGCAACATATTCAACGCTCAAAAGCGTAATCTTCTATGCAGCCACAAAAAACTAAGCCAGTTCAAGTGACACCTAGATACCATGAAATAAATGTACGTCTCAGTATCCTGATACGACAGACACATTTGCACAACTCCATCACTAATAGCTTCACAACAAGTAAGGAAATGTTATTACCTGAGTAGGCGTAATGATGGGAACACCACCAACAATTTCGGTTCTGTAAGATACTTGTTTCTTTCCACCTGGATTTTCAACTTGGCGATTTTGGTTATCAGACTGACACAGCAGATCAGACTGCTTTGGTACCTAAAAAATTAGACACTTGAATAATATAAAGTTTCCCTCTGCCTCAGGACCAAGAATAAAGCTAGTAGTCTCCACACTTAAGCACTCACATTAAGTCTCTAGTAGGATTTCTACAACTGGTTTTTAACTCAAGAATTCTCTCAATGATAAAATGCAGGTTTTCAGACATCAGAAGAAAGCTGCTCTGTGTTTAAGACACTCGGCCATGACTCAGAGATGGGGGGTTCACTTTCCAGCTCTGACACAAACTCCCAGCTTAATCTTCAGCAAGTTAGTTTCTCTGTGCCATTATTTCTCATCTGTAAACTAGAAATAGCATCTTTCTCCCACCCTTATCCAGTTTTATATATTTTTACATTAAACTCTTCAAGATTAGGATTCTTACTAAATATCTAAACACTACTTAGTACAATGGGGCCATAAACCTAGCTAGTGTCGAGGTACTACTGTAATGCAAAGAATTATTATTCATACAAAGCTATAGTGCAGATGTTTGACAAATGGTTTTTGCTGCTTGATACAACATTCTCACCCAAATGTTAATGCTTAGTGTGACAATATTTAAGTATTATGAGACAATATGAACCAAATTAAAACTTTGCTTTAAGTTTAAAATCTTGAGCAAGATTAAAATTTTATCCCATAATTGTTCAAACTGCTTTACAGAATGACAAGATACAGGTTTGTATTTCAATACAAAATCTTCAAAATCTTCAGGGCTAAAAAATGCAATGGTTAATCATTAATATAGAACTTTTGGGGGAAAGGGTGTGTACAAATTGTAAAGTGAGTTTGATGACAGGATCCAAAGATTAGAATTTCACTGCAATTTAAGACATTTGAAGAGCTGTATACAACTTACGCAAGTTCCAACTTGATACGCTACGATGAAGAACTCTCTGGATGTTAGCTCACCCGCAAGCAAAATATGGCGCTATTTCATAAAGGTGAGACAAGCTATAGGAGCTACACAATAGATAAATGGGACTACTCTGAGTAATGCCACTTACCTCTTCATTTCCTCTGAGTGCTGATGAGGTAGATCACTGTATCACAGGAGCACCAAAGAAAGAAAATAGGAGTTCTAGTACTTTCCAAAAAATAAGCAGCAAGTGCTAAGGAAACTCACTTCTAGGAACAATCTACAAAGGTGTCTAAAACTAACACCCAACCTTTGCAAAACAGGATTATCTGACAAAACAAAATGTTCAAGTAGTACCTCTGAGAACTACCTGAAGTAAAAACAATTAATGTTCTGCTTTAGCCATATCTGAAAATGAGTATGTTAATTCCAATTTGTTGAAATTAAAAAAATGTTCTAAACCATCTGCCCCTGCCCTACCCCTGAAAAAAAATCTTTAAAGAGCTTTGTTACTTCACATAAAATCAAGTTCTCACTGGTTGCAAAATAAGCATCCATTCATTCGATAACTGGAGGAAGCAGCTATTCCTTTTCTTCCTCAACCCATTAGTCAACCCATGCTGTTTGACTAATCTCCTTGGCTTTGTCTACACTGGCGGCTTCTTGCGCAAGAACATCTTGCGCAAGGGTTCTTGTGCAAGAAGTCTTGCGCAAGAAAACGTCCACACTGCCATGTGCAAGCTGTGCTTTTGCGCAAGAGCGCCCATGGCAGCGTGGACGCTCTCTTGCGCAAGAAAGCTCTGATGGCCATTTTAGCCATAGGGCTTTCTTGTGCAAGAAACCCCTGCCGAGCGTCCACACTGCCCTCTTGCGCAAGAGCTCCTGCGCAAGAGGGCTTACACCTGATAAAAAAAGAGCGTAGCTTTTGCACAAGGAGCCCTCTCTTACCACGCCGTACTATAAATTTCCTTGCACAAGAGCGAGCAGGCAGTGTGGACGCTCTGCAGATTCTTGTGCAAGAACGGCCGTACTTGTGCAAAAACCACGAGCGTAGACATAGCCCTTGTGTTTCAGTAGGAGCTGCAGCCACAATGGTACCTCTGAAACTGACAAGCATCTGACAATAAGCCCTCTTGCAAAGTCTCACATCAGGATACAATATTTCTAAAATATCTGCAATATCTGAATGCTTTAGAATAGGTTAGTCTGCAAAAGCTGAGCTCAAGGATGCAGGCTTTTAAGGAGGTCTGCCTGTTTGAGTTTGTGCTCAATATGAAAACTGAGTAGTTTTCTATCTTTGGAAGAAATACAAATGCATCCTATTCCAAAAAGAAACATCTTTATGACTAGGATTAGCCTGCTTTCAAACAAATCAGAACTCAAAAATAAGGGACAAGAAGGTCCTATTTAAGAAAGGCAGAGCAGAGTGTGTGTGTGGGGGGGAGGGGGGAGGTGGGAGGAGAGCAGGAACTGTCTCCCCATGAACACCAGATTTGTGGAGCGGCCCCCCCACCCTAACACTGCCTCTGATAGAGAGGCACAAGCATAGAGGGTGAGGGGGGCAGGCAGGAGCTGGTAAATGCAGGAAGCCAGCTCCCCACACGTACTGGCTCATGGGAGCAGCTTCCCCACTACTCCTGCACTGCTGCCTCTGATATCAGAGGCAGCAGCATGGAGTGGGAAGGAGTGTGGGGGGGAGAAAAGCGAGAGCTAATATATGTGGGGAGCTGGCTTTTAAGCCGGCTCTCCTTGTATGCCAGCTCTGTGTAGCTGCCTGCCCTCCCCACGCTGCTGCCTATCAGAGGCAGTGGTGGGGGAGAGAAGACGGCAGGGGAGGCTGCCGCGGAGCAACCTCTGTCCGTGGTGGGCCTAGACTCACTGTGTACAGAGGCTGCCCCATGGAATGCCAGTACACCCTCTGTCCGGGGGGAAGTCAGCCCCCTTCCCCTCTGCGGATAGAGGCTGCTGCCAACCCATGCTGCTGCCTCTATCACAGGTAGCAGTGTGGGGCGGCAGGCGGTGGACTGGCTCCCACCTACCATGCCGCACTGCTGCCTCTGATACAGACCCAGAAGTGCAGGGTGGCAGGGGGCTCCCCAGGAGTGAGAACGGGAGTGCACTGACAGCTGGCCCCGCCCCCAGAGACTACCAAACAGTACTGTAACTGATAATATTTTGTGCGGTTACACAACTATTCAATTAATCGCTATCTAACATCCCTATTCATTATCGGGTTCTGAAGTATAATCAAGGGAGCAATTTTTCTTGTTTTTAAGAAGAGAAAGGATTTTGTTTTATGAGCTTTATAATTCCCCATCTAATCCAAGTCTCAGTTTTAATAGCTTTTACTAATAAAACACAAAAGCAATGCAAAAAGGTCAACTAATACTTCTGAGTAGCTTTGATGTTTGGGTACTAGAAATAATCTATTGAAACACTGATGTTAAAGATTCCAAGAGCTATGACAGCAAAATATTACCTAGATCAGTTTATCTGCAGAAAGTTCAGCTGAATTATTCATTTGATAAACAGCATTAATTAGGAATATTCTTAAATCTATGGACAGGTATACTTCTAAAACATACTAGGATACACAAAAAACAGAAGAAATTTAGACAATACAGTCTAGATAGACGCTTATCATCATAATTAAAAGGAATCATATGAGGCAAAGTGCAATAATCGGAGGACTAACTGAACGCTGAAGGATTTATTAACTGATTATGCTATAGATAAAATAATATAAACTTTGTATCCTTTTAGTTGCTAAAATTAGTCAAGTCTTCTACAAATCTTGATTAACTGGATTCCATTCCAGTAAGGACGTTTCTGGACTTTGTTCAGTGAGAGGGTCATATTTTTGAGATGTTAACAGATAATTTTAAATAGTTTCATGATGTTCCCAATGTAATTCGCAGTAATAAAGGTGAAAGTTGATTTCAAGTTTGTTCAAGCTATGGGGGCTGTTGGAATGGGTAAAGGGTCTAGCTAGAAAAGGAATTGCCATTGCCCTTCAAACATGTTCTTCCCCTTTGTCCTGGCAGCCTTGGAATATAAATAAGCATGCAGCTTGACTTTGTTGTGTCTTTTGCTTATCCTCATTGGCTCTGCATAACACATCTTCAGGGTCGGATTCTTTGTAATCTCTGTAACCTGTTAGTTGGAAGCATGGGAATATGTTGATTTGATTGAAAGTTCTGTAATTAGGGGCAGATAGAATTGTATTCATTATTTGCTTATTAATATTCATATTATGGGAGTTAACATTACTAAATAAGGCTTTAGGAAAAGTAGTGATAGGCATGTGAATTAACATACTAAAATAGATAAAAGGGTGTGATTAACACCAGGTTGTTGCCACTCAGACATTATGCTGAATGTCCGAGGTAAACGTGCGTAGGCAATAAAGCAGCTCCTTTTACCCCATCCGCTCCTGGGTCACCTGTTTCTTCTCTAACAAGGGCAAGGGCACTTTCAACAAGAATGAACAAGAAGAATATTCATTGTTTTGTTTTCTTCAATCCTGTATCAGGTGTGTGTCATCTTATTCTTCCTATGAGGAACAAAAATCCCTTTGACTCCTCTTTGGTGCTAGTTCTAAATTTTGTATTTGGCAATTTTAGGATGATGTGTTTGATTTAGAGTTGCCACAGGGAAGCATTTCAATGGAAATATCATTAAATAGTAAGAAATTATGGGACATTTGTTTGAGAGAGCCAGTTCCTTTGCTCCACTCTTCAAGTGCATGGGGTTGTAATGTCTATGGATTATTTTGGCTGGGAACACTCAGAATAGCAAGTTCTTACTCTACCTGCAGCTCCCAACAAAGGGGACATCTGGTAAGAACATAGCCTCAAAGTTACCTTACTCTAGGTTTCATGAATGGCATAACAGCCCTCCAGGGTGATAGCTGGACAGAGTAGTTTAAATCAGACCTGGAATTGGCCTCGCAAATCAAGAGGTTCCAACTGCACTCCACCACAAAAATTTGTCTCCATATATTAACTCCTTTTGGGTATGTCTACACTACAGAGTTAATTCGAACTAACAGCCGTTAGTTCGAATTAACTTTCATAGACGCTACACATGCAAACCGCTAGTTCGAAGTTAATTCGAACTAGCAGAGCGCTTAATTCAAACTAGGTAAACCTCATTCTACGAGGACTAATGCCTATTTCGAATTAAGTAGTTCGAATTAAGGGCTGTGTAGCCACTTAATTCGAACTAGTGGGAGGCTAGCCCTTCCCAGGTTTCCCCTGGTGGCCACTCTGGGCCAAACCAGGAAAACTCTCCTCTCCCCCAGCCCTGGGGCCCTTAAAGGGGTAGACTCTGGCCAGACGGCACTTTCCAGAGACAGCCCTGCCAGCAGTCTCTGCCCCGACCCAGTGGCCGCAGGATGAGCCAGGCAGCCAGTGCCAGCGAGACATCCCCCCGCCCAGTCCCCCAGCACCCAGGGGCCAGCCAGGGGCCGTAGACGGCGCGCGGCCTCCTGGACTGGAGCGGAGATCATGGACCTCATTGAGGTTTGCGGGCAGGCCCCCAATCTCCATGATCTCCGCACTAGGAGGAGGAACGCGGCCGTCTACAGCTGCATAGCAGGTGCACCTGAAAATAAAACAGCTGAGGCAGGCGTATGCCAGGGCCACCAGGGGTGGTGCCGCAGCAGGGGCTGCCACCTGCCCCTACTTCCCTGCTCTCGACTGACTCTTGGGGGACGGGGCGGTCCGTGCCAGCCCGCGAGGCAGCGAGCCAGGACTGGAGGGCCCTGACCCGGGCACAGCGGAGGGGCCACCGCAAGGAGTTCCACCACCGGAGTCGGCAGGGTCGTCCAGGGAAGCCATACCAGGTAAGTGTCCCCTGCCCGGGGAGGGAGGCAGGGGGAGAGGGGGGAGACCAGGGACCGTGCACGTGGGCCATGCCTCCCATGGATCATGCAGCCACCTGTGCACATGCGAGCACATGCCATGCCACCCTTGGGCAGGTGGCTCCAGCTGTGTGACACCCAGGGGCCGTGGCCCAATAGGCACACGTGTGTGTGAAGAGACCTGACACGCTCCCGACCCCGGGGCAGGACCCAGCAGGATGCTCTCCCTTCACACGCCCCCTCTACACAGAGGCAGGGGACACCTTTCCCCCACCCCAGCCACACTATACACGGCACAGGGACATGGGTGCGGTCTTGGGGTAGCTCCCAGTCCCGGGGAGAGCCAGACATCCTGACCATGGCCTCTGTACAAACACAACGGCTCTGACGGTGCAGGGCACGGTTGCCCTCATGTCGCAGTGGGGGGGGGGGGGTGGCTGGGCATCATCCACTGTGTCCCCAGGGACACTTCTCTTCTTTCTCTACAGCTGCACCAGCTGCTCATTCAGGGTGCACCACCCCACCCGGGACATGCTCCGGAACACCACCACAGAGCAGGATTACTAGGACCAGCACCTGGGGTCCCCGTGAGCCCTGAACCGCACTGTGGAGGCCTGGATGCGGGCAGACCTGCAGCTCCGCCAGGAGCACTTGGCTGAGGAGCGAGCCAGAAACGCTACCCTGCAGGCCCTGCTACAGAGCATGGTGCCCCGTGCCCGTCCTGCACCTGCTGCCCCCCCCCCCCAACAACTGTCCCTCCTCCCACTCCTGCCCCCCCTCCCACCTCTTCCTCCTCAACCTCCTCCTCAATGTCCACACCCCCCATTTCAACCTCCGCACCCTCCACCCCATCTCCCCGGGGACGCCGAAGCACCCTCCCTCGCCGTGCTGGAAGGCGGTTGGCCCGGCGAGACCCACACCCCTGATCCCTGAGTTTCCCCTCCCCCTCCTTCCCCTTGCTTCCCCCTTCCAGCTCCCTCCTCCCAGGTTTCCCCCTCCCCTCTCCCACCCTCTCTCCTGCCCTCTCCCGCCTCCTTTCCCCCGTCTCCCCACAGTTTCATTCCCCCTCCCCAGTTGTGTTGAATAAACAGAGTTTCTATTTTTGAAAATACGTGTCTTTTATTTGACATCAGGAAGGGGGGGCTAGGGAAGTGGAAGGAGGAGAGGGAGGAATGGGGCATGAGCCCCTGGTGGGGTAGACCGGGGAGACTGTTAGCACTCCTCAGGGTGGAAGCTCTCCCGCAGGGCCCCCTGGATCCTGACATCCCCTCGATGGTCCTCCCAGATGGCAGCCTGCAGAGAGTGTAGCCAGGCTGCCGGCAACATGTCCACAAGATGCAGCAGAGTCCCCGGGGGCAGGTCTGGTTCCATGTTGCAGAGTGCCGTGGTACCCCGAGTGAGGGCAAGCAGAGCACTCCGAGACACAAATGCTTTGCTGTCCCTCATCGAGGTAGACCAGCAAGCGGGGAACCCTGAGAACTGTCTGTCCAGGGTGGGGGGTCAGGTCCCTTTAAGCACAGCCCTCAGCTAGCCTGAGGCAGCAGCTCCACACTCTAAGTCTTGGTTCCGGCCAGCCTTAACTTCGGTTCAGGGTCCACTCAATGTGGACATGCTAGTTCGAATTAGCAAAACGCTAATTCGAATTAGTTTTTAGGTCTAGATGCACTAATTCGAATTAGCTTAGTTCGAATTAACTAAGTTACTTCGAATTAGTGCTGTAGTGTAGACATACCCTTATTGCTCATTAAGCATATAAGCAGAACTCAAAAATGGAGGAAAAAGCTGAAGTATGTGCAAGCAGTATGTTTTTATGTCTTGTAGACACATGCTCTTCTTAGAAAATGCTATGTTTGCTCCTCTCTCCGCTTGCATCTCTTTCATAAATCAGGATGCATTCTGTGACTGATCAGTCAAAACATTTTCCACATAATCCTCTGCCACTGAACAATGTTCCAAAACATCAATTTTCATTTTCAAAAATGCTTCATGTACTTATGCTTGTCAAGAAAAACTTTTCCAAATTAGGGATGTTAAAAATTGTGTATTTGTGTAAATGTGTAACTGCTGACATTTTTTGTGTTTACATGTTTAACTTGCAGGGGGAAGGCGTGAGTCGGTGCTTGTGGGGAGCCACTGGCTCCCCCCTCCCCCTCCCTCCTGCCTCTGATAGACACACAGCAGCGCAGGGAGCTGGGGGAGAGGGCTCCACGGCAGCCAGCATATACAGGGAGCCAGCTTGCCGGGGGGGGGCTGGGGGATTAACCCATTAGGATTTAACCCATTAGTTAACCCATTAGGATTAACTAATAAGCCTGGGCTTATCAATTATTCATGTAAACGAGTATATGCTAACATCCGTATTCCAAACACAAAATATGGAGGTAAAATAATGTTGCCTTCTCTGATCTTACAGATAATCTTAAACAGCTCAGAGAGAAATGACTTGTCTCCTTCATCCCAATTCCTCCAATATGTCTTCAGATATTAAGAGCTCCAGCAGCCCCCATTCCACTGCCACAAACCCCCAGCTCTTTTCCCACTGTCAGGGCTGCTATAATGCAGGTCTCTATTACAATTAGAATAGCCTCTATGGCATATTAAAATCAGAAAATGAAAGCAGAAGCAAACATTTATTTAAATAGTAACAGGGGTTAAAGTAAAGATTAATTTTGTCTTCGAGTTACTAAAAATCTATTTTTTTAAAAATTGAAAAGCTGTTGCAGAATTACCAGTACATCACATTAGAACATTGTAGAATTCAAGTATGTTCTGACAAGCTGGACCTAAATTCTGCAGCAAAACACAAGGGGCCTTGACTACAGTATATGCCTTAATCCACCTCCCACTCCACCCCCAGAAACAAGATTCTGAAACCCAGCTTCCCTCAGAATTCTGGACACCTGGGCTGACCCCCTCCATTTTGCAGCTCAGAGGCAGATTAACATTTTAGCACCATGCATTCTGACCCCCTACTCCCACTTGTCAACAGATTTTCTGCTTTTGCAGCAGCACGCTGTTTGATTGCCCCCCTGCTCTCATTTGTTATTTAATTTTATTTTTCTTCTCCACTTGGGCAGTAATGAGCAGTTTCTTTTCGGCTTACTGCTCCTCCCTGAGTCATTTAACACTTCAATAATTTTAACCCAACCTGACCTCCAGCTGCAGCATCCTTCTACATGCTCTCCTTTCCTTCTAGTCAGGCATGGCAGAGCAGCCAAGAAAGCTCCATGTGAAAGCCAAGTGATGCTCTACTTGTGAAGCAACCTTACCAAGCTTGACAGATAGCAAGCACCTAGAAAACAGCCCCTAATGCTGGTATGTTTGGCGCTACAAGCAGGAATTGCAGGTGGGTTGTCCTTCCCAAAAAATCAGTCACAACTCAGTGCAGTTCCTAGTCCATTTTTGCCACTGAAGAACCAAGAGAGACTCTGAAACCAAGAATGACCCCAGGTAGTCAATTCAGGGGTAAGTCCCAAATGACCCATGAGGAACAAAGACAGGAAGTTTGTAGGATCAGAAGTCTGCCCACCCAACCCCTTTCCACACACATTAAAAAACTTGGTTTCTGCCCTTCCTCCCAATTTGCCCAAGGGGGCTCTGATGAGTCCCCTGCACCCTCTCAGGAGGGACTAGATCCCAACAGGAGAAGTATTCAAACACAGATCTTTTGAGACCCTAAAAAAAGCAGGCTGCAAAATGAATCAGAGCAAAAGCAGAGCTTCTACACACCCGACAAATCCAAAAACAGCTAAAAACCTAATATAAAAAAAAAAGACAAAAAGGGGAACTCAGAAAATCCAAGAGGTACAAATTCTGACTTCTTCCTCCTCTCTTCCTTCCCACTGAGGAAGGCAAGCTATTACATTCAAAAAAATACAGCAGAGATTTTCCCTCCATGAGAAATTCCACACTATGCATCAAGGCTGTCTTCAAAAAATTCAAATTCAACCTGAATAGGCTCTCAAGAGTAAGCCTCAGAGTAAATTATCCCCTTAAAATCTTCTCCAGACCACAATAACTCTTTGAAGAATGGGCTAAGGATTAAAGGAATAAGCCTAATAAAGGCAAACATTAGCAAGAGCAAACTCAGGATCTACAACATTAAAAAACTGAAGGACTCTACTGCTGAACTGCAGGGGGATGCTGCTGTAGCATCTACTGTAAGAGATATGGTAATTCCTTCAGAAAGTAAGTTCTATCCCCAAGGACTTAACTGTGAGGGAAAAAGGGGAGAGAGGACTTAGAGGGTGGCAGAGGTGGCCTCAATGCATGCTAGGCAGTGATTTGCTTTGCAAAAGCATCTCTCTCCTAGCTTTATCTCAGAGTCCTCAAGGACAGAGATCACCTCAACCTTGGTTCAATTTTTAAGAAAGTCTCCCTAGCAATAGCATTCATAGCTGATACCTCAGTGGATGCAATGCAGTTCTCAGCTTAAGTCAAGGATTCTAACTCAGTTAGGTACCACCTATGACTCCAATCCTAGATGGCAGATATCCACTCTGAACAGGTCCTATGCTTGGCCAACTTCACATGCTCCCTCTTTTGGAGACAAGAAAAAAAAGTGGTGCAAAAGAGTTGCAAAACTCCTGCAGTCTTTTCATTCACCACTAGGTGCCGTCAAGAAACAAAAGACCAGCTTTCATACAAAAATGTTCCTACTAGGCTCTATATTCACAGAGGTATCAGAGCAAGAACAGATTCTCAAAAGGAAAACAGTAGAACTGAGGTATGGGGTAGAAGTCCAGAGAGACCTCAGCCCTTCCCAGCAACCCACTTTGTGACAAAGACTGCCTAGCTTCAGTTCTGGGTGAGACTTAAGGAACAAAATTCCCCAATTCCCAGGGGAACTGTTCACATTCACTATAGACAACTGGGTCAGGGAAATGGCAAATCAAGGCTATTCCTTCAAACTCCCACTCCTCCATCACCTCATCCATTCTTCATCCTTTCATCCATTTCCAAAGATCCTCTAAAATGCAGTTTGATCCAGAAAACCACTTCATCCTCTGGCTATGGGAGTGACAAGAATTCCCTCAGAAGATAGCGATAGAGATGCAGCCGTGTTAGTCTGGTCTAGCTGAAACAAAAGACAGGACTATGCAGCACTTTAAAGACTAACAAGATAGTTTATTGGAATCGAAATCCATCAACCATACGAAAAAACTTGCACAGATCCAGACAGACATCATCTTTCTATCCAAGTGCAAAAAGATGGACATCGTACCCAAAGGACTGAAAGTGAACAACCCATTAAGATCAACATACTGTACTGACTACAGTGAGAGACTATGCTCCATGAAAGCTCATCACCTAATAAACCATCTTGTTAGTCTTTAAAGTGCTGCATAGCCCTGTCTTTTGTCTCAGAAGATAGATTCTACTCCATAGGAAAGGGCCTAGCATGAGAGGATTTTTGACACTGTAAGGTTCAACAAATGGAAGAGGGAAAAGTTGGAGATAGAAGTTTTGGCCTCTATAGTGTTTTGTGTGATCCACCCATGGACATAAAGAACATTTCCTAACTTCAATGGATCTAGCACAGTGGTTCCCCACCTTTTTGATACCAGGGACCGGCAAACCTACTCACAAACTTTCAGCAGATTTTACACATTTGCATATTCATTATGCAAATAATGAATATGCAAACACAAATAAAATATTACTGGTCCACCAAAAGCCCCGGCCTCCAGAGTCTCCCAATGCCAGCTCTAACTCCAAGACCCACTCTGCCCTTCCACTACCCCCCAGCACCAGCCACTGACCCCGGAGTCCCCTACACCCAACCCCCCTCAATACCAGTCTCCCACCCTTGAGAGCCCCCTCCAACACCAGACCCCCAGTTTCCAGAGTCCCACAGCACCCAACTCCCCCAAAACCTCCCCCAGTCCCAACTCCCAACCCTCAATATTAGCCCCACCCTGAGCCCCTCAGTGCCATCCCCCGCCTCTTAGAGCCCCCCCCACCTTAAGAGCCCCCCAGCACTAGCCCCATCCCCCTCATCTAGCCCTGTGCTGCCTCCCAGCCACCAGCTGAGTGCTGCTGCCCAGGTCGTGGTTGCTCTAAGGTTGCCCTCCTGCCCCGCAGAAAAGCGCTCTTCTGCAGCTGGGAAGAGACCCCTACCCTGCCCTGCCAGGCCTGGCAACAGCCCAGCCCCCGACACACACATGGGATCAGTGGTGTCTGCGGCACAAGTGACAGAGGCAGGTGCATGTTTTTGGTGGCTCAAGAGTTCTTCCCCAGGCCTTTAACAGTTGGGGCCTAGAGGCGCAGGGTCACTCAGCCTGTGTGTGTCACAGGCTCATGGCACCCACCAAACAGCCAGGCAGTACCAGACCCCTGGCACCTGCTGGTTTGAGTCAGGGAGCCTGGCTCCCCACCGCACAACTCCAACTGGTGCTGCTAGCTGCAGCGCCCCGGGACACTGGGAAGCGACAGACACATGGCACAGGCCGAAGCCGACAGGCGAGACCCCACGGGAGAAGCTGGGCCCTGCTGGAAGAAGGGCGGAAATCATGGACACCCAGCGTGACTCCCCAGGACCTCTAACCTGATCATCCTCAGTAATATCAATAAAGGATGCTCGTGGCTGTGAAGGCTCTGCTCCCTGGTCATGAACACACTGCCAACAACGGAAAGGACACGGGGCAACCGCCCAGCACACAGGCTAGATGGCGTATCTGCTGCTGGAGCTGGAAGCTGAACCAGGGCCATGGTGAGGCTGCCCCAGCAGGGACAGCCTCACCACGGCCCAGTTCCAGCCACGGCACATGGGGCAGTCCACAGCACCACTCACCGGGGGAGGCTGGGAGGAGAATTTTTAGTGCATGCACAGGCATGCACCTTATAGGGTACAGAGTTCCCCAGTGAATAGGGCTCATTAGCAGCCGGGGTGTGGCCTGGTAGAGTGCCGTGGCCTGGCAGGCAGGGGTTCATGGCCCACCACCGGTCCAGTGTTGGGAACTGCAGATCTAGCAGTCGCATACCTTCGCATCCTATCAGCTCACGCCACTCCAAACTTCTGAAGTTGGTGTATGACAAGAAACATCAGTGCCAATCATTCCTGTCCTCTATTCTCAGGGTTTTGACAAAGATGGTGGTTGGTGGTGATTAGTCAGATTGAGACCACCTGTACCCTTTGTGGAAGACATGCTTATCAGCACTCCATCACTATCAGCATCACATGCAGCCACATCTCTGACACTGAATCTCTTACAGGTATGTGGCTTCTTCAGTGTGAAGAAAAACTCCTTGATTCTGTCAACAAACAAACAAAAAAAGCCTCATCTGTGGCAGTATGTCCTTAAAAGCTGATTTGGGGTCATTTAGCCTGCTGGTTGCATAACTCTCAGTGTCATATGAGGTTAAGAAAAAAAATATTAGAAATTGAATAGATTGATTCAATTAAGGTAAAAAGCTTTGACATGAACTTTGGATGTGGTTTGAGAGGCACATTATCCTTACTGTAGACACTGATTCGATCTTTCAAAAATCTGGAAGCCAGAGGGCGAGAGAACATCAAAAACACCTCTACTGGCAGGTGAACTGCAGAAATTCAAGCCAGGTGAATGTTCACAGAGCTGACTGAAAGACTTGATTACTTCAGTTGTATCAAATAACCCCATGTAGGTGTAATGCCCATGCAATGTGGTGACAGATGACAGAACATCTCTTCCATTTTGCTACATAAGCTGTTCTAGAATCCTGTTCTGATAAATAGCACATAGTTTTACACTTAGGACTTTATACTTAGCCAGAGATCATCCATGCAATGAGGTGAAGAGACTGAATGTTGGGGTACAGACTGACCTTGATTCTCAGAAAGAAAAACTTTTAACTGAAATTCATTGGCGGCCTGATGGGAAGTCAATGCAGGTCTGTGAACCAACACTGTCTTGGCCAAACCAGTGCTACTAGGATCAACTCTGCCTTCTCTCTTTTCAGTTTTCCAATTACCCTGGTGATCAGAAGGACTGGATGGAATACCATTAACAGCAGACAAGACACAGAAAAGAAAAGCACCTGTCATGGATCCAGGAGCAAAGTCAGGCCTGGAGCAAAACCTTCTGCACTTATTTTTCTGGTTGGTGACAAGTCTCTCCTGTCACAAAGCAAAGGTACTTACTTCGGCCAGAACACGTGCTGCACCCCAACATTCAATGAAAGTATGGCTCCTTTAAATTGAGGGCAGCACACCAGACTCCACTCTCCAGAAAAGGGATAACACAAGCAAGGGTAAATATTTACAGTTCAACTTCCTGAGGTTAAAAATGGGTATAAGGCCCCTGAATTTAAGGAGGGACAGGGGAGTGGTGGAGGGGGGGGGGGGGGGGAAAAATCAAGAAATAATGGGAATAAAATCCTTCCCCTCTGATGGCAAGAAACCTCCTCTATCCATAAGAGACCGTACTATTTAGAGCAATACAATTTCATGAGATGGATCCCGAAAAAGGGGTCAAGAAGGATGGTGAAATGAACAACTTTGTAAGTGGGAATCCTTATCTGAAGCACCCCTCTGGAGTAAGCCTTTCTCCCACAGAGAGAGTGTCTTATGTTCATTGTCTTTAAGAGTGGCTTTAGAACGTGACTGGGGAGAGTACACTCATGAGCTGTAGTAACTACTAGACACAGTATTGGTATGACTTAAAAAAATAATCAATGTCCTTCAGGGGGACTTAATATCATCTGTTCATTCTTTTGGCTCTTGGTACTATGGAAAACAGGGTCTGCTACTAGGTTTTTGTGGGCAGCAAGGACTTGTTAATTTGAAGGGCAACTCCTCCCATAAGTGGGAGTCTGTAAAACATCAAAGGTGGTAAGTAAAATCTCTTCAAAGAGTTCCACCTACACTCGCAGCAAAGTGGTCCACTTCTCTGATCAGATACTAAAAGACATTGAAATCATCTGGAGGGCAAAGAAGGGGATTCAAGTGTAAGAATGTCATCCAAAGGTGAGGAGGAAATATGGGAAAGGACCCAAGGGTTCCTCCATGATTCCTCCTTCCTCAGTGAAATCCAATTTTGTGGTGAGGTGACAGGCTGATAAGCTGAGGCTCTTGTATCAGAGGACAGGGGATCATCTTCCTGCAAGAGAGACTGATGAAGCCCTAAGCTCCCATGGGACAGGCCCTGACCAGCAAGGCCAAGGAGGGTGTTTTGCAATCTGGGTTCTTCAAACAAGAGGACGCCATCTGAGGGCTTCTTTATAAGAGGACCACTCCTTAGAACTTGTGTGTCTGCTCCATGGCCAGTTCAGCAATCTAATGAGTGTGAAGGTGATACCTGGCCCTCAGGCTAGGAGTCCAATGAGGCTATGTAGGGCCCCAATCAATAATGGGGACACTTCATAAATGACAATAAGATCCTTAAGTTAAAGTATTTCAAATTCAATGAAATTCACCTAGATGGCAAAGTTTAACCCTAAATTTTGTAAGTGGTACTGGTACCTGATACCTAGAACTGAAACTATCTAAACACACTAAAATTTGATGTCAAGAATGTCGATTCCCTGTGCCAAAGGAATATTCTAATCTGTAATATTAACTTCCAAATGCACTGAACTATAAGATGTATTTTATAGGTTACATTTTGAAAAAATAGTAAATAAAATGCAGTAAAATTCAACACTACCTGGAATGTTAGCAGTTCCAGTAAGTAATGCTACATACATAGGAAAAACTAGTCAACTGCTATGACTTCATATTATACTTGGAATCTTCTCCTTAAATTAGGGAGAATTATTAGATAACACTTATCAAATAACTTTATAAAACAAACAAAATCACTGGTCAGTATTTAAACTATCAGACTTCCTTCTTTGGTAGGCAAATGAAGCCTACCAACCCTATTCAGCCCTTCTGAAATGCAAATGTGATATGTTATAATCACCTCTAACAAGCTACATTACTTGATTTTCACCTACAAGGAAACTCAACAACCAATAAAAACCATGGAGATTTTAATATAAAAAAAATCCTACTACATTATACTCCATTTTTCAAATGCTAGCACTGTAGAGTACTTCTTTGTGGGATATCCTCAAAATAGTTTCTATTTAGATACATTTTAAAAATAAGACTGAAATACCATCCAATACATGGCTAAGTTTATTCCTTAACTGGAAAGCCATAGCAACAAACCTAAAGTAGAAACAAAGTATTTTAACAAATATTTGTAATTCCACCAAAACATACACTACATAAAGTAGCAATTCCACTTTCCTAGAGAGGAGCAAATTCTGAAAACTTGGAGCTGGAGTACAAATATTTGTACTGTGCTCAGTCTGAATCCTAGGTGTTGATTTGTAAGCACACTTAAGTAGTTTCTTCTCTGAAACTGCACAAAGGAAAATAGGCTAAAGTAACTTCTGCTTCATAAACAGATTAGATGCAACCTGTGGGTGTTTTCAGTCATGTGGTAACAAGCTGTTCTGGTGCAAGACAAAAATGTAACAACCTCTAGGAGAGAAACTTATTTGTTAAAATTAACCCTTCGCTGTCAGTATCTATGGAATGCCATGGAATACAAGCAGTTTACCTTAGATACAATTGAATATCAAAACCCCCTATAAAACAAAGTTTATTCTCTTTGACTATTGCTAAATTAACAAACTCAGCAGGGAAGAGAAAACAACTGCCCTGATTAAGTTACAGTATGTTCATCTCAACTTCTTTCACAAAAGAAGGGAGGGGGGAGATCAAATAGTTTCAAAATATATACCCACTAAAAAGTACACCTGAGAAATTTTTAAACTATTTTTACTACTGAAATGCATGCTAGGCAGTGATTTTCGAAGTAAAAATATATCTCCAATTAGATTCCCTCTTTCCCTTCTAGAGTCAATTTCTTCCCTGGGGCCAGCGGGGAGGGGTGCCACTCCCTTGGCCCTCACTGTGCTGGTGCTGGGGAAGGGGTGTCCACTGGCTGCTCCATGCTGGGGCCAGAGGAGCGTGCCTCTCCTCCAGACAGCACCCAGAGCTGTCACTGCTGAGGGACAGGCGCTCCTTCCATGGCCCCTACCCAGCCTAGCCTGGATCCGCCCCAGCTGAGGAACAGGCACCCCTCCTCCTTGAAAGTGCAATGGCCATGGAGAGGCACTGTTCACCTGGTCCCAAGCTGCTGTGGTGTGAGAGAACTGGGAATGGGATGTTAAAAATGCATTTAATTTTGTAAATGGGTAACCACTGTAAATTTTAGCAGTTGCACATTTACATGCAGGGGAGCAGGCAGGAGCTGGTGCTCATGGGGAACCGGCTTAAAGCCCCACGAGCATCAGCCCCTGCCTGCCCTTCTTCCCACTGCTGCCTTTGTGAGAGGTAGCAGCACAGAGGGGGCAGGAAGGCAGCTTCGCGGGAGCTGGTACGCAGGGGAGGCAGGTTAAAAAGCTGGCTCCCCTTGCTTGCTCCCCTTGAGTACTGGCTCCTGCCTGCCCTGCCTCCCCTGCTGCCTCTGATGTAACTGTTTGATTAACTGATGAGCGCAGGCTCATTGGTTAATCGAGTAAATTGCTGCACATCCCTAGCATGGACTCAGAAGCCCTCACCCTGCACCCCAACCCTCTGTCCCAGCTCTGAGCCCCTTCCCATAACCCAAACCTTCAGTGCCACCCTGCTACACAGTCGGTGTGTGCAATAACTTTTGTTTTGTAATATATTACCTCAATATTGGTGCACATAATGAAAGTGATTCCACACATGAACATAAAAAATTAGAGGGAAGAGTGGGTGATGGAGAACAATTTTTAAAGACAGGAAAAAATTTAAAAAGCCACATCAATAAGCCTTGAGGGCAGATACAAAATTTGGGAGTGACTATTTGCATCTGACAATGTCTCTCTAAAGATTAATACTCTCAACTGAAGAAAAATTAACAGAATACTTACTGTGATTTTGATAGCTTTGTTCAGAACATTTACCCATTCTACTAGATCTTGTTGATCATTGGCTTGTAGAAAATACTTCCTCATCCCCGCATTCATAACTGTTAAGATATTGGAAAGTAATTAAATTGCACTGAAAAAATTATTGACATCTCACAGTTTAAATACTCAACTTTGATAAGTCTGTCTTCCTCCTCTATGCAACGCGGTCACAAATCTCATGAAGTTTACAGCTATTTTCAGGTTCTCATTTTACCCACAACTAAACAGTTTTTCAGATACGAATTGTTTTTTCAAAAACTTTCCAGTTAATACTTTACTACCCAGTATAGGAATTGCTGTCTTCATGGACATTTTCTTACAATAAAAAGATATATTTTTTTAATAAGATATTGCCATCATAGGCTGTCCCTCCTTGGCTCAATTTAGTCTAAATTTTACACTACATCCAAGCTCACATGTTTGTCAGAGTTTGGGTATATCTCTTTCCAATACTTTGACCAATTCTCATATTTGGCCACAAGCTCTCCTCTGCCAACTATTCTTTTGTGTTAAGTACACTGTCCACCTGGTTGTGATAAGCCCAAACATACCAAGTACAATCAAACTGATGGTCAACTATTACTCCCTAGCTATCAGTTTTTAATGACTTTTAATCACTCTTTTGGATTTTGGTGCAAGTCAAAATTCCAGCATTGAATGATAGATGATAGGTCATGAAAAGCATTGAAAATGAAAGCCAGTGGAGAATGGAGAGTGGGGAAATATGGTCAAAGCAAAAGGTTAGGAAAATGAGCTATGCATTGGCATTCTGAATGGATATGAACAGGGCAAGGTCATAATTGCTGAAGCTAGAAGAAAAAATGCTGCAGTAATTTAGACATGAATAACCTGAACAAGAGTTTAGCTATGTGGATGAATAGGAAAGGTTGTGAAGTAATGCAGAAAGAATCTGCAGTAATTACACACAGCCTATAAGTCAAAACTTAGAGGGAGGAAAAAGTCTAGGATGACATCCAATTTATGGTCCTGAGCGACAGCAGGATGCCCACAGTGACTGAAAAAGAAAGTAGCAGGAAAGACTTGCGGGAGCATGGTTGAGCTCGAGCTGACTGCTAGACATCTGTGGGAAGAGGATGCCAGAGACAGGCTCATATTTAAATTTCAAGAGGAGATATGTATCTGAACTGTTGCCCAGAAATGGTAACTGAAGGTGTATGAGATTTCCCAGAGATAAGATGCACAGAAAAAGAGAAAAAAAAAAAAAAGGAATTCCTACAGAAAGGGGAAGAAAGATTCTCTGAACACCACGTTTAAGTAGCAGTTAGAAAAGTCAGAGAACCACTACAGGAGAAGAGAATGTCAGAAGCCAAGAAGGGTAAGATTTCAAGAGCAGCATGGTTGTCCATGTCAGAGGTGACTGACAACTAAAGGAGGACAAGCATGGAGTGCTGGTTCTACATTTTGGCCACAAAGAGATGATTAGACACTTTGGCAATTGTGTTTAAAGAGAAATGGGAAAGTCTAGAATGGAATAGGAGGAGTGGAGTTCTAGGTACTGATTGTAAACAGCACATTCAATTATCTAAGAGCTGAACAGGAGAAGGAGATGGAGAGGGAGTGGAGTCATGAGTGGGTATTTTTAAGATGGGAGAAACTAAAACATGATTGTATTTTCAGTAGAGAGACAGAGGAAAGTGAAAAATTCAGGAAAACAACAAGGTATGGTATGAGAATGGGTACCAAGGACATGGAGCCACTGATTTCAAAGAGAGGGGTTTGGCGGAGAAGAGAAGATGAAAACATTCTGCCTCTATGATTATGGAGAAAGTTCTAAGGGGATACTTTATTTTGTCATACTGTATTTTGTCATTTTTCTCTTGAAAGAAATCAGGAAGGTCCTATGAAGATAAAAAAGTGGAAGCAGAATGGATAGGGTTTAAGAAGTGAGTTGAAGGTTGTGAAAGAAATGTTGGGATAGCAAACTTGAGACTGAATTAAGTTGGAGAAATAGAGCTGTTTAGATAGCAAGATGGCAGAAATTAGAGAACAAATTTGTAATGGAGAAAGCCAGACAGGCCATGAGAAGTTAGAAAGAATACACAGATTTTCACATTCCAGGTGTATTCCACCATGTAGTTCAAAACTTAAAACTGTACAACTTCACACAGAACTAATGAGCCAAACTCTGGACACCATAGTGCCATTTTTACAAAGTTATTTTTTAGAGCATAAGCTCACCTTACTCCTAGAAGTCTATGGCATGAGCAAAGAAGCTCTCTAAATGGATATTTAGGTAATTACTGGTACCAAGTGATTGACTAGTATGTTCGAATACACTCAACACACATATCAATAAGAAATGTCTTGTGTACAACTGACTTCCTATTGTGGGAAAAGCTCATGATACTATCTACATTTTTGTTAGTCTCTAAGATGCTGCAGGACCATTTGTTGTTTAAGTTTTCCCATTTATTACAAAATAACTTAAATGGAAACATTAGAAAGACATTTATAGCACCAGATTTTTTTGGCATTGTAAGCACTTCCTATGCAACATCTTAAAAGCCACTGTGAAAAGAATATTTTTATGGGAAAGATGAAGAACAAAAGCATTAATGCACTATCTTTCCAATAAAGACTGTGTCTAAGTTATGCCACTATGCAGATGTGAATTGCAGCGTGCACCAAAGTGCTCTGCTATATATCTGTGTGGATGCTCCGAGCGCAAGCTCAAAGGTATCCAGCTCTTGTTACTGAAGCCCTCTTCAAGCAAGACTTTGTAAAAGCAAAATTAGGTCAGTTTTAGTTCATAAGAGCAGCATCCACACAAGATGCAATTTCATTTAGTTAAAATTCAGCACTTTGGCATATGTGCTGCAATTCACATTCCGGTAGCACGAATTGCAGGACAGTATAGATAAACCCAGATTAAAGAAAAGGCCACTGCCTTAATGTAAGCTACTAATCATTAGAAAAGCATTTATCCTGAAGTAGGAATAGATCTGGTTTACATTAAACAATAGAACTAAAACCTTTACCAGACTGTGTCACATTAAATCTTCACCCAAGATTGAAACGTTAGGCAGAACAGCAAAATCAAACTTATTTTGTCATAGCAGTATAGTCCACTGCTGCCCACATTGCTCAGTAACATTCTTAATGATCCATTACATTTTCACAAGCTGGGCTAAAACTGATGACAGTAATTTCAACTGTTAATCCACAATATGCAAGACTGTAATGAAACTGTTAAAAAAATTAACAAAGTAAGTGAACATGCAGCCAAAAAAACCCCTATTTTTTTATTTAAAATAAAATTCTCAAAATATTTGTATAATTTAACAGAACAAACAAAATGTGCATAAGCTGATGGTCCAGTCACCTTGCCTACTTATTAGACTTAGAGATGACAAGGTAACACAAATCCACCTTAGAACTGAGCTATGTGGTCAGCTGGAGAGTCCCATGATGCTGGGAAATCCCCAGATGGCACTATAACCTTTGGACTCCAGTGGAAAGTGCACAATCATTACACTGCTATGGTCTGGAAGTCTCCAGCTATCTCTCAGGGCTATTGTACACAGGTGTTCATTGTAAAGGTACAGAATGGATTCCAACAGGCCTCCAGCAGTCTCAAGAATTGAGGGAGCCATCTCGGTACTATCCATCCCCTCACAGGTAACTCAGACATGAAGACTGAGACCAAAGTGCATAAACATGCTTTTCAAAAATGTACAAGTTGTACCTGCCATACATTTTTCTTAAAACTGTGTGATCTTAAATCAAGTCATGACATATTAAACCAAAAAATTGCAGGCTTTATCTTCAAAGAACTAGTGAGAAAAAAGTGTGTACAGGTGTTTCCAGTGACAGGCCCCAAGATCAACAGGAATTGTGCCTATGTATGGAAACAGGAAATGCATCTTAGCATCTGGATGTGCAATCTGCTTTTTATAACTGCACACAGAATGCTACACATTGTGAAGAAGCAGCACAGAGCACTACTAGTTTGTCTTTTGCAGTACAGGTTGAACCTCTCTTGTTGTGGTCCGGCGGGATCACAGATGTTGCTAGACCAGAGAGTCCCAGCGCAGAGGCTGAGAACACCTGGGAGCGGAGCCGGTTTGGTTGGTGGCATCCTGCAGGGGCAGTAACCTTGGGGTAGAGTGGCCTGGGAGCAGCTGCCACCGAAGCAAACAGATCTGGGGAACCCCGGGAGCAGCTGCCATTGCGTGTGGGGCTGGGGGCAGGGAGCAGAGCCCCGTGAGCAGTCTGGGGGCAGGAGACCCAGGCAGGTAGGCCAGAGAAGGTCAGGTCTCCAGGTTTTCCCAGGTCAGCTGCCAGGAGGGGAGCCCTGGGAGAGCCCGGATGCCTCATCTCCCCTGGTCCAGCAAATTCCCTTGTTCGGAACCACTCTGGTCCCGAAGGTGCCAGACAAGGGAGATTCAACCTATAGTGTGTTCCCATAAAACAAGGAATAGTTAACGGAAAGGGGAAACAAGATTAACATATAGTTTTAGCTAGTTTACTCTAGAAAACTAGATATTTATTGAACAGCTATGTCAAAATATTTCTTGGAATGTGGGTATAAGAATAGGTTTTCAGATATAGCAGTTATTGATCCCAGTCTTTGCAGAGAACTTTAGATATCTAAATTGCTTCTCTCATATGATTCCAGATTATGATAAATCCTGGAGAAATGCCATTTAATATATTAAACAGTAGCAGAGAAGAATAAATGAGAAAGGAGAATAACCATGATAAAAGTTTAAAGCACTAGTGAACATTCTGGCAGGCATCATTAACAATGGTGTATCTACAATAGAACATCTACATACTTTCTCCATGTAACACATAAAAATAGTTCAGTTACTTGCCTTCAGAGTTGAATTATCTGTGCCAGGTACCCTGCGAACAACCTATCTTCTTTAATTAGTTTATCCACTGATTCAAAAGACCCAAAACATTCCCAACAGTTGCCAGCAAGTCATTTTAAACTCAGTAAGTTGCAATTTTTAAAAAGCCATTTAAAACCTCAAAAAAAGCCCCCAAAACATTCTCCCTTTATATTAGGAAGGAAATCAGGAATACAAATAAATTGTTTAGAAAAAAAATACTACCGGCAGTACCTAATAATAGAACTGCAGAATATATCCTGGTTGAAAAACCTTTTTTTTTTTTTTTTTTTTTTTTTAACAACTTGACAGCTGTGCAATACACTAGAACTTACCAAAACAGAATTCTGCCTTTGGCCTTAGCTTAGTTGCATCGCTAACCTAATAAGAAAATTGACATATATAATACATACTGTAAGTGTCACACATAATATAATATTATATATATATATTAGATACTTTCACACATTAAACACACATTCAGTTTAAAATTAAAAACTCAACATTGAAAGGAAAGAAAATACAATACATACTTTTGTCGCTTAAATTTAAAGACCAATCTCATTTAGGGATGGTTAAAAAGTTAACCAATTAAACGTAATGCTTAACCAGTTACTTGTGATCCTGGCCTGCCCCAGTCACGCCATGGCCACATGCAAGGAATGAGAGAGCTGCTTTGGACAGGGAACAGCCCCCCCATCAGTTAATTGGTTACTCCGATAAGCATGGAAGTAGGAGGCATGCTTACCAAGTAGCCAATTAACCCTACTAATTACATCCCTAATGACATTCCTGGAAAGCAAAAGCCACTCCTCGACATCTGTTAAATTCTACCAAACATCAAAGGCCTAACAAGTTAAGAAAGCTATTCTCATCTCTATTTTAGGATTTTAAACTGCTACCCCTTACTAGTATTGCTGCACAATGAATGTGAAATCAATAGCAACAGCCAAGTTCCTACTGGAATTCATGAAGGGATAAACAACTAGAGTAAGAAGTTTGTTTTTGAGTTTTATTTTTATTAACCTGTCTCTTCTCCTGTTACAATTCTAGTGTTCTCATTACCACACCATTTCTCTCATCTCAAACCTGATTTGTGAACCTTTTAGCTATGTCTATACTATGACTTCTGCCGCAAGAGGCAATGCAAATGAAGCATTAGGGGGTTTTTGCGCAAGAACAGGCAGTGACACCACGCAAAACCCCCTTTTTCCGCAAGATCCTTATGCCTGGGGAGGCATAAGGATCTTGCGGAAAAAGGGGGTTTTGCGCAAAACGGCCAAAGCCACACTGCCTGTTTTTGCACAAAAAACGCCTAGCGCAAAAACAAAATGAAAGAGTATGCAAATGAAGTATGAGAAAATGCTAATCCATGCTTCATTTGCATTGCCTCTTGTGGCAAAAGTCATAGTGTAGAGACAGCCTTTCAGATTTAGGACTTGAAATTTCAAGAAGAGCTGTGTAATTTAGGGCAAATTAAGCAATTAAGAACTGAATGAAAAAGTCACCTGTGACAAAAAATAATTCATGATAAATTCAGACTAGAAATAAAGCACAAATTTTTAATAAGGGTAATTTGTCTTGCTTCAACATCCAGTCACTGGTTCATGTTGTAACTTGATCTGCTTGATTGAAAAGTCTACCAAATTTCTGTTCCTCATGTAGATACATATGAGCTAATCAAATTGTTCCCCCTGCCCCCACCAACCTCCTTCTTAATCTAAATTGACTGAGTTGGTTGAGTCTGTAAAATATGTTTTCTAATCTTTTCATCATTATCTCAGCTTGTCTCTAAATTCTCAATTAAAATTATTCATTAAGGAGTTCTGACTTTTATGGAGTTACCAGAGCTGCTAATATCACTCAAATCTACAATTTTATATGTATAGGTTAGCTGACATACCTTTGAAATGTAGGTAAGTTTAATTGCTCCAACAGGTGGAGAGCCAGAGGGAAGGTTCTAAAAGCAAGCACAATAATATGGAATGAAACTAAACTATCCTCCTACCACAAAGCATGTTCAATATATATGCATCAAATATAAGGAAGCGAAATCAAAGCTTTATGAACAAAAAAAAATTCTAAACACTATGTTCACAATACAACATTCAACACATTGTGTACTTTAACAGGATTTAAACTACTTGGTTTCATTTATTACAAACATCTGGTAATCAACTAAAACGGAATAGTTGTTGAAAATAATGCTGATGTGAATTGTTTGAGAGAGGTTTGTATTTTACTATAGGAAAAAAGGATTCTTGCAGATTTGCATCCAGGAAATCCTCCTAAAAGCACATTTTTTCCTTAACAGATGTTGAGTCAAAATAATGACATATTATGAATTTTCATAGAAAAGAGACAGACAGCCAACCCTACCGCTTACCCACATAAGACGCAGTAGTACTTTTTAAAATATTAAAACCCCAGCCTTATGCAAAACTACTAAGTGAACTGGAGAAAAATGGGAGGTCCACAAGTTCCTTACTAGCAACATTAAGCCTACAAGCCTGATAGTCACATTTCAAACTATAGTCCCTTCAAACTAGAAACAGCAGTGACACACTCTGGTGTATTAACATAGATGTATTTGTGTTATTTTTGATAGCAAGTCTATACTAGAGAACAACTGCAATTTAAAGGAGCAAAACAATTGTGTACTTCTTACTCTTTGCTTTAGGTCAAAAAATATTTTACTTCTGGTAACTTCAACAATTTTATCCCAGATGTTCTCATACCTGTGGATTATCCATGTACCATACCAGATTGTCTTCCCTCGTGTCCAGTATAAAGTATCTCCGCAGAAACTTCCCACTATTCTCATTTTCTTCAATGTCTAGAAAACCACATATGCGATTCTGACGATCCACATAAGGCATTTCTGACTCTGAACATTACACTGCAAAACAAAAACAATGATTGAAACAAAAAGTTTACTTTTACTGATTATAAGCACAGATTCACCTATCAGAAGAATTTTCAAGAAAAGGAGCTTCCATATAGCAACAAGTCAATTTTTCCCACCACAAGCAGTAACTTGTATACATTTCTTTGTAATATACCTTAAGTACTTAACCTTTTATATAGCATGAGTCCAGAACCACAGGTATGTGTGTTTTAAATGGTGATAAAACAGCATGCCTGTTAGTTTGCACGAGACATAGATTCTTTCACCAGTTTGCACGAAGTTAGAGAACAGATTTACATTTCTTTTCACTTTTAACAATACATCTTTTGCAAAATCTTCTACAAAGCACACTAGGCTCCACCAAAAAAAAAAAAAAAAAATCAGAATTCTTTCACTCTTGAATGTTACTAAAAGGTGAGGAATATTAAGTATCCATGTACAGCTGCAAGTAGTTATGCACACATCTTGTAAGCCCAAAAATAAAGTCTCTGGCATTGATTTGTGATGCCACCATGTATTTTTTAGAAAAATCAGCTTTGAATATTTATACTACTGACCACCTTTTCATTTCATCTGCATCTTTTGTTGTTTCATCTCACATACAGACCATTGCATCATCTTCTTCTGTTTTTATCCTCAGGAGCCAGGAAAGTCATTGGCTCTCAAATATGATATTGTAAGCAAGTAAGTTTCCATTTTGGAATAGTGATCTAAAAATCCATGTAAAACCAACATTAAAAATTGAGATATGAAAGCTTGCCTGATGTCAATATATTTTAAATCAGGATGGGAACTATTTATATAGTCTTGCATTATGCTTCTATACTTTGCCAGACACATTACAGATTAAAAATACCCGTCTCTACACACACCAGAAGAAGAGATCACTACGCTGAAGTACAGGAGGACCCTGACATGCGATCGCCTGAGTTCTGACCCTCCGCACTTACAAAACTGGTTGTAAGCGTGGAAGGGGCCGGAAACCCCCGACTTACGTCCTCGGCCCGCATTAAAGACAGGAGCACGTAAATGAGGGCTCAAGTTATGACGCCCCCGGCTTGCAATACTTCCCCAGGAACGGATCACATCGCAAGTCGGGGGCCTCCTGTACTCATGCATCATGCGAGATTCATGTAGTCACATTTTTAATTACAGGTTTATGTTTGGAATCACCTGCTTGGATGTGATTAGAGTTCTTGATTTCTGTATACCACTAAATCCTTGTCACCTTGTACATAGTCCACAGTTTGATTCACTGAAAGTTAGGGATAAATAAATCTAATTTTTAAATCACTATCATGCCATCATTAAAGTGAATGTTCTAGGAATACTTCAGAGCTAAGAAATTCAGCAATGAATTTAAAAATTATCAATGAAACTTAAGTTTTAGCATGCAGAAGCCTGGAAGGAAATGAAATATGGTGATGGGTTACCTTATTAAAAAAAAACTAGATAAAAATTATTAATCTGCTAGCTAAAGAGTTCAACTGCAAAATTATAAAATGGCACATCTTACTTGGTGATACCTGAGAAGATATTTCTTCTGTAGTTTTTCTGAATACATCATAGGGAATTTAAACACTTCATGAAGACGTAAGCTTCCCCATTTTCCCAAAAGGAAAATTACTATGTATATTTAAGGCAACTGACAATACTGTAGAACTTCAAAGGCTTAAATTAGATAGTCGAGGAAATACTAGCATTTACTTAAGCCACTGTTTCCCAAATAGTGTTCTGCGAAGTGAAAATAAGGGTTCTGCAAGAAAATTCCATTACAATAACATTTTATGATTTAAAAAAAATTGTACACATTAAATGTGATTTTTTGTTTTTAAGTAAGTACAATTAAACTAAATGTTGATCTCATGACCTTGTTTAGTATTTATTTATTATTTTATCCTTACTTATTTGTGGTCTACTGTTTGAGCTCCGTATATAAGACTGTTATTAGGGGTTCTGCAAAATTCTTTCGAGTTTAAAAGGGTTCTGTGGCCAAATAAAATTGGGAAACACTGACTTAAGCAATGTATAATTTATGTATCAACATTTCAGGTCCGAGACATAGTATAAATATTACTGTAATGGGGAGGCATTCACCTCCCACGAGCACCCCCGTCTGGCCAAGTGTGTAGGCCTGCACTCCTTCACTACATCAGCCTTTTTGGCTAATCAGCCCTTTGGCCAAGTCACACCACTTTCTGAAATACAAACTCCTTAACAGGTCCATCTCAGCGCCCTCTGTACAGTCTCTCAGTCTGTTTTCCCACTCCAGATGAGAGTGATGCCTCCAGGGTTTTCCCTCCTGGAGACAAAGCCCTGAGCTATGAGCAAGGAGTTCTCACAGTTCATCAGGTTCAGCCCAATCCAGAGTCTCTATCCAGTTTTCCACTTGGCACCATACACGGTGCAGCTGCTCCATCAGCCAGCCAGTCATCCCTGGTCTTCTCTCCTTGAATTCTGCCCTGCAACTAACTGCTGCTGTGTTTTGCACCTCCTTTTGTAGGCCTTCCTGGCCCTTGACTGGCTGGTTCCTCCACCACCGCTCTAGCCTCCTCAAGGACTTGTCTATGAAACTTTTCTGGGGCAGAGTGTGGCAGAACCACAGGGCCTGCAGCAGGGGGCCCCATGGCCTGGTCCACCCCATCAGTTACTAATATGAATAACTGTAGAAACAGCTGAATGATAGTTCTTAGTCAGCCTCACCTAGTAACCATAATAGACGAGCTCTTGGACAATTTTAGAGCGGGGAGATGTTTCTCTGCTGAAAAGATAAATGCAACTAATGGTGAGATTAAGAGTGGCTATTACATAAATTGGATCCATAATTTGACAACATTTAGCACAAAGTATATTTTCATTTAAATAAAACAGCAGCTTTATGATATGAGAGGATCCTCCCAATTTTTCAGCATTTATACTCTCTAGAACAGCTGGGCAACCTGCAGCCAATTAGAGTGCTATGTGTGGTCTGTGAAACATTCTGATTACTGTTGCCCATGCACAGGACTGTCAGATTCCACTGGTTTCTGTCAGCATAGGGTTTTTCCCCCCCACTAATAGTACCAAAGTGACATGCACATAAAGGAAAGACATAAAAAAAATGAAGTGAGTGTTGATTGCACAGAAAAACTGACTACTGAGAACCATGTGTTCCCTCTGCATCCCATCAAAGCTTTGCAATGATTCAAGTGGCACATCCCACAAATTCTAGGAATGCAAGTGCAATTAGCAAAGCCACAATGTCTTGGTTACAACAATCTTGCAGTCCACTGAGATGGAGGGCCACTCATGAAGCCCACTCACTAGCCTAGATTGTCCATCACTGCTCTAGAAAACTGTGTGTCATGCATAGCACAATTACAGCTTAACCGTTTCCTAAAAGTATAAACAGACCAGAGAAATGGGATGTCAATCAAAAAAAGCAAATACTGGTAGCTTATTTCCTGTCAAAGCAAGCTGAAACTATTCTCTGCAGAGACTTTGTAGAAACAAGAAAAACTGTACTCATTTTTTTCCATCAAGGTAAAGAATGAGGTTTTCGAAGCCCATATTTAAGATCTGCTAAATAAAAATAGAGTGAGTCTTCAAAGAAAACCTGTTTCCTATTACATTTTTAAGACGATTCATCTGCCGTTCTTTTGTATGGTTGAAGAGATGATCCAGAATTTAGAACTGATTTCATAAAACCCACAGTTAAGGAAAAGTTAAGGTTTTAAATAGTAATGGGATGTTAAAAACAAATATTTCTGAAACTGTAAATAAGTATAAACAAGTAAATAAGTTCTCAAGGACCCTAATCATGCTAAGATTTAGTCACATAATGAACTTTAAGCATGGGATTAGGTTCACTAAAGATACTGTGATTACTCCTAGGCCTTACATCTTGGTAGGACTGGGGCCAAAATGCAGAAGGTTCGTTTTGTCGATATACTAAATGTAACAAGAGAAAAATAAATGCTTCAAAACTTCAGCCTCTAATTTTAGGCTTACATAACTATTCCACTTCTTATTCCTATATGTCCTTTGTTGAAAATCCAACAGAATATTGATCTGAATCCAGTGTAAAATGATCACAGTATAAAACTTTCAGCTTTTAAAAGATTACTACCATTGTATTTGTAACTGGGTTCAGTCACAGAAGACCCCCTCGGGGCTGCTTCCTGGTGTACTGATAAAGCCACTGACACTTGCCTTCTTGCTCTGTTGGGTCTCTCACCACCCTGTCTCTCCTGGTCTCTCCCAGCCAAGGCACAGAGCTGAGATGACCGTTCCACCCCCCTCCCTGAAAAGCAATGCAGAAACTGAATCACTTGAGCTCTGAGTAGACTGCATCCAGGAAACCAACCCCCAAATGGGATCAGAACCCACCCCAAAAAGTCAGTCTTTTACTGTGTGAGTTTCACAAGTTGAAACCACATTCAGGTAAGCTCCCTTTAACAATGAAAGGAAAATGTGCACACCGATTGCTCCCACAGGTAACACATTTACACTAGACTTGATAGTAAATAAAAGTAAATTTTATTAAGTACAACAGTAGGTTTTAAGTGGTTGCAAGTGAAAACAGAGAAAAGTAAAGTACAAATTTAAAATAAAACACATAGCTAGTTCTAAAAATTATCACTGTCACAGCATTCATCTTTTGATTTGACTATTTGAAAAGACAACATCAACTCAGACAAAAGCCAATAATTGGAACAAGGATAAAAAAAACCCTGACTTTCCCCAGTACATAAACCCAAATGTATGTTACAACCAATGCTCTTCTGCTATAAGACATACCCTAGAAATGTTTGTCAGTAGATAACTTAATGGATGCAGCACTGTCTCTAGGAAACAAGTGGCAAACAGATAACATTCTCTGCCATAAAAAGCTTACAATCCAAAGTGAGACTAGGTAGTGCACACACAGACTAGAGTATGACTTCAGCTCAAATGCTTCACAGTAAGGAGGGTCTGAAACTTTTGTGGAGAAGAAACAGAAAGCTTCAAATATAATAGCAGGGAAGCTGCTCTAAGCTTAAGGGGAGACCTGAGTCAAAGCAAGTGAAAAATAAGTAGGGCACTTGCTTGGGTGGAGCATAAGAAAGTACAGAGATAAATGCAGGGATGGAATTAGAAGAGCTTTCAAAGTAGAGAAAGCATTGGTTAGAGAGTTTAGCAGCTCCATTATGAATACAGCCCTACCACATTCACAGTCACATTTTGCTCCATTTCACAGTCATAGGACTTAAATCATAAATGTCATGATATCACCTAAACTGAAATTTCACAGTACTGTAATTTTGGGAATCCTGACCCAAAAAGGAGTTGAGGGGGAGGATATCACAAGGTTATTGCAGGAGAGCTTGCAGTACTGCTACCCTTACTGAAGGCAGCTGTGAAGAAGAGTTGGATGGCTGGAGAGTGGCATCTGCTGACTGACGGCCCAGGTCTGCAGGCAGCATAGAAGTAAGGGTGGCAAGGTATGCTATTGTCACTCTTGCTTCTGAGCTGCTGCTTGTGAGGTGCTGCTTTTAGAGCTGAACAAGTGGCTAACGGCCACCACTCTCCGGCTGCCCAGTTCTGAAGGCAGCACAAAAGTAAGGTTGGCAATACCACAGCCATCCCTCTGCAACAACCTTTTGAGCCAGGAACCCCAATTTGATATACACTGGTTCCCCCCCATGAAATCTGCATAATACAGGGTACAAACACAAAAGACCAGATTTCATGGTTCGGGATGTATTTTTCATTTACATGAATTTGGTAGGACCCGAATTATCAAATCAATTTGGCTGCAAAGATCACATGAACATAGTAGACTAATGTCTTGGAAATCGGGATGTAGAAGAAGGGATGAAATACTCTGAAGATATCTTGGAGTCCTGCACTGGTGAGAGAAAGAGGGATGAATTAGACTAGAAGACAAAAAATATTTCGTAATATTGGCTATGACAGAATATGTGGATGGGCGAGCAGAGAGCTTTGGGAGGAAATATCAGGAGTTTACTTTTCATCATGTGAAGTTTATTAGGTTTAGTGGTGTCATTTAAGATAAACTAGAGCAAGTGAAGAACTGGATGAACATGAGAATCAGTGAAGAGGTCATAAAAATCAATAGCAGGGAAATGAATAAGATCACTCTGAAGTACAAAAAAAAAAGAATGGAGGGGGACAAGGAGAAGGTACAAAGTAGCAGTTTCTGTGGCTAATGGGAGTTTACAGCACATGAGATGAAGGAATGTGAGAGGCTGGACTGCCTGGGATGGGGACCTTGGAGACAGAGATGCGGCTGTTGGAGTCAGAGATGGGAGGACTGGAAAAGGAAACAGCAGGAGCTAGGAAGATCCATGGTGTCTCATGGGGTTTATATCACTAAATTGGGGCAGAGAATGGGGATTATCTGAGAGCTATAGTACCAGATACATTTCAAGGGGATCAGAACTGTTCAGGGTATTTTAGGACAGCTAACTGTGGTAGGGGTTGGTGAGTGTCTCAAGACATGGAATGCATTATGCTTAAGAAAATACAGTATTGATAAACTAGAATTTATTCAGTTTATGCAAATAAAAAGAGAAATACCGTAATGGATAAAACAAAAAAAACCTCCCAAAATCAAAACAATTATACAAAATAAGAAATTTAAGAAGGGCTTAATTATTTATACTTGTAATCAATGGCAAGTTCTAGTATAGTGGGGCTTCCCAGTATTAGAGAATGAGCCAGAACCACCAGCTATTGTAACAGTAGACCTTATCCTAGCTCTGGCTAGCTTTTGAAGTCATGTTACTATCACCTCAGATACTACAGTGATAAAATTCACAGAAGTAATAAACAGGCCTGCCTACCTCATGTTCTTTCATTCACTCCATAATTACATTGGCTCATATCACACCATTTTTAGCACATGATGGGGGTAAAGAATACAAGCACCCTTCAACCCTACCAGATTTTCAAATCATTCTTACATCATTCCTGTTTTCACCTCCCTTAAATTCACAAGTGAGTTTCCTTTAAAGCGCCACTCATAATAAAAGAAACATTTGCCACATAGTGAAAACAGAAAAACCCCACAAAATAATGAACTCAGTCTGAAAGCACGGACATAAGTACAGAGTTCACTACATAGTAATGAAAATGCAAATGCCTGCAAAACTGACTTAAAACTGTATATAAACTCAATTAGCTTGAATTAGCTCACCTGGAGGTTCAGTCTTAGTGCCGTGTGCCCCTGACAGGAGAGGAGACTTTGCACGCTCCCCCATCCCCAAGCTCTGATTGGCCTGGGGAGCGGGGGAACAGCAGTGTCTCCACAGGCCAAATCCATCTGCTTGGTGGGCCAGATCCAGAGATTCTCTTGCCCACCCCTGTGCTAGTACATAGAGCAGTGTGCAAAAGACGTAAGATTAACTTATGATGAGTAAGAAAAACAGTCTGCCAAATCAACTGTTGTAATGAGAAAAGTTCAGTTTATTATATCCTCCTCCAAGAGTTAAAATATACTTGACAGCATCCTTTCAAAAGTAATATTTTAAGACTGCTCATTTTTGTACCAGACTTAATGACAAGTAACTCTGCTGTGAATTAACACTCAATACTTAGTCATTTGTCTGAGAAAGTTAAGATATTTACTACCATATTTTCTTGGAGATGCAAGTGTAGATTGTGGATGTATGTACCAATACAGCCAGAAAAAAACATATGCTTCAAAATAATCACATTTACATGTGAATGTATGAAATATTTCAACTCAGTCAAGAGTTTACACCAGAGGCCAAATCTTAACAATTAAAGCTTTTGTTGGTAAAGTTTGATAATTCTGCAAGTGTATGCCACACACATTTAGTTTATAGTATCATTAATATCTTACATTTATACAGCAGATTTCAACCAGAAAGATTCCAAAGCACTTCATGTACCACATAGAATTACTTCACCCACCTCAAACACAATTGGCCTTTACATTTATTTTTGTCTTGGGGAAAGATGTTGACCTCTTCGTATACTCTTTCAAATATTGGATATTCAAGACATCAGACTGCAAGATTTCATATCAAAACTATTTGAAATGAGCTATAAATCTTATTGTGATCTAAAATATGAGCTTTAATATTCTAAATTTGAAGCGCAGAACAAATGCAAAAAGGGCCAAATAAGACCATCCTCTTATAAAAACAGTTTGAGTATTGAGATCTGAATGTTAGTAATGACAGTTTTTAAAAACCATCTGTAAAACTGCAGAGCAAATAAACTTATAGGGAATAAGCTACACTACATTCCTTCTGTTTATTAGGGATGTTAGATATCAATCAATTTAATAATCAAATTTTAGTGGTTACACAATTATTTGATAATCCCCAGGTAAAGAGCCGACAGCCAGTTTGCTCCCAGCTAAGGATGTGAAGAAGTGGGTAATGGACTAATCAATACAAATTGTTAGTTGATAAGCTGAGGTTCTGCAGTTTAAATGCAGTAGGAACTGGACATGCAGGCAGCCCAGCTCCTACTACATTTATACTGCAGGCTGGGGGTAGGTTTGGGACCTGGTGCAAGCCAGAACTCAGCAGCCCCGGCTCACGCTGCGGATCTGCTTTTTAAATGTAGTAAGAGCTATGAGGCTCTTAAGCCAGCTCACCCAGCACCAGCTGCTGCTTACTCCCACCTTTCTGCCTCTGATACATAAGCAGTGGGGGGAGCGAGCAAGGGAGCAAGTAGTCTAGTAGTGACTCAACTACCCAAGAAGTCTAAGCTTATCAGGTAGCTGACTACTTGAGTAGGCACTTACAATCCTACTCCCACCCACCACCCCACGCTGCTGCCTCTGGGAGTGGGCTGGGAGTTGGTCAGCCCAGGGAGCCAATTTAAAAAGCTGGCTTCCCATGCAGATCAGCTACCTGCCACCCATGATACAGAGCTCCAAACTCCCCACAGACAGAGGCTGGTACATGGCAACCTCCTCTGCCCCCCACCCTCTGCGCTACTACCTCTGATAGATGTTAGCACGATGGGTAGGGGGGATAGGTGGCAGTGTGGAGCTGTTGCTGGGGGGGAACCAACTTTTAAACCATCTCTCCCTCAGCACCAGCTCCTGCGCATCCCTCACTTGCTGCCTCTGATATAGAGGTAGCAGTGCAGGAGGGGTAACCCCACGAAGCCAGTGCTCCCACTGAGCACCATCTCATGCCGCCTCCTCACTGCCTCTGTGGGAGACGGGGAAGGGGGGTGAGGCGGCCTCACGGACCCAGCACACACAAAGAGCTGGCTTAAAAGCTGGCTCCCCATGTGTACCAGCTCCCTCCTAGCCCCCTCACCCTTCATACTGCTGCCTCTCCATAAGAGGCAGCAATGCGGTGGGGGGCCAAGTGGCTCCTCAGGATGCGGTGCTCATGGGAAGCCAGCTTAAAAGTCAGCACTCCACTGCCACTGGCACCTCCCTCCCTTTGCTGCCTCTGATACAGGGGCAGTGGGGGGGGGGCATTGCGTGTAGTCATTAGGACCAACTGATAAACCCACGCTTATCAGTTAATCATTTACACAACTACATGTTAACATCCCTACTATGCATCAGATTTGATTACTAAGCTCTAATCAGTTACAACTGTCCAACCACTGAGGTCACTCGTAATCATACAGTGTCAACTCAAGGCAGTGTCAACTCAAGGCACACTTCAAAAAAGATAAATGTATTAGAGCATCACAGAGGGCAAAATTCAAGTTTTGAAACTAGGCAACTCACAAGACCAAGTCTGCAGAACTGAATATTAGAAAAACATTTTTGCATATAAAGAGAGCATATTTGATAGCCCAAATACACAATGAAACGACATATTTCTTTTTTTTTTTAATAAAATTGCTGTTCTATCCAGCAAAATATTTTAAACAACTTGTCTTTATTTTCTTCCTGCCTATTTTAGATTTTTCAATGTATGCCCCCTTGTGTGTCCTTTCCCACTCTGCTGCCCTAGCAGCCTTAAGGGTACTATTTTCCTAGTATGGCCAGTCCCCAAAACCCCAATTTTTGCAGCCTCATCGATTCCTCCCTCCCGCCACTTCTGCAAATGTAAGGTACTTATTTGGCCCCCATTATTATAATATGAGCAATTTATAATCTTTAATATATTTATCTTCACCACACCTTTGAAAGAAAGGAAGTATTATCATCACTTTATTACAGATGGGGAACTGAGGCACAGAGACTAAGACTTTGTGTCTATGTATTAAAGTTTAAAGGATTTCCATAGCAGCGTTATAAAGTGGAGTACTGTCACAGCAAGACCGCTGGGAGAGAGCTCTCCTAGGTAAACCACCCCCATACGGGGAGTAACTCCCAGCGTTGTTTACACTAGCACTTTACAGTGCTGTAACTTGCTGCGCTCCAGGGGATGTTTTTTCACACCCCTGAGTGAGAAAGATACAGTGCAATAAGGCAGTGTAGACAAGTAGGTTGGCCACCACCACACAGAAAGTCTGCAGTAGAGTAGGGAACTGAGCTAGTCTCCCACATTCAAGACCAAGTCACTGAATCACCGTGCTCCATTCAACACCTAAAAGTATTCAGATATTCGGAGGCGAAGTCAGGCATAAGTTCCAACCTGAAAACTGTTTAAATTGTTGGAGGCCATAAATGTGCACAAGACCTACACTTCCCTAATCATGCAGGTAACATTAGATCAAAACTAAATGGCTCATGTAATGCTTTCATTCTGAAAATTTAATGCAGTTCCTTTAACATCAAATAAATATCTACACATTCTAGATGCTTCTGCAACTCCTTTGGGGGGGTGGGGGAGAAGTACTCCTCAATGTTAAGAAAATGAACAAAGTTCCTGCATAGTAACAAAATTTTGGTGTTCTAGATAGTAATAGCAAGAAATATTGAGTGGGCTTGTTTGCACAATAGTATACCAATTCATATGTAATATTTAGACAACTATTTCATCATCTATCAAGAGTTCCTTAAATCTATAAGGAAGTTATTTTGAATAGTTATTCAAACCCTAATTTCAGAGATCCCCTTAAGAGTAGGAAACTTTATTGGAAATAGAGCCTTTTGTACTCATTCATTTCAATCTCTGAACACAAATCTGAGTTTCACTTAAAAACCTGAATTTGAATAGTAAACCTATTTCTCACCTCTCCAAATTTGCATCTGAACACATTAAACACATTAGCACACAAACACATTACTGCAAGGCATAAATTAAGATTAAAAATTTACTGTTATATGGTAAATATAACTGTTATATGGTTATTTTAAAGCCCTGCATATCTAGCTATAGTCACTAAGATTCTGATATTTATTCTTATATGTCTAATTTAAGATTATTCACTTCTGAAATAATTGATACCGATCAATTTCTAGAGATTTTTAATTGTACTATAGTTATTTAAAAAATAATTGATCATTTTCAGCCTGACATCATGACCTGGATGTTAGTGACAATATATTAACTATTCACTCCGTTTTGTACAATAGGAGTTATAGTCTAGGCAGCAAATACCTGAGCTACCACATTTTTCACATTAAGGATCATTAATTATACTGTGTTTACCATAGACCTGTAAGAGAACTGAGCACAAGGATTTATTGGGGTTCAACTTCTACTGAACCTTCAAAGATATTTTTATACTATGCTAATTATTCAGTTTTACAGAAAAGACAGTCTATCACAAGATACTATTAAAAAGTCAAACACTGATTATTATTTTGATCGATTATTTTAATCCAAGTGCACACTTCCACTGACTGAAGTGTCCTTATTTTAAGATATACTGAATTTCTACAAAGCTCGAGACTTGAAGAATCTGTGTTTGCTATTCTATGTATCATCATTTCTGCAAAACCTCAAAAACATCAATTAGCAATTTAGAGTCAAAGAGTTTTTAGTTTTACACTAAAACTATGAATATTTGCCATGCTGGGCACTACTATAACCAGCATTTGGTTCTCTATTAAATGAAGAAACCTTTTATTCATATAGGCAATGCCTTAAACTTTTCTTATACTACCAGGAATCTACAAAAGTTTTTCTCTTAGCTTATTATATCCTTATCCGGAGGTAAAGTCACCCTTTGTTTATTATGCTTGTGAAAAATACCTCCTTTCCTTTGTAATTCATTCAGAGCTACTAAGAAAAATCACAGCCTGCACTTGAATATCCTTCTCTACCCTGCCTTCCCATTCCTCCTCTCACACATTTTTCCCTTTGTGTGTCTTTCCACAATTAATAATTAAGCCTTAGAAGAAAATGACAGTGTGTCTCATACCTGTGGCTCAACTGTCCCCACAGCCTAATGGGAACAATCACAATCTCTTTTTATGACCAAAAAAAAAAAATACCTACAATTTCACAATTAACCTTTACTAGCGGAAGTAGCAATTTTTCACCCCCTCAAACATCTGAACCTATGCCTTATCACCTGTATCAGGTTAGGGATGATAAAGCATAGCAGGTTAATCAACTACTACATACCTGGATGTCACTAAGTCTTTCATTTACATAGTACCATATATTCTAAAATATCCCAAGATTCTTCACAAATGTATACTGACAAAACATTTCCTTAGAGATTACTCCATCCACCTCTGAGTAACAACCCAATTGTAACAGCACAGGGCAACACACCAGTCTAAATAAGAAACAAAGAATACAATTTTCTATATAAACAAACCAAGTGACTTCAGATAAGTAGAATTCTTACCCAAGGTTGCGCCTCTACACTTGCATAATAATGCTAAGTTATATTTAAAGCACTTCATTTTTGTTTTTTAAGTTTCTTGGGAATTGATTGGGCTTTATTCAAAAGTTTTTAAAATGGTAGAAAAATCAGTAAAAACAGAAAAAGGGCAGCAAGTGTGAGGGGCACTTCTCATAGAGCACCTGAGAAAGCTTTTTCCTCCCTGAAACAGTCAGGCCACCTCAGCCGCCAGCACTCAGCTCCCTGTCCATGTTGTTCCCACTTTGTAGCAGAGAAGTGAATGGGACCACAATGCAAGGTACAGTCAGGTGCCAAGCAGAAGTCTGCACTTTTTGAGTACTGGTCCTTTGCAGAACAGCCCTCCTCCTGACTCCACAAGCTTTTCCACCCATTTGAGTGCCCCGTGAAAGATTCCTGGGTCCCAAAAAAAGCCAAAGTTCACTTTTAAATAAAACAGCAAAATTCAAATAGAGGTTTTCAAACACAGAGAAATTTTCATAAAAATATTAGTAAAAACCAATAACGAATGGTCTTGGAGATCCATTAATAGCAACAAAAGCAACACAAGGATAAACTGTTTTAAGTTTTAGCCCAAGGAGTAGTGAATCATCACTAGTGAATCATTTTCTGGAGCACCTCTGAGAAATCTCCCATCCAGTTATTGATCCAGCTAGTTGCTACTAACACAAACCCCATCAAATTTTTTAAAAACACACATGCTCAACCTTTATTTCTCCTACTATTGTTATTCTGAAGAGTTTTCTTAATCTTTTCCAGATCAAGATAGCTATCTTTTCTGCTTGTTTATTTTGTTAACTTGACAGTATCTTGTATATAGTCATTTCCATTGTCTTCCATATATTGTCAGTTATGGCTCTGTGTGAATCTCTCTCATCAATAAGAAAGATAACATTTTCAAAATATGGACTTGGGTTTCCAAGCCATAATAGTTGGCAAGGAGTCACAGGGACAGGTGAAGTACCTACCACTACTTTTCCCTCACTTTTTGAAAGTTACCCACTGGAAATCCTAGTGGGTATCCCTTTGATTTGTCCAAAATGGCAGGCTCAAAAAATACCCAACTGTAAGGAAGAGTCCTACCCTAGTTCTTAATACTCTCTCTGCAGATTGCTGAATATAGCTCATAATGATCTGAAAGTCTAATGATGGCAGGAGTGAATCAACTGATGGACAAAATAGAATTCATGTCAATTCCTATCTTATTAAAAATGAAAACTAGCTTTTAAACCTCAGATTGTAGAGAAAAAGCTTATAGTTATAAGTGTGATGTAGTTATCTATTTTTTATTACAGTGAAATTAACAAAGAACCATTTTATCTTTAACTGTACAGTGATTTGAAGGTACAAAACAAACCATCTCATTTATACAGCCTTTTGTGTTGCACTGTTGCAACATGTAGCTGAATTCTATAAAAAGTAAGTAGACCAACCCAGGATATTCACATTGAGACTGTACAAAGCTATTACTTCCACTTGTCTGGTCAGAAGTGTTTGCTCAAATATAGCTTTGTCTTCCAGCATAAAATATATATCTAGCAGTGTAAAGAACAAGGGAAAGAATATAAACTTACCACATCATTTAAAAAAAAAAAAAAAACTACAAAGTTCAGATAATGAACTCAGTTATCCAATGACAAAACAGATATGGTGCAGCTGACTTAATACAAGTATAACTGCTTACAATATCTTTGGAAGTCACAATAACTTAAGGTAATACATTTTAGAGATTTGTGTATTGTGAGATTATTGTGTCTGAGTCCATTTGTTCAAGAACATTTTCTAAATCCACTGTATCCAACCAGTTGTGAAGCAAACTAACCATGCTCATCCAGCCAAATAAGCCACATGTGGCAACTGTATTGGACACCAGAGTTCTAAATAGTGTGGGCTAGGACTACCAAATTTGATATGCAGATTCCTCTTATCCCAAGGTAAAGCAAGGTCAGGGTTTGGTTGTGCCAGGAAAACAGGATGTTCCTGGAATTCAACTGTTTTCCATAACATGGAAAGGAAGGGGGAGCTTATCGGAGGGACAGTGATGCTCCACAATGACCACTAGGGGCACCAGGAAGGGATGGCCAGCTGGGGACAGGACTCAGCCACCAGCCCAGGGAAGTGGCTCCCCTGCCCTAAACTAATTCCTCTGGCACTTGGCCACAGTGCCAGATAGGCAGGGGATGCCCTGTTGATCCCACTCCTGCACCCCCTTGGGATCACTGCTCAGCTGGACAGCACAGCCCCACCTCCCCACTGCAGGAACCACAATCCACCCACCCCCAGCGCCGCCAGGCCATCCAGCACAGCCGCGCCTGGCTGGCCTGTGTGGAACCACATCCTCCGGGCTGGGCCCGGGGATCGCCGCCGGGGCTGGCCTGCATGACCCCACTGCACCACCAGGAATGCCAGTCTGAGGCCTAAGAGGCCCTGTCCCTGGCTGGACCCAAGCAACACCAGGTAACTCTTCTAATTTAAAATAAAAGGTACTCATGGACTGAGTATGAATAAAAAGAAGTTGCCAAAATTAATGCTTTTACCTTATACTTCAGATGACCGGCAAAAGCGTTAGAAGTGGGTTTTGCCCTCGAAAGCTCATGATACCGTCTACATGTTTTGTTAGTCTTTAAGGTACTACTAGTCTATTTGGTTGTTTTGTTTTAAGTTTTTCTTGTTACAGACTAATTCGGCTACCCCTCTGAAGCACCTTAACTTCATTTTTGGATAAATAACTGTACAGTCTTCACAATGGTATGATCGAATTCTAATTAATACAATAACTACTAAAATGTCATCCACACACTTGGAACTGAATAGTATTTGTTTAAATACTTTACATTAAAATGGTCAGGACAATAAAGATCAATTATAAGGGTGTTTAAAACAGTTTGACTTTCATGGTTTAGTTCTCTTATAGATGGAGCCTTGAAAAAAAAAAAGTAGTTTGAATGGGATAACATTTTCTTTCCAGAAATGTCAACAGGTGAGTATTTCGAATGACATACATGCCCTTTAGGAAAGTTCTGTACTATGTTGCTGTCATATATGATTTCTTATTCTAACTACTTAACAACATTGTAAAATTCCAACAAAATGAAAGCAATATGCTTGTTAACTTAAATAGTAAATAAAGTCAGATCCCATAGTTCACCTACAGTCCAACAGGTAGATAAACCCATCATCCACCCACAGATATTTTGCTTAGCTAAATCAGCCTAGATTCCAATCAAGTCAGAATATCCTGTCAGAACCACAGAATTTTCTTGCCAGTCTACCTACTAAAGAAAAGGTTTTTCTAGAGTAAGACAGGCCCATGTGAAAGCCAACCCCTTGAAAGCTAAACCAAACTAGAAAGTCAATGAGTCATAACCACAATTGTGATCTGATCTTTAAAACGCAGTTTGAGATTTCAATATCAAATACAAATGTAATACATATATGCAAAATTCTGAAAAGCTGCATTAGTTAATTCCAACACACACACACAGCCAGTGTGCTTCAAAGCAGATAACATCAGAGTTCATGTCATGCTCAGAAGACAGGCATTGCAAAGGAAAAAAAAAGTTCTGGCAATGAGATCAGCCTCTTATCTCTGGAGATGTTACAGAGTCTCAAATGCTTCCCAGGTTAATTATACCATAAACACATAATTTTCCCCAGGGTAGAGTCACTTCAAAAACCCTCACCAAAGCAGTGCTTGCAGAGTCAGGGTGAAGCACTTCTCATACGGCAAAACTAAGCCAAAGGGTTTGACTGGAAAGCAGCAGTCCCTTTCTTCACAAGACTTAATAGCAAAATAAGGTATTTTACCCAGTAATGAAAATAAGTTTCCTCAAGTCGCACACAGGTGTCCCCTGACCCTGGATGTCTCCACACCACCCTCACTCTGCTCCTGTTTCAACACCCTCCCTCGCTACACTCTGCAACACCCCACAGCCCCAGACCATTCCGCACATACCCCCTACCTCTCCCGAAATGCTCCCACCCATCCGCTACACACCCAACACCCTCACACCCATCCGTGCACCGCCATACCCAGAAATATGCTGCTCCCGCGCCCGTTCCCCACACCCCCACACACCCCCTGCCGCATCCTCCGCACCGCCCCCTCAACCATACCGCAACCCTCCGTCCTCCCCTCCCCGCACTCCGCCCCCCCAGCTCTCCCCCGCCTCCGGGCCCTACCCATCCCCGCACACGGGGCCCCTTCCCGCCCTCTGGGAGCACCTCCCGAGCGGCTGCTACTCACTGGAGTCCGGGGGGGAGCCCAGTCAGGAGAGGGAAGCGGTGGCAGCCTAGAGCGCGGCCCCCCTCCCAGAGCCGCCGCCGCCTCGCCCACTCGGCGCAGCCCGCAGCGGCCCGGCACCGCGGCCTTTTTTTTTTTTTTTTTTTTTTTTTAAATGAAGAAACTTTATTCGTTTCCCTTGTAAGCGACAGCAACGGGAGAACGGAAGCTTAATCACTGCGCATGCGCTCCAGCCCCATAGGCTCACACTCTCCCCTCCTCCCCTCCCCGCGTCCAATCAGACCTCATAAAAACACAGCGAGAGCAAGGCGGGAGGGGCTGGACCACAGCCACAAGGCGTCATGGGACATGTAGTCTCTAGCAGGGCAATCCGATGGGCCTTAGCCATTGAGAGGAGCGTGGAACATTGCATTCTGGGACTCGTAGGCCCGGCGGGTTTAACCACAGGGCTAAGGCGCCTGTGCAGTGACAACACAGCGAGGCATGCTTGGCAGAGGGGCCAATCCCTAGTGTCCAAAAGTTACCAGCTGGGCTCCAGAATAATGAATTGGCCTCAATTTAAACCATAAGATTCCAAAAATAGTAAATTAGAGAGGGGAAGTAATTTGCCTCGAGATTTTCGAGTTGTTCAGGTTCCTGTTTGCTATCTTTTCTTCACAATTCCAAGGCAGGGAATTACTAGGTTACATGAAAACTGATATTCTTACATAAGCAAAATCATGAGCGTTGACAATAGAATGGACCTACTTTCCTGACAGGGCCACCTTGCATAGCAAGACCTATTGGCTCCACAGGGCTTCACTTTGTCCTGGAAGGGAAAGGAATACTGCAGTGGCAGACTCTCCTTTTTAATGGTTTTGGATGTATAGAGAAACACAAACAAACAAACAAACCAAAACCTGCACAAGGACTTATCTCTAAGGTGCATAAGCAAAGAGCTTTACATGCTGGAAAGCAACTTCTGTGTAGGACCATTCCTCAGATTTGGGCACTGCAGTATTCCCTGTAAACTAGGTACCTGGGCAGCTGCCCAGGAGAGATTCAAATGCTGCTCAGCTATTTAGCAGAGTGCCCACAACGGACCACATGTGTTTTTACTGGTGGTGCACATTGCACATGCCTCAATACACATAACATGATTTATTCCACACATGGATGGAAAAAAATTAGAGGGAACATTGCAACCTACTGATACCTGTCATCTCTGGAGCCACTCCTCATAGAATCATAGAATACGAGGACTGGAAGGGACCTCGAGAGGTCATCGAGTCCAGCCCCCTGCCCTCATGGCAGGACCAAATATCAAATGGATCATTTGGAATCATAGTATGCTAACCCCTCATCTCTGTTGTCTGAGACTACAAATTAGAAAGTGCTTTGACATTGTAAAGTACTGTACAACTGAGATATTAATGCACAATAATTAGATCGTTGATGTTTTCTGTCATTTAGAGGATATATATACAGTACCTAAAAAGGAAAACTTATTTTTATCAGTAACAGTAAAACTCCCAAATGAAAGAATGTAATTTGGTTACAGTGGCCCTAAATCCCATTTTGGCTGGGATAGTCCCTTTTTTAAGCCTTATTTCAGCCGTCCCAACTATTTAACAAAAGTGAGCATTGTCCTGTTTGCTCTTGTTAACTAGATCAGTTGGCAAAAGTAAAGAGCAAGACCAAACTGGATAAATGCCCACTTTTGTCAAAAAAGTGGGATGTGGTGCCGAGGAACGTATGGCGGGAAAGTGCAGGGGAGAGGCTCGGCTGGAGTGGGGAGAAGGGGGAGAAAGGAAGGGTTCTAGTGTATGGGAGGCCAGCAGGTTTCAAGTGACCAGCTATAGGCATGGGTGGGGGGGGCCAGCAGGATTCAAGTGACCAGTGGCAGTCTGGGGTGGCACCTTGGGCCAGTAGCAAGGGCACCTCCTCACAGTCCCATGCACTGTCCCATCTTCCCTTTGGGAATTATGGTCACCCTACATTTGGTATTTCTACAAAATGCTGCATCTTAAATGATTAAGTGGTGACTCATTACTCTAACCCATTGATAGTCCCATAGATGCATGATGGGCTGCTATTAGAAAGATTGTAAATTTGCAGTAGACAGCCCCTAAATCTAGTCATTTTTCTTATGAACCGTTATAGAATAAATACTTGCTGCATACATCATACAGTGAGAATCCCAGTGAGTGACTTCTTCTCATTAATAAAGTCACAATTTGTCTCCTGCTGCAGCATAAAAAAAAAAAATCACTGGATACTAACACTGGAATCATGGTGACCATCCGTGTGAAGACACAGCAGCCATATTACTGGTATTGAATGATTGTACAATGTTCAATATTGCCAAACTTAGGAGTTAAATCATGAGTCACATACCAAAATCATCAGATTGTCTTAAAAGTCATGACATTTTACAGATATATAAAGTTCTTTATTTTTCTTCTCATTTATGGGCATGTGATAATGCTGGCATCCATAGAATCATAGAACACTAGAACTGGAAGGGACCTCGAGAGGTCATCGAGTCCAGTTCCCTGCCCTCACGGCAGGACCAAGCACTGTGTAGAGTAGACCATCTCCGATAGATGTCTATCTATCCTGCTCTTACATATCTCCAGAGATGGAGATTCCACAACCTCCCTAAGCAATTTATTTCACCACCTTGACAGTTAGGAAGTTTTTCCTAATATCCAACCTAAACCTCCCTTGCTGCAGTTTAAGCCCATTGCTTCTTGTCCTATCCTCAGAGGCCAAGGAGAACAATTTTTCTTCCTCCTCCTTGTAACAATCTTTTAGGTAATTGAAAACCACTACCATGTCCCCTCTCAGTCTTCTCTTTTTTAAACTAGACAAGCCCAATTTTTTCAGTCTTCTCTCGTAGCTCATGTTCTCTAGACCTTTATTCATTCTTGTTGCTCTTCTCTGGACCTTTTCCAATTTCTCCACATCTTTCTTGAAAAGCGGTGCCCAGAACTGGACACAATACTACAGCTGAGGCCTAATCAGTGCAGAGTAGAGCGGAAGAATGACTTCTTGTGTCTTGCTCACAACACTCCTGTTAATGCATCCCAGAATCATGTTTACTTTTTTTGCAACAGCGTCACACTGTTGACTCATATTTAGCTTGTAGTCCACTATGACCCTAGATATCTTTCTGCAGTACTCCATGACTTTTTTTAAATGAAACCTGAGATGGTTATATAATTACCTGATTCCAAGAGCTAGGACTTTCAGAAAAACACATACTATTACAAAACTCATGATAAACTCATGAGAGCTGGCATCACTGTGCGGCAGACACCTTTCCTTATTCTTGTTATAATTAACATTTTAATTGCCAGATGACCTAAAGGCCTCAACTAGGTCGAGTCTCCATTATGACAGGCACTGTTCAAATATATAGTAAATGACAATACCCACTACAAAAGCTTTACAATCTAAAAAACTGCAAAACTGCTAGTTTCCTGGAAATGTCCTTGCCTCACCATATTAATTCATATGGAGGGAAAGAATTATGAAATATTTCAATAATGTGAGATCTCACCACAGGTTCTTTTACCATGTGTTTGCCAACAAACAACACTTGTAGCATTTAATATTAATATAACACTATTTATCTTTGAAATATTGCATGATATAAAACATCCATTCATCTTCATTCACCAAGACACATGATAAAAATGTCACCGGATAAAAATCAGAGTTACAAAAGGGTAAATAACTTCAAAATTGACTAGAAATTTATTTCAAAGGGGTCCTTCTATATGAAATCAACTGTACAATCGATGCCCATATTATGTGCCTTTGTGAAATCTACTCTAATTTCGTATCTTATTAATATATTGGCTATATACCAAAAGCACCAAATAGTACAGGCATCCATTCAGATGCATTTTATTTCAATAGTCTCACTGCCATTGTTTTCATTGACAATAAAATTGAGTTTTTTCCAGTGTCAGTGTCTGAGAGAGCTCTTATTTTACATGACTGTAATGGCAGGAGCCAGTAATTAAGGAATGAATGATCAAGTGCAAAAGTCTCTCTGTCTAACACAGATGGCTTGTTAGTACAGACATTACCACACAAATCAATTGGAAGCTACTAGACACCAGTTGCCAGTAACAATTTCCAATAATGATATTAACTAGTTTTAATGATAATCTGCTTCCACTCTAAACACAACCATTTCTACTGAAATATTTAATGTGGTTCAAAGTAGTAATAAAGAAAAGCTTTTCCTCACTTACAGCAGTGTCATCTCTAAAAATGGAATGCATTTAAACTCAGTCCTTGCATGTAAATACCTCTTTGTTCCAGGCTGGCATTTAATAAATGTACTTTATAGTGAAACAAAAGCTGTAATCAGAGTTACAACAATGAAAGCTGAAGTCAGTTCTCTGAACAATGTGTTACAATTCCCATGGCAACTTTTTCCTACTAAGTCCTTGATAGGTCACACAATTTGCAGCTGTGTGGGCCAGAAGACTTTCAAAATGAACTCCATTCACAATTATTCATACATTTTAATGATTTGTAGTTACCAGTGTTTTACTGAAGTTAACATAAGGCAATCAGCAGAAAAAAGCAATCAGCAGTAAAGTAGCAGAAAAAAAGCAGTAATGCCCAATTTGGCATTACTTGTGCACCCAAAACTGCCTGGGGAATATTGGTCCAGGATGTGGCCCACAGTTACACTGTGTGCAGAATGAGGCAGGTATCTAGTCGAAAAAACAGCATGTGACCATGTAACAAAACATTGTTTCATTATGTTTAGACGCAAAAGGACAGAATTAAAATTGCACAAAATCTAAATTCTGGCATCTCTTAACTTTCAAGTTCTTGACTTTGTATCCTAAGTAACATTATTTCAGAATAGCTCTTTTGTATATTTTTTAAAGTAAAAAACAAATACTGAGATGTGAAACTTTAACAATCCCCTCCTTGTGAATCACCAGTAGAGTCTAAACCCTGAGCCTTCAGCACTATAGCAAATGGAACTGATATTAACTGGCAGAAGGAAAAGGCTGTTAACCTCTGAGATGGATGAGAACAGGGTGAGATGGGAAAATGAACTACAGTACTAGGACTCATGGAAGGAGCTCCTTCCACACGAGGCCCTCAGAGAAGACACTATGAAAGTGAGAGTAGGGACTGGTTCCCCCACTAACCAGCCCAAGAGTAAACAAGCACACATACACATCCTCATGCTTAACCCTTATCTTCTTAAATGATAAGCTTTTGGGAGCAGAGGCTATTGGTCATATAATTAGCTGGTATAAAGCAGTATAGCGCCAGTCAACAAAATCAGTTTACACCAGCTGAAAATCTGGTCCTATACTTTAGGTATGTTTGTGTAGTGCCTAGCACAATGGGGACCCAATTCTGACTGAAGTTTTTGTACCTTTATGCAATATGAATAATAAAGAACTGAGAATTCCTGGGAGCTGACACAATTACTGTTGACATAGAGCTCACTCTTCCTTATAAGATAATGAAGTCAGAATTTTCAAAAGTGTCTGTCAATTTGGGGAATCTCAATTTTTGGGTGCCCAGGTTGCAACACAGGGGCCTAGTTTTCAGAACTGCTTATTGCCCACAGTTTGGATTGACGTCACTTGAAACTTAGATGCTTTGCAGCTCTGAAAATCAGGTCCAAGGTGTGTCAAGTTGGGCACATAAAAATAGTAGCCTTTTTTTGAAAATGTGGGCCTGAATGAAACCCATGGAAATAGAATCCTTAAAGGATCGGATCAGAAATGTGAGTTACTGTATAGCTAACTAGCGGGAGTTACCCGGCGTTGCTCGGGACAGTGGAGGAACAAAATTTAGAAAAACAGTAGTCCATTATCATTTTTTGAATGGTAGAAAAGTTGTACTGAGTTCTATAAGGATTAAAATATATTTTAAAAAAGTATAAAACAACCAATTTTACATGTTATCATCAAAAACTTTATTGTAAACTATATTTTTTGTTTGTTGAAATATAAGTTGACAGTTGATATAACTGAAGTGAGGATCCTGAGGGGAGGGAGCGGGAAGGGAGCCATGTGCCTGCCGCCAGCGCCTGAGCCCACCCTCCGCTTCCTTGTCCCTCCACCGGCCTTAGTGAGTGACTGGCCCCGCCGCTTCCCCCGGGAAGCCACTTCGCCCCGCACTACCAAGCTCCGTGCAGACCCGGGGAGAGGCGTTGGTCTCTCATCTCTTCCCTCCCACGGTCCCTTAAAACCTTCTCCTGGATAAAACGTTATCCCGTGCAAAGTTTGGTTGCGGTAGCTCTTATAGTGTCCAAGTTATTAGCGCAACAAACACACAAACATTCTCCTTTATATATTTGATTATTCTGGTTTGGAATTTTGCCCATTCAGTGTAAAAACATGAAGTATTCCCGCAACATCTGATCCTCTGAGACTCCTAAAACACACTGAATTTAAAAGGAGTTGTGAGGTACTGAGCCTAGGCTCACAGTATTTAATAATTTCTTTTAACTTCACTCTCTTTTCCCCGCTAAAGCTTGTGAGGGATAAGAAGAGATCTAGAGGAACAAAGGCAAGATTTTCTTCCCCCACACCTTATACACAGTGCAAGTGGGCAAAGCAGGGGCTTTGCACACTGAGCCATTAATGTGATCAATCTTTGTTCTCAAAGCCCCCCTCTGTGTACAAAAACTTAGTCATCTCCTCTAACCCTTTATTTAATGCAAGTGTTCCTTTCAGTAGCAAACTGTTAAGTGTTCCAGTTTTCTACTGTAGGCTACTGGTTCACAGATTATTATTACTGGCTCAGCTGAACTTGTTGAAATCTTTTTTGATTAGATTAGAGGCCAATATTTTCATCATTCTTTCCTAGAAAGTGTGCAAATTAGTTAGACAAAATATATATTAGTGTCACAGCAAACAGGTAGGGTCATTTTTTTATTTTGAAAGTTTATCTTATATAGTCCTTGAGTTCATGTTAAATTGATGACAGACCCTTTTGTAGTCATTCTTTATGCAGAAATTGTTAATGAGTCTCGTCATTGAAATGGGAAAGGGAGCCTTTACACATAATCTTATCAAGGTTCCTATTTCCAAAAATAAAATATTTGTCCATGCTTGTCCATGCTCCACCAAATGTACATGCCAAGATTCCTTATTTAGAAAGGTTGGAAACTTTTTTATTCTGCTAAGTATCTATCATTTTCCCACTCTCTATCTCCCAGAACTTTTCTGAGACAAATTCTGCATTGGTATATAACATTGACTTCAGTACAGAATTTAGCTCAGATCCCTGTGTTTTCCAGTGGAATAATAAATCTGGCCCTTATTTTTCTCTACAGATGTTGCTATTTACAGCCTTCAAAAACTGGTAGGTATTCCCAGACTAGTCCTTGAGTTCATGTTAAATTGATGACAGACCCTTTTGTAGTCATTCTTTATGCAGAAATTGTTAATGAGTCTCGTCATTGAAATGGGAAAGGGAGCCTTTACACATAATCTTATCAAGGTTCCTATTTCCAAAAATAAAATTTGTACTCATTAACAATCATGCTTGCACAGTGACTGTCAAGCCAATATGCATCTGCAGATGACAGTAAATTGCATGACTGCGATATATCTGGATATGATTAAAACATGAACATCATAACAGCCCTTATTTAGGTTTTTCATGCTTTTGACTTCTTTGGAGATGTTCTTTGAACCCTTTTATAATTTTTCATTGATACTTCTCTACCTTAGAGATCACTAGGATGTTCTGTTAGGGTATGTCTACACTGCAAAGTTAATTCGAAATAACAGCCGTTATTTTGAATTAACTTTAATAGCGTTATTTTGAATTAACTTTAATAGCGTCAGGCGCGCTTAATTTGAATTTGGTAAACCTCATTCTACGAGGAGTAACTCCAAATTCAAAATAGCTAATTTGAAATAAGTGCTGTGTAGACACTTAATTCTAATTAGCTGGCCTCCAGCCCTTCCCCGTTTCCCCTGGTGGCCACTCTGGGCCAAACCAGGAAAACTCCTCTCCTCTCCCCCAGCCCCGGAGCCCTTAAAGGGTTAGACTCTGGAGATCATGGACCTCATTGAGGTTTGGGGGCAGGCCCCCAATGTCCATGATCTCCGTGGCCGTCTACAGCCGCATAGCTGCCACCATGGCCCAGAAGCAGGTGCGCCTGAAAATTAAAGAGCTGCAGCAGGGGTACACCTGCCCCTACTTGGAGGCACTGCACCGCATCCTTGGGGGGCGGGATGGTCTGTGCCACCCCGGGGGGCAGCGAGACTGGACCAGAGGGCCCTGACCAGGGTGCAGAGAAGGAGCCGCCACAGAGGGTACCACACCGGCCGGACCCCCAAGCTGTTCCAGCAGCTGAGTCACCAGGGTCGTCCAGGGAGGCCACACCATGTAAGTGCCATCACTGTGCCCTTGCTGGGGGGGTGGGACGGGGTGGGGAGGGAGACCAGGGACCGTGCGTGTGGGCCTTGCTTACCACGGATCACGCAGCAACCTCTGCACGTGCGAGCACGTGCCGTGCCACCCCTGAGCAGGTGGCTCCAGCTGCGTGCCACACAGGGGCTGTGGCCTGATAGCCACACGCGTGTGTGAAGAGACCTGACATACTCCTGACCTCGGGGTGGGACACAGCAGGACGCTCTCCCTTCACAAGCCCCCTCTAATATCTTCCCCCCACCTCACCCACACTATACACAGCACAGGGGCCTGGGTGCGGTCTTGGGGCAGCTCCCACTCACGGGGATAGCCAGACATTCCAACCATGGCCTCTGTGCAAGCACAGCGGCTCTGACGGTGCAGGGCATGGTCATCCTCACCTCGCAGAGGAGGGCTGGGCTTCACCCACTGTGTCCCCAGGGAGAACTGACCACTTCTCTTCTTTCTCCACAGCTGCACCAGCTGCACATGCCGGGCGCACCACCCCACCCGGGACATGCTCCCGCACCCGAGGGCTCCACAGGACGACTGAAACACGGCAGGGGTACTGAGAGCAGCAGCTGGGGGCCCTATGAGCCCTGACCCGCATCATGGAGCAGCGGGCACAGGAAGAACAGGAGTTCCAGAGGGAGCTGCTTGCCCAGGGTCGTGCCATCTGTACCCATCTGCAGACTCTGATGCAGAGCGTGCTGCCTCGTGCCGCTCCAGTGCCTGCTGCCCCCCCCAGCTAGTGTTCCTCCTCCCACTTCTTCTCCCCCTCCCGCCTCTCCCGCCTCTCCCTCCTCACCCTCCTCCCCATCCCCCCGGGGACACCGAGGCCCCCGCACCCGCTGTGCTGGGAGACATGTGGCCAGATGAGACCCCCACCCCTGAGCGCTGAGCTTCCCCTCCTCCTTCCTCCCCTTGCTTCCCCCTTCCAGCTCCCTCCTCCCAGTTTACCCCCTCCCCTCTCCCACCCTCTCTCCTCCCATCTGCCGCCTCCTTTCACCAGTCTCCCCAGAGGTTCTCCCCCCCCCCCCCCCCGCAGTTTTGTTCAATAAACCCAGTTTCTATTTTTGAAAAAAAGTGTATTTTATTTGACATCAGCAAGGGGGGCTAGGGAGAGGTAAGTGGAAGGACGTGAGGGAGGAATGGGGCACGAGCCCCCGGTGGGGAGGACCGGGGAGGTTCTGAGGGCTCCTCGGGGTGGACGCTCTCCCGCAGGGCCTCCTGGATCCTGACAGACCCCGATGGACCTCCTGGATGGCAGCCTGCAGCAACTGCAGCCGGGCTGATGGCAACAACCCCACGAGACGCACCGGCGTACCCCGGGGCAGCTCTGGCTCCATGTAGCCGAGTGCTGTGGTGTCCCGAGTGCGGGCACTCAGGGCACTCCAAGACAGGACTGCTTTGCTGTCCCTCATCGAGGTAGACCAGCAAGCGGGGAACCCTGAGAACTGTCTGTCTGGGGTGGGGGTAGGGTTCCTTTAAGCACGGAGCTCAGTTAGCCTTAGGCAGCAGCCCCACACATTAAGTCCTAACCTGATGCCCTGCCGGCACTGGTTCCGGCCAGCCTTAACTTCGGTTCAGGGTCCACTCAGTGTGGACACGCTATTTCGAAATAGCAAAATGCTATTTCGAAATAGTTTTTGTGTATAAATGCATTATTTCGAATTAGCTTAATTCAAATTAACTATTTCGAATTAAGTGAACTCAAATTAATGCTGTAGTGTAGACATACCCTTAGTCTTTAAGGTGCCACAATGATGGATGCATAGCAATTCAATACCCATGTATAACTGTGGTCAGGTTAGCATAGTTGTTTGTTTGGCTTGGGTGGAGGGTTGCCATGTAATAACAAGTAAAGGTTTGCCCATTCTATTCTTTGAAACAATTACGTGTCCTTGAGTCATTTCATCTTACATATGTCAAAGTATTTGTGCTTACAAGCATTCATTTTACATAGAACAAGTCCTTGTAGACAAGGAATGTTGTCTTTGTAATCCCAGCTCTTTTAACAAGGGAGATCAAAGTGCCTCAAAGGACCATATTCTAGTTGTTAGTAGTTAGGGTCAAGTGCTAGACTTGGGAGATGCTGTTCAAGTCCAGGCATATGTCATTTTCTTGGTATTTTAAGTAGGAAGATATGCTTACCTTTGTGCTTACCACCATTTCATGAGTGTTGGAGAAAGAAAAAGCCTGAAGTTTGGGCCTGGTATAAGGCCCAAGACCTGAACCAAAGTAAGCAAGAGTTATATTATATGAGTAACACACAGGTCTTGTTAAAAGTAGATGTTTGCCTATAAGTCAGTGTTTCTCCGTACTAGAATTTAGCACTGCTAAAAGCACATGAAATATGTAAATACATTCCACCAGGCCAGTAGAAGAATATCCCAATTTAGAACATGATAAAATAGTTGTAATAGTGATATTTTGTCTGACACATCTAAGCCAAGTGCCAAACTCAGGTAATGATCCCTTATACAACCCAAGAAAAGACAATGAGGGGCTGTGACGGGGCAGAAACGCCCCGCACTCTAGCGTCGCCGATCGCCGCTTGTCTGAAGGCGCCGGTGGCGGAATACTGGCGGTGCGGCAGCTGCTCGCTCACCGCCACAACGACACATCCCTGCGCACGCTCGGAGAGCTGGAGTGCCGCGGGGGCGGGGCGACATCGGGTTGCGGCATACGCTGTCAACCCGGAAGGGAGGCCGGAAGAAGAGGGCGGGGCCCCAAGAGCAGGATGCCGGCCGGGGGATTTAAGCCCACGCCGGTGTGAGCAAAGGGGAGGAGAAGGAGGCAAGAGACTCCCCGAGCAGGACCCACGGCGGATGGGACCCAAGGCAAGGAGATGAGGAGAGGTGCTGGCAGTGATGCCGGCCCCAGAGAGAGGAAGTAGCCCAGGGTGGGCAGAGAGAGCCCGTGGGCTGGCGAATTACGGCGGGACGCCCCGCCGGCCGGACCGAACTGCAGCGGAGTCCATGTCCTTAGGGCCCTGGGCTGGGGTCCGTGAGAGGGGGCGAGCCCGGACCCCCCTCTCTCCGCGGTGCAGCCTCGGTGAATGCCAGGTGGAGCAGACAACGCTGTGGCAAAGTGAGGGCCCGAAGGCCCAAGACTAGATCAAACTTGGACGCAAGAGGATGCCGGGTGTGGTGGGGGGAACATGGGGATGTGCACTGGGAAGGACAACCGGAGGGATACCCGTTTGTGCCCGTTTACAGGGGCCATTAAAGTAAATGGAAAGACAGAGAGAGCATTGGGAATTTCCCACTTTGAGTATCTTTAGTGACTGAATAAAACAAAAGAACTACAAACATTTTTTAAAAAATGGTAGGGAGAAGTGAAAGGCATCCAGAAATTGAGGGACAGCATCTAAAGGCAGGAAGCTGTCTGTAAAAATGGTGGTACATTGGAGGAAACAGCAAAGACAATCGGCAATTTGTGTTAGGAAAAGGGGTTTATCTAATACAGAGGTGTAAAGCCTGAGTTTGCATCTTTCTGTTTATTTTCTGTGTAACTTGTACACATTTGCTCTCTCTTACTATTTATTGCATCTTTGATTCTGGCGGGGGGGGTTGTAAATAAACCTCTTGTTTATTTTTACCCTAAGCAGATCTCTGTTGTGCCAACTGTGTGGAGTGGGACTGGTTTCACGTGTTTGGGATTGATGAAATAGAGAGGGAAGATGTGAAGTGTCTGGTAGTTAAGAATCAGGAGGGAAGGATTTGGGCAGACTTGGGCCTAGAAGATCTGTTGGTGTCACCTTCTGTAACCCACACACTTAGGCTACGTCTATACTGCAGCCTTGTTCCGCAAAAGCTTATGCAAATGAAGCGCGGAGTAGAATATCGCTGCGCTTCATTTGCATAATTAATTAGCAGCTGTTTTTGCGCAAGAGGCTTTTGCACAAAAAGGAGCTGCATAGATGTCTCCTTTTTGTGCAAAAACCCCCTTTTGCACAAGAGCTGTTCTGCCTGAAAAAATGAGGAAGAATGGCTCTTGTGCAAGAGGGGGTTTTTGTGCAAAAAGGAGCCGTCTACGCAGCTCCTTTTTGTGCAAAAGCTTCTTGCACAAAAACAGCCCCTAATTAATTATGCAAATGAAGCACGATGATATTCTACTCCGCGCTTCACTTGTATATGCTTTTGCGGAAGAAGGGTGCTGTATAGACGTAGCCTAAGTGGTTACGTTATGTACTGTGCTAAATCCGGTCCTCTATGCCCAGAAAGCCCACTGACAACAATGCATGCAGTTGGCTCATGGAATCAGGATCAGTCTCTGTATGAACGTTTCCTAGATTGTTTGGCTTACTGATACAATTTTTCAGAACAGTCTTCACAAACAAAAACCTGCTTGCCTTAAAAAGTCCCCATCTATTCTGGACAATTTCTTTAAACCTTCAATTCAGATATACTGAAACCTACCTCAGAAATTGCTTGTTCCGACCCCTTCATATACTGCATATAATTACATCTCCTTGGAAAGGCATCCAGCAGTAGCATTTGTAGAAAAGTGATCGTTACTAAGTTACTAATTGTTTTTATTGTGTTTAGTTTTGTATTCAATCCTGCGCCCATTGATTCTAGTAGAATTTCTGGCCAGTGATTTTCAATGGGAGTAGGTAGGAACCTGAGGCATTATAAGTGCTTGTTCATTTGCTTTTGCTGTTACAAAAAGCATAAGGATCATTCTCAAACTGATAGTTAATGGCACTCTTCCATGGGTTCAAAAGAGGAGGTGTATTTTAAAGCAATAGGACCAGCTTTCTAGTCTGTGCTTTGCAGATGTGTGTGGTTTGAGAAGAAATGACATGTCCATATTTGCAACTAAGGTTTCATTATGAAACTCATTTTGAGCCCCTTTGCAACACTCTGAAGAAAAAAATCCTCATGTATGTACATTTTTAGCTCCTGTCAGTAGAATGTTTTCACAGCGTATTTTAATTGCTGTTTCTTGTGACTAATGCTGTATTCTTAGTTTAATAGGAAAAGTGAATAATGGTAGCAATTTATAAACTTTTTGTAAGGCAGAAATCTGACTCTGTTAGGGCCTGAATACCCACTGAAGTTAACAGAACATTTCAACTGCCTTCAGTGGGCTTTGTATCAATCTTTCATTTTCTTGATATCTAGGTCATAACAGTCTCTAAAGTGACAGTAGAATTGACTGTACAGTTTTACTGTGGTAAGAGTCTATACAGATTCTCATTGTGATTCTGTGGTTGCAGTTGCTCACTGGTGTGTGTAGTCTGAATGTCTCAATAACCCACAAACGTTTTTCAGAAATCCAATAACAATAACCCTTTTTGGGGTCTGGTTTATTGACATAAAGTTGAAAAGAATCACAGGTGAGTCTTCCACCACAGCCTCAAGTTGGCCACCTCCCTGTGGCCTGTCTTCCAGTTTCTAAGTTGGACAGAGTTTTTCAGCCCTTCCCAAATTTGGTTCAGCCTTTTTCCTTAGCCCATCCTAGGATCCTTTAGGTCACTCCTCTCTTCTGAGCAGCCACTCACACACTTTCCTAGCTGGAGTCTTTCACAGGCCTGTGCCTGCCTTGCAATCTCCTCTCAAACCAGCCCCTTACTACTACTGCTGGCCTTCCTTCCTCCAGAAACCAACCTTTCCCAGGTATATCAGGGTGGGGCTAATGGAACAGGGTTGACTAGCACAAGCCTCTGGGCATTAAAGTTGCATGTCATCCCATTACAATTATGCTACCTAATTCACTAGCCTGGATTCAAAAAAGCAGTATGAAACTTAAGAATCATCCCAAACTACTAATAAGGGACAGATCCTAAAGTCATTTGAATAAAGGAATTTTGCTAGTTTAGGGACTGCAAGATTGAATCTGTCATAGTATATAAAATTAAATGCCATCTTAAACAGAAAGTGTTTATTCAATAAAACTACAAACTCAGACACACTCAGACTTCCCATGCTACTTGAGTTCCGGCTTTGTCTCCCTTGTTTACAGAGGATTACAACCTCAATGCAGCATGCAGAGAGAGTGCCTGAACAACATATCAGTAGAGGGTCCTATGAGAGATTCTGTGCACTTGGAGGCTGCAGCTTTAATCATGGAGGCAGGGTTTCTGGCACTCAGATAGGAGCATGCTACTGGGGGCAGTGGGAGAAATGTGACAGATCCTAGAGTCCAAAGATCTTTTGGCAATGTCTACACTTGCAATTGGTCAACAAAACTTTTGTCATTCATGGGTACTTAACTCCCCTCCCCCAGAATGACAATAAGTTTTGCAGTGGCAAGTGCAAGTGTGAGCGCTTTCCTGCCAACAAAGCAAAAGCTGCTTGTGAGGGGGTAGAAATATTTTGTTCGCAAAAGTGCAGACAAACAGCATTCACACACACTGACTTTTAGCAACAGTGCTAAAAGCTGCATAGGGTACTGTAGCTATACCCTTGGCAACTGAAACACTAGTGCTTGCTTCAGCCATGGAATGTATGCCTGGTTTGTTACCATGGTATGCTGAAGTCTCAATGAAACCATGAAACAAATGATATACCTAGAATATATCAACAATATTTTCATCCTCTGATAAGACAAGATAAACTCTCTCACAGATTTCCACCAGCACTTCAACCACCACCATCGATGCATCAGGTACTCTCTATGCAGTGTTTCTGAACCTTTTTTTATAAAGTAACCCTTTAAAAAAATTATAAGTACCCCCAGTACCTACAGTTTTCAGACATACAGCATTTTTTTCTACCATTGCAACACATTTGTTTAAACAACTTAATTGTAGCTGGGTGGGCAATGAAATTTTGGGGTGTAAAAAGTACAAAAATAATAAAGTACTGTAAAACTTAAAACAAAAATTCAGTTTTCTTCAAAATTTCAGTTGTGTTTATGTACCCACCCCACCCCCCCAGACTTCTCTCTAGTATCCCTGAGGGTACTTGTACCACTGGTTGAGAAACACTGCTCTAGAGCACTCCCATAGCAGCATCAATTTCTTGGACACCATTAACCCAGTCAATAATGGAATCCTATAGACAGCTGTATACAAAAAAACCCTGATCACTACACTTACCTTTACAGATCCAGTAACCAGTCCTACATGCCAAGAACTCTATTATCTAGACCCAGGCCCTCAGATATCACAAAATATACTCTGAAGTGACAGTCATAGAATCATAGAGCTGGAAGAGACCTCAGGAGGTCATCAAGTCCAGCCCCCTGCCCAAGGCAGAACCAATCCCAACTAAGTCAACCCAGCCAGGGCTTTGTCAAGCCCAGACTTAAACACCTCTGGGGATGGAGATTCTACCACCTCCCTAGGTAACCCATTCCAGTGCTTCACCACCCTCCTAGTGAATAGTTTTTCCTAATATCCAACCTAGACCTTTCCCACTGTAACTTGAGACCATTGCTCCTTGTTCTGCCATCTGTCACTACTGTGAACAGCCTTTCTCCATTCTCTTTGGAACCTCCCTTCAGGAAGTTGAAGGCTGCTCTCAAATCCCCCCTCACTTTTCTCTTCTGCAGACTAAACAAACCCAAATCCCTCAGTGTCTCCTCATAGGTCATGCACTCCAGCCCCCTAATCATTTTGGTCATCCTCTGCTGGACCCTCTCCAGTGCATCCACTTCCTTTCTATAGTGGGGGATCCAGAACTGTACACAATATTCCAGATGTGGCCTCACCAGGGCCAGATAAAGGGGAATAATCACTTCTCTGGATCTTCTGGCAATGCTCCTCCTAATGCACCCTAATATGCCATTAGCCTTCTTGGCTACAAGGGCACACTGTTGACTCATATCCAGCTTCTCATCCACTGTAATCCCCAGGTCCTTTTCTGCAGAACTGTTACTTAGCCAGTCGGTCCCCAGCCTGTAACAATGCGTGGGATTCTTCCGTCCCTAGTGCAGGACTCTACACTTGTCCTTGTTGAACCTCGTCAGATTTCTTTTGGCCCAATCCTCTAATCTGTCCAGGTCACTCTGGACCCTATCCCTGCCCTCCAGCCTGTCTACCTCTCCCCCTAGCTTAGTGTCATCTGCGAACTTGATGAGGATGCAATCCATCCCCTCATCTAGGTCATTAATAAAGATGTTGAACAAAACCGGTCCAAGATCAGATCCTTGGGGCACTCCGCTAGAAACCGACTGCCAACCTGATATCAAGCCATTGATCACTACCCATTGGGCCCAACAATCTAGCCAGCTTTCTATCCATCTTACAGTCCATTTATCCAATCCATACGCCTTTAACTTGCTGGCAAGAATATTGTGGGAGACCGTATCAAAAGCTTTGCTAAAGTCAAGGTATATTTCATCCACTGACTTCCCCATATCCACAGAGCCAGTTACCTCATCATATAAGCTAATCAAATTGGTCAGGCATGACTTGCCCTTCGTGAATCCATGTTGACTATTCCTGATCACTTTCTCCTCTTCCAAGTACTTCAAAATGGATTCCTTGAGGATCCCTTCCATGATTTTTCCAGGGACTGAGGTAAGGCTGACTGGTCTGTAGTTCCCTGGATTGTCCTTCTTCCCTTTTTTAAAGATGGGCACTATATTTGCCTTTTTCCAGTCATCCGGGATCTCTCCCGATCTCCACGAGTTTTCATAGATAATGGCCAAAGGCTCCGCAATGACATTTGCCAACTCCCTCAGTACCCTCCGATGTATTAAATCTGGGCCCATGGATTTGTGTATGTTTAGCTTTTCTAAATAGTTCCTAACTTGTTCTTTCCCCACCAAGGGCTGTCCACCTCCTTCGCATACTGTGTTGCCTAGTGCATTTGTCTGGGAGCTGACCTTGTCCGTGAAGGCAGAGGCAAAGAAAGCATTGAGTACTTCAGCTTTTCCTACCTCATCTGTCACTAAGTTACCCCCCTCATCCAGTACGGGCCCCATACCCTCTCTGATCACCCTCTTATTGCTAACATGCCTGTAGAAACCTTTCTTGTTACCCTTCACATCCCTTGCCAGCTGCAATTCCAATTGCACTTTCACCTTCCTGATAACTCCCCTGCATTCTTGAGCAATATATTTATACTCCTCCCTAGTCATCTGTCCAAGTTTCCACTTCTTGTAAGCTTCCTTTTTGTGTTGAAGCTCACCATGGATGTCCCCAGTAAGCCAATTTGGTTGCCTACCATATCTGCTTTTCTTGCTGCGCATCAGGATGGTTTTTTCCTGTGCCTTTAATAAGGCTTCTTTAAAATACTGCCAGCTCTCCTGGACTCCTTTCCCCTTCATGTAAGCATCCCAGGGAATCCTGCCCATCAGTTCTCTGAGGGAGTCAAAGTCTGCTCTTCTGTATCAGTCCTGGATACATATCTTAACACACTTAAACTCACCTTCACCAAACAAGGACATTCCACCACAGATTGAGTCATGGAATGGGCCACCAAAATACCCCCAAAAGAACCTTATACCGGAAAAAAAAAATCCTCTAACCATACCCCGCAAGTTGTCACATCCCATACCACACTGGCACCCATCTGGGGTATTATTAAACAATTATAACCCATACTTGATGGGGACCACATCCTGAAATGGGTATTTCCTCTTCTGGCCTTCAAACAATCCTCCAACCTTGCCACGCTCATTGTCCAAAGCAAACTCCCCACAAAATAGGATACACCAACTCAAAGCAGCATCAAACTCTTCCAGAATAAATGTAAAATGTGCAGACGTATCTCCACTGTAAAGATGATCAATAGCCCCCTCCACACGCTTTTCAAGATCCAAGCATCCCACACATGCCTATCACAACATGTGGCGTATTTCATCCAGTCCACTAAATGTCACAGTAACAGTTATGCAAGTGAAACCAGATAATTGTTACACTTGAATGAACTCACACAGAAAAATTATAAGAAACAAAAAAACTGGAGGCAAAATAAAAGATCAATGATAAAAGACAATGATAAATGACAAAAATCACCTATGGACAAACTCTTTTCACAAAGCAATCACTCCATATGTGGCCACTTTGTCCTCATCCCCAAAGGAAACCTGCACAACACCTTCAAAAGATGAGATTGGGAGTTTAAATTTATAATTTTGCTAACCACTAAAAATCATGGACATAATAATGACAGTAAATATATGGCTTATTAAAATAATCTATATCCCACTGACCACCAGTGTTCCCAGTAAGCTGAGCGCTTGCGCAGTCATCCAGGAGAGATTCAAATGCCACCTAGCTTATTAGCAGGGGCACCCACAGTGTGCACAGAAGACAGCATGTGTTTCTCCTAGTGGTGCATATCTGCACATGTCTCAGTGTGCACAACAAATTTTATTCCACACATGAAAGGAAAAAATTAGAGTGAACATTGCTGACCATGCTTTTTAGCTTTCTGACTGCCACATGCTGAGACCAGATGGCAAGAGAAAGCTCACATGATAATTGCCCTGTACTGGTCATTCCCTCTGAAGCATCTGACATTGGCTACTGTCAGAAGACAAGATACTGGGTTAGATGGACCACTCGTCTGACCCTCTATGCCCATTCCTATACTCTTAGGTGTTAACAGGATACCTCGTCTTGAATGGTCTCTTACAATGTGTGTTAACTACTTAATTTGTTGCACCTACTACTTAAGACAGTGGTCTCCAACCTTTTAAACCACAAGATCACTTTTTCAATTTAAGTGCAATGTAACATCTACCTCAAACCTAAATTCCCTTGCCCCGCTTCCTTCCTGCCCCTTCTCTGAGGCCACGCCCCTGCTCCATCCCTTCTCTGAGGCCTCACCCTTCCTGCTCCATCCCTCTTCCTCCCCCAACCTCATTCACTTTCATGAAATTGGGATAGGGAGTTGGGGTGCAGGCTCTGGTCTTGGGCCAAGGAGTTCGGCGTGTGGGAGAGATTCCGAGCTTAGCCCAGGGCGGGGAATTGGGGTCTAGGAGTGGGTTTAGGGTGCAAGCTCTAGGAAGGAGTTTGGGTGCAGGGGAACTCATGTCTGGGGCAGGAGGGAGTTCAGGACTGGGACAGGGATTCAGGATGCATGCTCTGGCTGGGTACCACTTAACTGAGACGACTTGGGCCCTGTACCCCTCCTGAAAGCAGCTGGCATATACAGCAGTGGCTCCATGGCACTATGTGCTGCCCCTCATCTACAGGCACTGAGCCCACAGCTTCTACTGGCCACAGTTCCCTGTTATTGATCAATGGGAGCTGCAGGAGTGGTGTCTGCAGGCAAGGACAGCATGTCGAGACCCCCTGCTCGGGCTGCAGGGACATGCCAGCCACTTCCAAGAGCAGCACACGACAGGTTAGGCATTTTAAAACTCACTACTCAAATAATTAAATGTAAGCATGAGAGAAATTAACATTATGAAATGCACAGAGCAGTCAAAAACCAAAACCAACCCACTTTGCAAGCAGTAAAAGTAGTAGCAACAATCCACACATGTGTTGGGTCAGATGAGAGTGAAGGACAACTGATGTTTGTGAGAATGACAGACACACACAGTGTGTGAGAGTGACAGAGATTTGCATTGCCTAGCACCCTCCATCCTCTTCTCTCTGTGTGGAGACAGGGTACAGTAGTGGGGGGAGGAGGGATACCCTGGTGTCAGCACCCCCCCTTCTTCCTTCCACACTCTGCACAGCAAGCAGGAGGCTACCAGCGGGGCAGCTCCAAGGCAGAGGGCAGGAGCAGCATGACAGTGGGCAGAGGAGCAACTGAAGTGCCAGTGCTTGATAGTTTCCTGGCCAAACCAGTCAGGATCACCTGTCAGAGGCTCCAAGATCTACTGGTAGATCCCGATCTACTGGTTGGTGACCACTGACTTAAGCTGTGACACTCAGTACTTTTCCCAGCTTTGAAGAAGAGCTCTGTGTAAGCCTGAAGGCTTGTATCTTTCACTAACAAAAGCTGGTCCAATAAAAGATATTACCTCACCCACCTTATCTCATTATGCCAGATGAGCCATGGCCTAAAATGGAATGAACAAGTCAATGCCACACTACAACGTCTTCTTATTAATAATTTATAATTATTTCTTTCACACCATAAAATAAAGAGAATGGTTCTTGCCATCAAAAGCTTCCAATCTGCAGGTAACTCAAATCGCAGCATGACTTAGAGTATGTCTGTACTGTGATTCAAAATCCATAGCTGGCTGTTGCCAGCTGACTTGGGGTCACAGACAATGCTTAATTTGTAACAAAGTAGATGTCGAGGCTCAAGAAATTAGGTGCTGGGGTTCAAATACTTTTTTTTTTTTTTTTTTTTACATATTTAACTGATGCAGCAAGCCCAGATGTGACAGGGCTCAGCCTTGGCAAATCCTGGCACAAATTAAGCCCCAATCACTGGGCTTGGACTGAGGAACTGTTTATCTGTGGTATAAATGTTTGAACTTGAACTGCAGCCCAAGCTCAGGGACTCTCCCACCTCACAGGATCATAGAGCCCAGACTCCAGCCCAGGCTTGACCATCTACACCACAATTAAACAGCTTCTTAGTCTCAGCCCCTTAGCTTGAGTTAGCTGACATGGGCCAGCCACAGGTTTTTAACTGCAGTGTAGACATACCCTAATGGTGGCAGAATCAGACCCTAGGTTAAGAAGGCATTACTGTGTCTAGGGAATTGCTTAGGTCAATAGGAAAGGAATAACAGGAAAGATACTGAAATATACGTTGAACCTCGGAGTCTAGCACGCTCTGGTCCAGCATGTGGCCAAGTTTCCTGCAGTCCCAGAAAGTTCGTTTACAGCCACCATTCCTGGCTCTCAGTCTTCTGTGATGCTATTTATCTCTAGTTTACCCCTAGATGTCTTCTCAGAGCCCAATAAACAGTGGAAATGTTGGTAATGCTGCTAGACAATGTTGACCTCCTGTGCTTTGGCAAATTCTCTCTAGTCAGGTCCCGAGGATGCCGGACTAGACAGGTTCAACCTGTAGTGACAACGGTCATGAACATCATAAATACACAGATGACTTTTGAGTGTTAAGGAGATTAAGGATGGCTGAAAGGAATAAAGAAACTGACCAGGTGAATGCGAAGCAGATGGAGGAAGAGATGGGAGTAGCTAAGCAGACAGATGTAGGAAAGATGAAAAAAGAGCAGGGTGGGTGAGAAGGACTATCCAAAAATATAAGGAAAAAAGAAAATGAGTAGAAAATGATTTTAGAAGAACATAATGGTGTTGAAATTGTACCTTTGCAAAAATATATGACAGATTTTTTTCTTGAAATGATTAATGAACACATTATGTCACCCCTGTTTCCCAGACACTCAAACTCTTCCCTCCAGGTCTACGAAAGTATCAAGAAAACAGAACGTATTTCTGCTGTGTGATTTAAGTTTATTTTCCTTCACTCGGCTGAGTTTATGACTGATATTTTTCCACTAGACTTTGCAGAGACTGGGTTTGGGTGTTCAACTGTTTGTTTACAAATACAAAAATATCTCTGACATCTGTCTGCATTCTCTCAGTAACTACATCATATTTCCTGCAGTTTCCCACAATCACATGCTGGGCCTTGCCATAAACTTAATATAGTTGGCTGACGCATCCTTATTTTACTTTTATCGCAACTAATGTAAACCAGTGTTTGGAGGTTGCAAATTTTAAGGGACAAATTTTAAGAGATCAATTTTAAGGGACAAAGGTGGATGGATTGTGTAAGTCAGCTGGGCTGATAGTGGGTGATGAAAGATTATGAACGTGGGAGATGGCTGGATCCATAAATTATAGACAAATCATCAGCTGATCAGGGTGCAGCTGTGGAGACATGAGGAAACCCTTTTGAATTGTATCTCTCCCAGTCATAGGCTATCAGGGCAAAACTGGTGGCTGATGGATTCAGTAGGGACTTCTCCTCTGGCTGGGGATTGGTAAAACACGTTACACATTGGCTCTACTCTATCTGGCATTTGAAATTGCCTCCTAACAACTCCCCAGACTTGTCTCCTGTGCCATGAGAGGGGCTGAACCCTTGAGGTATATCTACACTATGGTACAAAGTCGAATTAAGATATGCAACTTCAGCTATGTTAATTGTGTAGCTGAAGTTGAAGTAGCTTAACTCAGCTTTTGGCACTGTCTACACTGCAGGAAGTCAAAGGAAGAACACTCTTCCTCCAACTTCCTTTACTCCTCGTGAAAGCAGGATTACTGGTATTGACTGGAGTGCCCCTCTCACTTCAAACTAGCTGTCTTAAATAGACTGCTAATTCAAACCCCGGAAGATCTACAGTGGCAGCTTCGATCTTCCTTTGCAGTGTAGACGCACCCCAATTAGTGACCTATTAGGGCAGTTTTCAAGTTAATTTTTGCTACTTCAGTAGCACAAAGTAAATTTGGAGGGCAGAGACTCTGGCCTTGGAAGTTTTTAAAAACTAAGAATGGATTTATTTTTGTAAAGAAAGTATAGTTTTGTAAGAGGTGCTAGTTGGACTCTTTGGTATGCACATTCAACCGTAACTCATCTTTAATGGAATATGTGGAAAATGATCAGTGTGTGTGCTCCCAGATCTCTGTACTTCTGCTGCAGACCCTTTTTCCAAAAATAAATGCTTTTTGATTTTTATTTTAGCTCAGCAGGCCATTCTTTAGAATAAAGGGGAACATAAAGGAACTATAATGGCTCACATTGAAGAAAATACTTGAGTAACAAGATAATGCATTAAAATAAGGCAATGTTTATATTTCACTATTTAATAACGAAATAAGGATTTATTGTAGAGTTCTTAGAAAAAGTTTAGAATGAAAGACTTAGCCTTCTGGAGACTGCGTTTACTTTTACAGAAGGGACGGCAAAAGTATGAGACAACTGAAATATTTATATAACTTTTTTTAATTTAGTGTAGAGACAAAATACACATGGAACTGCCTGTTTTTTGTATTAACCAACATAAAATGAACCTCATGCTGTAGGATTGCACAGATGGTCTTAGAAAGAATGTTTTTCTGCCCCCATAATTGCAAGAAAATTGCATTTTCTGTAGTGAAAAAATCAAGAGAGTAAATGTATTTACAGGAATGCAAGACTGACCGGAATTACAAACGAAGGGGCTTAATCAGAAATACAAAGTGGCCTATTCATAGCTGTTTCGAGATGCCAAGAACTTCTGCAGATGCCACTGAGTCACATTTTATAAAGAGGCAGATTATAATGGGGAGTGTGTGTGAGAATCAAACAAAACTCCTCCTTAGAAATGAATTTTCTGACAAATAAGCAACATTATTCTCCCATGGCATGATTTCATAATAGTACTCTCTTATCTTTCATACAAACATAGGCTAGTTGTCTGATCTCAAGGATGAGGCACAAGGAATCCCTGGGGTGAAATTTTGTGCTGCACTTCTGAGAGGCACAATACAGAACTTTCATTTTAGGGGGAGGGGGATAAGGTGGCTTTAAGCCATGCTTAGCGCCTTCGTGATCCAGGGCTTCTCAAAGGACTGTAGAAGCCCCCAGTGTAATTTAGCTCTGGTGCCCTATATAAATGTCAGCCTTAGGGATAGCAATGCCATCTGGCTTTTCCACAACCTTACAGCTTTTATAGCTTCTGTGATAGGGGACCTTTTAGCTAAAGAGACTAGAGCAGCAGCAAGGTTCTTATCCATAGTGTTGAATCCCAGTTCTGCCTAACTACTTCTGTGGGGTTAAGTACATTACTTTTTTTTTTTTTCCTGTGAAATGTGTACAAGAATACTGAAGCCTGGCTCAGTTTCATCAGTGGGGCCCAGAGATGGGACTGCTAGTATAGAGTAGCCATCCATGTTTTAAGTGCCTTGTCATCTTACCCTTCCCAGGTTTGTATAGCACAGTACTCAAATGCCAACAGATCTGGGTACCTTGTCTACACTAAAGCTCCCATTATTGTTATCATCGGTGTAGCTGAACCAAAGATTGCTACAGTAGGAAAGGTAAGAAAAGCTTTGTGGTGTAAACAGTGGTTGAATGAGTAAGTGACGGAGCCAGTATGAATGCCTGAGAGTTGATAGGTTGAATATGGAACAACTCCACTGAAATCCATGTGAGCAGAATTGCCCTACTGTCTTCAAGTCCCATGCCTTGTTCATGAGACTACAGCAGCTTTTATTTTACTGTATATAAATAACCTGAACACCAAGTCACTACTGCTACATAAAACATCTTGAATATAGATTCTCATCAAGAGATATGTTAAAGCAGACTCTTGTGGGAGAGGAGAAATATTCTCATTATAGTGGACAGTGCTGGAAACATCCTGGCAAAACATGTAGTTGAGATTCAGTTGGTGGATTTAACAAGTGTAACCCTTCTAACAGGTAGAGCCATCAGCAACTTGGGGCAGGTTCAATATTTATGGGTTCCTCTCCATCCAACACAGAGCTGGCTCAAGCCTCCACGCAGTAACCTGGAAAATTCACACACCAACTCTGGGCAGTGCTTTTTTTGTATTTAAAAAAAAAAAGGGTGCTGGTACGGGGGTTGCCAGATGATTTTAAAAAAAATGGGGAACATTTGTCGAGCCAAAAAAAACAAAAAACAAAAAACCACCAGGGAATAACCAGAGAGACCTGGGAGGTCGGGGCCAAATTTCTGAGTGTCCCAAGCAGGCTTCCGTCCAGCGCGGCACGAGTGCTGGGGGAAAGCAGCGAGTACTCCCCCAAAAAGGTGATGGTATGCCATACCAGTGCGTACCGTCACAAAAAAAGCACTGCCTCTGGGTGCCTCTAACAGGCACTGCTTCCCCAGTTGCAAACACAGAACCTGAGTGTAGAAAAAAGAAACTTTTAATAAAAGGGGAGGGAAGTAATATGGCAGTAATTTGGGAAAACACCACAAACAGAGTTCATAAACAAAAACCATGAGTAACAGTCCCACCCCAAGTAGATTGGTCAATGTCATTTTCCTCTCAGGTTCTTACGTCCAGCAATGAAAATGTCCCTTTCACATGCCCAACCCTTCTCTGTACCTCACTCATAGTTGCTGCCCTTGGTCAGGGCAGACCCAAAGTTCAAAGGTGGGTCCACAGATTCACCTCCCATTCTGAGTGGGGGGAGGTAAAGAAACATCTTACTCATTCCTCTGGTCGCCATCCACCTGCTCCCTGCTGTCCGCTGCCGCTCTGCTGTGACCACTCTGCTGGCTGCTTGACACATCTCTCTGCCACCGACCTGTTGGCTCTCAGTCACCATCCACTGCCATTCATTGGGCTGGGACTTCTGCCCATCAGTCTCAAATGATTTCAGCTCCCAATGATTCCACTCTTAGCAAGGAGGGTAGAAAAAACCCCACAACTTCAACACAATTAACATAAGAATGATGCCTATTTAACTCTGTTCTTTGAACTGTGTGTGTATGTTGGGAGGGCAGGAGAACAGGACAAACTAGTCCAAGCTGGTGAAGCCATATAGCCTCCAGACCAGAATAACCTTCCCTCACCCCTTACCTCTACAGAGAGCTGGAAAGTGCAGCTCCTGCATTAGCAAGCTTATTTCTGCTAACTGAGCCCTTTCATTTGGAACAATGTAGCACAGTCCTATTTTTCTGTATTCCCACAAAATTACAAACATTGGTAACAATATTTTAGCTATCCCTGCATTGTATACAAATATAGCTGGTATTGGGTCACAAATTAAGTTGATTACACTGAGCAAAATGCCATTCCATCTGCTGAATATCTAACACTTCTATGCAAAGCAGGAGCAAACTGTATTTACGTAGACACACCCACGGTTTCTCTCCCATTCTAGCTAGCTGTAATGGAAGCATTCGTTCAGACTCTGCTTACAAGGTTAGATGAGATTAATTACATTTGATCATAACTGACTACCAAAGCTGAGATTTTGGGCTGCACCTCGAGATGCAGCATGGGATTCACTGCCAGGAGGACGGGGTGGGTAAGCTTTAAGTCATCTTTGTACCCTCCTGATTCAGGCTGATTCTGGTGGCTGAAACACTCACAACAAATCTAGACCAGTGTTTCTCAACCTTTTTTTTTTTTATAAAGTACCCCTTTTAAAAAAATATTAACCCCAGTACCTACAGTTTTCAGACACACAAAATTTCTTCTACCATTGCAACACATTTGTTTAAACAGCTTAATCGTAGCCGGGCGGGCGATGAAATTTTTGGGTGTAAAAAGTCCAAAAATAATAAAGCACTGTAAAATTTAAAACAAAAATTCAGTTTTCTCCAAATTTCAGTTGTGTTGATGTACCCCCCAGACTTCTCTCGAGTATCCCTGAGGGTACTTGTATCACTGGTTGAGAAACACTGGTCTAGACTGCTCTGGGCCTTTCTGATTCTGGAAACTGTTCCAAGCAGCTGCTCTACAGGCCACAGTCAGGGTTACAAGGAAGTTCTTGGAATGTTGCCTTCCAGCTGTCTTCCACAATACCTGTGCTGGGAGAATTCTTTCCTATGTGGATACAGGGGTTTTACTGTGCTCCAGCCAACCCTTTTACAAGGCATAAGGGTGCCAGAGTGAGGGTTGGAGGATGGTAAAATCCTGGCACTATTGAAGTCACTGAAAAAATTGCCATTGACTTAAATAAAACCAGATTTTCAACTGTATTTTGTCAATTATGAATGGAGTTGGTAAAATGATTGGGTAGCCACCAAAGAGATCTTATTTCCAGCTCACAAAAACTAATGAAAACTGTGCACTAAAATGCAAGAACAATATTGTTGCACCTAGGGATGTGACTAAGGATTAGGGATGATATAGAGCATAGAAGTGGTACATAGACGTTACAGAGATTAGAGATTAATTGGTACTAGTGACCTATGGTAGTCTCATTCATAGTTTGCACGAGCAACAGCTTTTTTCAACTTTCCACAGCCAACTTGGAAAGTATTATTCAATACAGTATACTGTATTTCAGCTACATTATGGGTTAAACAGGCTCTGAAATCTAACCACCATTTATAACATTGTTTCTATGGGAAAATGCATGCCAATTTCCAAACAACCAACTTAAAAATGAACTTTTGGAACACCACCCATTTGTAAGTTGGGGACTTCCTATAATGGGAAACTAGAAATAATCCATGGAGCTATGGGAAAACCCTGATCTGAACACCCCCAAACTTTCTATTTGAAATCTAGAGCCAGTTTTTGTAATTTGAGTCTATGTCTAATGAAATAAAAATTGCCAATCTGCAATTATAACTTATGGGTGACAGAAACAGGCAGAAATGAGCATGACACAAGAAAAGGTTTCAGTTTATTTTCACACTATGACAAATGTGGTTAGTTGGCTAAGAAGATTTTATCCTTAAAATATGCCATTTTACCCTGCTGATAATATCAAGCGCTGAAATCAGTTCTTCAGGTGAGAGAGAGCTCTTGTGCTTATTTTCTTTTAACAAATCAAGATGATGGAAAAAGAAGAGCATATGTCACATAGACTGGAATTGATGGTATCCGTGCTTTCAAGACCTACACCCAAAACCAAACCAAAATTAACATTAGAGTATTTATCTAACACTGAAATTAGTTAACTACAAAATGACTCATGTTTAGCACTTAATTCAGCAGAAAAACTGCAAAGCTGTTTCTTTGAACTTCTACTGAAGAGGCAGTTTCCCTTTAAATGAATAAGGGGTAAATCTGGTCATCGTGCTTGCCTGCGAGGGGGCAAAGGATGTATTATCTGTACCTGGAATCTGGGTTTTGCAAGCAGAGTGAAGAGTCACTTTTCTCTTCTGAATAAGAAGCCAAAAGTCATCAAATAGAAGCCTGTACATGAATCACAGATGTTTCTTAAAGGACCTTTTTGCTAAAGGAAGCTCTAGAATCCAAAACATAGAACAACCTATTCCCACATTTTCACAGGAACATGATATTTTACAGGTGGAATATAATCGTTACTAATACTACTATAAATGTATGTGTCCACTTTCTCTAGTGGTTAGTTCACAGGACTAGAAGTCTGAACACTCAGGTTCTATTTCCTTCTGTCACTAACCACATCTGTTACCTCAAGCAAGTCACTTAAACTGGCTATGCTTCAATCTATAAAATGGGATATTCACCTGTCTCATGGGTGGGGGTGAGGCTGTGGATTCATTAATGTTTTCAAAGCATGCTGAGATCCTCAAAGAAGAGGTATTATATAAACAAAAAGTATTCACATAACTTCAGATTTCTGTTACCTCCACAACCTGGTTGCTCATGTGAGACAACAAAATTAGGTCAATTTCATTTTGTGAATGGTTTTGGTTTAATGTTAACTCACACTTGCAGGAGGGATGTAAACAACTAGTTGACAGGCTAGTTAACTAGTCGCTTCCCACCCCCCTTGCTCCCTCTATCAGAAAAAGGCAGCAAGGGGGGAAGAGAGGAGGAGTACTTTAAAGTGGCAGCACTGTGTGGAGCCTGGGGTCAGACCCCAGGCTCCACATGGTGTTCCGCTTTGAAACACCACGTGGAGCCCGGGATCAGCTGGGGACTCCCCCGCTGACCCTGGGCTCTGTGCGGCTCTGCTGCTTTGAAACACTGCAGGGAGCCTGAGGTTAGGCTCCCTGCAGCGTTTCAAAGTGGCAGTGCCGCATGGAGCCCAGGGTCAGCGTGGGAGTCCCCAGCTGACTCCAAGCTCCATGCGGCGCTGCAGCTTTAAAACACCATGTGCAGCCTGATGCCAGATTCCCTGCAGTGTTTCAAAGCAGCAGCACTGCACAGAGCTCCGAATCAAGGGGAATTCCCTAGCTGACCCTAGGCTCCACGGCACTGCTGCTTTGAAATGCCGTGCGGAGCACAGGGCCAGTGGGGGACTGTCCCCCCGCTGGCCCCATGCTCTCCGCAGCACTTTCATCTGATGATCAATCCTCTGGGGTTTGGTTTAGCGGGTCTAGTAAAATCCCATTAAATCGAACGCTGAGGCCACCCCCCTCAGCACCAATACTCCTCACTGTCACAAGGAGTAAGGGAAGTCAATGGGAGCATTTGTCCCATCAACCTCCCGCAGTGGGGCTGCCCCAGAAAATCAGTGAAAGGTACATCCACTTGAGCTATGCAATTCACATAGCTGGAGTTGTCTGTCTTGCATGCAGGAGCCTGCTCCATCCCTGGGGCCCAGCCACTCCCAGGGTGGGCAGGACTTGAACCTACCATCTTGTGCTCCCCAGGCTAGCGCTGTATTCACTCCAGAACCCACCATACCCTTCTACCGTTTGAGGGTCCCTTATCCTGCTTTCCTAATGACCTTCCCTAAGAGATACTTGCAGACAGAATCTTGCATGTTCCTATCAATGGCAAAGTGTTCCACTTTGAGCACACACACTATTACATTGGTCATCAGTATTTAATCATGTAAAATCAGAACAGGAGGTTTTCCATTGACTGCCAATGACTTTGAATCAAGTCCAGTGTTTGTAAGCATTTCATATTTTGGAATTCACACACATTTTTACTATTTCTTCCAGTCTTGTGTATCACTCTGAAAGAGTATCATATCAATATCTGAGCTTTTGGATTCTGAGGAATATTTATTTTACACAGATGTTATATCAACTTTTAAACAAGGTAATACTATGCATGGTTGAGTTTATATCACACACACACACACACACACACACACACACATTTAAATACATACTTGACTTTTGCAGGATGGTTTTGTAATGCCAAACTTTTGAGTAAGTTGATCAGTACTGAATTCTCTCCATTTCCCATTCATCAGGCACTGTGCTTTTATTTCATATTTAACTTCTCGCTCTTGCCTAAGGCTTACAGGACTATGTTCAGCGGTAAAAAAAGATAAAGCTGGGTTGGTGTATTTGACTCTCTGAAAAGACATTGCATTCAAGTCAGTTACAAATCTGTAATACACAATATTATGGTTATGACATCTGTTGTTAGAAAAACAATACCACATGGTATTTGAGATTTACATCTTCAGGATCATAGCAAGTGCTCATCTAAGCAGGATCTGACCAGATCATTAGTTGGATGGGAGATCTCCAAGAAAATCTGTTTCTAGGTACTGAATGGAATTGGTGAATCAATAGGTGATATTCTTCTTCCTGGTTGTGTATTGAACAAATGGCCCACTAGAGATGCTGTCTTCTTAATTAGATGTAAAAACTAAGCCCTGGTTAATAATGTTGCTAAGGCACTTTCAGTAGGAGTGAGAATATTTATCTCATGAGCCAAATTTTTGGTAATTATCCCTGCCTGCTGTAACCTGAGGTGACTGAATAGGGGTTGTGTGCATGAGACTCAGTTAATGGTTCAATATTATCCCTTGGAGGGGGGTGAGCGGTTAGGAGCTTCCCGCCTTTTCTTGAGGTAGGTGCACACGGTTCTAAGGTTTTTGCACCCCGTCCCAAACCGCTGCACACGGCTTGAATTCTATGCACACCACCCGCAAGCCAGTGCACTCAGCACCACTGGGGCTTTTCCCGCCTAAAAGGGTTTATATACCCTAGGCAACGTTAGTTCAGGTTCCCAGTTTTGTTCGGGTTCCAGTGTGTGTGTGTGGGTACTGTAGAGAGTCTCTCCCTTGTCGTGTATGAATGATAGATGAAAGAGAGAGTGTGAGGGGTGAGAGTGAATAGCATAGTTCGTGTAGTGTGTGTGTGGAGGGGGACATATTTGTGGGATCGATTAGTTTGATATTCCTGTGGAGAATTCCTGGGAGGACCTTCAGACTGATCTCACCGGATTAACCTCGGAGTGCGGAAGGCCGTCGAGCCATAATCCACTGTTCCCCGCCGCCTGCCGGAAGACCTGACCAGATCCTAGAAGTCATCGAGGGTCTCCTCATTGTTCCTCTGCTACGGCTTCTAATTAGCCAAGGCATAGAGGTCGTGAGCTACTATCTGTACTATGCAGCTGAATGTAATGTATATACCTAATGTTTAGGGGTCTTCACTATCTGCTTTCTCTTCAGGGTGTTAGGGAGGGTTGTGTTCATAAAGAGTTGTCATATTCCGTTCAGTTCATTTTCCAAATTCAATATATGGTTTGGCCCTAAACTGACTCGGAGTTTTATTTGAAAATCCACGCGCCGGTGATAGATACGGCCACGAGTAATCGGCCTCAGGCAACCTCAATCTTCTGGGACCTGGGATATCTGTTATCTTATTTATATGTCAGAGCGTGTCCTCCTAATTGGATTTACATAATCATTCGTTACTGCGTCCCAGGGTAACACTGCCCAAAACTGTTTTAGGAATTTCAAATGGACAAGATATTCTTCAGTTCTTGACCTGAGGGCCTCCACAGTGTCAGATACTTATGCACTATTAAACAATTGACATGTTTCATTGATGAGTGAAATGATTCCTCTTTGCATAGGACACAGCACTGCAGTCTTTCCTGTGTCCAAACTTCTTGTGAAATCACTGGGAATTTGTCTGGAGTAAGGACTGTTGGTTTGGAGCTATAGTTTCTAAAGTGGTTTGTAATTCTGGATGAAAGGCACAATGGTCCAAGAGCTATGTAAATGAATAAGACTTGACTGATGTCAGTGATGTTTCATTTGATGGCATAGATCACATTAGTGGATGTGCAGTTAAATGAGCCTCTGATTTGGTGGCTGATGTGGTTGGGTCCAGTGATGAAATTGTTAGTGTAGATGTGTAGGCAGAGTTGGCACCGGGGCTGATTGCAGGCGTGAGTTCCAGAATGATTGTGATGAAGGTGTTTTGCGTGGTTACTGGAAAGAAACTCTCACATACCCAAAAAGTGATGTTTCAGTTACTTATGCCAGGTCTGAGTTTGGTCCTATAAATGTAAGTCATTACATTTCCATACAAAAAGGAAAATAAATATATTTTGGCCCCTTTGTGCTGGTTTAGTGGCAAAAAGGGACTGGACAACTACTGGATCTCCCCAGCTCAAGCAAGTCCCCAGCTAGTATAAGGCAAGTATAGCCATCGCTTATATCCACCTGTTTTAGCAGCTCCCAGTGTCTGGCTAGCTCAGGAATGAGAGAGGCTGTGACCAGAGTGTTACTATGTTCATTCATCAGTGCACCCTTTTTATTTCTAATCGCAGGCCTGACCCTGAATGAAGAGAACTCCTGTTTACTTTGGTGGGAGTTTAGTAGGATCATGCCCTTTATTTACTGGAAGCAATAGGAAGACTTGCAGGATTAGATCCTCTGTACTGCACCCGCACTATTTACAAACATCAAACTTAGCAATATGTTGTAGGACTTATTTGAACAGGAAATTGCTACTGGCCACATTAATTTTGCTAAATAAATGAAGTTACCTCATTGCTGATTCAAAACTGCAAGACACCACAAAACACAAAGGGAACTGAGTACTTTAAAATGGTTAAGATTGAAGTTCTCACTTTGGCATTTAACTGACATTTAAAACCAGACTCTTACAGAGAAGGAAAAATTAAAATGGTAACAGGTATGCTATGAAACACTTTCCAGTAAGCATCTCATTATGCAATTTACTTCCAGTATTAGCATTTTCCAAAAGGCTATGCTGAGCTTTACCCTCCCTTTAGGAGAAAAAAAGTATATCGTGTACCCAATTATGACCATTTTACTATGCCCTGTTGAAGATACCATAACAAAGAACATGTGACATGACGTGTTATATTAGGCAGGAGGCACTGCTGATATTTCATGTAACCTGTCAGCTACAGGTTGAACCTCCTGGACTGGTACTGGCACCCTCGGGACCTGCGTGGTCCCAAAACAGGTAGTTTGCCAGGCCAGGGGAGGTCAATGCTGCTGGCCTACTCCCAGGCTCCTTTCTAGGCTATGGGTCTCCGCAGGCTGTGGCTCCCCATCCTGCCACTGGCCCTGGTACCATTGGCCCAGCTGGGGCTTTCTGGAACCTGGGCTCCCTGCTCTGCTGCCAGGCCCCGGGAGCCAGGGCTCTCTGGCTGCTTCCAGCCCTGCTCCCATGGCAGCTTGGTTTCCAGACAGGGCCAGGGGTACCCTGCAGCTGCCAGAACTCACCAGACTGCCAGCCCCATTGCCACGGGGGTTCTCGGCTGAGACTCCACAACTCCCATGGGACTCCTGGCTGGTTCTCGCTCCTGACCTCTGGGGCAATTTGTTCCTGACAGACCATGGATGTTGTGGACCAGAGAGTCCCAGATTTGGGAGGTTCAACCTGTACTACTGTTCTCAAAACTGTGCTAGGAAAATCACATGAGAACAAGGTGTTCATGGATTTTCCAGTATTTCCTGATTGACACTTTAAAACACAAGAGTGAATATTTTTATTTGTGGTATTTAAGTATTTTCATTTCTGATTTAAGTTAAAATGGTCACGTGCCAAGACAAGTGAATAGTCACTTTGCAGTCAGAAGGAAGGAAACTCATTAAGCTGTTTGTACTATACCACACCCTCATGATACATTTGTTTGCCTTTATTCTCAATCTCATCTTATTACCTTAAAGTTTGGTCAGAATTTACATCATGCAACACAATAAATAGATAATAAACAATAAACATAATAATCAGATAAATAATAAACAGAATTCATATAAGGCAAGTGGTGCTTTTATCTTACTTGAATGTAAAAGCTGTATGCTGAAGCTTCATGTCTGATTGCTCTTATCTCAAAGAAGAATCCATAAATGGAAATTATTTCTTCATGATATCGTGGCTCCTAAAAGACAATTAAAAAAATAACCTCTATCCAGAATAATCTCAGAAATATGGGGGCAGAAATCACAAATAATCTATTAGGAAAAATTTGTCTCATTTTGCTTGTCATGTAAAAGAAATAAAATACCACAGTAACTGTGAAATTATATTTAAACTCTGCAATGAAAATCAAAGACAGACATGAAAAATGATAATACTCTAGGTCCACAAATGTTGCAAGGTGGAGTTTTAGATAGGAGGAAACTTTTAGGGTCAGGGAGATGTGTCTTGGAAGCTTGTTGTCTGTATCTTGTTGTTCTTTGCTTCTATATGCTCACCAAATTCAAAGGTGTCTCCAATATGTATAGTAACTGGGATGAAGGAGGATTAGGAATTTAGCCTGGAGGGAGGGCAGAGCAGAAAGGAAGGTATTCAGTTGTGTCTGATTGCATGTACTAAGTTGTCTATTCATCCAGGGTGGAATTCCCTACAGTGGAGAGGGCTAGTACAAGGCAAATACAGTACTTAAGCCTTATCTAGCCCTCGGAATGATATCTGAGGCCTAATCTACACTAACAGCACTCCCCCACCTCTATTGATCTAACCTATGCAACTTTAGCTATGCTGTTTGCATAGCTAAAGTCAATGTACTTACCGCAGTGTCAGCCATGTGGTAAGATTGACTGGGGCTGCTCTCCCATCAACTCTGGCTACTCTTCTCATCCTGGCAGAGTACAGGAGTTGACAGGAGAGCACACAGAGATCGATTTATCACATCTAAGCAGATGTGATATATTGATCACCAGTGAATCGATCGCTGTAACGTTGGTCCACCGTCTAGTGCAGACAAGCCCCGAGTGAAACATTCAGCCCCACAATACAGATTCAGGTATATGACAGGGTGTGCCAGTGCACACTTCTTCCTTCATGGGTCTCAGTCTGAAAGTGGCATTCAAGTCTGTTTAGTCACTGGCTCCCTCAGAGCCAATTATGACAGTGAATTTTGTCTTGTAGATACTAGCCTATTTGGATTTAGACTGTAACAGATAACAGATAACAGTCATAGCATGACAGTGAATTTTGTCTTGTAGATACTAGCCTATTTGGATTTAGACTGTAACAGATAACAGATAACAGTCAATTTACATAGGGCTTGAGTCAATGCCTACTGATGTCAACTCATTCCCAGCTCACTCTGAGCCCTTTTCGGAATCTACAGATACACTGAAAAATAAGATTTGGAATTAATACACATAGTCTAGCATTTCTACTTTGTCTTATTTATTTAAAATATTTGTTCTTTGTCCTAACAATGAAACTAACTAGACCAAGAAATGTAGCTCATCTTACTTGCTTTGTTTCAACATTTAAAATAGGTTACAGATCCAAGACTTAGAATACAGCTGCCACTTTTACAATAAAAAGTATTGATCAAAAATACTGGTATCCATTGAGAAACATACCAAAGTCTAGAAACACTCACCATGCAGCTTTGATTTCTTTGGTACATACCTGTTTAAGCAGCAGCCCAAATCTCACAGCTTGCATGGAAAAATCTCCTTTCAATGTCATGTCACCACCATTCTCCAGCTGAAAGAAAAGGAAAATATGCCCCATTTTATTCAATATATTATTGAATAAATTATTCAATATATTATTTAAAAGAAGCACAAAGCTAGGTACAAAGAACTTACGACTGTTTCTGCAGCTTTCTCAGTGAGGCAATTTTCACAGAAATGAGTGTTCTATATATACACATTGAAAATGTATGGTAGATTGCACAGTTTTTCTTCCTCCTGGTTCCCCCCTCTCCCTTCTCCCCTATTTAGTTTGGGTCTGCACATCCTAAACTCAAAACTCCGGTCATCTGAAGAAGTGGGCTGTGCCCAAGAAAGCTCATGATACCATCTATATGTTTTGTTAATCCATAAAGTGCTACCAGGCCATTTGTTGTTTTTTAAGTTTATCCTGTACAGACTAACTCGGCTACCCCCTGAAGTGTCTGAGCAATTAGTGTCATGGGATCCAATTCTTCAGTTTTGCATCTTGTGTAGTCATTTGTACCTGTGCTAAGTGACTGTAAAGTGAGTGTTAAATTGTACCAAATCAGAGTAGTAGCATTTTACAGCTGCCACACAGGTTTAAAAAAAGCACACAAGTTGCAAGGAAATAGAGAATCAGGGCCATAATATAAAAAAGATCTTTTAAATGAAGCAGAGTATATTTATGTTGTGGAAATATATGCTGCAATGTTCTGATTCAACTTTCTATTTCATTATTATTTCAGCATTTTCTGTTAGAAGTAGCATTAACTCCCCTACACATTTTTTCCCTCAGAAAATGTGTTTGAGATACGCAGCTGTTGAACTGGGCAGCCAGTTGTGACAAAGCTCCCAAATGGAGAGGAAATCAGTGCAAACTAGTAGGAAGAAGCAAGTTCTGCGCAGCTGTGCACTGTCTTTCTCTTCCCAATTTGCAAGGTCACTGATTTCAATGGGAGACATACCTGTTTATACCATGTATGAATTTGTCACCATCTGCTTATATGAAATGCCCCTGCCCCCCAATACAGCGTAATAGAAGTGTCTAAGAAGACTCTCTCAGAAAACATAGCTGGGTGTTTCTGTATGACAGCATAAAAATATCAGATTACCCATTACAATACTTTAAACTCTGAGACAAAAATTGCCAGAGCGAAGCCATTTTGTATAGGAAAAAAAATAGACTACCGGCCAGAGAATAATCTGTTATTCTGTTTGTACATTACCTGACACAATGAGATCCATATCCCAACCAGGGCTTTGAGGTACTACCTCACAACAAAATATAGGATAAGGTCTGTGCTCCAATGAATCTTTCTCAAGATAGTCAAACTCTTAGTTTTTAAACAATGAAGAAGCATACCAACTCACTGCATGGTAATGGTTGGACAGAATCTGTGTCAGCCATGGCAGCGGGAGAATGTTAATCTGCCGTAAATCCTCCAGATGCTTACCTTCATGGTTTGGGAGGAAAGTTTGGTAGATAACATTGTATTATTACAAGGAATTAAAGCAGAGATATTGCAGAGAACAGTGATATTGCAGGAAAAAAATGAAATGTCTTTTAACTGCACTGTGGCCACACACACAATGAACCATCTGTGAGTATCAAATGTGGGATTCTAACACCAAAATCATAAGCCCCAATACCACTTCAGCTGAAGAAGTAACATGTTACTATATTTTCAGGCCAACACTCCAGATGGAGAACCAATCCAATGTTTTCTGAGTTATGGCAATAAGGGAGGATCCAAACACAGAAGTCCACAAAAAAATTACCACCCAGCCTCGCTTCAGGCTCACCATGTAAGCCATGAAAGGGTTGTTGTGCACATCATCCACAAAAGGCTCTAGGGAGGGGCATTCTGAGCAGTCAGCATCATGATGCACATGTTAATGTGCAGACTGCTGCTTGCATATTAATAATTCCTGCTTGCATCCAATTGTGCAATTTTTCATATCCCTGTCCTGGAAGAATTAGTCCACATTGGGAATATCAGGCTATGAAACTGGCACATACTAACATGGTCAGCCCCAGGGATTTGGGAGCATCTGAAGATAAGAGCCAATAAAATGATAAGGAAACAAAAATATTGGACTAGATTTATATAAACGATATACCTCACAGGTAGGTTTTTACATTGATTTGGAAGTTACTGGGTTCTGAAGATCCCCTTAGTCACTTGTCCTTCACCTGTAGGCAGGGAAGCTGACAGGATTGCTGGGCCCTGGGAAACGTGTGTGTGGGGGCGGGGTGGCGCTGTTTCCTGCTCCTGGAAAGGGTAGGGTCTCAGACACTAGGGGTGGGGCTGGGTAGCCAGCCCCCTAGAGCCACCTGGACAGCATGGGCCTCTCCCCACTACTGGTCCTCAGAGCAGGTCAAAGTGCATGGTGTGGGGTTCTGGAGCATTGGCTGGCCTGCCTGTGGAGTATACATTTCAAAGGCCAATATTTTTCATATATTTCAGGGAAGTCCAACTTTAAGCACTGAAATATTGATAACTATTCTCCTACAAGTGAGCCAAGTTTTCATTTTTAACTTTCACTATTTATTCTGCATGAGTGAAAAAGAAGTATGCTTATGTAAGTTAAGCAGACAGTTGCCTAATTAGTTGATGTGGGCATGCTCATTGTGTGCCTAAATTGAGCTTTTGCACACACTCCGTTTTTGTGAGTGTAATTTCAAATGTCAGTTTGAAAGTGTGGGCTAATGTTTCTTAGGTCACAAATATAGTATAAACTTACTTGAAGTAATTCCATGTAAACGAAGGGATTGGAACACAGTTATATATCTCTGTCCTACTTCCCTTTCCAGAAAGGAACATCTCTTGTGTAAACTAAACACAAAACAAAGTAGCAGAAAAGTTAACCCAAAATTATTTCATATACAGACTCTAAATTCATCTGTTTAGGTTTTGTTTTGTGCATGTACCTCTCAACATACTAGCTTTCAACTGGACGGTATTTGACCCATTCATAAGGAAACCTTTATGGCATAAGATTAAAACCTCCTCTCACTGGTTTTTAAAAGTAAAATTGACTTCTTGGAAGTTGTGCTTGTGCACTGATGCTAGGATTTGCATACACATAGTCATCAAATTCCACACATTTAAGTAAAAAAAACAAAAACAATCTACATAGTGAGTCTGCTTTTAAAAATGCAAATGACTATTGTCTCTCAAAAGGAAATGAAAACATTATCGCACACGTTTCTCAGAATTCTTTAGGAAACAGGCTGTCACTTACTCAAGGTAGATCAAGGCAGGGACCAGCCCAAGACACTGAGATTATTTTTCCATGACTCAAAAATTATATTCAAAACAAAAGTTTCCCTGCCCATACCAAGCCCATGTTGTTGCACTAAATTCTTCCCATCACAGTTACTGCTGCCAGTCTCCTCGCTACAGAAAAATACGAAAAGTGGTTTGGACAATTTTTAAAGTCTGATTTGATCTCTCTGTCTCTGTCTCTCCCTCCCTCCCTCCCTCTCCCTCCTTTTTTATTTCTCATTTCTGAAGCCAGGTGCTCTTAATATCATGAGTTCAGCTGTATAGAAATTGGAAGGTGAGGAAAATTATAATTCCTATGTAAAACGTCTCTAAAAATGATCTAAAATAGCTCAAGTGAGCATGTGACCATCACAGATGTGATGAACCGGGGAAGTGGGGGCACAACTTTCTATGACTAGGTGCAACTCAGTTTTCCTGTTCAGTAGTGTACTGTTGCCTGCCTAAATACAGAGTTTAATTAAAGGAAGCCATACGGGAACTGTTGAGAGGCCAAGCAGGAAAGGTACATCAATGACACAGATAAGGCACCACCATGTGCACAGCTTCAAAGGAGATCACAATAACAGGGCCATCAGCTGAGAGAAGTTACATAACTGGCTTTGTCCAGACTAGGATGTTTTACTCTTCCGAAGGCTTAGCCTGGGATCGAAGGAGATTCAAAAGAAACCTGGCAGGGGGGAAATGGTCAGAGACAGGCCAGCCAGTGGGAGCAGGGCAGGGGGCTTCCAAGAGCACAGAGGCAGCCGCCCCAAATTTTGCTCCAGGGTCTGGTGAGACTGTTGGCTTCCCTGGTGAGAGATGCTGCTCAGGATGTATTAGTGAAAAAGTTGCCAGGCTGGGAGAACTCCCTGAGGGTATGTCTACACTGCACATGAAGTCTGGGCTGCTACTCAGGTCTGAACCCAAGCCCCCCTCCTGTCCACACACAGATCAGTCTGCTAGGTCAGGAAGCACTTAGGATCTGAATAGAGCACTTAGGATCTGCACTAACTCAAAATCTCTCAGCTCTGGCCTTCCTTCATTTGCACATTAGATTTCAAAGGTGGCAGTACATGCTCTTCAGCCATGACACCAGGGTGGAAAAACCACCCCTGCGTACCATGCTCTCAAACTCTCCATTAACTTGCAAACTCTCCATTAACCTGACCCTACCTGCCACGAGAGAGGCATAAATTCACAGGGCTGAGGGAAATTTCACTGCATAAAGTGTAGTATGACCCCATCAGCTGCAATCACTCTTCCTGGCAGAATGGTCCTCAGCAAACTCTCCTCGGTTAACATATGCAAACATTATTTTTCATTCTTTGAATATAAGCATGAGGGACAAATATGTTGTTGTGGAAAATGTGACTAAGAGCACACTCTACACAGGCACCGACTTCCTTCTGTCTGGGTGGGTGCTCTACCCTTGCTCTGGCCTGAGAACCCGCCCTAGCCCAGCCTCTGCTTGCCTCCTTCCTGAGGCCCTGCCCTGATGATTCCCACCTCCATTCCACCTCTCTCCCAAGCATGCCCAACCATCACTCCATCTCTTCCTGCCCCTGCTCCATTCCTTCCCCCAGCACTTCCCGCCCATCAACAAACAGCTGATCAGCAAGGATCAGAGGTGGGTGGGTGTTGGCCAGCTGATCAGCAGGGTTTTTTTTTTTTCCCTTTGGGTTTTCCAGCCCTGGATCACCCACTGAGTCAGCACCTATGGAACGCTCACTCTTTCTTGCATGCACTCTTTGACATCACTGCTGACAGAGAAGGATTAAAATAGGTATTTCTGGCCTTCCGTATCTGACATTTTTCATGCACTTCTGTACATGAGCCTGCCACGTCAAACACTGAAACTTTTATTCTTTCAGTATTAGTAACTGGGTGGCTAGCGTTCTCTTTTCTTCAGTCAGGAACAATGCCTTTAAATTAAGCTTGCATCAAAAAGATTTCCAGCTAATTTGCTATAGTGAAGTTCACTAACTCTTCCTGAATCCAGTAACATTGAAACTCTAGTGGATTCCACCAGAACCCATGTTAGGAATTATGGAGGAAGATGACATTTTACTGTGAAAATCTATGTCCTGCCCCCAGTGTTAGATTTCATTAGTACCTTGGCTCTGGGAAACTTTTTTGGCTTTGTGGAAGCTTAAATAATACCTGCTGAATTGAACCCATTAACATCTTCAAAACTGAATAATGCATTTATTTAAGCATTTTGCTCTTCACATTTACCAATATTTAGTGATATCCAAAATAGTAATTATAAATGTAAACAAAAATGTTAAATGCACTGGTCACAGTTATGGTTTAACCTCCAAAAATCAGTGACGCACTTCACTTGGCTCTGCATTTGGTTTTAGTCAAAGGAATTGGGGAAAATCCTACACCATTAGTCCATTGTAGCCTCCCTGAGCTCCCTGGGGCATTATGGAGTGTAAGTCATGACAGAATGTGGTTTATGGTCATTTCTATTCATTCAGTAACTTGTTTTCTTTCTGCTTTTGACATTAACAAACAGACTTTATTACAGGCAGAATTAGAATGCGCTGCTGATGCCTAGAGGCAAATTGCATGGCAAATTATTTTTAAAAAGCAACAGGAGGCAAAATTTGTTAATTGTTTTACTGTGTTATTGCATGATATTTATCATCCAAATATTCCCAATTTTGACTGCGATCTGACAGTCATGCAGAGTTTTATTATGCGAAGAGTGCCTTAAAAGTTGTTTGCTTTACTAACCTGTATATAATGGCTAGGCACTTGTGTGTTATATATTGATTAATAAGAAATAGGCTCTTCAAGATAAAATTCTTGCCACACTTGAAGGATACAGTCCCAGGCAGACTGTATCCTAAACAAAGCTGTTCACTTATCTACCCACATCACTTAGATGGTATTTGATAAGACAAAATGTCTTTCCCCCTATATTTCCCAAGTAGGTATTAGTGAAGCAAATCTGTCAAGGCTCTTGCTTTGTTTCTTATGTAATTCACAGGTGTATATATGCAGTTTACTATAGATAGTTCACCACTGACATGTCAGATAGGAGTATAACCTTCACCATTGCAAAGAATACAACTGCAGGTCTGAAGGACACTGTTTGCAACTGCAACAACTCATAAAAGGAAGCTTTAAAAGGAAATCACAGAATCATATGAAGAGAAGAAACCTCGGGAGGTCATCAAGTCCAACCCCCTGCCCAAAGCAGGACCAAACCTAACTAAATCATTCCAGCCAGGTCTTTGTCAAACTGGGACTTAAAAACCTCTAGGGATGGAGATTCTACCACCTCCCCAGGTAACCCATTTCAGTGCTCTACCGCCCTCTTAGTAAAATAGTTTTTCCTAATATCCAACGTGGACCTCTCTCTCTGCGACTTGAGGCTATTGCTCCACATTCTGTCAGCTGTCACCACTGAGAACAGCCACTCTCCATCCTCTTTGGAACCCCCCTTTATGTAGTTAAAGGCTGCTATCAAATCCCCCCTACTCTTTTCTTTGGTAGACTAAATAAGCCCAAATCCCTCAGCCTCTCCTTGTAAGTCATGCACTCCAGCCCTCTAATCATTTTCTTTGCCCTCCTCTGGACTTTCTCCAGTGCTTTCACATCCTTTCTGTAATGGGGGGTGGGGTGGTGGGCAGAATTGGATGCAATACTCCAGATGTGGCCTCACCAGTGCTGAATAAAGGGGAATAATCACTTCTCTAGATCTGTTGGCAATGCTCCTCCTAATGTATCCTAACATGTTGTTAGCTTTCTTGGCTTCAAGGGCACACTGTTGACTCATATCCAGCTTCTAATCCCCAGGCCTTTTTCTGCTGAACTTCTGCCTAGCCAGTCAGTCTGCAGCCTCTAACAGTTCTTTGGATTCTTCTATCCCAAGTCCAGGACTTTGAACATCTCCTTATTGAACCTCATCAGATTTCTTTTGGCCCTGTCCTCCAGTTTGTTTAGGTTACTCTGGACCCTATCCTCCAATGTATCTACCTCTCCCCCTAGCTTAGTTTCATCTGCGAATTTGATGAGGGTGCAGTCCATCCCCTCATCCAGGTCATTAATAAAGATACTAAACAAAACCAGCTCCAGACTAATATTGGTGGTCTGATTCTCAGAGTTGCTTAGCACCCATAGCTCCCACGTATTTTCAACTGCTGGATACTATGTTTTTTAAAGAGATCATTACAGACCAGAAATGAGTTGTAATTCTTCCCATTCATGTTTGTGGCAGTAAAAGTACCTGCCCATTATTGAAAAGGTCAGTGCTGACTAGGCCTCCACTATTACTGTTTCTCATCTCAGAAAGTGCTGAAGGAACTTAAAGGGGTTTCCCCCACTTCTATTTGTTTTGAAGGAGAAATGACTGCATATGAGTAGAATTTACTCACGTAAGAAAGAGATTAACACACACAGCAAATTCATGTAACCGTTAGAAGAAATTATCTTTGTTGCAACTGCTTGTTTTTAGGGTAAGAAAGAATTGTTGTTTCATAACACTGTCAGATACAGTAGGTGACAGCCGTGCCTGGTTTCTCTGTACAGTCTGCTACCGCAAACTGAATAAGGCTAATGGGGTAGGCCAGGAAAGGCCTGCCTCCTTGGAGATTCTCTGTAAATTTCAGGATATGGTTTAATAAAAATAATAAATGGGCTAAGTCTTGAACTCAGTCAGAATGCCCATTGAAATCTATTAATCTAATAGATGGGGCAACTGAAGCACAAAAATTAATTTATATGCCTAAGAGCATGCTGTGAGTCAGTGTTAAATGCCAGACTCACACCTAGGGGAAGGATTTCCCTTTCTACCCAATCTCCTTAAACTGCTGTGGCAGGGGAAAGGGACTTGAAAAAACATGGGTTCCACTTGGGAAGAGTGACTGTAGGTTGTTTTACTAGGCCCTCTGCACAGTCCCCAGGACCAAATGCTGCTACAGTGACTCCAGCCAACCCTGCTGCTCTCTGGGCTGCCTAAACTACTATGGAGACAAAAGGCATCAAGCTTAAGGAAAACGAGCGAAACATCTGCCTATTAGAGCATACTCCTTTCCAGCACCTGGAATGGAACCCAAGAGTCCAGAGGCTCACTCACTAGCAAAGTGTCCCATTCTGCTCTAGTTCTAGTTCATATGTTGATAAGTGCAAATTAATGTACATTGGAAAAAATAATCCCAACTATACATACAATATGATGGGGACTAATTTAGCTATAACCACTCAAGAGAGAGATCTTGGAGTCATTGTGGGTAGTTCTCTGAAAACATCCACTCAATGTGCAGTAGCAGTCAAAAAAGCAAACAGAATGTTAGGAATCATTCAAAAAGCGATAGAGAATAAGACAGAGAATATCTTATTGCCTCTCTATAAAACCAGGGAATGCCCACATCTTGAATAATGTGTACAGATGTGGGCACCTCATCTCAAAAAAGATATATTGGTATTGGAAAAGATTCAGAAAAGGGCAACGCAAATGATTAGAGATTTGGAACAGGTTCCATATGAAGAGAGATTAAAAAGACTGGGACTTTTCATCCTAGAAAAAAGGAGAGTAAGGGGGGTATGATAGGAGTCTATAAAATCATGACAGTTATAGAGAAAGTGAATAAGGAAAAGTTATTTACTTGTTCCCATAACATAAGAACTAGGGGTCATCAAATGAAATTAATAGGGAATTCCTGGCTGTGATATATGGGCACCAAAATACTGAAACTGGGCACAAAATATTTTGCATATCTGGTTATTAGCAAAATATATGCAATGAAATTAAAATGAAAGTATTGAACTGGAATTATACATATGGCTAAAGTCACAAGGTATTCCTTCTATTTTCTGATTAGCTGATTAGCTGATCATCCCATGTGCTGAGAACCCCAGTTTGATTTTTCTCAGCAGGAGGGACTACAATGTGAGCATTTTTTACATGCTAGTGAGAAAAAATGAGAACATCTTCCGTAAATCTTAACAGGGGAGGTTACAAGGTCTTGTGGGGCATCGCGGTGTTCCAAAGTTTCTTCAGTTGGCTCTGGTAGTGTAGGGAGAAGCTCTGTGTTGTTTTCTGTTGTAACCTGAGGTGGCAGACCACTTGTTTCCTCTCCACCAAAGATTTTTATGGGGTGAGGGGCAGCAGACCTATGATACAAAAGAGACCCTACTATCTACTAAAATCACCAGAGATGGAAGAAGATAAGAAGGCAACATAAAGTAAGGAAACAGAAGCTGTGTTGTGAAAGGATGGGGGAAGGATGCTAAAATGTTGGCATGTGGTAACAATTAGTAAATGCTGACTTTTTAATGGTGACCACTGTGCATATGTGTAAATATTCACTGAAACAACTTCAGGGAGGAAACGTAGGGAGAGAAAAAAAGTAACATTATATAGGTATAAAATGTTTTTTTCTTTCTTGCCAACAATGTACATGAGTTTTTAAAAAAATATTTTACCTGTCTAGGTTTAAAAAATGTGAAGTGTTGGTGTACCGGGTTTTTCATATTCTCATATTTCAAAAGGAAAAAAAAAACTACTACAAAGCCTCAAAAGAAAAATAAACCAAAAAGTGGTGAAAATGTTCACTAAACAAACAAAAAGAAACCCCATGACTTCAGCAGTCTTATTCAGTCATAAATTCCTCTCACAGAGATAAAACTTGTTCTTCACAGGTGCTCTGATACTATTGTGGTGATCATCCAAGAAATAGTTTAGATAGATGAATGTGAGTTTTGTTACTGCCTTTAATAGCATCCAAATTGTGCCCTGAATTAAGGCTTGATTCTCCACTACATTGTACCATGAATAGACAGTTGTGTACATGCCCAGTTGGTGCAAAGTGGACATTAAAACTTTCCCCTACTGATGTGAATTAGTCCTTAACCTCTAAGGAGAGTCCCATTGTTCAAAGTACACAGAGTCCTACTTGCTTCAATGTCAAAGTACAAACTCCAAAAAAGAGCTGACCTAAACCAAGGTATTATTAGATACAGTTCTTATACTAGTTGCACCTACTATATTGCAGACTCCAACCATGAAAAAATCATGAGTAGTCCCCCAAAATCAGGAGATTGACTTAAAAATCATGAGTGTTAAAAATAATTTGGGGGTTCTTTTTATTTACCTTATATTTTCTGAGCCTTGGGGTATACTCGGTTTCAAGTTTTCAGGTTTTCCTTGGTAATCACAAGGTCTAAAAATCTTAACTTTCATTAAAAAAAAAAGGTTCTCAGATTACTTGCTTTCTGGAGGTAGGGCTTTAAGACAATATCAAATATTGTGAGATGTGCAATAAAATTGTGAGATCTACCAACAACAGATTTATATTCCTAAATCCTGCCCTCTACCCTTCTCTTGAACACAAAGACTGAAATTACCAGCATGGCCTCGGTCTGAAGCAGAAATTCCAACAGTAATAAAAAAAAATACTTCAAACCCAATCTGTGGTAAGAAGCATTACTGAATCTTTTGAACTTACAGGATAGCTGGAATAAAAACATTGTTCAAATTTCCCTTTCCTTAAGAGGAAACATTTTTCATTTTTTAATGACAATTTTAGTTCTTTCTTTCTTTCACACCCTGCATCACTGTTGCATTTAATTCTGGGAAATTGACTCTCTTCTCCCACCTCCCAAGGTGACAGCTGCCACGAGAGAGACTTTTATGGGCTCAGCTGTGTCATACATCCTGCAGTAATTAATAACTGGCTTTTTGCTAAACATGTGGCAAGGAGTCACTGCACAGTTTAAGGGCTGTCTACACTCAGTCTAGCTCAACATTAATAAATCTGAAGGATTTTAAAATCTCTCCATCAATAAAAACAAATTGGCTAAAGTGCTAAGAGCGAGTTCTAGCCAAACACAGTTGGCATCAACATCTGTTTCATAATAGAATAAAATGTCAAAATCTAATTTTAGAAAGTGGCTTTCAAGTGGTGCAGGCAACACATTTAAGACTGGATTGTGAGTTCACTTTCACGGGTGTAAAGAAAAGATATCTGATCCATTGATTCTGTGGAGTTACCACTGATTTATATGAAAGTAAATGAGATTGGCAAAGACTCTTTTATCCACTATGTTGTTTCCCCTGCTGTGTCTGTTGAAGTGCTCACTGATTTCATAGGTGTAAATTGGTGTAATTGTAGCACATAAATCAATGGAGGTTTGCTGATTTACACTGGATTAAGTGCTAGCTCTTGGAGCCAAAGATAATATATGGAGACAGGAATTTTCAATATGATGTTTAAACTTTGTTTTTATAATGGTCATAGGGCTCTTCATCAGCTGCCCTGTGAGCAGCGCTGCCCAGCCTGTTTTTGTGGTCTGTCACACAAACCCACCCATCTATTTCTTTGCCACTACATGCACCTTTAATCCTCTGGTTCCCAAAAGGACAGGATATAGCATGGGAAACCAGCAAGAGGAGCCTTCTACACGTCCTTTCTCCTCCTCCCGGGCTAACCCTCTGAGTTTCTCCTTATTTCTTATTTCTCCCAAATACATCAGGCTAGAAAATCAGTTTAACAGCTCTGGTGTCTGTGAATGCTTTCCCGTCGACTTAATTAATCCACCTCAACAAGAAGCAGAAGCAATGTCAATGGGAGAGCACCTCCCATCGACACAGTGTAGTGTAGACATCATTTTAAAACTTATATAACTTAAGTAGCGTAATTTATGGTGATTTACAGCATCAGGGTATGCAAAACCATACGCTCCCCTCTTCTGAGCTAATTGTCTCATTAGCCCAGCAGCTACCACTAAGTGTTAGTAATTCTCACTAAAAAACAATTAGGTGGCATCAATTAAGTGTGCAGCCTTCTCTGTGCTGCTGCATCTTGAGGGCCCACAATAATACACATCAAACATAGGCTGGATTTTAAAACCTGCATTTCATTTTCTACTTCTATCTAATTAATGGTAGGAATTCATGGATGCAATTAATTGCAGGAATAAATGGTCCTTGGATAAGTACCTCCTGATCCGAATACATCTCAGGGCCCATCTAAGGGACCTAGTTTTTTCTTGCAATCAGCTCTGTTCATGATTCTGCAATGGACACAAATTAGGGGTAGATGGGTCAGTGTTAAATATATGATACCACCCTAATCTGGGCTGCCCTGAACAGAACGTGGAGAACAGGTATGGAAACTCTAACCCTGATCCCATGAAGAGATGCGCATCATAACCTCACAGAGTCCCACTGACTTCAGTGGAAGATTAGATAGGTCCCGATTCCTCACACAGGATGTGCGGAATTGGGACATATAAATATATATGCAACAGTGTCTGGAATACCAGTATCTACGACTATCAATGGAAAGTATAATAAACCACCTTCCAATTACTATCATAATACCACTTAAAAACACCATTCATGTGAAAGTGTTTACATGCTCTCTCTTCTGCTATTTGGGGGAGAGGGGCTATGCATTTTTCTCACTGTCTTGTGGTGTAAGTCTTCCCTTATTGCTTGTGAGTTTTTGGCTCCCATTGTTGCATTAGGGTTGATTGCAAAACCTGGCTACATCTGATCTTCCTGAAATCCAGAATTCTTTAATTATATTTATTATTATTGTTACTACTACTACTTGACAGCCCTTAGCGCCCAGTACAATTGTATGTGCATTATTTGATGTTAAAGCTACAACAAATACATCATGTTCTCTCTTCAAATGTTATAAATATCAATATGTTATATCAGATCATAGCATAAAATTCCAATGCATAAAGAATAATATGAGACAGTGATTTAACTGAAAAACATACATTTAAATACACACAGCTACAACATGAAGATGAAATTAATGAAGTAAATAGGCCCAATAAAATGTAAAATCCATGTGAAAAGTAATATATATATCTGCATATATTAATGCATGTGACATAACAAAGAAACCTTCTTAGCATATTAAAAACTTCATATTTCACAGTCTGAGCCATTTTTGTCATGTATTACCCACTAAACATTTTTACATAGACATATCTCAGGCCAAACTAGTAAATAAAGAAATCATCCACAATCTGAGCTCATTTCCTACTGCTCACTGCAAAAATGTTGATTCCAGGCATAGGAGTACAGTTCTGAGCCAAAGAGTAATTTCTTTATAGTCTTCATGACTCACAGGAAAGAATGTCTCACGAGGATCTTCTTAAAAAAATCTCTAAGTACACTGGCTTTAAACAAGAAAAAAGGGTCAGGTTTTGCCCTGTGCTTGACCACTGTATACTGCCCTTGTGGCCCCCACAGAATCTTCCTTTCCTAGGGGGGTACATCGCCCAGTTCTGAATTGACATAATGGCTCTATTCCTGAACCCAGGAGATAGGGGAGGAAGGAGCAAATGGCTGGAGCACATTGTGCTCCCGCTAATGGCCCCTTGAGGGCTAAAATAAGACAGTACAACCAGGAGAAGCCCAGTTCAGAATTCAGGAGGCACAAAGGTGGCTTAAAGCTCTCCAATACTACCCAGGTAGAAAAGGAACAGTGGTGAATCTGGCCTATATTTTATTCTGACAAGGAACTGGATGTGGATTATGACACATGATTCATCATATTTCTTTCTGCTTCCTCAGCTATAAATTAAACCTGCTTGCTTTAAGCATGTGACTCACAGCCAACTTGCCCTCCCCGCAGAGACTGGGCATGACATAGCAGGTTTTCCTTTCTTCAGCTCCCCCAGATGACAGCTGTGCCTGCCCCATGGTGATCTGCCTCTTCTTCCAACTCAGCCCTCTGGGCAGATCACATAGGCTGTCTACACAACAACATTAAATAACATAATGCATGTCTACACAGCCAGCAGTTATTTTGACATAATGCTGAAATACTGTCAAGCTGGAGGGCTTCTTACTCTGATTCCTTGTGATGGGTCGGAGCTGCCCCATTCAGCCGGGGCCGATCCACCCCGCACTACTCCCACGGTGGCGCATGCGCTCCTCGTGGCGAGCCGGGCAACACAGGCCCCTTGCACGCGCTGCTCGGCGGCCACGGCCCAGCTGACAGGCACGGGGCTGGACGCTGGGGGGAACCCCATGCTCCGGGCTACGTCGGAGGCGTCAGGATGTCCCCAACCTCGGGGTCAGCGGGTGATGTCAGGGAGAACGACTCCAGGAGGGGATGAAAAGGAGGGCCGGGGAGAACCTGAGGAGGCAGGAAGGAGGAGAACCTGGAGAGGCTGGGGAGCGAGAGGAGAGTCTGGAGAGGAGGAGGAGGACAAGGGAAGGGGAACGCCGCGATGGCTAGCGGGGTAGGAAGCAGCCCAGGGTAGGGCATTTGAGGACTTGCCGGTGGGCTGGTGAGTTTCAGTTATTAAACCCACCAGCCAGATAGGACGCTACTAGAGCCTATCCTTAGGGCCCTGGGCTGGGGCCCGTAAAGAGAGGGTGGGCCCGGGCCCCCTATCCCGCACCCCACAGTCCGGAGGCCAAGAGAGGCGGTAAGCCCGAATTTAGACATGCACGCTGGACCAGGGAGCTTGACGAGACTGGAACTTGCTTATTCGGGACACACAGCTGAACTGAAGGATGTACAAAAGGGTGGGGCAAAGGACACTCCTGTAACCCTCACTTTATGAGGAGTAAGGGAAGTCAGAGGAAGAGTGTTCTATTTCGAAATAAGTGCTGTGTAGACAGCACCAAAACTTGAAATAAGCTATTTTGAAATAAGCTATGCAATTGATGTAGCTCAATTTGCATAGCTTATTTCCAGTTAAGCCCGGCTGTGTAGATGCACCCGTAGTCTTTCCCCTTCCAGGGTAAACCAGTAGTTCAACAACTAATAGTTCCTTAACTTCACATTGGACTCTTGGTTGAAGTTTGGACTTTTTGCAGTGGGGGAGCACATGCTAGGTTTCCATTCCACTTCTTTGGGCTGCTGTGGGAACTCCAGCCCTCCCTCTCCACTGCATTCTGGTCCCAAAATCCTTGAATAAGCAATCAAGGCCTAACCACACAAACCCCTTTGCTGCCTCCCCCAACCACTTCCTACACCTTGCCCCATCTTGAGCTCTTTGCTTTGGTCCTTTCCCCCAGTCTATCACTCCTTTCTCGCTAGTCCTCTTCCATCAGCCTACCTCTGGGATTCTTTTTTACTATTCCGCTGGCTCTGCTGCAAGAGAGTTTTCTCTCACACATTGCCTGACTCAGTAGGAATCCTCCTGCCCCCTGCAGTCCTTTCCACCACCAGGCAAAGCCCTAATCAGGCTCACTTATTCCTGGTTTTCTTCTCAACTGCCTTAAACTCCCTGTTTCAGGACTGTCTTTTTTCAGGGAGCCTCTATCTGCCAGTAGTTCAGCTTAGCTCTATGACTCTGTTCAGGCTTCTCTCACTGAGTGAGAGCCAGGCACCTGCTCTCCTCTCTGGTAAAAGCCCAGATGAACCTGGCTCAGCCTTCTTAATGCCTCCCTCCAAACTTGACCCCTACTGCAGATATAAGAGAGCAGGGCTGATTGCACCCTTAACCTCTTCAGGCCCAGTGAGGGGTTGGTACACACCATCAAAACTGCCCTGAGAGGACTCCCAATAGAAAGGTATGGCAGAGAGATCTACTGGATAGGGCAGTCAGGATAAGTACAGCTCTGTTTCTGTCCATGACGTGTCTGACCCCAAGCAAATCTCCCCCTGTGTCACTGTTTCCCCATTTGTAAAATGGGAACGATGCTACCTATCCTCTTACAAAGTGCTTTGAGATCTCTACATGGAAAATAACAATACATGTGCCCGCCCTTCCCTGAAAGTCAATCTTCCTTGAGGCACAGCTGTTCCTGCTAGCCCCTAACACCAGCAGTGATCAATCTAGATCCATTAATTCAAAATACCAATTCAGCAAACCACAGATGGTAAAAATAAACAGAGGTCCAAATGAACATTTAGCAGCAGTGCCACTGACATCTATCTTCTCCATTTCTTCTTCCAGTGAGCTATTGGCAGATTGATTTCAACAGGCTTAATTATGAAGGTTTACAATGACCTACTGTAACATCAGGGATTATTACAGTTGATTCTGATGACAAAGAAAATAAAAACCTGGGTATGCGGAACTAAATGTTCACATGCAGCAAGTTTATTCTTGAATAAACTCCAGATTATTATATTTCACTCCAGATTATTATATTTCATTATGAGTACGATGTGTTTTAAGAACACTTAGAGCATCAATTAAGTTCAAATGCATGTTCATAATTATACTGCTTGTCTTCTAACTATGAATACAGATTATTACTATTGTAGTATTTATTACCTTTATAATATCCGAAATATGATTTAAGGTACATTGGAATTAATTTTAGATCTTGAGATAAATTGCCTGTATAGTACTATACCATGTTTGGGACACTATGCCAAGTAAACTGCAGATATATACTAGAATTACCAAGTGAGAAACAAAGTTCTATCATTTTTTACCCCAACGTTCAAAGATTAATTGAAAACATGCATTCTGCAATGGATTCTTATTTAAGAACTAATTCCGGGAGGCACAGGAAGTCACATTGCAAAGTAATGTTTGTGTTCCATCATACTGTTGATAGAAAGGATTTTTTTTTAGCTCATTCACACTGTTACCTGCTAAAGTACTTTAGGATTGTTTCATGAGATGGTATTATCTGAACTCTTGGGTTTAGCTGGAGGTAGGTCCAACAAAGAGTTGTTTTCAGGAGATAGAATTCACTGAATGTAAACAACCTGCCAGGAAGAAATGATATATTAATATCAGGTTGATGTGGATTGCTTGAATTGTCATCTAGGGAAAAGAATAAATGCCAGAGATTACTTAAAATTACAATTGAAGAGCATCAGGAATGGAATTACAGATTAGGCTTCTAGAGATATTTGGAAAATAACTATCTTTCACATTTAAACTGAACTCTGCAGCTTAAGAAATATTGTAGATCAGTCTAATGACCTATCTGCACCCAGTAGGCCCAAAATACCTAAGTTCCAGCTCAATGAGCAGCTCAGTCAGACCTGCCTATTAAAATCAAATACGGTATCACATTTAGCTATTCACAGCTGTATCCTTCCAGTTATTGGGAAATTGTTACTTTCCTGAATTATTAAGCTGCACTTTTCCTCAAGGAAAGCAATTTGTTTCTATTGTATGCATAAAGTGCCTGAGCACTAGGGAGGGACAGGGTGTGGTGGCAGGTGATTCCAGCATGAGAAAGAAAAAAGAAATAGCTGGCTTTGTGAGGAGTCATTGCATGAGATCCACCCAGAAATTTGCCTATTGGGCATGAGAATATCAGATCTGATAAGGAGGGCTGACAACTTGGAAGAGAGTGTAGGGAATGAGTTGCAGTTGTGCGTGTTAGCACCTGAAAAGCAGGGAAATATATAAGAGAGGTCTGGAAGATAAAATGAGACAGCTAAGTATTGTAGGAGGAGGCTATGTATTCTGTATTCCATACACAGTACTAACACACAACTGGAATCCAAGCAGACAAAATGCATGGCTGAAAAGATATTACAGAAAGCAGAGTTTTACAGGGAAAGTAGAATCTTTCATTCATCATGCCATTTTTTAACATGAACTATAACAACCATAGAATCATAGAACCATAGAGCTGAAAGAGACCTCAGGAGGTCATCAAGTCCAGCCCCCTGCTCTAGGCAGGACCAATCCCAATTAGATCAACCCAGTCAGGGCTTTGTCAAGACGAGACTTAAATACCTCTAGGGATGGAGACTCCACTACTTCCCTAGGTAACCCATTCCAGTGTTTCACCACTCTCCTAGTGAAATAGTTTTTCCTAATATCCAACCTGGACCTCTCCCACCACAACTTAAGACCATTGCTCCTTGTTCTGCCATCCGTCACTACCAGTGCAGTGATATCTTTTCATTTTGCATACATGGAGCACCAAATTATCATTATGTAGCCTGCAGCCAGATACATCTCGAGGAATACATCTCAAGCTCTTTATCACATAAACCCAAGCTAGCTTCTCCCCTATGATGAGGTATTATTTGCTTATTTTTAAGTAAGATACTTACATTTGATTTCTCACATCTCTTAATAGTAGCAATTACCAGGTGGGATTTTGGTCCAGAGAAATAACACTTAGCACAGGGGAAACACGCCTATCCCATCTATACAATACAGATGTGTATTTAGCAGTAAAGAAGTTAGCACACCAGGTTTGTTGATATGCTGAACTTTTTTGCAAATCCACAAATTGTTTTGAAATGAAATCAATATTAACCTTGCCAGAAGTTTTCTGGCCATCAGAATTTTTCTCTGACAAACACCACTATATGGCAAATATTCTATGCAACAACACTGTATCTCCAAACCTATACAAATGTTTTGATATCTGAAGGGAAAGTCTTAGTTATCATCTTGAACTGCATGCTTAATAGGTATTTTCCTTTAGGGATTAGGGGCAGAAAGTAATATTTATAGGAAATGTTCACTGAATACTTGATCAGGACAGTATTGGGGGGTAGTCACAGGGGTGTGCACAGGGAGATTGGGATAGGGGTGCACAGGGAGCAAAGAATATTTGCATGTTCAGAAAGCAATGAACTGTACATCAGTCTGACCTGGCAGATCTAAGTACTTTCTGCAACAGTTCTTGTGGTAGTTTCCGTAGATGGATCTGAGAGCTCAGCTGAGGAACAAGGTTCACTTCTAGCCACCTTTCACAGTCTGTCACCAGGGTTTCCTGTTTGTACTGATTAAGAAACATCAAAGTAGAGAATAATAAAGTATGTGCAGAGAAATCTATAAACCCTGGTTCCCCTCTTGTGGTCAAAACTGGAAGTAGTATGCCAGTTCATATACAGAGCCAACCAAAGAGGGTTGAGAGAAAATGCAATTTTTCACCGAAATGGTTAAAACATCAACGATATGCATGTACCATGAATTCAATTAATGCTATTTTACACTTTTATTTATTGTTACCATAATGCTCACAATTATTAGGATTATCTGGCCTGTTCCAAATTGAAATGGAAATTGCAAAAAAATTCCATAACCCAGATCATGTTGTTCTTCAGAATATTAAAATGTTAATTAGTTGGTGAAATACTCAACATTCACATTTAGGTCCAACAACCTAAACTAGGTGTTATAGTTCATACTAGAAGATTTATCTGGTGCTGCTCAGGTCCTTAACTCAATTTTTGTTGTTTGGAAAATAAAATAAAAAAGCACATGCTTCATTTAAATCATTGCTCTGGGGTGGAGATGAGGGGTTCAGTATGCAGGCTGCCTTGGGGAGAGAGGATTAACCCCATCCCCATCTCACCGCAGCAGCTTGGGGCCAGCTGAGAAGTGCCTCTCCATGGCCATTGCATCTCCAGCGAGCACAGCTTGGAGAGGGGTGCATGTCCCCTGGCTGGGGCAGATCCAGGTTTGTCTGCCCTCTGTGCTCCCCAGACAGAGTGAGGAATGAAGCAAACTGAGCACTTTCTCCTCAATCCTTGAGGAAGGAAAACAGCCAACAATGTCCCCATATGAATCAGGGGGGGGAAGGGGGGGGGGAAGGACTTCAGCCCCCCCCACCCTCCCTAAAGGAAGCCTAGGGGGTAAAAGGCTTGGGGATGGAGCAGTCCTGGATAGTGGGGGGGTGCCCCCAGCCAACTCCTTTCACCTGTCTGGTGATTCTGTCTCTTTTCTGTTTGGGTTTATGAGAAGCAATCCCATTCCAGGCATGTCACATTTCCCTGGCACAACCAAACCCTTATCTTACTTTAAGTTATGAAATGAGGAAGCTGTATACCAAATTTGGCAAGCCTATATCTTACTGTTTAGGAGTTTTTGAACAAACAAACAGAGAGACAGACAGACAAACTCTCTCAAATATACAGTAGATTGTAATCCGCACAGAGTGTTCATAGCAGTGTAATAGAAATACCCAGTATGGTGTTACAAACAAGTCAGCACACCTGAAAGAATGTACTAATAGGACTCTAGAACATTTAAGACAGTTTGACCTATCTATGGAGGGGCGAGATATAGCTTGAAGCAACACTACTCAAGAGATTTTTTTAAAAAATCTTTGGTAACATTCCTACCTCACCTTGCAAGCAGCACAATAATAGCTACAGATATTGGATGAGCAAATTCCGCTCTTCATAATAGAAACACACCTAACACAAAGAAATAACCAGTTTTAAAAGCAAAATATAAAATATTGCAGCATTATAAAAAACAGGAAAGTATGGTTTACTGGTTAAAGCACTGACCAGGCCAGAAACACTCCAGTTACTCCTAAGTTGTATTATAACAATAAAAGGACTGATGTAGCCTATCTGTGCCTCAGTTTACCCATTATCCATCAGTTTATCATACTTTCCTATCATCCTCAACAGTATTAATTTATATGGTAAATTTAAACAGATCTTTACAAAACAAGTCAGAACTCCTAAGGTAAGACAGACAGGAAATTGCACACAAGACACGATATGGGCAACTGTTCAGGGAAAGGAGAGGTAGGATAGTCTCTATAAAAAGGAAGAAAGAAAGGATTCTTGACAAAATTGGCTTAGGGAACTGCAGCGAGAGACTGTTCCAAGCGTGGATAGGGCTGCATAATAGAAGGCATGACAAGACCAAGAATTCACGTGCATTTTGAATAGACTGGAGTAACGAGAGTGTAGACAAGAAAGAAGAAAGTTACCATAGTGAAGACTAGAGGTGACCAAAGCCCTGATAAAGGCTTTAATATTGGGGACAGAGAGAAGAGGAGAGTTTGGTGTAACTGAGGGAGAAGACATGACGAGACTTAGCAAGGAACTGCACATGACAAAAGGGAAGAGTCAAAGGATATACTAGAGTTCCAGAGCCTAAGCTACAGTAATGATAATAGAGTCATCAGTTGTTTCAGAGAAGGACACAGAGCAGTGGGTTCAGGAGGAAAAAGGGAGAAGTTATTTTGGAAAGATTGTTTTGGAGATACAGTACACGGAATATCTGTAAAGTGCTTTAATAAGTATCCCTTTTACAAAGCACTTTTACAAGCATAAGTCAAAGCCAAATGAAATCACTCTGAATGCTGAAATTAGTAGACTTGAGGATGCTCAACAATTCAAAAAATTGGTCACCAACTGAATGACTTTGATGCTTCATTTTAAACATTAGTATCCATCATCTCCTTTTTGTTGTACTTTTAGAATTCTGTTTCTAGCCCAGACACCTCAGGGCAAATGTGGGTGAGCACATAGTTGTAGAAGAGAGGTATGAATTATGTCCTTTTTGTCTGTGAGAAATAAGTTATCCTATTCATAGCTCCTGAGGTCAAGTGTCCTTTGCCAAGAGCTACTCACTTGGCCAACTCAAGGGAAAAAATCATTTGTAAAAACATTTTCCAGTAAAATAACAAACCAATGGATGATTCATTTCAGGGCTTCTGGCAGATCAAGGGTGTAGTTTTGTGCTTCCGTTGGGTGACAACCATGTATGTTTCCATCCTCTCACCCTAAGGATGCACAAGCAGGGTCCATGTGCCAAGAGACTAAAAATATACTAATTGAGAAGCAAAATAAACTGTCTGTAGAATGTGGGCTACAGGCAGCGCAAAACATCTTTATGCCAGCAGGCTCACTAGCAGCAATAAACATAGTCTACTATACAGAAATACTAGTGCAATTCAGCTAGCATTATAAGCTGAGTCTTAAGTAAAGCCATGAGGGAAAGTAATAACAACAAACATACATGCATGATAACTAACTTTGGCCCTGTCTATTCTATGCTAGCTATACCCATGTGTAAATGCTGAGATGGAGTAGCATGGGTAACCTCAACTCTACGAACAAGTATAAGAACATTAACTCAACTGTGCTACATTCTTAGGTAGCCTAGAAATACAGTTTTACAAAGTGGCTCACACCATTTCAGACTCAGGCTCAGACACACACACACACACACACACACACACACACAAGACAAACAAACATGGTTGAGTTCTTAATATAACTATTATTGGTTGCAAAAAATAGAATTACAATGAACTGAAAATCTGAAGATTTATCTAAGTCATCGGTTACATGATTTAGGGCATGACCAGAGTCTCTTCAAGTCAATAAGTCTTTCCGCTGATGTCGTTGGGCTTTGGATCTGATCCTTAACAAACATTTTCCTTTTTGTGGATAGATACAATTAGCTGGAAAGACTGAGGAGATGCAGGGGATTTTGATTTGTTATTCAAGAAATTTTCATGCTGGTCAAGAAGTTACTAATTTTTGGATATCCCATTCCATTGTCACCCTGTCAATTGTCATCATCAGCGGAGCTCTTTATTTGGGACTATTGGTAGGGAACATTTCCAGCACAAAGTATTTCAAGGGTTCTGAACAAGTAGTTATGAATGATTCATACAACTGTTGTAGCCCACAAGCCTAGTCTGGCTGGTTGATAGGTATAAATTGGTTTTTGCTGGCATAAATGGCCTGCTGTGTTGCTCTTTGTATGTTGCTTCCTCTGTTATAAAAAAGATGATTTTACCTTTTTGGGAGTTTTACTTTGTTGTTTTTCATACTTCTATTTCAAAAGCAATTCATGTACAAAGAGTGACACAGCCCAGTGTATATAAATCAGTCTCTGCTAATCAGAATGGTTATCCTAATCTAACTAGCACATTCCTGATTCTACTGACATGCCAATTCCAGATAGAGCAAGAGGATTTAGTTGCTGTATTTTATTGTTAAGCCACTATATAACTAAAGCTCTTCCTAGGAACTAAGCCATTCCAATAGAGCTGGTGTGGTGTGGTTGAAATCAGTTTTCATTTGATCCTTTCCTGCAGCATTGATAATCATCTGTTGCAGTTGCAGCTTCAACATTAAGTACCAGCATTAATTGCTATGGTTTACAACATGGCACATTATTAATTCATTGTGATGCTTTCTTTCTGATGTACTCTGTCCTGCCATATAAAAAAGACTATGTCCACTTCATTTTGCCCTTTAAATTGATGAAACATGTTTGATGCATTAGAGAAATTTAGTTTTCCAGGTGATACCAACTACATTTTTACTGCCATCTTTTCATGCAGGTTACAGGGGAGACTTGGAAGTGGGACATTAAACCTTCCATTTCCTGAACTAGACCTTTGCCAAATAAGATAAGGGAGTACTAGCAGATCAAGTAACCCATTCAGCAAGCGTTATATATAATGCTTAAGTACTTATATAGAGAGAAGAATTTTTGGACTTGACTAGGGATGTAAAATCCTGTTAAATTGATTAACCAGTTAAATGTGATGTTTAACCAGTTAACCAATTAAAGGGGGTGCGGGTGGGAGGACCCCATTTGCAGTGGGCCCCCTGTGGGGCTGGAGCAGCCCTTGCCTGCAGCTCTAGCACCCATTGGTTAACTGGTAAGCATCACCTGTTAAGGTGATAATTACCAATTAGCCAATTAACCTTGCACATCCCTAGACTTGATTCTTTAAGGAGCAAAGAGTTATAATATAAACAACTCACACAGGTTTTTAAATGCAAGGTATACAGGCACAAGTGAATGACTGGTTATGGGGGAACTAAAGCAATCTGGTGGAATAGGAGCACTAAATACATTTTCTGAGTGTGATTAACTCCCTCAGTTCTGATGCTTCTTTGGATTTTAGGAGGAGGATACAGAGAACAATGTGATATCTAATGAGATGTTGTGATCTACCTGCCCTGACAAAATGCTGCCCTTTCACAGAAGGGTTCTCAACAGCTGCATAACCAGCTGTTCTACACTTAATATATTACAGCTGTCAATATACTAACCCAGTCATGTCAGAAACAAGTGACCTAAGTTACCAACATGTAGGGTTAGCCTGGCATTCCTCTTCTGCTCCCAAGATTCAGCCACTTTCTGATGTACATGTGTGTGCATTTGTATATGTTAACAGTCTGATAGAAAGGCTGCTGGGAAGAGCAGGTGGTGTGTTGTAAATAACCCTTGTACTACAGGCAGTGGATGCAGTGATTGTATCAGTCACAATCATCTAGGGCAACTAGTCCTAGAACCCAAAAGCATAGGCCTCTACCACTTGATATAAAGAAAACACACATACACACACACAAAATGTATACTTACTTCTGGAAGAGGCTAGGGAACTGCAGCACTGATGCAGCTGCCAGGACTCCCACAACATCCCCCTCTTCCACCTCTGGCTCAGTATTATATAAATTCTTGAGTGCTATAGCAAAGCCTTTACAATGCAACATACAAACACAAAAACAAAAAATAAAACTGTTCAGCGTTAGGTTGTGCTTTCCTTTAAAATGTGGGTGGCTACTGCCCAAAACATATGGAATGTCTCCTGTTCCAGGTTGACAATAAATTATTAGCTGAAGTCACATGGTAGGGAAAAGTCCTAGTGCAGACTATGTGTTACTATTAGCTTGTGTTCAGTTCAGTTAATGCTGAAAAACTCACACTGGAGTTACCACTACACCCCAAGAATCTGGCAGTGCACAGAAGACACCCTCTGAACAGCGTTCCCTATAAGCTGTGTGCTTGTATGGCCACTCAGGAGAGATTCAAATGCTGCCCAGCTGATTACCAGAGTGCCCACAGCTAGGATTTTGTTTCTACTGATGGTTCAAATTCACACATGCCTCAGTGCATGTAAAAATGTATTCTGCACATAGATGGAAAAAATCCACACACGGATGGAAAAGATTAATGGGAACATTGCTTCTGAATGGTGAGAAGTTCCCAAAACACCAGATACTGAAAACTTGAATTTTTCAGCAAATAAATGTCCTAACCCAGCTGCCTTTCATGAGAGGCTACACAATAAGCATAGGCTACACTTTATGATCAAATTCACTCTTGTACATGGAGCTAGTACAGACCTATGCACTGCTCCTGCGTAAGTGGCACTGAAGTGGTAGATTGTCCTTATGCTGGCCCTCTGCAAAGGGGCAAGTCTGACTGCTAGCATATAAAATGCTACCTTCCACTCAATGGCTCAACAGGAGGATGTTTGCTCTGACAAGCCCTGGGGTCCTAAAAGGAGGGGGAGGAGGGGCTGTTCCAGATTCCCCCCAACCACACACACACCAGAATGCACACAGAGATTGTGCTGGAGCTAGGAATGGGGCGACGAAGGTACAGAGATTTCTCCATCTCTCCCAGTCACATACTGGCTAGATCATGGGTTCCCAAACTGGGAGGTGTGAAGAAATTTCAGGGGGGGGCGCGAGGCGACCAAGGTTCACACCCCCCCGTCAATCGCCCCCCCAAGTTTTGCTGCTATTTTTGTTTTTTGGTCAGTTCCTTTTCTTTTTTTTCGCTCAACAAGTTTTGCTGCTATTTTTGGGGGGGGGGGGGAGGCGTGAGGCTTTCTCAAAAATCAAAAAGGGGCATGATGCCAAAAAGTTTGGGAATCACTGGGCTAGACGGAGAGTGGGAAGGGAAAAGCTGATTGTCGCTCCTCGCCTACACTTCATTTGCTCTGTATGAAGTCCACAGTGCATATAGTAGCAAGTTTGCTGTGGTTGCTGCCCCATTCTCTCTGCCCTCTCACGGAGGTGTAGTTCGAACTACATTTCCAAGATGTAGTCTGACTGATCATCAGGTTAATAAAGAGTGTGATGGACTACTGCCCTGCACTGGCCCTTTAAGGGTTAAAACCCAGCCCTGGGAGAGAGATGGAGCAGTGGAGCTGTGAAGCCAACAGCTGTGGCAGGTCTTAGCCAATTAGGGCCCAGCTGAGGGCAGTAAATAAAAGGCTCCTGGAGAGGAGGAAAACAGTCAGACTCATTCTTGCTGAGGAGTAGGAGGGACCTGGCTGCTATGGAGCAAGAGGCTTCTGGACACAAGGCCAAGGCAGGAGAAGCTCTGGCCAGGCAAGTTCCCAAGCTGCAGGGCCTGAAGGAAGACTAGCGAGCACTAGGGCTGCAGGGGTTCAACCAAGGTGGACAAAGGCAGTAGGTTCACACCCCTTGCCAATGATGAGTGGCCATTTCAGACTGCAGTTTGCCCCAAGGCAGGGGCTAGATGAAGACTGACTGGGTCACTAAGGCAAGGTGGGCATAGGGGGTTGGGGATTTCCAAGGGTGGAGGCCCCCAGAGTGTGGGGGCACAACAGGAGGGCAGTACCCACAGGGAGGATGCCACAGTCTGGGAGGAATGTGGGTCCTAACACAGAAGTGGAGAAAACTAGGTAATAGCAGGTGTGACACCAGCTGAAAGAGGATGCTCCAGAGCAGATGAGAAGCTAATTCCCAGAGTGTCCAGCAGGAGGCACCCATGGTAGTGAATTCTGCTGTTACAAGGAGTAAGGATTGGTAGAGAATCCTAGGGCTGAAAGATACCTCAGGAGGTCAAGTCCAGCCTCCTGCCCAAATCAGGACCAACTGCAACTAAATCATCCCAGCCAGGGCTTTGTCAAGTGGACACTGAAAAATCTCTAGGGATGAAGATTCCACCACCTCTCTAGGTAACCCATTCCAGTTCTTCACCACCCTCCTAGTGAAATAGTTTTTCCTAATATCCAACCTAGATCTACCTTCCCCCACTGTAACTTGAGACCATTGCTCCTTGTTCTGCCATCTGTCACTACTGTGAACAGCCTCTCTCCATCTTCTTTGGAACCACTCTTCAGGAAGTTGAAGGCTGCTATCAAATTCCCCCTCACTCTTCTCTTCTGCAGACTAAATTAGCCCAAAAAGCATGTAAGGGTATGTATGTATAAGTGAAATAAGTAATTTTGTTGCAACTTGTGGCCAGTACACAGTGCAAGTAAGAGGCTCAAGGGGGCCAGTTCCCAAGGAAAAGAGGCATGAGAGCCAGGATGTGAGCTGGTGAAGACTTTGGGCCTCAAGGCAGAACGAGAGACCTTAATTAGAGTGAGGTCCCTTCATGTGCATCTTCATTCCCCCTCATTGGGGAGGGGGGTGAGGAAAAGGTGTTCTGAGGTGAACATAGTCCAAGCAGTTAGTTTGGAGGGAACCAACTTTGAATTTTGGCTAATTAAAATTAGGCCATTTAACCCTGTCCTGGAACCAAATAACTGCCTGGGACTTTGGGGGTGTGGAGGGGAGAGGAGTTAGCCCATTCCCTTCTACTCCATTAAAGTTTTGAGAAAGTAGTGGCCTGCCACTTTAAATTGTATCCCTGTGTCTGTGCGCCATTCTCAAAGGTGCCCTAATCAACAGGCCAAATCTCAGCATCAGAAATCTCCCTAAAAAGTGTTATAAAAAAGTAACAAATGCTTCTCTATAGTGACATTTCAGAAGCACCTGAATAAGAAATCAGTCTAGGTTTTTCAGCCATACAGCACAAAGACTTAATATGATGTCGGAATGTTGTGGATGCAGTGAAATATCTGGTTTGCATTTATGGTGATAGTTGCTATCTCTGCATTACCACTTCTAGTGACATCTGGGTCCTGAACATCCAATGAAATGGTGATCTTTTTCATTTTTGACTTCTCTTTGTTGAGTGCCTTTGATTTCTGAGCAGAAGAGTTGCACTGTTTATTGTGTTTGCTTTCTGCAAAGAAACAAGTTTGGATATACAATAAGAGCTGTTTACCTGGCACTTCACCAACCAGAAAGCTCTATACATGGGCATTTCTGATCTTGGGAGGTCTAGTATATAGACCAAATTACATAGAGCCAGCAGACTCCCTACATGGCTTTGCATGGTAGAGGAACACCACAGAGGCTCTGTGCACAACCCCTGCCCTGCATGCTGGTTGTATAGCTCCCATTGGCTGGGAACTGCAGCCAATGGGAGCTGCAGGACTGGCACCTGTGAGGAGAGGCAGCACATAGAGCAACCTAGCCACACCTCTGTCTAGGTGCATGGAAACATGCCCACCACTTGCAGGGAGCCACCCGAAGTGAGTGCAGCCCAGATCTGGCACCCTGAAAACCCTCCCACACCACCAGTTCCCTCCTGCTCACCAAACCTCTCATCCCTGGCTCTGCCACAGCCTGCACCCCTAGCCAGAGCTCTCACTCTCTCCCACACTAATTATTGTTAACTCAGTTAACTGGAATATTTGACTGACACCCCATACTCCCATAGCCTGCTGGATAACAAAGCTTTTACTGTACATGAATATTTCCAATGGGACTTTTGGTATTGTAATCACAGTATGAGTTCCAGGATATTTTGCTAGGCAACTCACTTTGGCAGCCAATAAATAATTCATGCTTAGAGAAATGTGTAATACATGAATGAGACCTTTTCCCACCAGCTGAACTGGCATCTTCTTTGGCAATCTCAACAGAGAAGCCAACAGGTCATGGAAACTGAACTTTCTTCCTGGCAGTGGGCCTTCCATAATCAGTTGGAAAAGGTATTGGCCATAAGTTGTTAATGTTTCTATGGACTTCAGTGGGCTATGGGTTAAGTCCTGTGTTGTACTGCAGAACAGACTAGGAAAAGCTGAGTGCACTCATTTTTCTGTTCTAGAGGAATTAACCCAGAAGTCCAAGCCTTTCAGGAGAACCCTTAAATCAGAACAGACCCATGTGATTAGTGTTGTCCACAAAAGAACCAAAAACTTAAACTATAGGAGATTAATACCAAGTTGATTTCTTATTAATCTTCTCCTTTCCAGGAAAATACCACAAGACTGGTGAATTTTTTCATTAGGCAATACTAAATACCTTTTTTGCTTTTGTGCTGGCTTTTCAAACCATTTAAGTTCATTGAATCTACTGCAGAAATTAAAAGCTGTGACAGTGTTTTGGATTTAAATAAATAGATATGATGGAGCTCCCATAAGAGGCCCAGGCACTCCAAGGCAACATCTAAAGAGAGAGAAGAGTTGGGTAGTTATAACACTTGGTTAAATCTCAGATTTTGATCTCAGTTACACCATGAAGAATGTAGAGTAATTCCCTGGAGCGTTTTATGTTCAGCTCATTATTTCTGCAGCGGTATTCATCTGAGAACTCACCTGGTTCCATACCTTCTGTCATCTTCTGTGTGTGTGAAAAGATTACTTCATTTGGACAGGCCTGACTGGAGTGTAACCTCAAACAAGAGAAGTTGAGGCAAAACCAGTGTTAAATACATTTATTCTTATTTCTCCTCATTTTTTTTAGGCTAGACTAAAAAGATGTAAGAAACCTTTGTTACCTCTCCAGTTCATTGCCCTTCTGAAAATGAGATGATAAACATGACCAGTGGACTGGTGTTTCAGATTCCAGATTCGATATCTGAACTGTTGGTTCCTTATACAGGGACACAGGTGTGTCAGCTGAAGAATTAAGAAAAATACATTTCCTTATGTGAATGTTTGTTGGTTAGGAAAATCCCAGGCACTTTGGGCATGTCTAGATTACATGTTAATTTTGAAAGAGGATCACGTTGCTAAAGTGATAGGGCACGTCTAGACTGTTTATTTTGAAAGAGGATATGCAAATTCCTGTGGAATTTGCATATCTTCTTCCGATCACATTTTCAAAAGAGGATCTTTCAAAAATGAAAGTAGTCTGGATGCATTTTTTTTGGAAAAAAAACTTTTTTGAAAAAACCACTCTTCCTAAAAAAAAAAAAAAAAAAGTTTACATGGTTTTTTGAAAGGGTTTTTTCCCTGAAAAAACCATGTCCAGACTACTTTCACTTTTGAAAGATCCTCTTTCGAAAATGCGATCGGAAGAAGATATGCAAATTCCTGTGGAATTTGCATATCCTTTCAAAATTAAAACAGTCTAGAAGTGCCCTATCAGTTAGCAATACAATGCTTTTTTCAACTCAGGAAGAATAGTTGGATTGATCATGTTGTCACCTAAGGATTCAAAGGGTTGAATTCTTGATTCACTATTACAGGCTCTGTAAAAGTCTCAGAAGGTTAGCATGTTAATCTGTAACTGGGGGGAAAAAAAAAACTTAAACAATGAATAGTTCTGCATCTAGACTAGTCTCTAAGGTGCAGCAGAACTACAGTCTCTTTACAATTTTCACACTGGAGATTTTCAGAGGAAAATGCTACTTTAATCTCTTGTCAGAATTCAAAATATGGGATGATTAGAGCTCCTATGTGCTGTGGTAACACAAAGAGCACCTATCTGCAATAAAACAAGAAAAAGAACTCTCAGTGGGGAATTCTTGGAGGGTGAGGATGGGTAAGGCACAAGTATGGGAGCTGAATTGAACTTCTGTTTCTGCTATAATGCTTCCTTGGGTCCCGATTCAGCAAAACATTTAAACCATCTTAATTTTAAGCCCAGAATAAAGCCCATTGACTTCAATGGAACACATGTTAGAGTTAAGGATATGCAAAAGTGCATTATTAAATAGGACTTTGTGTTGCCTCAGAGCTTTGCCAATCTGAAGTGCAAATCTATTTTTGCCTCAGTTTCTTGATAATTAATTGGGGGGGGAAATGCTCTAACTGGTCATAAGGTACAGCTGTAAAACTGAAAAAAAAAATCATGAAAGCCATCAAAAGTCTTGTGTATTTTCATTAGAAGTTCAAGCTTTTTAAAATTTTCCAATGAGCTCTTGTAAGTATACAAGTGCCCTCTACTGGATAGACTCAGAACTGCAAACAACCCTAACACCTATCAGAGTTTCTCTTCTCAGATGCCTGGTTCCTGTGAGTAGGGGGTAGAAGAATTTGAGTTCTATTCCTGTTGCTGATGCCACGGTGTATTTTCAGGTAGTGATAGTGTGAAGGAGAGTGACAACTGAGGCATTTTAGGCAACTGGGCAAGAATGGTAGTGAAGCTGCACTCTCGAAGGTGTATTGTGTGGCTAAGTTAATTCTTATGTAGGGTTGCCAGGTGTCCAGTATTGACCCGGACAGTCCAGTATTTTCACCTCCTGTCTGGTAAAAAAATTCAGAAAATACCGGACACCTAACATCTGGTATTTTCTGATTTTTTTCCTGGCCAGGAGGCAAAAATACCAGGTGCTTAGCTGGTTCCGCAAGGGAGCTGTCTGGCCCGGAGCAGGAAGACAAGATGGCGGAGAGCCACTGACATACTGTTAGGGCCAAAAAACCTCAAAGCATTTCTTAAAGGGGCCATGCTGGTTTTTTTATTTTTTGCTTAACTTTTGGGGTCCCCCTTTTTTTTGGGTCTTCCTTTTTTTTTTCCTCAACAGAATTTTTTTTGGTTAAACCATTTGGCAACACTATTCTTATGGAAAGGACTATACATTGAGCAGTATTTACCACTGTTTTTCTAGACAACTAAATCGTCTCTGCATTGAATGACTCATAGTTCAAAACCCATGTCTGTGATGTGAATGGTACCTGTAGTTTTAGTTTCTCAGGGATTAGGCCTTTTTGTGTTTTGAATCAATGGATTAATAATGTCTTCCCCTAACTGCACAGAATCTTTTAGATAAGGACTCTTAAAAGATTTGTTCAAACACATGGCAATGTGATGAGACTGCTGTGACAAGGGCTGGTATAAAGCAGTGGCTCAGATACCAACATGGAACTGCAGCCTCACCAAAAAATCTTTCACCCAGATCTGGAACCTCTTTTGAGGTTCTGAGGTGCTCAACCAAGTTGATTTCCACTTAAAGCTCCTTCTTCATGGGGGGAGGAGGACCACCCCCTTGTTCTGCAGCAGCAACACCAGAAATGAATTGCTGGGCTCTTTTGTTGCTGCCAATTCTGTAAGTATTACAGAAGGCTGTTAGATCTGTCCACCATGTCTTTGCTCCTAAATAGTGTAATGTTTAAAGGGACAGCAGCAGCATTTCTGGGACTTGTTGCCAATTCAATTAAAAAATCAAATCAGTTCCAAAAATTAGACTAGCTTTTTTTTGAGATTTTAAAAAATCTTTTTTCTTTGATTTAGGTTTTTTGAGATTTTACAGTACACAAGGTCACATTTTCAATCTCTTCCTTGCAACCAGAAGGATTAGAAACTTATTTTACCTTTTTATTTAACAAAAGTTGAAATTTTCATGTACTTGGTTATTTGCAGAACCATGTTTTAGGTCACATGCCAAATATGAAAAACTCACAATAACATTGTGAGAACTGGCAACTCCAAATTGCTGTAGAATGGGAGGATAAGCAAAGTCATCTGCCTTCAGAACAGCCTGAGGCTATGTCTAGACTGCAGGCTTCTTTCGGAAGAAGCTTTTCTGGAAGAGATCTTCTGAAAAAACTTCTTCTGAAAGAGAGCATCTACACACAGCAAAACACATTGGGAAAAAAAGCAATCTGCTTTTTTGAAAGATAGCGTCCATTCAGTGTGGACACTATCTCGTATTTAAGCTGTGATTACTATGGATGGAGTGGCCAGCAGGGCACCTGTGCTTTTTCCTTTCCTCTTCTTTAGAAAGAACTCCCTCTTCCCGGTCCACACATGCCTTTTTCCAAAAGAGCTCTTTTGGAAAAAGGCTTCTTCCTTGTAGAAAGAGGTTTACCAATGTCAGAAAACCCCCTCTGTTCTTTTTTGAAAGAACACGACTGAAGTGTGGATGTAAGTGAAGTTTTTTCAGGAAAACAGCTATTTTTCCCAAAAAACTCTTCAGTGTAGACATACCCAGATGTTGGAAAGGGAAATGGGTACCAGCTGGTATGTCAAAGACATCATGCTTATAAGCTCAGCTCTAGCAGCAAGTTTACTGGCCAGTCCTGAACCTCCAAAGAAGAAGGGATTAGTGGCTGGTTCCAAGCATGTAGCAGCAGAAGTAACATCCCTGAAGGTGGTAGTTGGTTACAAGGATTCTTCCCAATTAGCAAGGAGCCTGGGTTTTAGATAGGAGGAAGAAGGACTCTAAGATCAAATCCAAACTTACCCAAAGTTCAGCCGTTTGGAGTGGAGATTTTCCTGTGGCCACACTTCTAGTTAAAATGCATGAGCGAAAGCAAATCATGCTTTCTTCTGTTTCCCTACCTGTCATTAGCCTCTTCAGGGTCTCGTTGAGGCAGACTCTGAAAGCCTTATTAGCTTGTGCAATTCCTAACAAATCACAGCTTAGGCTGTAAGGAAACTGCCAGCGATTGGTGAAGCCAGCCTGTATGCGGAAGTAACGTTGTCTCAAGGGCAATGGAATCTTAAGAAAAGACAGAGCGATACATCTTTGTAATGTGTGGCAGCAAGAAGGTGTGGTCTCCTGCAGTGACAGATGGGGAGGGAGGCGCAACTGCCTTCTGGTGAACAGAATCAGGATATCTTTAGCCACCCCACTGGAAGCACAAATAGGAAATGGTGCTGTAAAAGGCCATCCATCTAGCTCGACTGGGGAAGGGAGCAGGCCATCTCTTCCCTGTTACTCCTGGAGCCTGAACCTGATGGGGACTGCTCCAGTGTGCCAGACCTGGAGGGACTGGTGGAGCTGTCCGACCCCAAGGAGCCATTGGGACTGTCACTTGCCATCTCTCCGAGTGAGGAAGACAACAACCCTGGAGCCCAGGTACATCTGAACAAGGAGGGTAAGAAGGAGCCCCGGGAAGCCAAATTGGTTTGGCTCTGTGATTGTGTGCAAGCCAGTCAGTGTGTTACAGTTGCATTTCCCTGCTGATCCAGTGGCGGACAATTCAGCCACTGTTTGGGCCCTGGGCTGGGATGCAGTGGAGTGGGAAGGCCTGTGTCCCGCCAACCCCCTCTCCCCCGCCATGGTCAGTGGTGGCCACCTCCCCATCTGGTTGTTAGGAGGCCTGCAAGAGTTGAGCACCAACCTAAATTAGGTTCTGACCATAGGCAATGCACTGGGGGTGAGAGATCACAAGCCCCAAATGCCATGAGCAGGAGGGGCTGGCCAGCAGACAGACTAGCAGTGGGGAGGGGTCTGTCCCTCCCCTCCCCCTGTAGTCACCAGCAGTGGCAGGGCAAGTGGAGCATGGCTCAGGGGAGGGGGCTGAATAGTTTGCAGGGGAGAGGAGTTCATGTGACCATGGTCTCCTGGATCTCTTCACTGGTTGCCTCTGGTTCTGACTGTAGGTCAGAGCTTCTACTTGGTTGCTGCTCCACCCTGACTGAGGACTCTGGGCAAAGCCTAATTTTTGCACTGACTGACTAACTCAGGGTTTCCCAACCTATGGGTCAGGACCCAAATATGGGTTGCCATTACATTTCAAAAGGGTCTCTAAGTGTCTCCCCAGGTGGCTCTGCCCTCCCTCCTCCCCCTGTTTTTGAATTGCTTTGGGTCACCAAGTCTTCCTGAATTGTCAATGGGTCCCCATCTGGAAAAGGTTGGGAACCTCTGGCTAACTGGAGGCCAGAGCCTCTACATGCTCACTGCCCCACACTGACTGATGGCTCCAGGCAAACAGACTCACTACAACTACCTGTGGAACTCCTTGCCAGAGGAGGCTGTGAAGGCTAGGACTATAATTATATAGAGTTTAAAGAGAAGCTAGATAATTTCATGGAGGTTAGGTCCATAAAAAGCTATTAGCCAGGGCATAGAAATGGTGTCCCTGGCCTCTGTTTGTCAGAGGCTGGAGAGGGATGGCAGGAGACAAATCACTTGATCATTGTCTTCGGCCCACCCTCTCTGGGGCACCTGGTGCTGGCCACTGTCGGCAGACAGGCTACTGGGCTAGATAGACCTTTGGTCTGATCCAGTATGGCCATTCTTATGTACCCTTGCTCCACCTGACTGCATGCTGGGTTGGTTAACACTGAGCTTGCTTCCCCTGAACCCAGGTTACCCCAGAAGTGTTGTAGCAAGGGGGCATGGTCTCCCACCATGACACATGGGGAAGAAGTCACCCATACAAGGTGGTTGTATTTCTCAAGGGCTGGGGTTCTACACCAAGATTTGTGTTCTGTGCTCCAAGAAGCAAGTGTTCTATCAAGTTAAATCTACAGTGTGTTCGCTAGTCATCCTCTCTTAGAATGGAGGTGGGGCAAACCCAGAATTATGTAGCAACTCCTCCTTCCTGACCTACAGCTTTGGGAGATCTGATTAGTTAGAACCCTCATCTAACCACACTCATCAGGGTTTTTCTAAGACAGCACCCATCTGACAAAGTTATGCAAAATACAAAGCCCACCTGACTTTGAATCTCTGATGTCTAAACTCAGTACTCAATGAGCCAGGCAAAATTCCATTACAAGCACAGACATTCACTGGACTTATGAAAAAAATGCACATTTAATATAGCTATTGCATGAAGCATTAAATTGGCTATGGGTCACTGCCCTTAGTGCAAACATGTACATGTTTATAGGGGAATTGTGCCATCATGAACTTCACAATCCCACCTAATTACAAGGGATTTGCCTTTAAGAAATGAATTAAAATTACTACAGTTCTGAGGTGTCTTCTAGTTGTTTTCAGGAGCCTGCCTATACAATTAGTGTGTAGTAGATACCCATGTGTAACTCCCATTAGTCTCATTTACAGTTATACTCCTATGCAGTATATGCAATCAATCAGAGAATAGATCATAGTCTTCAGTGCTTATAGCTACAAAAATCAGTAATTGTCATGTTTGGGAGAGACAGTTTAGAGATACTTACGCTATTTAGAAGTTTTAGCTTTAATAAGGCATTGGTATCAATCTGAAGATATTATACCTACCTTGGGTATTTTCTTTTCACTTGGGGAAAGTCCTCCCAGGGCTGCAAAAGGAGCTGAGAGCAAATAGCTGAGAGGTAAAGGAACACAGTAAAGCATGAGACCAAAACTACATTTTACAAATTCATTAAGTTCCTCCCATTCTCTCAACTAGAGAGGGATCAAATCCTATCCTTCAGGTGCTCAGTGAAGTTAATGGGGAAAAAGCATGGTCAGTTCTGAAGACAGAATTTGACCAGTTTGCAGTTTAAATCTATAGAACCTGGGGTGTTCAGCATCTTTGAAAGTCAGATTTTAGAGGTCTCAAACTGAGGCACAATGAATTAGTGAGCCCATTTAAAAATTCAGCCTGATCTTTGGCCTTGGTGTCCACGCCAATACAATGGGGATATATATTTCCCTCTAATTGGGGTTTTTTTGAGGCTAAATTCAGCAATGGCTGCAGAGCCTTTGGACAGAAGGAGAACAGCACAGTATGTGAAGCATTAGAAGGAATATTCCTGCAGCGTGCATGAATCAGTTTCATAGTGTTACAGGAATCATTTGAAAACAAAAGTCAGTTTTGCAAGATAGAAAGTGGACTCTATGATTAGACAGGGGATCATCATTCAGCAGGAAATCTCACTGCTCCTTTCAAATATATAGGTAAACATTAATTCATACTTACCAGTCTGCTGGTTTAATATCTGATGAAGGAACCTGGGGGACAAAAGTAGTCAGCTGTGCTAACTCTAATGATTTCCGACTGGCCACTAAATTAGCAGTAGTGTTTATGGTTGCCATGATGAATACTGTTAATCATGGTAAACTTTCGTACGCATTGCTGGTCTTAAACACAGCTGGGAAGTGTTGGGGACTAGCTACAAAAGGCTCCCAGCTCCCTTCTCCTGTTGCCCACTGCCTTGGATTTCTCCTAGACAGATTGCTGCATCATGTTTCCATGGACTACAGGAGACAGTCTGTGTTGGAACACAAGGGACCATTCTGGTGGTCATCTGATTCAGACAATTTGTTATGACATGTTCTTTCTATTATGACATCATGAAATCCTTGCAGAAGTGATGTAGAAAGCATCCTGAGGCTACCCTGTAGTAGAAACACCCCCATTTGATTATTCTCTACAGGCAAGATGTCATTTAGCCTGTTCTTAATCCATTTAATGAGTGTTTTTATATTAAATAGACTTAACTTTTAAAATCAAAATGCCTTTATCCAAGTTGTAATCTCCAAGAATGCAATCAGGTTTGACAAGATTGTTTCCCATAAAATTATGTTGAGTAGCATTCATTGTATTCCTACACTTTGTTTATGAATTGAACCATTTCTCAGATTTTTGATTGTTTTGTCTGGGACAGGGGTTGGCCTGTTACATCCCTGTGTAAATGCTATTACAGCTAACATAGCTCTAGCATGGTTACTGGGAAAAGTGTGGACAGAAATAAGAACAATAGTAGCCCAGTTGTGCTGCACGCTTATCCTCCCAAGGTAGTTTTACAAAGTGGCCCATACATTAGTATTATGGATTACAACCGGGAGGCAGCATGTCTATGTAATGGGATGTCTTGCTGGGTTGTCAGCTGCAGGGACTGAATCCAGAACCCTGTGGACTGAAAAGTATAAATCTCTACTGCCTGAACAAGAAGACTAAGTTCTTAGCTTAAAGGCAGTCTGATGGGGTATGCATACCCCGCACTAAAGCAGGTGGAGTTAAAACTCTGTGGGCAGAAGTAGTCCCGCCTCTCCACCCAGACTGGGCATCTCCACATGCTGGGACAGCATAAAAAGGCAAGAGCGCAGCTCAGTCTGGGCTGGCCTCGGAAGGTGAAGGATCTCCAGGGCCCCACCAGCCGGCAACCCTGACAGTGGGAACCAGAGTCTCAGAAAACCGCTGTACACAGCCCCAGAGGAGCCCTAGGGAGAAGCGGCTGCTGGGGAACCAGAGGACCCAGTGACCACATGGGATGCCAACCCACTGGCACCGGTAGGAAGTGACTCAGGGAGGGTGCAGGAGCGGCATCTCCTGTCCAGGTAAACTCGGTGTGTTTCAGCTGGATTCCCTGACGAGGGAGTGGTAGGCCACTCTGCAGCTCACAGAGCCCTGGGTCAGGACCTGGTGGAGTAGAGTGGGCCTGGGTCCCCCATCGAGGTTCCTCCAAATCCAATTGACTCTAGCTGATAGGCTGTCCTGGGATAAGGACTAACTATTGACTCTGGCTGTTAGGCTGTACTGCCCTGCAACAAAGGCTGACCACTACGGACTTCAGGTATCAAGCTGTGCTGCCCCTGAGTTAAAAGGCCTACTCCTATTGACTTTGGCTACCAGGCCATCTCACCTGGAGTTAAAGACTTTGGCTACTAAGCCACGCTGCCTTGAATAAAGGGCCAGCCACTACTGGCTTTGGCTACTAGGCTGGGCTGCCCTGAGTTAGCGGGCTGCTCCTAATTGACTCTAGCCATTAGGCGGTACAACCCTGGACCAAGGGTTGGTGCTCCTACACAGAGAGATTGCCGACAATTCAACAGCTGACTAGGCCATGCCCACACTCCTGTATACCTTCCTCTAAGAGTGTGCATATGCCGTGACAGGCAGTAATACAGTCTGAAGCCTCTATGCCAGTGGTGGGCAACCTGTGGCCCCTCAAGGTAATCTAATTGCAGGCTGCAAGACATTTTGCTGATGTTGACCATCCACAGGCATCACACCCCAATGGCATATGTGGGATGTGGGGGCAGTGCCTGCAGTGGTCACAGGGGTATGCTGGCAGCCATTTCCCACAGCTCCCAGAAATCCGATTCTAGAGTATGGTCTCCTTTCAGAGGGAGGTGGACATCACCTGCCCACCTGCTCTTCACTGGATCATCCACTTGATCACAATCAAGTCCCACCATCTACAAAGAGACTAGGAGAATGAGGAATCTGTGTGTCTGTTTCTAGTGACCAAATGAGATTTGGGGTATGTCTACACTGCAAAAGTCAAAACCCCCAGCATCAAGTCTCACATAGAATTGACCCAAGTCAGTTTTAAAAATAGCAGGGTAGATATTTGGGCTCTGGCTGGAGGCCATGGTCTGAAATCTGGTGAGGAGGGTGGATCTGAGAGCCCAGGCTCCAGCTCAAAGCTGAATGTCTACACACTGGCCCATAGTATGAGTCCTGCAAGATGAAGTCTGATGGCCTGAGCTGTGAAACTCACTGCTCTGGGTCTTTTTTCACAGTGTAAATGTGCTCTCAGTTCCATTTTGGCCTTCTACCATAACAAGTAGGGACAAACAATGGTGAGTCCACATGAACACACTTAGCCACTCCCATCTCCCAGGAAGGAGCCACAGATACCTTTCTAAGCTCATGAAGGTCAGAGGGTAGGATTAAAAACAAACCAAAGTATTGCTCCAATTGAGCCACTGATCACATCATTGGACTTATTTCCTGGAAAGGAAAAACTGATTCCTATAACCAGCCTCCATGCCATTCATCCCTATGGCCTTTCAACATTTTGGGAGGAAGAATTAGCATCCTCAACAGTCAAACAGGGAGACAAACTTGATTCTAGAGGAGGAAAAAACAGAATGAAGTCCCTTATGTTTTACTTTACATAGGGCCCCAAAAATAGTCTTGTACATCTCCCTGACCACCCTCCCTCCGCAAATTATTTTCTCTGGGTGGCAAATACTGACGTCTAGTGCCTGGAGATTAATTTTAGATGGATTTTGGGACTTTTCTCCCCACCTCATCAATGTCTCTATCTAAAACCTTTAAAAAATTCTCTTAAATGTTCACTCCACAGACATCATCTATAATTTATTTATTTATATAGATATACAGGTTTAATGTGTATATTTAATTTCCAGTATTACAAAATATGTTACATGTATATAAAGGAAAATATGGCCCTTTAATGCTGAATGGCAGCAACTAAAATACAAGGATGAAGTACATCCAATTTGGCTAAAGGGCCTTCACCAAATGCTAAACAATAAATATTTAGCAGAATATAACAGTTTTAAGGAACCAGATCAAAGTAATACAAGCTAAAAATAAAATGAAAAAAATGCTTATTTGCTATTAGCTTAGGTTTGTGTGAGTTATTTTAGTAAATACTCTCAACTGAGTTCCTTTGTGTTGCTGAAATCTTATTATTATTTAACATTCTATTAACATAGCTCCTAGGAACTGTAGCCATGGATTCAGAATCCATTGTGCTAGGCACTATGAAAACATAGAACACTGTCTCTGCGCCCACAGAGCTTACAATCTAAGTAGAAGACAACAAGCAACAGATAGAGACAGAGGGAAGAGTACAAGGAAACGGTTAAATAACATGGTCAGCAATACTTTCAAAGAAGATCAGTTACATTGTACCTTGAAGGTAAAGCTGTTTCAACAATCTGATGTAAATCAGCAATTAAATCAAATGTATTTTATAGTAATCCTAAGTGAAACTAAAGTAGTTTTGTGGATGCTTGCAGATTCCTAAGAATAAGTTATTGTTTTGCAATGATTTTCAGTAAATTACTGCAGAAACAAAACTGAAAGTTTAGTGAATCTTTAATTTTATTGTGACTACAGTTGCATTTGTCTATAAAATTCCATAAACACAGAGGCCAATTTTTAAAATGGTTTTGTAAAATTAGATCTCTAAATCCATATTAGAACTATGCTCTCATTTAACTATTGGATTTGAAGCAGGAGCTCAGCAAAGTTCTATGGTTTGGGTTATACAGAAGGTCAGACCAGAAGATTACAATAGTCCTTTCTGGCCTGTAATAGCTACGAGTATCAAGCACTTACATAAGTAGGTTGCTATTAAGAGGTGCTGTGCATCTGTTAGGTGTATATAAATTAATGGCAGCCATGGATGCTCAGTACCTTTTGAAAGTCAAGTCACTAATATTAGGAACCCACGTTTAAAAGTTTTGGTCCATATGGATAACTGATATGATCAGAAATACCACCAGGGCTTGATCATTTTCCACAGCAGACAATGGCAACAAGTGTGGACTGCTATTGCTCCATCTCAGCTCTGAGAGAGATGACACTGTTGTGCTATGCTATGACAATATTTTAAGCATTAATAGGGAAACATGAAATATTATAAAATATTATATTGTAAAATGTACATGATGGATTGATTTAATTTTAAAGTTACTATGGAGCACACAATAGTCCAACGGCTATCAATGCCTGCTGTTTCTATAGTGCCTTTCATCCAGATGGATCCCAAAGTGCTTTACTGTACAAGCAAAACTAAGAAACAAATGATTATAGTCAATGAGGGGGGATCAAGCACTATATACAGGGATCACCCCACACAATATTAAAATACAGGCATTTTACAATAGGAAGCAAAGAATTAGCTATTACTATATCCAGTTGAAACTGCAGAGGGTATTCAGATCAGAATGTCATTATTCAACTTGTAATTGGTTAGGGCATTCCGCTCCATAAGTCTACCGGTAGAGATAGAGTTAAGTTGATCTTTTGGAAGGAAGCCCACAAGTTGCAAATTATTTTGCAGATTAATGTTGTTTTGCTGTTTCGTAGGTTCTCTGATTGTAATATTGGCCTACAGAAAACATCCAGAATATAGAATCTTTTCAAACATTGTTTTCCCCGCTCATTACCATGTTGTGAATGATTAATGTTGGTGATGATGATGAACATTATTTGAAGGATTATTAGATACATTATGGTCCATTAGATTTTTCAATTACTACTTTTTGAACATTTCCGTTTGTTTTTCAATTTACATATGCCAACAATTCAAAAGCATTTTGAACATGTAAAACCTTCTTCACCATGCTACAAGGCTGCTACTTGCAGCTAAGGCTTCTTTTTTCTAGGTATAACATTACATTCATGTATACAAATTCTGTAATAATGTACATGCTCCAGTATAACATTACCCTAAGGAGCTTCTGGTGATAATATTTAAAGAGGGGGCAGAAGAGGAAGGTTGCCAACACTGTTAAGTCACAATATAATCTTTATCTGCTGCTGTAAATTTCCTCTGAGCCTCCATCTTTTCATGCCAGAATTTGTACCCTTTTCAGATATCTCTAACCTGCTCTAATTGTTGTATTATATTTGAATAACATTCTTAGGAATGGTTAAGTCATTGTTTCTAAAAAGGCAGCCTTGTAGCATTGGTTTACTGGGGTTTGATTTTGTTTTTTACTTCAAGTTAAACAGCAGATGCCACAACACTGTAGAGACCAGGAGAGATACATAGCTGATAGAGATGGTGTTTCTTGAGCCCAGGCTTTTAGCGTTACAGTTGTTTGAATAACAACAATGAACGCTCACTCCAGGTGCTTTGGATCCATCCCTTCTTGCCCGTTCACAGAATGATTTGAATGAACAGGACTTCATAAGACCACCTACAATAGAGCCACATTTAATCCAAAACATAAGAAGTTCAGGTTTGCTTGCTTGTTTTGCCGTCTTATAAACAGGAATCTAAACATCCAGTGATCAAACGTAATGAACAGATGAGCATCATAACAATCATTCTGGTGCTATAGCACTTTTATGAGTATGAGTTTATAAGTATTAATTAATTCCAAAACTTGCTATTTTATCTCATCTCCAATAATGTACATCTACATGGTGTGCTATAGTGCATTAAGAAGAATTCAGTGTCTACCTATATTATTATTGTCACATTTCTGCTAATCCATACATAATAAGAGTTAAGATTTATTAACAGTACTTAAATAAAGAGAGAACATATTTAACTACAGGTACCTATATTTTCTCATCATCTAAGTAGCTTCTTCTAGCCAACTGGTAATTTAATTCTCACAGGTATCTCATAAAGTAATAAATGTGATGCTTTTTGGTCACAATTTTGTATCTACTTACTTGCTTGTCCTCTTATGATTGCACATGCATCTGAGAGCCCTGGGCATTGCTGAGTTCCTTGTCTGTTACATTCTTCATCACTAGAACCTACACAAGTATAACATTGCAGTGCTTCGCCTGTCATTAAGAAAAATTACTTTAAATAGGTATTGTTCCTGAGCTTGTCAAGGTGTTTTAAAAGGTAACTGTTCAATTTCCTCATTTAACTTCTGTCTGAAGCAAACACTGAAAATAGCTAATTAGTTACGCTGGACTTTTAAGTTGCAACATGCCCAAGGATTTTTCAAAATCCAATCAAGTTTTATTTTTCAGATTTGGATCTCAAGATTGCTTATAAAGACGTACAATCTGTACATTGCTTTGGTTTTGGTGGGGTTTTTTTTTTACACATAATGAGACCTCTAAAAGACATTTAATTGTACTGCAATAGGCTTTACTCCTTTTTGTAGCAATGAGGAAATGAATTCCACCTAAACAAACAGGAAGTATAACATGCATTTTTGTCTTCAGTTTACAGTACTGTAAACAGAATACACACCTCAGATCTGTGAATACCTATTTGTTACTGGAGCTAATTTTCCCCTGACATATCCAATTCATTTGAAATATTATGACAATGACACATTAAAAAGTACAAAATACTGTTTCCTGCAATGCTCTTAGCTAAAACTTTACAGTGACAATTTTATTCATTCTCATTCCTCCCAGTGCTGACCCACAGTATAAACTGTATCGTAGTTTTAAATGTAGGCATACATTTTAATGGAATTAAAACTTGCAAAAACAAAAAGGAGCTCTTGCTGTCCAGAGGAAAGCAGGCATTACAATTAACATGTTAGATAAAATTCTGCTCTGTTATCCACAATAATAAACTAATTTCATAGCACACAAAATAATGGAAAGACAAGACTGGCAAAGATTAATAAAGATGCTGAACTCTCTGCACATGTCTGATAGCAGAGAACAATACCTGAATTGACAGAAATTACTTACTTTTGATTGCAAAAAGCAAGCTGAGAAGAACCAGGCTGAAGGTTGTCTTCATCATGGATATCCAAGAGATGTACCATTAGACAAAGAAAGCAGTTTGTCTGTCATTAAAGCCCTAATGCTTGTCTTACATACCTAATCCTCTATAGAGGATGACTTAGAGGATGAAGAGGTGTGCAGAATGCTACTTATATAGCTTACTCTGGTTATATTTCTAACCAGATATACTTGTCCATTTCTATAGGGCAAATTGTTCAAATAAAATCAGGAAGTAAAATGCATTCACTCCTTACCTTAAATATACTCAGTAGTATATATTGTACTATTTTATATTATACTTTTATAAAAAATTATCCTACAACCTGTGTTACTCATAAGAGCAGTCCCATTACACACCTGTGAGGGTGCTTTGCTGAGTCAGGATCAGAATTCTCAATGCCATTTAGAATTAAGACCATGTAGACATGCCTACAAGGCCCAAATACGGGTTGATCCTCTCTAGTCCAGCACTCTCAGGACCTGACCAGTGCCGAACAATGGGAGGTCAATACTGTCTACCAGCATTACCAACACTTCCACTGCTTACTGGGTTCTGAGAAGACATCTGGGGTAAATTAGAGATAAATAACAGCACTGAATACACACTTCAGAGCCAGGACTAGTGACTGTAAACACATTTAATGGGACCACTTGAAACTTGTTACATCCATGATAAGTGAACATCTGGCTAACTAAAATCATGTCGGACTATGGATATTGCTGGAGCCAGAGAGTGTCGGATTCGAGAGGTTCAAACTGTACTTATGTACCTGAGCAAATTTACTCTTATAAACAGTCCCATTAATGACAATGCTCATGTGAGTAAAGTTACACATGTGTGTAAGTTATGTGAGCAGAATTGGCATTTCCTTTTACCATGTTTCTGGCATTACATGTAGAAAAACGCACCAAGTCAATGAAATAAAATCATGCTTATTTTTAAGTTTCAACGAAAAAATTTATTTACAATAGAATTTTATTTAAGAGACATGCTTTTTTTTCCCCACTTTTTATTTTATTTTACAAATCAACAAATGCAGATCAAGTTTACACTCCTTAAGGCAAGAGTCCCCATGCAAGTAATACATGTTTATATTAAATCAAAAAGACATCCAACATGGGAACTCATGTACAAAGGGAAGGCTAGGATCAGCAATTTGTAATTTATTAGACAACTTGACCATCTCCCTGATACAGGAACTTTGAGATCAACTTGCTATGAAATATATGAAAATGCAAATGATAGCAAGAAATTCTGATAGTCATCTTAGTACTGCATACAATTAAATCAACTTTATTTAGAAAGAAAATACAGTAGTGCATACGAAAAAGTGAAAATATAACCTGTCCACATCAACATATGGACATCAGTGTGCCAATGGTCATATTGCACTCAACGTTGAAGTCCACAAATTTGGTTAAAAGTTAGCTTTTCCCCATTTTGGCAATCAGTTCATCACAAATCTTTGTTAATTCTTCTATTCTTTATTCTAAAAAAAGAACGAACAAGCAAACAAATTAATAGTGCAAAATGTCTTTTAAAAAGATACATTAGAAAGGAAACATTCAAGCATCTTTCACTTTTATTATTATGTGATCTTAGGAGAAACATCTTTTTCATCACTAAACAAAAAAGATAGAAATACACTAATAAATCTCAAATACAGAAGATTGCTATATATGAAAGAGCAACACATTCAAAGAGTATGCTTTTTTATTTCTATTTGGATTTTTTTCTACTTTAATAAGTTCAATTTATCATCAAGGAATGCTGAGTCATAGTGATAACTTCTTGTACATTAAAATAAAAATATGAGCTGAAAAAGATTAAATGTTGGATCATTCTTGTCTGGATTTTTCTTTATTTCCTTTTCTAAGGAATCCTAATTACATTGAAAGTGAGCTATTTACTGGGTTAGAGAACAAGATAGGTTTTGTCTAAACACCGATTCCTTAAATTCCCTGTATTTGTAGCTGATTGTTCTGTGTCTGTACTAGGGATGTGAAGGACTAGTCAACTCTTTGATAAGCAAATACTTATCGGATAGTCGACTAGTCGCTTCCCCCCACCCCTTGCTGTCTCTATCAGATAGAGGCAGCAAGGGAGGAGAGGGGGGAAGAGGACCGGGCACTTCAAAGCGGCAGTGCAGCTTGAAGCCTGGGGCCAGACCTTGGACTCCACACGGTGATGCCGCTTTGAAATGCCGCCTGCAGCTGAGGACCAGCTGACCCCAGCAGTAACCTGCTGACCCCTGGCTCCACGTGGCACTTTTGCCTTTGAAGTGTAGCAACAGCCCTAGGGCTGCCATTTTACCTGGGTGGGAGGAGGTGAGGAGGCACCTCCTACTGTGCCGCCTCCTCCTAGCACCACCTCAGCCCCAGTGCCGCCGCTGCAGCCCAGCAGCCAGTGGTTTGTGGACCAGCACCAGTCCATGGACCTGCGGTTGGCAACTGCTGATCTAGGTGTCCTTGAGAGAGGCTGGACTCCGGTCTTACATTTCTATGGTTCTGTGATATGTGAGTGCACTATAGAGAAGAAGGTACATGGAACCTCTCCCCATTCTACTGCCTTGCCTCATTCAGAGGGTACCAGACAGGAACTTCTACCTAAAATTAAAGGGCATGCTAGTGGGAAGTCCAATTGCTACAAGTGCTAATGCTACACATCTTCAAAGGGCCGTGGTTAGGTTGTGAATATGAGCAGGCTTAGGCCCGGAGATAAATAGCCTGACTCAGTTTCCACCACCTCTCTACCCCATGTGGCCTGACAACACTGTTCACAACATGCTTCTTCTCTGAAAAGTAGCCAGGGACCCTGCCAGAAAGACCGCTAACAATTGTGACACTGTTAGTTCTGTAAATGCCAATACATATGCACGACTTAAAAGAAAAAAAAAAAGGACAAAAATTGGTGCAAGTACATGATTTTAAAACAAAGCGAACCACAAATCCTGTGTACTAAAAAAAAATCTTTCCGTGAAAAGTAAACAGATATAGCTTCATAAATGTAACAAGAAAATACACAATTTCTAGCTCAGTATATAACACACAATGCATTTTATAAAGAAGCATGTATGATGCACACAATTTTCTTTGTTTAGCCTGCAAATTATTGTCAGAAAGTCATTCTGTGATTCTAGATTTGTTCAGACAGATTTACTGCCCTACTTAGAGCAACTGGTGCTAGCAAACTGCATCACAGCAACTGAGTTTTAGTGTTAGAATAGAAATGCTTAGTTACCTTTTGTTCCAGTGTTCTTTCCAATGCATCCACTTTCAGCTGCTCTTTACGGAGACTGGCCTGATATGCTGCTTGTTCTTGCTGAGCCTTGCCTCGGACTTGTGCAATTTCAGCATTGGCTCTATAGAAATACAGATTGCTCTGGTGAATGTTAATTCTTGCAAAATTCTTATGGCTAACAGCTAAAACAGATGAAGCAGATGAATGTGGATGGGCAGTTGCTGGGTACCATTCTGAATGTGCCCTTCAAACTTTAGCCTGACAGCCACCATCCAGTAAGATAATAAGGAATTTCTGTTGCGTTGCTTCAGGTCTCCCTTGAATAAAGACTGTGAAACTGTATCAACTGTTTTATCCAGAGTTAACTGTTCTAGTACCACAAAACTGATTTCACTTGAAGCTCTTTCAGCCTTTGATCAGGACCCCCTCTGGTTTCCATAGACTAGACTGACACTGGGAGAGCATTGGAGAAGTGAACCCAAATGTCACTTCATTTTCGACATAGGACAATGCCTCTTGTGTGTCTTCATTCAGGCAGTAATCAGAGAGAAATATAAGTGGGCACTAGGAACACTCACTAGATCTTACCAAGCTAGCAAATAAACCCTCTGAAGCTGTCTTAGGACGAAGGATACTGCACAGAGCACCATTATAATTTGCCCTGTTCTCTGTAAATGGTTAGGCTAGTACAAGTGAGCCTCTCTAGTCTGGCACTCTCTGAACCTGACTAGTGCTGAACCAGAGAATTTACTTAATCACTGGAGGTCAATATTGTCTAGCATTACCAACACCTCTGCTGCTTACTGGGCTCTTGGAAGACATTTAGTGGTATATTAGAGCTAAATATTAGCACAGGACTGGTGGCTGTAAACAAACTTTATGGGACCGTGGGAAACTTGACCACACCCATGGTAAGTGGACATCCGGCTAACTAAAATCATGCTGGACTACGGATGTTGCCGGACTAGGGAGATTCAAACTGTATTTGGTAGTTAGTGCTCATTTAAGGCCATGGATATCCACCCCCAAAGAAAAAAAAAAGAAAGAAAGAAAAACTACAAATGAACATGCAGTCTGTAAGGTAAAATATAGGCACACAGTGCTGCAAGTCAAAAAATATTAGGCCTATTTATTGAGCATGTTTGTGTAATCTAAACATCTGAAAAGGAAAACACTTCAGCAGTTACCTGTCCAGTTTTTCTTCTGCATGAACTTTGAGTGCCTGATACCTCTGCTCCTCTTTCTTTACTCGTGATAAATACTCCTGTGCACATTTCTTTAACACTTCTTCATTCTTAAATGAGCAGATTAAAGCATCAATGACATATCAATAAACAAGGTGACAGTGGAGAAATTATATGACAAACTTCTGTAGCAATACACTGCTACACATACAGGTCATCATAGGCAAACTGCGCTTTGTAGGTTGTACTTGAGTGAAGTTATTTTTTTTTTTACAGGATTGGGTCACCCCATCCTATGCCCTGTGCAAACTTGTAAGACGATATGGTTCTCCATCAGAAGAATTTACAGACTGAATTCCAACAATGCTAGCTAGGCGTGAGCCATCTCTTAACAAATGGATAATTCAAATCATCATTAACACAACATATACTGCAGTTGCAAGGAGGATATATGCCAGCAAGTTGTTCTTCTGTAACACTATACATCTTGAGCTGTTGCCTCTTAACCAAGCATACACACATACATACCCACACATCCTATACACAATTACACTCTAATTTGTAACTTGGACAAATGATCAAAACAATGAAAATACTTAAAGGTAAGCAATATTTATATATATTACAAGAGACTTTCTTTGGAATTTTGGAATAAGGAGAGTTTAAACTGAACTATATTTGACTTACTTTCCGAAATCCCTCCAAAACCTCTTTCATTTTTTCGTATCTCCTAAATAGGTCTGCCAGAGATTTCTCCACTGAGTTCAGGTCTGCCAAAGCTTGTTCCTTCTCCACTATCAGCTGCTGAACAGTATGATGGGAGACTGATTTCTCTCTCTGTTCATCCTCTGTAAAAAAAAGCAAATGTGTAGAATGGGTTATTTTAAGGACACCGACTGACTATCACCTGAAGTTTTTAGGATACTCTGCTGTGAGGCTTGTATTGCTATTTAAGTGTCTGAACTGAATCCAGAAAAAGCATTATAAAGAAGCTTAGTCCTATGCTCAGGGTAATTTCTCTAGTTGTAGTATTTGATGTACAAAACAAATGTGATAACTTGAAACTTCTTATTTATATAAAACATTATTTGTAATGCTCAATCTTAATGCCTTCTGGCATAGTGAATAATCCAATGCAAACTGCTGGCTTCATTTAATTCTGCACAAGTACTACTATTGAGAAATTAGGGCATCAATTTATGTAGACATATGATTTTACTGGGCATTGTTGGCCAAAGCAAGTCAGGAAATCTGGCACCAGATTTACATTTTCTGAATGCATGGTAAACATAGGAGTCAAATCCAAAACCATCTTTTTTGATCCTCTCATCTCTGCAACTTCAGAACTAGGAATGAAGTCAGAGAAGAGCCTGATTCTCTATGAAATATTCTACCGTTCTTTTCTTCAAATGATGACTCAAGAGATAAACTGGGACCTCTTCATAATTATAGAAAGGAAGCTCTGATAGTCTGTTTATTAAAAGGCTTCATTTTTCATACCACAAGCTACAATTCCAATCTGCCATATTTCAAAGTGCATTCTGAATAGTTACACAGAGATGAGGTCATAAGTTCTTTTGCACAAATAATAGTACATTTTAAAAACTGCAACTTTCCAAACTCTTTTTCACACAAACCATTTAGCCCGACTGTGTTCTGACATATGGCACAGAGCTCGATTTTTAAGTTGAATTGAGGTTGTAGTTAAAAAATAAACTTTTTGAAGTGCAGTTCAACTCGGAAATGTGGCAACATAAAAGTGGCATTCTCATACTCAGACCATCTGTTCCTTCTGGGTTTTCTACTGCATATTTTGTTAGCCTCACTGAGCCAATGCAGTTAAGAAAAAGTGAACTGGTTTTCCATCTTGTCCATCAACTGAAAATGGTTTTTAAAGGTCCAATGAATAAGTTTGTGCAAACTCACTGACAGCACTGGCATTACGCAAGTGTGACTGAGGGCATAATTTGGCTTGCAGAATTGTTATGGGAGATGTATGATGCAAAACCAGAGAGGTTCTCATGGTGAATTAGCTGGCATGAGAATTAGAATAACATTCTTTCACTTCTAAACTATACACACTGACAAAGGAGAAATCACTAAGAATCACTGAACCCCACAATACCATATCAGTTTTCAGAGTTTCCCTATAATAATATTTCAGAAAACACTGTTAAGAAATTCTAAGTACGTGTTTCATCTGTGCTCTCTAAAATATATGCTGTAAATATCTACAGTCACAAGCAAATAAAGGTGTAACGGGGCAGCACTCACCTCCTGCAAGCACCCACCTCCCCCAGGAGAATGCATGTGCCTACACTCCCTTTTGTTTAAAAGCCTCTTCAGCAACTTAGCCCTCCGGCTGAGTCACACTCCTGTGTGTGAAGTACACAAACCCCTTTCAGAGTACACATCTACCAGGAGACCATCTCAGTGCCCTCTCTAGTGTCCCTCTGAGTCTGTTCCCTCAGTCTTTTCCTCACTCTGGCAGAGAATGGTGCCCCAAGAGCTTCTCCTCCTGGAGGCAATACATCCTCACCCTTTCCTTAGGGCTTATCTCAGAGTCCCATCATTGTCCAGTATTCACTAAGCTCTCCAAACAGAGCTATCTGCAGTGCTGCTGCTCTCTCAGCCAGCCAGTCACCCGGTATATACACCTTGAGGTCTCCAGAGGCACTGAGTGACTCTGGTCCTGCAGCTCCTTTTATAGGGCCTTTCTGGCCCCTGATTGGCCACTTCTCCTGCAGCTACTCTAGTCTGCTTAGAGGACTTTTCTATTGCCTCTCTGAGGCAGGGTGTGACAGGACCACATGGCCTCCAGCAGGGGGCCTCAGAGCCTGATCCACCCCAAAAAGGAGAACCATTTTCATTTTTCATTTTTCCCTCATTTATTTTCAGTCTTCTCAGGGGTCTTCTTCTGAAGTCCTGTCATAATGTTAGTTTTTATTTCTGTTTTGTTTTTTGGGGGGCAGGACCTGATCCTGAAACACATCTGCAGCTACAGGCTAATTCTCCTGCACAAAATCTCACCTCCTTGTGATTCCATGCCAGAACAAGGATCTACATGTGTGGAACTGTTTGCAGGATCAGCGTAAGAAAACAAAATGTTGCCTTTTTCACTGTCAGCATTTACACTAATCCCTATGCTATTTCAGTGACTTCTTTTCGCTTCTGTCTCTCGGGCAATCTGCACGATAAAGAATTCATCGCACACCTCTTCACATCCATAAAGAAAGTTCCTTTTCCTCCATCTTCTTGAATCTTGGCAACCTTCCCTACATCAAGAAGGGTTGGACCAGCTCCCACTAAAGCAGATTACCATCACCATGCTCTTCAGCTGGCTGGTGACAATTAGAAGAGAGTGATATTTGTGTTCAGTTCATCTCCCTCATGTCTTGCATGCTGTCCCTGTCACGCCTACATCTGGCCAGGTCCCAAACATAAATCCCAAATAAGAAGAGGAATTATTTAGATGATACAAAGCAGTACTGGAGAAAATGAAAATTAAGAACATCAGGAAACTTAAGAACAGTGTCCTAAGGGAAAGGTTGAAAGACCCACTACTTGAGACATTTTAAACAGGGTAGGACAAAGTGTGACTATATAGTATAGAAACTAATCCAGTATCGGCTGGGATGAGGCTGGAAGACTTAATAGATATTTTTTATCCCTTAACCTCAGTGACTCCTGTATTCAATAGTACTGTGCAGCTAATAAACTGTCAGCAAAATCCTTGTTAGAGTGTACTGTTTACAATTCACAAATAAGAAACTCCTCCTTTGTACTTAGTATCTCTTTCATACAAATACTTCTATCAAACAGATACTATCAAAAGTAAGATATTACCCAATATCTTTCAAACATGTTTTCAATCTCAGTTAATATCTGCATTATTTAATGGGGATGCAACAAATACAAAGAATAAAAGCAAATAAAAAAGCAGTATGTCAAAAGTTGGTGAAAAGCATTACTTACCAGGTTTGCCTGTTTATTTGTTTTGCAAGCAAATAGCAAGAAGCAACAAAAATGGAAGCAAAATAGAAAATCACGAAATTTGTTAGGAAAGCAGAAATAAATTAATGCTCAACAACCTGTAATGCAGAAAGCATACAACTCTTTTGTTTTCAAGATCTTTTAACTTTGAAATGAATAAATATTTGGAGAGAAAATTAAAAATACATTTTGATGGAAGGATGAAAAGTAAACACAAAATCAAACAGTAGGGAAAAATTATAGATGAATACGATGCTCATGAAAGTGAAGGAACATTATGAAATGCATCTTTCTATAATGGGCCAGGACAAATTCTATATACCACTTACGTACTGCAGAGTGGTGGATTTTATAAACGAGACCCAGTGCAGTAAAAACAAGGGCACTGAAAGCCCTCTCACACAGTTCAGCTGATGTATTCCATTCCTGAGCTGCAGCACGGTTACTAATCCATGCTATGAGCCTTTTGTGACCAGAGCATGCCAAGAGGGGGAGGGTGTGTGTGTGTCTCTGTGTGTGTACAAACGTGCAACAGAGCTAAGGCAAATTGGAATTGATTTAATGAAAAAGGAAGCAAAGGCATATACAACCTCTCCCCGAGTTACGAACGAGTTATGGACCAAACACTTGGCCGTAACTCGATCTGTTCGTAACTCGGACCCCATTGAGTTACGGTGACCATGCAGTTCGTAAGCGTGGGTCACGTTCGTAACTCGGGGACCACCTTTATGACCGCTCCATGGGAGCTTTGGTCGTAAATGCGAAACGGTTGTAATTTGATCGTTCGCAACTCAGGGACTGGCTGTATGCAAAAAAGCACTAACTGGGTATAGAGCTATGTACTGAAAGCTACAGTGTTCACACCCACACAGTACAGATCATTGAATGGAACTACTTGGATGAGTTAAAATAGAGCAAAATTTGTCCCTATGGGTATGTCTACACAGCAAAGTTATTTCAGGATACCAGAGGTATCATGAAATAGCTACCACGTGTCTTTTGAATGCGTCCACTATTTCGAAATATAGTGGATACGCTATTTCCCCATCCCTGTAAACCTCATTGTACAAGGAGTAAGGGATGGCTCGACATAGCGTTGTATTTCAAAATTTGGTGCTATGTAGATAGCACCAAATGATGAAATAAGCTATTTTGAAATAGACTCTTTTAGAAATAAATTATTTTGAAATAGCGTAGCGCAAACTGCTTATCTTATTTCGAGTTTAGGGTGCTGTGTAGATGCACCCTATATGTATAAACTTGAAAATTTAGGTTCTGCCCCTGCTCACATTGAGGTCATTAAAGGGTTGTATATAGAGAGAAGACATTCTAGAAAAGCTCTATTAGGACCTATTGACCTAACTGAATATTCCTTCAAAAGGATTAGTGAAATAGCTTCAGTTGTGATTAAGTCGACTTCTATTAGATGGCTTTATAAAGAGATCAGAAGGGTTCAGTCATAAATAGAAACAATTCAGATGAGTGGACTCATGTTGAAGTACACAATTTTCCTTAGTTTGTTTTACCATTAAGGCTGCATTGCTTGCAAAAACAATATATTCCTAGCTTTTCATGAGGATAGGTAAAGTATATTGCCAACCAGCTTTTTCTACATGTCATCTGACTATTCCTTATTCAGTTAAGTGAGCTCATCTTAATCCAAAATTAATGACATAATTTAGAGCTATACCTTTGTAAAACTCTGCTACAGATCCTATTTTGACACAATCTGACACAGTTCAAGCATCATCAACAACTTGTATGAATTCAAAGTATAAGGACCTTGCTGTTTGCTCAGTGATCAGAGACCAGAAATTTTAATTATTCTTCATTTGTTGGGAATACTGGAGAAGAAAACAGCCGCAGTTCCTTGGAATGTAGTGTTTCACAGTGACATTACTTCACTGACAGCAATTTCCATTAATCAAACATTGCATGATGTAACACTTGATCAGTGTATCAGAAAAAGGAGTATAGACATCCCAGTCATAGGTGCCTTAACAGGCTAATTATAAAACAAACAGGAATAACTTTGACTGAGATATGTAGTTATTAATTTATATTTTATTTATAAATTTCAAACACTGACTGCTCACTGTCAGACAGAGGCTAATAGTGTTAACACCACAGTAAACTGCAATCCGAAAAACTGGGTGTGCAGTTTTAAGTAAGCCATCTATAATGGGAACTCATTTGCCACTACCTACAGTGTCCCCTTTTTCCTGTGTTGTACATTTTGTTGTACCGTGATTATTTATTATTAGTAGTAGTACCATGCTGTCTAGTCATGGACCAAAATCCCTTTGTATAGCTCCGAGCCCATACTGAATAAAAATGGTTCAAAGTATTGGGGGTCATGCAGTATAAAAATAAAAAAAAGTATTGGAGGTCATGCAGTATGATGCACAAACAATGGAAAGTATCAGCGTAACACAATGCATTTATAAATGTCAATGATTATTATATAAGTAGATGTCATGAAAACATTTCTCATTATCAGTCTATCTGTAAGGCAGAGGTACCTACAAATTCCATGTCACACATCATACAGCATTTTACCATGACCATTCTCTGCTATAATGCCATATTCAAAAGAACATTAGAAATACCCTGAGTATATTATAATACAGCCACTGTTATTACAATACAACCACTTTCCTCTCTCTTTGATGAAGTCATTAGCCTGAGCTGACCTCTCTTCTGAAGCTCATATTTCAAAAGAAAGAGATATAAATTCATTTCTGATTGAACTGCTTTTCCTGGCCCAAATGAAGTGTCCTGCTGGATATAACACTAGCTACCTCCTCCACCATGTGCTGAAAACCTATAAAAAGAAAAACTTAAAAAACAACAAATGGTCTGGTAGCACTTTAAAGACTAATAAAATAAGTGCTACCAGACTATTTGTTGTTTTTTAAGTTTTTCCTGTTACAGACTAACTCGGCTACCCCTCTGAAGCTATAAAAAGAAAGCCAGAGTCCGAAGATAAGGGTATTATAATAGTGCCTTTTGAGCTAGGTCTAAAGTGCCAAAATAGTCTGGAAGTCTTATAATTGTGCTTTTGGGAAACTTTGTAAGTAATCTTTTATTTGAAAGACATTTTGTGAACAGATATTTTCCAGCTCTTCTTGGGGTAGATCTTGTCATGATTTATATTCCAAACTCCCCATGAACTTCAATAAGTCACTCAGGATTTGGCCCCTACTGAAGTCTTATATAGGAATGGAGTTAATTCATGTGTTTTCGGGGATAAATGTTCCTAACAAACATGGCCTCTGTTGGTGTGAAGAACCAACTTTTGTTACTAGAAGTTAAGAAAAAAGTTGTGTGTCTAGTACAAATAATTCAAATGACACAAATGTCTTTCTGCAAGAGATATTCATGAATCTCGCCCCAAACAGTTGTGCATTCTGGACATATTTTCTATAAATAGGTTACTTTAGTGAGGAAGAGAGACTGGGGACAATCTTGAATGCTTCAGGTTATAGTATTTGCATTTTTTTTTCAGCTTAAACTAGTGGCCCACAATTCCTCCCTTTAATGTATATACAGTTCTCATTTATATCAACAGTTCAACAAGTGTATTCCCAGTCAATAAACATATTTCTGTATTCTCCTCAGAGTCCAGAGTAACATGTTCCATAGCAGTAACACCTACCTATCATCTGAGCAATTGTCTTCTCATATTCTGAAACTATTTTCCTATAAGAAAAATGAAAAGAAAAGCCATATGTACAAATGTCTGCAAATGTTATAGTTGCTAATTATTTACTTGAATAACATGGCTATTAAATAACTGTATTTCTATATCATAGCAAAATGCAATACAGATCCAATTCACACACTCTTAGAAGCTGTATAAATTCTTGTACTTTTTTGTTTGCAGCTGTTACATTTGTTTCATATAGTTAATAGTTCAACTGAGCAATGAATTCAATGCAACCAAGCAGCTGAAATGTTGATTTAATTTTTTTTATTTGTCGTTTGAATATAAAAGGAAGAGAGGAGGGATTGATTTTTATCTTTTATTCACAATAACCTTAAAGTACTTCACCAACTGTGAATTATATCAAGGGTTATATTTTCATTCAGGATGTAGAGCCCGGGGCAGTTTGGTTCATGTCTATGTGTGTGGGGAAGGAGAGGGTAATACAATTTTCTTCCTGTTTTCCTATCTTTTGATTGGCATGTGTTTATTCTGACTTTAAACTTCACCAGAAAATTAGACTGGAAAGGAAAAAGATAAGAGGCCTTCATTTTAAAGATAGCTCCCCAATTCTACATAATCAAATACAAAGTTAGGACATTAATTTAGTTCTTAAGATTGAAAAAAAATCGCACAAAATATTCAATCATGCAGCACAATTGCCCTAATTTTATGCAATTTCTATAAAACAAGCTGCAAAATGATAATTGTGTGGTTTTGTCGGTATTTTAAATAACAGTCACATCCTGCTTTGAATTTTCTTCTTGAAAAGAGGTTAACCAAAATAAGCAGATTAAATGTGATTTGAAAAGCTGATCCGTTCCTTCCCAGAGTCAAATCAAGCTAATGACATGAGACTAGACTTACCAGAGCTTTGAATGATGAGCTACATATGATTGTCTACCAAAACAAATAACCATGTGCTTAGTTCACCTGAAGTGCACATTCAATATATTCCTTTTACATTTTTTAGCTTGCATTCTTTAAGGTTAATTTTATTTGCTGCATTTTGGAAAAGTGTATTGCAAATAGGTTGTGTTAATGGAATGGGAGAAAAAAATCAGGTCCAAAAGTCGATAACTAATGGGGACGTGATGGGATAACTGCCCAAAATACAAATGAGTTATTTATAACTTCTCCATCTAAACAAAAACAAAGTGAAACATGAGTTCAAAGTGACTTTGGCAACTAATGTAAAGTTCACCCTTAATGAAAACTTTACTTAGTCTCACTGGCTTAGTGCTGCCCATATTAGCCCCAGTCCTGCCAACGGGTCAGAAAAGCATGACCCCTGCTCATCTGGGAAGTTACATTGACATATATGAGATTCCATACTCAGGTAATGATCCATGTTTGTAGAGCTCTTTGCAGGACTGGAATCAGGAAATGCAAGGTCACATGCTGTGCCATTTGTGGAAAAGTAGGGCAGAGCTTTGGCATGAACCACATAGCTCTCTAGTCATCCACCTGGGGATTTGCTCAGAGATGCTGAGGCTGCTGTAAAAGCATTAATTTTGCTGTAAAAAAGGCAATTTAAATTAAAAAACAAGCTTAGTTGCAGGGATTTTCCCTTGAAAGGAAGGACTCTATTAGCATCCACAGAAAAATCCAACAGCTGCAGTAGGAAGCATTAAAAATTTTAGAAATACATCATGTCTTTGACAGCTCTGTATACTCTAGGAAGTTACATGGTGTTACAACAGGATCCTGAGGAGTTAGGGCATCAAATTTGTTACTAAAAACCATGTGTTAGCACAATGTAATTTCCCAGTCTAGACTAGCCCATAACCACTGGAAATAGAAAGACAGAAGACCATCCCGTCCATGTCTTTGCTACTGTTTGCTAAAGAAAATGTTCTAGTGTTTTGCCTTGTCTAGAATTAAAAGTTCAAGGTGAACCTTGTGAGACTATTCAATGGCCTCAAAGATCTAAGGTAAAAAATAAATTTCCTAACATTGAGCCCACATTTTCTTTTTTCTAAGTTTCATCCCAGTGTTTGTAACTATATCTCCATGTATCATACTAATCCATTTCCCCTCTTTCTTGGAGTTCATCTTTCACATATTATCTTACTCTTCCTTTGTCATCTCTTAGCCAAAATTAGTTAGCTCCTTTATTCTTTCCTTGTCAATCAGTTTCGTCAATCACTTATCATTCTGGTTGCTCTTCTCTGACCTTCCTCTGAACAATCTGTCATTAGTTTCTCTAGCAACAAAGTGCACAAAGCTGAATGCAGTTCTCCATGGATAGTCACACTAGAGCTATGCAGAAAAGTCCATGTTGTAATGCCTTTCTGTGTTGTAATGCCTTTATGTACGCAACCCCAAATCATGTTGCTTTTTTTAACACTGCAAAGACACACACACACACACACACACCCTCTGCTTTCAGCAACTCATTTTCCGAGATTTCTTCTTGAATGAGTTATGTGTATTTTGGATTACTTTTCTCCAGATGCATTAGCTGGAACTTGGCAAATTAAATCTCACTGTGATATTTTCTACCCAATTTTCTAACTTCTGTCTGGTTGTTTTGGGGTGTTTTTTTTTTTTTGCAGCTCCTCTCAATTTTCTGGATTACATTACTCTTTCTCCCATGTTTATTCAAGAAAATGTTAAAGAAGATTACTCCTAACACCAATCCATGCAGAACATCATTGGGCATCAATTCCAATACACTGTTTTTGACACTATTATGTTATTACCCTTGATCCATGCATACAACCCTCCTTGATAGCAGCAGGAGTTGTACCTACAGATCAGCATTTAAAATAACCCTTAGATTTTTGTGTTTAAATGCTCATTTAAGCAATGTCTTTGCAAGAAAGATTTTGAAGACCCTTGTCCCTCCCTTCTTCTCCCTTCTTTCTCCCCACCCATAAAGCTTTAAAGCCTAAGATGTGGTTGTGACAGTTTGCTCCTTCAAGGAGTGACCAAAAAAAGGCCTGAAACAGATCTCTTATTTACAAGATAAAAAATTAAATTCTACTGGCACAAATGTTATTAAATTTACCAATAAGAATATTCCTGCCAAAAGTGCAGGTGCCTTCATTCAGCTAGGGAATAAAAACAATACCATATTCTCTGTTTGACCAAAGAACACTAAACAACACAGCTTGACTAGAGGAAAGTTTACCACTGTGCAGAAAACCAGCCAAAGATGAATCCACCACTCCTCTTAACTCTCAGTATTTTGAGAATTTTATGTGGTTAAAGTGATGATTTGGCTTTATGATGTTTATCTGAACAGTGGTGAATTTCACCAGCTGTGAATAGCACAACTAACAGACAATTATTTAGGATCATTCCAAAGAGTGTAGTCAAAAAAGTGCTGAATAATTTCAAATAACTAATACATTTCTGCAAACCCCAGTTTGCTTGTGAATATTCATAAGCTGAAAGATTCTATTGGGCTGAAAACCTCACCTCATCTCCATAACCTCCCTTCGGCTTTCTTCATATTTGTCTTTCCACTCAGATACTTCTCTTTCTTTTGCCACAATCTATACAGAGGAAGAGGAAACAGGTTGTATGAAAATTAGATAAATCCAAAGAATTCATTAAGACAGCTAATTAGCCAGATACTAGAACTAAATTGTATTTTAATGGGTTACACAATCGCTTTTTCAGTTTAATATTCAAACTGTTTCTCAAGCTGTTGCTAGAGAAAGGCCGGAGCTACAGATTTTGTATCTAGATTTAGATTCCAATCTATATATAAAACCCAAGGAATTGTCCATTTCCAACCAAAGGCCTGCATTCAGAAGTGTGTCTATGGAAACCAATTCAGACTTTCACCAGCTCTTTTGAAAGGTGGCCAGTCCTGTGTTAAAATTTATGCTCATCCCTAATTACCCTTAGATAATTTTCACAGTGCTATTCTATTCCTCTGTAGATGGAGTGCCCTTATATCTGATTTCACAAGGGATCAAATTTTCAAACTCTTATGTAGGTGTTGAGTGATGCCTTCAGGATCTGTCTGAAGAAAGGTTCTACTTTTCTGCATGTATGTCTGAATTGAGTAATCACAGAATCATAATATTCATAACCTATGTTCCTCCTTGTCCCTCCCCCTCCTGCTATATGTTATAGCCACACAGTTTCTATTTTTCTAACATTTCATTGCATCATCTTATCAGGCAGGGCCAGGCTTTCTTGTTTTCTCTAGAGCACCATGTAGGCACTATAAAATAATAAAAAAGCAGAACCTCATAACATTTATTCTAAAAATAACATTCCATTGTTCAAGTTGCACAGATTGCAGGTAAGTGCATAGTGCTATGTAAAATAAATAATACAAGTTTCCATATACTGGGTCTGATCTCATCTACATCAAGCAAATAAAACTTACTCCCATTTTAAGTGCCTTTTGAACTGCCAGATCAGTAAATGAGAATCAGGTCCACAGTTTTCAGTACAGACTATGTCAAGCTCAGGGGAATGGCTTTTGAGAAAACTAGAAAGAAGTAAGCTGCCAACAGAAGATACTTATTTCCAGACCCTAAAAATAGTTACCTCCTCTCTGGCAATTCGTAGTGCAGAATCCAAATCTTGTTGTTGGTAGAGACGACCTGAGGTATTTTCTGCCTCAGAAGTACTGATTCGGGAATACAGAGTACTTTTCGAGATGGAAACATCTGCTGGGATAGCAGGCTCTTTCTGTATTTTTTTTTTTAATAAAAAAAAATTGAGCATCATTATTTATGGGTTTACTAATAGTTCAGCTGGCTTTTTAGTGGGACAAATGAAACAATGAGGAAATGTGACCTTTACAATGAATGGAAAACAAAGTGTCAATATGTTAACATTTACCATTTTGTTTTAATACAGAAAGCAATAAAGATAATTCTGGGAAATCTAACATTCTGAAGCCATGATCAGAACTTCTCAAAACTATTCTACACCTGGGGGGGGAGGGGGAGGGGGAATATCCAGCAATAAGAGCATCTGAGCGAAGAACACAAGAAAAAAAAACTGAAGTAGTCATCATTGAAATTTCAGGTCACACAGTATTTAAAATTACAGGAAAAGATATGCTAAAAGACACTGTACCTCACCCCAGTTCTGACCAAAGTATCATACTCTATAGATAGTAGTAGAGTACTTCAATATTGGTGATGCTATTTCTCCACCTATATTTAACATTCAAGTACTCTATGAAAGATAAATAAGTTAAATCCAGTTTTATTTCTTAAAGGCCAGTTTTACTCATCCTACTCACATGAATAGTTCAGATCAGGTCAAAAGGACTACTTGACTGAGGAAGACAAACACAGTCTGGCTCAAAGGTACAAATAAAATGAGAAATGGGAAAAATGGGAAGAGATCTAAAAAAACTACTCTGCAAAAGTTATATGCATTATCTTGCAAATAATACAGTAAACCTAACCAATGCAGGATACCATACATTCAGGGCTAGCCACAGCAAAAAATTATAAAGATTAGGAGAAAGAATTAGGATAAAATAAATAATCACTAAAAATAAATAATCACTGTTTTAAAGAAATACATGTGAAGGGTGAAAATTGCACAAGAATTGTTTCATATATGGAAGAAGAGGGCAGTGAAAGAGATGGTCCAATATAGGAAATTTATTGTTGGAAATAACAGCATTTTTATGCAATGCTGTACAGTATTTCAAAATTTTTTGATGTATCCTCACAATGCTTTAGGGAAGTAATAACATCTTCACTTTATAGATGGGAAACGAGGCACTAGAGACTGATGAGCAGGCTTGATATTCGTGCAAAGTCAGTAGAAACAACCACTCAGATCAGAGAGCATTTCATGTCTACTATGTGTTAATGTACATGACTACATAAAGTCCATAGAAATGAAAAATCAGGCCCTACATGACTTGTACAATGTCACAAGGGAAGTCCACAGCAATGTTTAATACTGAACCCAAGTGTTCTCATTCCCAGTCCAATGTTTTAACTAAAATGTAATATCCTTGTTTAAGATGGTAATATCCTTGTTTAGAAGGGTCTAGGGACTAAAGACCTATACATTCTAACAAGTCTCAAATATGCATATGAAAAATGGTTTAGCCTTGTTCAAATCTAGTTTAATGGGTTAGTCAGTTTAAATTACCATTACGGACTATTAAAAATAAACAAAAGCAAACCAAAAACACCATTTCCACATGCACACTCTTTTAGTCAGTAGATGAGACTTTGCAGTAAAGGGGACTTTAGTAAGATACAAAATTCTTAAGAAAAAAGAACTGATGCTCAAGAATCTTTTTGAGCTGTGACATATAATACTAGGAAAAACGGGACAAACTTCTGTTAAAGAAAGGTCAGGTATCAGGGAGCTTTAGCTTAACTGTTTACACAGAACTGCTAATGTGTTAATTAAAATATTAAAAGGTGAAAACAGACGCAACTTGCTTTATCTAATAAGTAGCCATGCAGACCAAAGTTTCATGGATAGGACTGAAGATGCTGACATAACTTGTGACATTCAATTAATAGTATATCTCCAAAATACTGCATGTGACAGCTATGGGATTCCATGCCTTTGGCTTCCTTAGGATTTGCCTTTATTGCTACTACTTTGTTTTGGGTATTCATAGTGCTTTTGGGGTTGTTAGTACAGATTGAACCTCTGTGGTCCAGGACTCTCTGGTGTGGCAATATCCATGGTCAGGCACAACCATGGCTGTTGCTAGTGGCTGGGAACTCAGCTAGTCTGGCAGCAGGCAGCCTGCAGGGACAGTGTCCTGGGAGCAGAGAGCCAATCCAGCAGGCTGGCGGCTGCGGCAGGGGTAAGCAGGGAACCCCACCAGCCAGGAGGTGAGCAGCACTGGCCAGGACCATGGAGGCACTGCTGGCCAGGACCGTGAAGCCCCAGCAGCCGGGAGTGGAGCTCTGCCCACCAGGGACAGCAAACAGAAGGTGAACCCCTATGGCCAGAGGTGTAGAGCTACCACTGCCAGCTGGGGGGCAGGGAGGCCTGGCGATCGGAAGAGAAGCTCCGCCGGGCAGAGGTATGGAGCCACTGTGGCCAGGGGCAAGGAGCTGCTGCTGGATGGGGGAAGGGAACCCCGGTAGCTGGAGGGGGGATGCTGCCCAGAGTGGAGCCCTGCCAGTGGGATGGGGGCAGGGCACTGGCTGGGCCAGTGGTCAGAAGGGGAGGCCCAGGAGAGCCTGAGGCCTGAACACCCCGATCTGGCAAACTCCCTCCTTCAGGACCACTCAGGTCCTGAGGGTGCTGGACCAGGGAGGTCCAACCAAGTTGTATTTGATCCTGTATGTTCAAAGCAAAATTCGAATAAATGTACAAAGTGCAGATGAATTTAAGATCCTACTTACTTTATCCAATAAGTTAAAATGGCTCACTAAAGTATTTGGCCTATTAACATCCCTGCCAATCAGGTATTACTCTCATTTTTACCAACTCGGAAACAGAGAAAGTGAAATGACTTTCCCAAAGACACATAGTCCACAGTATAACCATCCCATGCTGTGTTCATCCATAAACATATGGAGCTGCTTCCTTTCCTTACAAATGTATATTGAACCATTCAAGTATAGTTTGTTCCTAAGTATACCTCACTCTGCAATATGGTTGTCTCGTTTTTAATATTATAGCATATGGCTATTTTATTTCTATAATTTCTATGGTGCTTGTTACAGTTGTTTTCCATCTGTTAGGGTCAGGTGAAAAATTTATAGCAAATACAGTTCAATATTTTTCTTATATTACTGTTCCAGAATGATCCCAAAGCGGAATGCAATGTTCTCTTATAAATTATTGCTGTTATGACCACTAATAATACCAGCTCTGTACCTCATTTGTTGCATTAGACTATATTTGACACAAGTGATATGGCATGTCCCTGTTCTGATGGAATAAGTGTACTCTTACTATTATGTTTCCACTATGAATATATACTTTTCTGAATTTAAAGTTTGTTTTCTAGGATTATACAATATTTGCCCAGATTCATTCTCCCAGCAAACATTCCCAGCAGTTCATTTGCTTGCTAGAATATTCATAGAAAACAAAATCAAACGTGGACACAGATACACTAACAAGATCACTGAAGAATTTGAATGAACATTTGAACAATCTTTTCCCCAGCTCTGCTATTCACAGAGGAATCATGTATTATGGTCATCAAGACTAACAGCGTACACTTTATAATGAAAGCCAATGGAAATGGGGAGAATTTACAGCAAACTGATCAGTTATGTTTATGACCAGCCTACAAGTGCCATGCAGGGGTGGGGGGGGAGAGAAAGTCATATTAACAAACCTAAAAGTTACTATTAAAATGGAACAAGGAGTTTCGGCACCAACATTTTTGACAATCAAACACTGGTTTTCTTTTTTGAAAAACAGTATTTCATATGGTTGAAAAACAGAATTTCATATGGTAGTGTCCACCTTTGCTTTACAAGTTCCTGATGCACTTGACAGCTTTGTCAAAAGAAAGAAACAATACTGAACTGCAGAAACTCAGACTTCGGATCAACATTTTCCCCAGATGCTCAGCTAGGGCACATCTACAATAGAGGGGAAGGTCGACTTAAGATATGCAACTCCAGCTATGTTAATTATGTAGCTGGAGCTGACCTTTCTTAAATCACCATCCACACAGCAGGAGATCGACGGGAGCTAACACTCCCATTGGCTTCCCTTACTCCTCGTGTGGAGCAGGAGAACTGGTGCTGATGGGGGGGGCCCTCTCAGTTTGAATTAGCGGCTCTTCACTAGACTCGCTAAATTGAACCCACAAGATCAACTGTGGCAGCGTCAATCTTTCGTGTAGTGTAGACATGGCCCTATGGTCTTGGATATCTGCAAAATTCATGAAGGATTGTCCTGTTTCACAGAAACTCAATGTTATGCAATGGAATAACAGGTAGAAGAGGTGCAACACTAAAGAACCAGGACTGTACCTGATCTGCAGCAAAATGTAATATCACTAAAGTGGTTTGGGATATGTTAATTACAGAGAATGCAATGATGGGGATGTAAGTTATTTCTCAAATAGCTCATTTATGCTTAGAAACAAGCACATTAATAACAAAATAATTTTTTTCAAGGTTCTCTTAAACCAGAGCAATCCAGATATAAAAAGAACTCCCTATATCATTTGTACTAACTACAGCATGATCAATGAGATTGTGCTATACAAAAACCTTGCAGCACTTCACAGAGTTCCCAGAGCTCCACTTCACAGAAGTCATCAGCTTCATCCGTCATACACAATATTTCAAATTCTGATACATCATCACCTGACATCAACTCATGTCTGTTGCTAAAACTTATAAAACCAGTCCTTCTGTGTAAACAAAAATGCCACACTGCACAAGAATTTGGGTAACAGAATACATAGCCATGATGAATAATTATTCCTTTTCAATGAACCATCTGTTACTCTCCTTTCTGATCCATATTTCAAACCTCCATTTTACATTATGTACTACGTTTCCATGGCTTTCCTGCTGAATGATAGTTCACATTTCAGATCATTCCCATGACACACTCTCTCTCTTGCTCATGCCCCATATACAATAATCAACTGTGGGTCCACTACAAATCCCCAAATTGCATGTACTCACATGTTTTATATCGGAACTCACTCAGACTATTGTAGGTATAACTCTGTTTTCACAGCAAACTACTCTTTCCTCCTTTCAGACTAGTGCTATAGTGCAGCATCCTGCCCTGTGATTTAAAGCTCAACTTTGTATTCATGCCAGGACTACAGTAGTGGAAGATCACACGTTCATTAGGACAGAAAACTAGTGTAAGGACTAGATTCTATTGCTGGTGTGATGCAAAGCAGCCAAAGCCCAAGGCTAGAATCTGGTTCATGATTCTTATTTTTGGAAGTTTCACTTTAATTAATACTGATGAGATATTCACATGCACACAGAGGTTCACATGTAATTTTCCTAAAAGAGATTTTTTTTTTAAAAAGAGGGATTTTTTTTTCTAAGTCTACTTGTTACCTTAGGTATTGATGGAATTGTGACCCTGTCCTTCGCTTCTGTCTACACTGAAATACAGGACAAACCAGTCTGTGAAACACCTACCTTTAAAGTTCACCCATATGCTTTATATGTAATAATTTAATAATTTAGCCCTTTGGACATTAGTCTTGATTCATAATTATTGCAATAGCGTCAGTAGTTCTGTAGAGCCTTGAAACCACAAAGCAGGCTGCTGCACTAGGGATGTTAAATTTAGTTTAATCAACTAATTGACTAGTTGATAAGTGGGGGAGCGCAGTGGCTCTTAATACATTTCAAAGGCTAAAGTGCAGCAGGATGGACCCAGTGTAAGCTGGGACAGCTGATTCCCGGCTCGCGCCAGGTGCTCCCCGGTGTGTATCAGCCTTTTAAATGTATTAAGAGCTGACTCTTAATACAGTTAAAAGGCTGGTGTGCAGCAGGGGGTACCCAGCGCGAACTGGGAATCATCTGTCCCAGCTTGCATGGGGTCCCCCCTCTGCGCTTCTGATTCAGTGCCGCACTCCCAGCACTGTTAGCTGCTCCCCTCACAGAGGTGGTTTACACACAGCTATGGGAGCACGCTCGCCCAGCTCTTTCAGTTTAAAGGGCTGCCATGGCTGAGTAAAAAAAAAATCTCTACATGCCTTATGGTTTGAGTAAGATATGAGCTTGCTTTTGTATAGACATAGGCAAAGGGGATTTGCCAAATAATTATTCTATAGCATTATGATTAGTGAAGAGGAATCTTTTTGTCCTTCTCAATTCACCTTCTCGCATATCACTGTCCTATAAAAACAGAGTAGGGATGTGAAAGGTGAATTGGTTCCACTGAACTCTAAAATTGTCCTGCCTGCTGGAATTATCCAATTCAATTTATATAGGCAAGACCATTACTAGTACTTGGAATATTATCTTGCAAACCAATTTCATACAGCACCTCATGTGTTGCAAAATAGAGTAACAGATACCTTTTCAGATTTAAATTTTCCTTTTTTTAAAGGCTCAGAAAATGACAATTTGACAAATAAAACTACAGTATTTACATTAAAATGGTTCTGTCTGTACTATGAATTCAGCACCTAACAACAGTACCAGCAGCACTAATAAGGTAAACATTTAATTAAGGTAATTACAAGTACAGGGATTTATAAATCACTGACCCTCACACAGAAGGATTAAATTCTGTAGGGGAATTAATCTTACATATGGGTCACTGAAATCTTAGTGTAAGTAAATGGAAAGCATATACATTTCCTTTGTCCAGTATCTCTTCTAGAATTCAGATATTTAATTAGGAATGTGACACGATACACCTCAATTTACCAACTACACTAATACTGTCACACAAAAGAATTAAAAGTAAACAAAGATATGCATGGGCACTGAAATGAAATGGAAGAAATTTACTATAATGTTTACATAGAAGTATCGACTTCTCTGGGCTGAGACCTGGCTTTGCTTTCACAACAATATTTTTGCACTCACAAATGTACTTTGGGGCAAAAAGTAGAATCATCACGTTTTAACTACATGATGTGTGCTTCCACTCAAATTAAACTGTGCACCCAAAAATGCGGGCCTAGATTTTGCAAGCACAACTGTGCCAGAAAAAAGGAAAGTTCTTGTCCAAAAACTTACACCCCTTAACGTTTTGCTACCTCTGTCCACTAAAACAATTATGTATATTTTGTCTCTTCCTGCCATCACCCTTTTGCTTTCTTTAATTTACACTTGAGAAGTGCTTATTTCAACATCATAGCTTTACATGTTATCTCAGCGCTTTGAGTGGATGACATGGACTCTTCTTCAGACCGGTCCTGCCGACACAAAAAATGGGTGTTGGATACCTATGTCTGTTCAACAGTCATAGATTTTTTTTGTCCAAGCAGCAGCCAGCCATCTTAGCACTGGGTAAGCTGGGTAAGCCATGTTTGCGAGTAATAGTTCTTTTTCTTCTAGGCTATGTCTACACTCTGCCTGTTTTGCGCAAGATATATGCAAATGAGGTGAAGCATGGAATATCGCTGTGCCTCATTTGCATAAGTAACGAGGCTCCGTTTTTGCACAAGAGGCTTTTGCGCAAAAAGGAGCTGTCTACCCGGCTCCTTTTTGCATACCACCCCCCCATCTTATGCAAGAGCCATTCTTCCTGAAAAAAATGTGGAAGAACAGCTCTTGTGCAACAGGGGGTTTTTGTGCAAAAATGGAGCCTCATTAATTATGCAAATGAGGCACAGTGATATTCCATGCTTCACCTGATCTGCATATTTCTTGCACAAAACGGGTGCAGTGTAGACATAGCCCTACTGTTTTCACTCTTAGGTTTTAGTTGTATCTGAGAAGACTTTGTCTGCACTGTTTACATCTTTGGAAGAATAAGTCTCCTGTTGCTGAAGTCAACAACAAAACTCCCACTCATTTCAGGGGGTAAGGATCAGACCCAACGTCTCTTGCTGTCACAAAAGCCCCTCTTCATCTGAATGAAACGGACTAATTCCTACGGCCCCACAATGTTATGACTCAAGTGTTATCATTTTTAGATTAGCAATTAGTGCTTGAGTTTTTGATTTAGATGTAACTTAACAATCACTATAAAAGGTAGTTTTATTTTTATTAAATGCAAGTTTTTACTCCTGTATGCACAACAATTACAAATATATTTATACCATATTGAGAAAATAACTAGTGACTTTCAGAAAGTGTTCATGCCAGACAGTATCCTATGTCTATCCTCTGTATGTTCTGGCTTTAAGTTACTGCAGTCATCTGGTATATCCTATTATACTTAATCCACACTGAGTCCATCAGCCACTATAAGATGAGTGTTAGTCACAAGGGTTATCATCATGGGCTAATTTGATTTTAGCAACATCCACTTAAAGACTAAAGTTAACCAAGGACAAAAGTCCTTCCCAACCTAACATGACATCTATATCATGCAGTGTATCATTACATTACTATAGATGGATATAAAAACACAAATTGTTCAGGATCGCAGAGCACTAAGACTAATTGCAAGTATTTTACTCCAACTGAGAAAATGCCATTTCCTATTTATTCCTTCTTTTTCTAATGAGAAAGTTAGGCCCAAGCATACTATCATGCAAGGCAACAGCAAAGTTTCCCACTGCCTTCACTCAAAACAGGAGTCTACTTACTTAGACACCATCATATTTCCAAAAGGATGGAATTACTTCCTATCATTTTATATCATTCAATTATACTACATCACCATGCTACCTGGGCAGCGGCAGCCAAGCCCCCAACTCTAGCTGCAAGGGGAGTGGGGCTGGTGGGCTGCCCACCCTAGACCCCCACCATGTGAGGCCACTGCCCAGCTGCCCACCACACGGCTGCCCTGGACTCAGGCTGTGCAGCGCCAGCCACCTACCCCAGACCCCAACCATATAGCAACCCCGGATACCCACATGTGGTCGCCCCAGATCCCTGCCATGTGCGGCCAGGCAGCAGCCCTGGAGCTTGCCAAGCTGGGCAGCAGCTTTGGACCCAGCAACTTAGACCCCATGGGGCTGATCAGGAGCCCCTGGCCCACCTGAAGCTGACCAAGAACTCCAAATCCCTCACACCACAGGGCCAGCCCTGATAGCAGCCACAGAACCCAGAGTCCAGAGTTTGCAGTAGCCCTGGATCCCCAACTCTATGGGCTAGTTGGCCGAACTTGTGGGGTGGGCTAACAGTCCCAGACCCATGACCTGAGGGGCTGGCCAGCCGTTCTGCAGCAGGGCAGCCCAGATGCCACCGTGTGGGCCAGCGAGGAACATGTACCCCATCATACAAGGCAACCGGGGAACCAGACCCTGCTATGCAGGCTGGCCTTCAGCTTGCAGCTGAGATGGGCTGCAACCGTGTGTGCTAACTGGGCTGGAGGTTTAGGCCCCTGCACTAAATGAAATAGCCATTAGTCTTTAAGAGTTGCATCACAGGCCACTATTTACCAACATATGCTAAACTCTCCCACTTATTCTAATTGGCCACCAGTTTATCCATAAAAGTATAATACACTCTCAAAAGAGACCTACCTTTATGAACCAACTAGTTTATTATGACTGGTTAAAGCACAGATCAAGCCTAATCTCTGAGCCAATCAAACTGCAGTGATGGTGCCGTGCACAGCTGCCACGCACAGCTGCCACAAATATTAAAGGAATTATCTGGGACCCTCCCACTGACTATTTATTCATCATTTAGTGTAAGAAAAGAAAAGCCACTGGAGAATGACAAGGCAGATTAACATTCTCCTGTTATGGAAATAAATGTCTCATGTTAGCAGGACACCGCTGTCGATTCAGTTGATACTATAGTTGAACCATACCATTGAAGTACAACTCCTGAGGTTGCTGTAAGCTCTTATTAAAAGCACCATAAAGGGCTTCCTAGACTGGCACTCTATGGCTACGTCTAGACTGCAGGCTTTTTGTGCAAGAAGCTTTTGTCAGAAGAGATCTTCCGCAAAAACTTCTTACACAAGAGAGCATCCACACTGCAAAAGTGCATTGAAAAAGCGATGCGCTTTTGCAAAAGAGAGCGTCCACACTGCATAGACACTCTCTTGAAAGAAAGCACTGATTGGTATGCACAGAATGGCCACCAGGGCACCTGTGCTTTTTCCTCTTTCCACGCAAAAAATCCCTGTTCCCTGTCCACACGTGCCTTTTTGCAAAAGAACTCTTTAGCAAAAAGGTGTTCTTCCTCGTAGAAAGAGGAATACCAATTGCACAAAAACCCCTCTGATCTTTTGATTCTCTTGCGCAAAAACGCGCTTGAGGTGTGGACACGCCGCGAGTTTTTGCAGAAAAACAGCTGTTTTTCAGCAAAAAAACCTGTAGTGTAGACATAGCCTCTTTGTACTAAACATCAAAGACACTACAACAGAGCTAACACTTCAGGCTAGTTTCAAATACAAGGGAAACCACATGCATCACTGGAGCAGTGTTACTCTGATGATGCATCACACTGACATGGCACTAGCCAGCATGCTGTAGGAGTATCAATACAGAAAATCTTTAGATCTTAATGAACAAAGAGGATTTATGTTGGGGAGGCTCTTTCCCTTGAGAGACCCTAAGATCATTCATAACCATTTGAATCCCATTCTTCAGAAGCCTGAAGTGTGAGTAGATTGAACTTTTTAAGTTTTTGGGTCAAGTCATTAGATTTCAGGCTTAAAGGAGCCATAAAAGGCAAATTGCACCACGAGCCAGAATTTGTAATTCTCTATTCACAAAACTATCAACTTATTTATTTTGCCAACAAATACTTGAAACCAAATCTGGATCTCAAATACAAACACATGATCATCTAAAAGGCAGAATTTTGGCTACCCCCCGTTTTATTTAACTGCCTTTTGCCTCTAGGCCTTCAGTTAACTTTAGAAGTAGAACTGTTCTGCGAGTGGAGCAGGTGACAGCATTTTTGTGTAGAGTAAGGCTATCAGCATGCTCTTTGGTGTCATATGCGGAGGTGCACACAGCTTCAAACATCACTCAGAGAGGCTTAGTTACCTTGATGTTAAAGAAAAAGCAGCACTCTGGTTCTTAATCTGTGCACACACACACATATTGCAGGCATAAAACAGATACCTCGGAATCTAAGGAGGAGAAAGAAGACAGGGTAATCTGTCTGGCTAGCGTCAGAGCTTCTATCCTCATTGCAGCAAACTCTAACTCCTCCTGTCAGATGATTTTAAGTAATCCACAGGAAAAAAAAATGTATTAAAGAACACGATGTAAATGTTTTACACACTCAGAGAATGAATGTTTAATGCATCATGATAATTTTTGGATAACACACATTCAGTGTTCCTTTCATGATGAAAACATCAGCAGAACACTAAGGCAAGTTTTCAGATAGTTGTGAGACAGTTATATCTAGAAACTTTTTCAGAAGAAAATAACTGTTAATTTTTTGGCTGGGATATCAGTTTTCAGATATTTGTTTGATACATTAATTGTTTTTCCATTTCATTATTGACTGCATGTTGATTTATGATTGCCATCATTTTTGATTCAGCATTACTCCACAAGGGAAGCGAGATCAAATTACAGCTTAGACACAATGAGAAAAACAATAGGTAACTCTCATTTTAACTCGGTCTGGCACCAATGTAACTCCACCGACATTCATGGGATTACTCCGGATTTACCCTGGTGGACCTGAGAGAAGAATTGGACCCTACATCTCTGAAACTATTTCTGTGCTTACTGGTCTACCAAAGTAAAGCATATTCAGTCAAGTTAATGCTCCATATTTAATATGTGCACATAGTTAATGAGATCATCCACATGAGACTGTTCGGCAGTATTCAAACACTAAGAAACTAACTTATTTGTTATGAGAGTTAAATTCAAATCTCACTATTTCTGAAAGGTTTCTCAAAGGCAAAAGGAACTTTGAAGAGGGCCCAAATTTTTCTTTAACTTTTTTTAAGAGCGGGAAATGTGTTTTCTACTGGTGTTTAGACAAACTGAAGAAAGGAACACTGGTATTTACATTTCTGCTACAAACCTGAAGTTTCTGAGCAAATACTGGGGGGTTCTTTTCTGCTAAGTCAGGTTCTAGATATTCAAGTTGATCACATATGGATGTCTGATGAGATATCCTATTGAGAAGAGCATCAGCAGAGATAAAGGAGTCCACAGGAGTTGTCTGAAGGGTAAGGAGGATATAGAACAAATAAAAGAAGCTGCCAAAAGTGGCTCAGGCTGAAAATCATGTATTTGCTTCAAACATTTGTTTACTGCCTTCAGTAATATTTTCTGACACGCATACATACCCAATCAGAAATAAATGTAATGAGAGTCAGTTATAAATTAAAAAATTGAGAATGAAGAATGAAATAAATTGTGTTAAAGCCCCTAAAGCAATGGTTCTCAAACTGTGGCCCAGGGTACTCTTAGGTACTTCTATGACAATTGTCAGTCAGGGTATGTCTACACTACAGAGTTTTGTCAGAAAAACAGCCATTTTTCTGACAAAACTTGAGGAATGTCCACATTGCAATTGCATTCTTCCACAAGAAAATCGAACGAACAGAGGGCAAAAAGGTGTGTGTAGATGGGGAAGGAGGAGTTTTTTCGGAAGAAGAGGAAAGAGGAAAAAGCATAGGTGCCCTGGTGGCCACTGCATCCATAGCAATCACAGCTTACACTCAGTCTGGACACTCTCTTTCAAAAAAGCAGATCACTTTTTCAATGCACTTTTGCAGTGTGGACACTCTTTCGGAAGAAGTTTTTTTGGAAGATCTCTTCCAAAAAAAAGCTTCTTCTGAAAGAAGTCTATCGTCGAGACGTAGCCTCACTCTTCTGTCTTACAGTCACCATGGTTTGTTTGTCTTAGCAATTAAACTCCCTGTAAATTGTAGCTTTGTCCAGGATTCTCATAGGAGATTCAGAGGTTTCATTGATCAACTAAATGAAAATGAACCCTGAACAACTTTTTGCACTGATTACAATGTGTCTATTTGGTCCTTTGGTGTAAATTCAACAATGATCAATTTTGCAAGTGCCATCCAAATCAGTGAAGTATCAAACCCACAGGAGGTCAGAATCACAGTGTTCACCTGTTGAGATTAGCGCAACGGAAGCTCTCCTCAGTGAGCAGAGTCTTCAGGCTAATAAATGTGAATTGCTTTACCAAAGATAGGAACACAATGTACAGAGATGTAACTAACCAACTATGCCTGCTGAATTTGTAAAATGAGCGGATTTTAACTTTGTCTCTTTAACACTGTCACTTTTCCTCTGGTCACCAAGTACTGCAGAGTAGCGATGTAATAGTATAGTCCCGCGTTTCTCAAACTGTGGGTCCCAACCGCCCCAGGGGGTCACGAGCAACTTAGAGGGGGGGTCGTGGTATCACAAAGTTTGAGAACTCCTGGTATAGTCGATTAACCGATAAGCAAAAGCTTATAGGTTAATGCTATAGACTACTCGCATTTCCCTTCCTCCCAGCTAGTAAATTTTTTAGCAGGCTGGCCAGCAGCCTGGCTCATTCCTGACTTGTGATGGCGCTGGGACCTATCCCACTGCGGCTCTGCATTTAAAGTGTATTAGGAGCTGGGCAGGCAGGTAGCTTGACTCAATCCTGGCTCACACCAGGTCCGGGACCTACCCCTGCGGTGGCTCTACATCTGAAGTGTATTAGGAGTCACGTGGGCAGGCAGCCACACTCATTTTCAGCTCATGCTGGGTCGGGACTCAGACGTCCCCCAGACAGCGTCTGCTGCCACCCCATGCTGCTGCCTCTTTATCAGAGGCTGCAGCACTGGGTGACAGGCAGCCAGTCCACAAGGGGAGCTTGGCTCCTCAGGAGTGAGGCCGGAATGCACTGGCTGCCAGCCCCGCCCACGGGGACTATAGAATAGTTGACTAACCAATAAGAATTAATGAGGTTACTCGACTATTCAATTAACTGATATTTAACATCCCTGCTGCAGAGCAGTTATAAAATCAAGGTTTGCTTAGGAATTCCAGGGGTCCTTAAGAGAATCTATCCAAAATATTCAGAAGTTTGAGAACCAGTGCTCTAAAGTCTAAAAGTAGCTACAGTTTGGAAGTAAGAATAAACTCTTCACACTAAGTCCACTGAGAACAGGATTGGGTTCAAAAGTGCAAGTTTCTAACAAAGTCCCTTCACTACATAATATCAAAACAGTTGCCAAGTTATCAGAGAATGAGAAATCTCTGTTCATCATCCACTAATGCTGAAGAACTTCACAATATGTATGCTACTTTCACAAAGCAATTCTTCTGTATATATTCATACAACCGCTCCCTCCCCTGAGAAAATGTGGGCACAGCCTATATATCTATGTATCTACATGTGTCAGGTTAAAACATAACAAACCACTTCATAACAAGTAAGCTAATGAGAGTGTCTGCCTGTGGAACTGATCACAAAAAAACATTTGAGCTAAGGTAAGAACTAGGAATGTAACATCCTGTTTAACCAGTTAACTACTAGTTAAACATAATGTTTAACCAGTTAACTGCTTAAATGGAGCCAGGCGGGAGGCCAGCCAGGCTGAAGCAGCCCCTCCAATGCAAGCAGGGGCTTTCTCTGGCCTGGCTGGAGTGCACCCCCATCCTTCCGGCCGGGCTGGGCACAAGTTAACTGGTAAGCATCACCTGAGAAGGGAGATGCTTACTGATTAACCAGTTAACCATTAACATCTCTAATAAGAACTAAGGATGTAAAATTTTGATTAATTGGCTAATTGAACAGTCAGTGCAATTTGCATTGACTATTCGATTAGTCAATAAGGGCGCCTCCACCTCTGAAGTGTATCAACAACCCCAGGGCTGTTGCTACACTTCAAAGATGAAAGCGCTGCGGGGAGCACGGGGCCAGTGGGGGAATCAAGCAGTCCTCTGCTGGCCCAGTGGTCCCAGCAGCATTTCAAAGTGGCAGCACCTCATGGAGCCCAGGGTCAGCCCTGGCCTCCATGCGGCACTGCCACCTTGAAATTCTGCAGGGGGCCTGGCATCAAGCTCCATGTGGCGTTTCAAAGTGGCAGTGCTGCCTGGAGCTCAGGGACAGTGGGAGAGTCCCCAGCTGATTCCAGGCTCCACACGGCACTGCCACTTTGAAACACTGCATGTAGCCTGGGGTGTTTCAAAGTGGCAGACCCCGGGCTCTACGCGACCCTGGGCTACACATGGCATTTCAAAGCGGCAGCACCGCATGGAGCCCAGGGTCTGGCCCCGAGCTCCATGCGGTGCTGCCACCTTAAAGCACCCCTTCCTCTTTTCTCCCACTTTGCTGCCTCTTTCTGATAGTTGACTAGTGAGTAGACTATCCAATAAGCGTTTTCTTATCGGATAGTCGACTAGTCGTTCACATCCCTAATAAGAACCAGGACAAATTTTCTCAATTTTAACAATATTCTGTTAGCTCAAAATGGGGATCAATTTCCCTCATTCATGCCCTATCAAATTCTGTTATTTCTAATGGAAATGAGGCATGTTTTTCAACAAAAGACTAAAATCCACAGAATTATTTTTGGCTCCCTGCGTTTGAGCACACGTTCTGCACTGAAACCTTCCTGATTAGTTTCATGCTCTGAAAGAGCAAATGCCCATTTTGCAAGCACAACATTGGAGGCACTTCTTAAAAGTGACCTTTCATTCGTATGATTAATTGAAAAAGCACAAAGCCAAACAAACTAAATTTCTCAGCAAGTGACCTTGATTTTTAGTTTGTTCTGTTTAAGTAGTTTCCAAGAATTCAGGGTTCACTTCATTAGGAGTTTTCATATTCTCACTCCAGAAATTTTAATCTAGCTCTGAACATGTTATAATTGCATACTCTGTATCTTCTCCTCTCTCAACACAGGGGAAGATTGCTTTTTTGGGAGAATGTTTCCATCACACTTCTTATACATTACTTACTATTTCAGTGGCATCTGAAACTGTTCCTAAGCTCATGGGCTCCAGTTCTTTCTGTTTTGATTTGTCTGGTGGCTGTATGCGTGTCTCTTGGCTGGCAGTTAGAATTCGGGAAGCTGGGTGCTGCATTTTCATTCCAGAGGATAGCTGGGCTTCAGTTTCCTCAAAACTTGATCTGTGAGAAGATAGATAGCATATAGATTTTCAGGGTAGGCTAGGAGCCAAGTCTCTGCTAAAACCACAGCAAATGATCTTCAGTTAAACCATCACGTTCTCATCTTTACAGGCGCTTGATACATAAGGATAATTGGCATAAGGCTGAATTATAGCAATGCATCTTGCAAAATTTTGAGAAATGTTTTCAGAGTAATACCCAAAAGAAAACTGGGTAAACTCAGTATTATTGGAGATCAGTGAGTGCATGCACAACCTACATATTTCTTTTCCCTCATTTCTCACTTCTACATGAATCTATCAAATGACAATTTTGTTAGATAGCAACAAATGTTACTATATCATTTAAAATGAATTAATTGTTTAGGAAACTAAGTTTAGGGTTTTCAGGACATTTTCTATGTACTGAAATGAAACTGCTCTTTCTATTTAAGAAAAAACGATAAGTAGTCAATCATAATCTAGATTGAAGACAGCCTACTCTTCACTGCAGACTGTAAAGTAATTGGCAAGACTGAAACAGAAATATATGTCCTGATTTTCCACTCCATTACACCATTGACTGGTGTAATAAGAGACAGTTGGACTTTACATGTTTTATTGATATAGAGCTCTGTTTCAGAAGAAAACAGACAAAAATTAAAGCACACAGCAAAATCACTGCCTAACTGGAAATAACTTTAGTGTTATCCTTTTCCTAAAAATCCTTTCATTATTAAATGGGTTTTGTTTGTTTCACTTTTGTTTTCCTTTTTGCAGTGATGTACCCTGAACATGGAGTTGTAGAATCAGATAGTCTGACTGGAGGAGATTTGACTGGACTTCCCTGCTGTGCGTCAAATACAAGGTACAAAGATTGTTTCTTCGGGATGCTATCATCTTGCTGTCAAAAGAAAAGGAAATAATTATCAACCAACTTTCCATTCTCCATTAGGGTTAATTCATTGCCTCAAGTGCCCCACTGACAGAAATTCCACTTCTTTTTTTGGAGCTGATAACATACATGATCTGCAGCAAAACACTCCCTATGGTGCTGAAACCTAGTGGAACTATCATCAAAAGAACAGCCTATTTTAGAAAAGCCACTGTCCACAACACCAACTGTGTAGCTTCCAATTTTTATTAGTTCCTCCACTATCATTTGGGATTAATTAGAATTCAGGTAAATCTAAATTCTGTACTTGCTCTTTCTGAATGGGTTATATGGCATTCACTTACGAAGTGTTGCCAAAAGTTAACTGGGACCTTCTTTATCATATCAGATAAAGATGTGATAAGAATCTCACACCAAGAATCTCCACAGTGACAAACTGTTTTGTTCTTATAAGCACCTTAAGGAATTCAGACATTTGAAGCTTATTAATACTGTCTAATTTATCAAGTGAATGCAAGTAAAGCCAAAAAAAAAAAAAAAAGTTGATGTTGAGTGCTGAGTTCTCATATTTTATAGTAAGTCTGTTGAAGAGAAATGCTCCTCATTTCTTTTCACAAAAGCTTTAGGCCAAGTCTACATTAAAAAGGAAGGTCCAATCAAGATACGCAACTCCAGCTACATTAATTATATAGCTGTAGTCGACGTTCCTTGTTTTGAGTTTCACTACACAGCAGGAGGTGTCAGCCTCTCTTACTCCTCACAGAAACAGAAGTACCAGCTGCCAATGGGGCATCCTCTGAGTTCATTTTAGCGAATGTTAACTAGACTCGTTAAGTCGATCTCCAGAAGATCAATTGTGGCAGTGTCAATCTTCCATTTAGAGAAGACATGGCCTTGGAGAGTTAAAGATTTCCTGCCATTGGCTGGTTACCTAAAATACAGTGCTCTGTCCTAACTGTGACTTGAAACACTGAATACCTTTAAATCTCCAGAAAGTGAAACTAAATCTTAACATTAAAAAGATGAAATAATCTATATAACCATAGGGACAATAAAGCATGTACAATTTATCTGACTACACTGACTAAAAAAACATGTGTTTACAATCTACTGTAGATGTGCAGATAATTCATGGTATAGCAGAAAACTGTCCATACAGCATAATTATAGCACTACATAATGACTGGTGTAAATAGATGGAAATGGAAATTTACCTGCAAGGAGGAGCCTATTTTCTCCATATATTCTATTTCATATGAGTTGCCATATTCCAGCTCTGTAACAGAAACAGAGAAATGTCCCCATACATAGGAGGAAAATATAATATTTGCATGTGTGAATAAAATCTTGGCAGCTCGTTGCTAAGTGTCACCAGGCCCTACAGCTTTATTATTGTTGCTTTTTCTAACAGGCCCTACAAACAAAATACATAGACACAAATGTACAATAATTTTCAGTTGTCAATCAACTGCAGCGTCATAGCACATCCGAGGGCAGAATCTGGTGCGATTCATTATGAGTTAATTTTTCTGTAAAACTCTAAGCTAATCTGTTTCCTTTGTTCAGGATTCTGTTACAGATTCCAGTAGCTTTACCAAAAACTGCAGAGTCTGGTTGACACTCCCATACATGATATCTGAAATGATGTGTCATATTACAAATCTCTGAAAATATACTAATGTAGTCTTGATAGCTATTTCCTCCGTTGAAAGAAGAAAGATTTTGTAAGATGACAAGTAATCAAATGATTATACTCATAGTAAAAAAACATGCACATTTTAATCAGGATCTATTATCATCTTGTTATTTGAGATTAAAAAAAAATGGATAAGGCATCCATATGCTCATTTTGTGGCAGATAGGACAGCAGTATATATACACTTATTTTCACATTTTAGTTATAAGGGACAGTTCAATGTATGAGTATCTACAGAGAAACCCTGCCCTAACCTTTAACAAAAATTTCTGTTGCCCTACAATTTCCCTTAATTATTCAATAAGAATTAACAAGCACTTCTTGCAAACCCTGGTCACTCAACAGTGAACAGATATAACAAATACACAAAGAAATTGCTGACAGAATAGAAGATAAATACAACATATACAGGGTTTAAGGCCTGATCATGTAAATAACATGGAGTCCTTACATGAGCAGACTCATTTAAGGCAATAGGAGAAAGCAGTTAAAAAAAAAAAAAGACTGACAGGCACAATGGATGTATCTCAGATTTTGCATCTAAATCCAGTTACCTAACACAAGGGTGATTTTTTTCCCTGAAGATAAAAATTAAGGATTCCTGTTAAATAATATTCTTTTCAAAACTATTTATTTTTATTCTGTTTTGTATTTTGCTACGTTTGTTTTATAAATCATTCCTATAGGCCTAATTCCGAAAAATCACTGAATCACATGCTTATTTCCATTTCTGTATAAAAACAACTTGTGACTGGAATTTAAGCATGTGTTTAAATACACTTTCTGAACTGGGATGACATCCTGAATATGGGCCCATGTCAGGGAGATGTCTTAATCATTTTGCAAAGTGAAAATCTCTGTGAAAACAACATTGGAGTATATATGTGCAGGTAATTACAAGTCTCTCTGGGTGTAAATAGCATGTTTATGAAAATTCACGGATTTCACAGGCCGCCCGTTTAAGAAAAATGGCTGCAAAATAGCACTAGGTGAAGTTTAGGATATTGTATCCATTAATCTTATTGCTGAAGGGAATCCTGCTATAGCAGTGTGAGTACATTGGGACATTTAGTATCCCATGGGTTGTTTTTAATGGTAGCAGGAAATCAAACAGGAGGAAAAGCCTTCCATATGAAATATATGCTTTTTTCTAGCTATCGAAAACCCACACAAATAATGACATTTAGAGTAAAATGAAAAAAAAATATAATTTAAAGATGACATTTAGGAGGAACTATTAACTACAGGGCAAAACAACATCAAATGCTTTAAAATACCTATCTCGACTTGCTATAATTTTATATATTACAGTGAAGTCTTACAAGCTAGTTCTTAAACTCTGGGAAACAATCTGTTACAAACGCTCTTTACAGCCAGGAAACACACTGTTAGCGTCCTCTGCTGCCACTGATAACAACTCTGCAGCTGCTTAATCTGCACTCTGGTAGTAATCCATAGGGTTTGATGTAGGGATGTGAAGGACTAGTTGACTCTCCAATAAGCAAATGCTTATCGGATAGCTGACATGCTAGTCGACTAGTTGCTTCCCCCATCCCCCTTGCTGCCTCTAACTGAAAGAGGCAGCAACGGGGGGGGGGGGGGGGGGAGAAGCGAAGGGAAAGGGGAAGTGGAGGAGGTACTTCAAAGCGGCAGCGCTGCTTGAAGCCTGCGGCCAGATCCTAGGCTCCATGCAGTGCTGCCACTTTGAAACACTATGTGCAGCCCGGGGCCAGGTGGAGTGTCTCCAGGCTGCACGCGGTATTTCAAAGTGGCAGCGCTTTCACCTTTGAAGTGTAGCAACAGGGCTGTTGCTACACTTCAAAGGTGGAATCGCCCTATCGATTAATCGATGCAAAAATGCATTGACTATTCGATTACTCCTTAGTTTGCTGTTTAGGTTGATGGACATTTCACCCAATTTGACATAAAAAGACAGTTTGTGGAGTGAGGTATATCAATGAGAAAAGTAACAAATAATGTGGCTCATTAAAAGATAATTCTTTCGTCTGACTGCTCTCCATGGTTTCAAACACATAATTATAATGGATGGCAAGATAGAGGGCAACTCCAGGGTATTAACAAAGTGGTATGAATGAATTTGAATATGTATGCACAGAGATAGCTCTTGGTTACAGGTGGACAGTCGCAATAATATGAAGAGGAGTAAGAAACATCTCTTGAATTACTCAGATTTCCCAAAGCAGCAGGAACAGAACTGACAGTGGAAATCATGATTATTTTAAAAGGAGGAAGCACTGTTGGTTATAATTAACATGTAATCTGAAACACTGAGCATACCACCCAGCACACTTCTGAAGCAGGAGGATTAGTTGTTCACTTTCTGTTACCAGCCTGAGAGCTGAAATGATTGTTTTAGTTCATTCATACATTATGTTGTTAGTTCAAAAAATCATTTTAGCTCACTTTTCTTTAAAATCATACAATGCAGGAATAAATAGATGTACTTTGTTATAATTTAACAACCACCAAAATGAGTGGATTATTCAGACTGAGCCATCTGAACAAAACAGCCAACAGATCCCATAAAAGCCCCAGTACCTGCATATGCCTACATAGGTGCATTTGGGTGTTCATGTGAACAGTCCCATTAAAATCAGCAGTTACCCACATGCATCAAGCTAAACACATCTATAAACTGTTTGGAGGACTGAGCCCAAGAGTCCACTTGTGCAGTCTGTAATTATACAAAACTCCTCAGATTTTGCCTTAAATTGTTTAATGATATTTTAACAGTACATTGGACAGGTGGGCAGAAATGACCAGACTATGATGATGGAAATACAGCCAACAAGATCAACAAGGATCATGATTTTGTAGCAGTAAATCATAAACCCAATCATAAACATGAAGTTGGAAATGGGTTAGTATTCATTTATGCATTCATTTATGAGATGTACCCTTAGGTAACAACCTGTAAACACTCATTCCTTTATATAGTCCCTGGGAAAGCAACATGACTACACATGAGAAATACTTAAGTGGGATATCTGGAGCCCAAATAAGTGCTATGTTAAGGAGGATCTTTATGTAACCAATAGACCGAAGGCCAGATCTGAAGCTGGGACCTTCAACACAGAAGTACAAATCTCTGTAACTTGAGTTAAAGAGCTAGAGGCCCAGCAAAACTAAAGGAAACCCTTCTACTAATTTCGGTAGATTTTGGGTTGGGTCCTAAATCCATTAGCTGGGAGGAAGAGCAGGCCACAGTCCCCTCTGTTTCAGGCACAGCAGGGAACGTGTAACACGATTTGAACAATGGGTTATACTTACAATTAAGTGTAGTGAAAAAGAAAAAATAGTGATGTGTTGCTCTGGAGTGCTGCCCTGTGTTGCTCTGGAGTGCTTCTTTGTCTTATCTTTATAAAGAAAAAACTGACTGGAGCTGAATGGTCATTTATAAGCTTACCCTCTGTAGGGGAGTTGAACTTGGTCTCGTTTACAAATGTAGATAGATCGGATGGTTGCGGGTAATCCTGTTTATCTGAATCCAGATCCACAGTCATGCAAGTCCATTTTTGACTGGTTACTGAAGAAGCCAGTTTTTCCTCATCTGTCGCATGAACTACAGTGGATATAACTGGGGGTGTTTCTGGAGTAGGTAGCGGAGTGGAGTCCTGCAGAAAATAAATGTTAACATATTAACGGAATCTACTACCTTTCAGCAGTAAGAAACATTTGTCTTAATTCTTTTGTTCATCTTTCTTTTGTTGTTTTAATGACATGCTACCTACTACAGCTCCATATAAAATACTTGAGAAAACAGACCCAGCTCTTATATGTGGCATTTGGAATTACACTAGGAATAACATTTTTCTCAATAATTACACGCTCTTTATCTGTACAATGAAACCCTTTTATAATTATCATGATTATTGCAAAGCTGTGTAGAATGAAAATCCTGACTGAAGTGTATTGAATTGTGCTAACTGCGATCCAGTTCTGTTAGCGGGTTGGGGGGGAGGGGAGGGGAGGGAGGGAGGGAGGGAGGGAAGACTTCTGCAGTCAGGGGATCCACAGGAAACTTTCTTTGATGTCTTTATTGAATACTGTTTTCATTCTACCTTTTCCTTGGCATGATTTATGGTACATGTGTAAGTTTCTAGATTCTGTTGATGCTGGTAAAAAAAGATGAGATTTTATTTGGAGCAGATGGTCATGCAGGTGAGTTCAGAAATTTTTAGGAGTTATGGCAGAAATACTTGCAGGTAGAGATCATGGCATACGCAGCACACAAAATGCAGTCTCCTAGGAATATGAGTGTGACAGTCAGGCCAACTGACTTTTAGCGCTTCTCTACACGGTGAGTTAGTGCACCGGAAGCTAGGGCAGTCTGTAGTGCAGTAGCTTCCATACTAAATATTTTGCGATGTGCTTTGAAGTACTGCTGGTTGAAACACTACACTCACAATGTAGAGTAGCCCTGACCCTTCCCTTATGGTAATGATCTCACAAAGGTCGTGAATCCTTTCCCATTCACTACAAAGTCAGCCAGTTTAAAGAGAAAGTTAGGATACAGAATATGGGAGGTGGGCTATGGTTTGAAAAGAAATACCCCGTATTAAAGCAGTGAGCATAAATCCATTATCTCATATGTGGCATGGCCTTTGTTATCTCTTCCCCCAAGAAAAGCCGCCCACTAGTGTTTTAAGATGACAAATAAACAATACTATGTCTGTTCACATACTCTCTGCAGACTAAAACACTCGCATTATTTGTTCTTTTCTTTCATCATATCATTTTATCTGTGTACTTTATATTTTTCTAGGCTAATAGGTTAGCTGAATTCTTCTGAATGCCAATATCCTAAAGGATCATTACTATACTTATATTTAGCTTAGAATTTCCCAAAGATTATTTTTGAACAGCCTAACTGGAATTCATAGGACAAATACAAGGGTTGACGTTATCTGATTACAATATGACCATATAGATCATTACACCAGCTCTGACTGGCACTGCACAAATTAATTTTAAGATTGGAGGACAAAAATTAATAAACATTACCAATGCTTACAGCTATTCAAATGTAAAAATGTTACATCAAATTTACTTTCCTTCTATAAAGAAAACTAATGATATATGTCAAAACAACAGTACTTTACCTGAGAGGGTGCATCTGAGAGGGGAGATCTTTTTGGTGACTTTTTCACCCTAAATGTATCACTAAAAATAAAGTTAAAACTGTAAATATGGCATACCAAAAAGAATCAGCAGCATATAACACATAGCAATACAAAGCTAAAGAAAATACTACCTCTGCAAGCCCTCCTGCTTTAAGACCCCCTCCATTACAAAGCAACACCACTGAAAAACATGCAAGTATTGCTTTATCATCATGCACTTTGGTACAGGACTTGGTTCCCAAAACCAATGAGATAAACTAAATAAGGGAGTTGTACTGCAGGATTGCCATATGTCTAAATCCATTCAAAAAGTCTACTGAAGTTGAATATTGATAGGGAATGAGGATTATCCAGGGATTAGGGCACTGGGATAGGACTTGGTTCAAAAGCCTCATCCCCATGTCAAGAGTTTCCTATGTGACCTTGAGAAAGTCACCAAGCTTCTTTGTGTCTCAGTTCCCCTTCTGTAAAATAGGGGTAATAGTACTTTCCTACATCACAGGGTTCTTGTAAGGATAAAAACGAAGATTGTGAAGCATACCCTCTGTATACCTATATAAAATAGGTAAGAGATAAATTTCCTTGCCACATGGCAACAAGTTTTTGATGAATGATATATGAAGGTTTGTGGCAGTATATATATTTTCATGGTATTTCAAGATGAATATATTTACTGACATAGCAATTCTGCTTCAGGTTCTTCTAAATCCCAGCACATGAACTGTCAATACAACAGTTTTGACCCTTCAAAGCATGGCATATTCCAAGCAAACACATGCAAAAGAGAATGCCCACACATTTTCATATACAGACATGTAATGTACGCTGCCTGTATTTATGTATGTATGCATTTACCAATTACAAAAGGTAAAAAGTTCCCTAAAGACAACATTCCCAACAGAAGCGTGATCTACCAGGGCTCCAGAGGCAAGCTGCCAGACCTGACCTAACTGGGTTTTGATATTAGGTGAAAAAGGCAGGGATAAAGTCTGCACAGTTTCAACTGAGTTACTCAAGAAAGTCTTAGTGGTTGAGTTTTTATGCGGTGGTAAAAATTACAGCTCAGCTCTGAACAATGAGCAACAAAAGGAGATTACAACAAAGCATATCAAATGATAGAGAATAAGTCAACACTACACCTGTATGCAAACATGACCAAAAAATACCGAACAGCTGTTTGCTGGAACAAATATTCTAAACAGGCTGTTAATTACTAAGTGCAATAATACATGACAATAATTTAGGGCTGTAAAGTGATTAAAAATTAATAATGATTAATGGCATTGTTAAATAATAATATAATACAATTTATTTAAATATTTTGGAAGTTTTCTGCATTTTCAAATACAGTAAAACTCCAGTGGTCCGGCATCCAATGGTCCAGCACTCCTGATGGTCCGGCACCATCTGGAACCCAGAAGTGCTCCAGCAGCCGGACAGTTGGAGCTGCTCTGCCCCCGGCTTCCCCAAGTCAGCCGCTGGTCAGTTTCAGCAGCGGCTGACTTGGGGACGCCTGGGGCAGAGCAGCTGGGGTGCTGCCAGGTTGGTCCCGTAGTGCCGCCCCATGGCGCTGCGGGACCAACCCGCAGCACCCCAGCTGCTCTGCCCCAGGCGTCCCCAAGTCAGCCGCTGCTGAAACTGACCAGCGGCTGACTCGGGGAAGCCGGGGGCAGAGCACCCCAGCTGCTCTGTCCCGGGCTTTCCGGAGTCAGCCACTGGTCAGTTTCAGCAGCGGCTGACTTGGGGAAGTCTGGGGCAGAGCAGCTGGGGTGCTGCCAGGTTGGTCCCGCAGTGCCGAGGGGCACATCCCCCCCATTCCACCTCAGACCCTCATAGCCCCCCCTTCCGATAGTCCGGCATATCTGATAATTCGGCACCCCCTGGGTCCTAAAGGTGCCGGATTATCGGAAGTTTACTGTATATAGATTTAGATTACAAGACAGAATAAAAATTGTACAGTGCTTCCTTTATATTTATTTTGGATTACAAATATTTACACTCTAAAAATAAAACCGTGTTTTTCAGTTTCCCTAATACAAGTACTGTGGTGCAATCTCTTCATCTGAATCTAAACTTACAAATGTAGAATTATGTGCATAAAAATAACTGTATTCAAAAACAAAAAACAATGTAAAACTTTAGAGCCTACCAAGTCCAGTCAGTCCTACTTCCTGTTCTGCCAGCTGCTCAGACAAGTAAGTTTATTTACATTTGCAGGAGATAATGCTGCCTGCTTCTCTTTACAATGTCACCTGAAAGTGAGAACAGGCATTCACATGGCACTGTTGTAGGTGATGAAACAAGTTATTTATATGACAGATTTGCTAAGGATTTGTATGTCCCTTCATGCTTCAGCCACCATTCCAGAGGACATGCATCCATGCTCACAATAGGTTCTGCTCAAAAACGGTCCAAAGCAGTGCGGACCAACGCATATTCATTTTCATCATCTGAGTCAGAGCCACCAGCAGAAGGTTGATTTTCTTTTCTGGTGGTTTAGGTTCTGTAGCTTTCACATCACAATGTTGCTCTTTTAAGGCTTCGCAAGGCATGTCAGATTCTTAAAATTTGGGTCAAGTGCTGTAGCTATCTTTAGAAATCTCACCTTCTTTGTGTTTTGTCAAATCTGCAGTGAAAATGTCCTTAAAACTGAACATGTGCTGGCTCATCATCAAAGACTACTAAACCATGAAATGTATGGCAGAATTCGGGTAAAATAGAGCAGGAGACATACAATTTTCCCCCAGGGAGTTCAGCTGCAAATTTAATTAACAATTTTTAATAAGTATCATCAGCATCGAAGTATATCCTTTGGAATAATGGCAGAAGCATGAAAGGGCATACAAATATTTATCTTATCTGGCATATAAATTTGTTATTATACCAGCTACAAAAGTTTCATGTGAACACCTGTTTCACTTTCAGGTGATATTGTAAATAAGAAGCTGGCAGCATTATGGCTTGTAAATGTAAACAAACTTTGTTCCTTAATTGATTGCCTGAACAAGAAGTAGAACTGAGTGGACTTGTAAGCTCTAAAGATTTACATTATTTTATATTTGAGTGCCGTTACGTAAGCAAAAAAATTTCTAAATTTGTACACTGCAATTTCACTATAAACAGATTGTATTACAGTACTTGTATGAGATGAATGGAAAAATAGTATTTCTTGTATTTTTTTTTATAGTGCAAGTGTTTGTAATAAAATATAAAGTGATCACCATATAGTTTGTATTCTGAGCTGTAATTTAAATCCATATATTTGAAAATGTAGACAAACGTCTAAAATATGTACTACATTTCAATTGATATACTATTTTAACTGTGTGATCAAAACTGCAATTAATCATAATTAAACTTAATAACAATTAATTTTTTAGTTAGTCACATGAGTTAACTGATGTTAGCTATCATGTAACTGAATAGCTGTGTAACTGCATCACATTTTAGCAGCTACACAACTATTCGATAGTCCCTGGAGGTGGAGTGGCAGCCAGTGCATTCCTGGCCACACTCTCGGGAGCTCCCTGCCACCCTGCACTGCTGACTCTCTATCAGAGGCAGCAGCACAGGGTGACAGGTGGGAGCCAATCTACAAGGGGAGCCACTTTAAAAAACAGCTTCCGGTGCAGACCAGCTCCCGCCTGCCACCCCATGCTGCTGCCTCTGATACAGAGGCAGTAGTGCGGGGTGGCAGCAGCCCATGTGCGCGGGGTGCCTGAGCTCCCAACAAATAGAAGCTGCTCCGTGAGATGCAGACCACCCCCCATAGAGCAGCTTCTATCTGAAGCAGGCCAAGGCTCACTGCTAACAGAGGCTACTCCGTGAGATACCTGATAGAAGCAGCAGTTCTGAGGGGGTGGGGGGGTGAGGCAGGTCTGTGGGTCCCCCCAAGCCCCGGCTTGTGACTGCCCCCCCGCCTCTGTGGGAGGCAGCAAGGGGGGCAGGTGGGTCCGCATGTATTGGCTCCCACCTGCCCCACTCACCCTCTGTGCTACTGCCTCTCTACCAGACGCAGAATTGCAGGGGTGAGGCGGAGCAGGTAAATCCAGTGCCCGTGGGGAGCTGGCTTAAAAGCCGGAGCCCCACAGGCACTGTCTCCTGCCTCCCACTCCTTTGCTGCCTCTGATACAGAAGCAGCAAGCAGGGGAGAGGGGAATGAATGTAGTTGACAGGATTAACCAATTAGCAGCCGAGAAGTTTAGGCTTATCGGTTATTCATGTAGTCGTCTACATGTTGACATCCCTATAATCAACAGCCCTACAATATTTTTTTTTCCTTTAAAAAGCACTTACAAACATTAAATAGCATTTAAGAAAGAATGGCTGTACAGTGTTGTACAGTGCAATATTCTGTTAATCAAGATAAGAAGAAAGTCTTAATGCTTTAACTGAGGGCATCATGTATATAATTTAAAAAACAGTCCTTCTACACAGGCAAACCTGATACTGACATAATAGTTCATTCACGGCCAGACAACTCACTTAAAAAATAACCTTTACATAAGCCAGTAAAATAACTATGTAAAGCTCCATGCCCAGTAATTCTTGATCATGCCGCAAAATAAAGTAAAATAAAAAGGTTTAAAAAGCCTACAAACCATTAACAAAGTATGAGGCACTTTCACCATAATAAGCACATTAGATTAAATCTACTTACAACAGAGAACATACAGACATCACATCTTCTACCATCCTAAGACAAATAAAACAAAGAAAAGAGAGACAGACAGAAGGAACTGACAAAAAGGATAAATCTGCAGACACTCTGTTAATGTGTTAGAGCAAAATCATCATTCACTTTTGATACTGTAGAAAGTTTGCACAACCTTAAAACATTTTAACGGGAAGTGTGGGTGGGGAGGTGATAATACCTAAACCAGTTTATGTTTTTAAATTCAATGTAATAATTTTCAAACACGTTTTCACTTTATAAAAACCATTTTCAAAGCAGACGCCTGCCAGTTTAATTGCTGTCAATGCTTTACTCACTCTTGCCATTTCGAGGTAGCCATTTGCTTTCTTTTCAAGATAGAGCACTTGTTAATATACAGTATGTAAAAACGTTCCCAAGAAAATTAGTCATTAGCAATTAGGTTTAAAGAAACAGGAACACTGGACGCTTTTATGACTATTGATCTATCAGTAAAAGGCAACAGAGAAAGCTCCTGGTTCGGGTATTTTCAACTACTCATAGATTGATAGATAGATAGATAAATAGATAGGATTTCTTTAAGTTCTCATATTTTTGGCTCTTAAATGAAATCACAGTATGAGTACTGGCAGTTCAAAGTGAATGCTCTGGTAACCGGGATAGTGCTATTTGAATAGCCAGGGGTAAAAAAAGGTCTTCATTCACTTCCATGCTTGTCATCTTTAATGCCATATTTTAAAGCAGGATGATCTTGAAAGCTGGCACCTTCCATATCTAAACAATATTTCTTGAAACACTCTGGATACTTCCCAACCATTGGTAGAGGGGAGAGCTGAAGTTTAACTTTAAACAGGTCACCTATTCTTTAATCATAGCTAAGCAAGCATTGAGGGAACAGCTCCTTCTCTTTGTTCAGTATCATCTCAGCAAAATGATCGGTCTCTGAACCGCAGTTAAATATTTAGACACATGACTGGAATGCAATCTGAGTGGAGCTGAAATCCATTCCAAAGTCTGTTCTTTTAATAGAGTGGTGAGTGAGTGTTTAGCATATTTACACTTTTACTCAAGGATGGCAACTCATTATTTGCAGTGCCACCCATGTGTACTTTAAAATCAAAAGCACTGTAGTGTCAGTGATGCTTAAGCTAGCGACTTGCTCCTTGGTATTCTATAGCTCTAACCTGGAAATACCATGCTCCCCTCTGCTCGAAAACACATGAATACATTTTCAAAGCGGTTTGTAGGGATTCTCTGTGAAACTCTCAATGTTAACAAAGACTCTTGGCTTTGAAAAACTATCCCTTAAAATACTAGTTATTAAAAATAAATAAATAAAATCTTAGGATATTACAGTATCAGTTTAAACTGAAGTCAAGTGATTCCTGAAATAAAGATTAGCAAGCTAAATCACTATTTAAGGTACTTCATTTTAATAGCTTCTTGTCTTCTTCTAGGAGCCCTGGAAGTATTTGTCATTGGGCTTCCCAAATGGTGCTTCTCCAGTAGTGGATCCCATTGAGTAAGCTCATGCCACGTATTCAATAAATTGCTGGACTGAGACCTTGGACACTAAAATCCCCTTTACAATGATATTTAAATATTATACTTAGAGATGCATCTTGGGCGTAACTTTTTAGTTTGGCTATTTTTGTTTAAACTTGATAGATAAATTGTTGGGGAATCCTTTGGGTTTTAGGAATATTGAGGTAAATATCGTGGCTCAGTAGACTTTCTTAAAATTTCTTGCACGTAGAATAGTGATAGAAATGTAGCCGTGTTAGTCTGGTGTAGCTGAAACAAAAAACAGGACTTTAAAGTGCTATATAGTCCTGTTTTTTGTTAAAATTTCTCGGGCCCCAACTCTGTACTCCAGGCATTTCCCAAAGTTTAAAACACATCATCAGAAAATCTGGCATCTCCCTCAAAAAACTGACGGCATTCTGCCCTACCATATAATATCCTGTAACATTGACTCAGATATTTCCTCCCTCTCACCCTAAAAAAGCAAAACACTCCCAAACATACACAAACCTAAATATGGCAAATGGTTAGAGCTAGAAACCCAACTGGTGGTCGGAAATAAAAAGCACAATTGGATATTCTCCGTCCTTCATTTCATAGCATTATGGAGTTTTACTTTTCTGTTTTACGTTTGCCTTATCTTTAGCTCTTTGATCTTTTGTTACTTTTAGTCACACATTTAAATCAAAGTGTAGTATGTTATCTTTAATTAGCAGATCCACTGTTAAGCTATAGAGGGACTTGCAGAGAGATCTTATTAGATATGGTCTCTGTTTACCTGAAATCTAAAATCTTGTGACTAAAATCTGTGGTAACTAATTGAAAGATAATTATGTCTGAGGGGGTGAGACAGCATAAAGTGCACATCAGCAAGTTAACCACATGGGAATCAGTACAGCCCGACATGAAGTTTTATTAAACAACCAGCCAACCCAGACACCCAATGTTGCAGCTAGAATCATTTCTCCCACAATTTGGCTATGGTGTAGAAATAGGAGATAAGCCTAGGGGTTTTTGATGATCTATGAATCCTTAAACTACTTTTATAGGAAAAAATGTTTTCCAAGGTTTCAGCCTCACATTAAAAAATATTAAAAAACAGGAATTCAAATGACAGGTTGGACCTCCCTGGTAAGGATGTTAAGAGGCGGGTAACTGACTAATCATGTAGTCAATACAATTTGTATCAACTACGTAATTAGTCAATAATTGAAGGTGCTCTGTTCCAGTTCGGGTCCAGTCCAGGAGCTACCTCTGCTGCAGTTGTGCAGTTTAAATATAGTAGGAGCCAGGTGGGCAGGCAGCCCGGCTCCTACTACATTTAAACTGAAGAGCTGCAGAAGGGGTTAGTCCCAGATCTGTGCAAGCCAGGACAGAGCTGGGAGCGCTGTGGCTCTGCATTTGAAATGTAGGAAGAGCCACCTGGCTCTTCCTACATTTCAAATGCAGAGCCGCAGCGGTCCCAGATCAGCGCAAACCAGCACTGCTCAATCCCAGCTCCAAGCTACCTCCACTGCAGCTCTGCATTTTAAATGTAGTAAGAGCCCATTTATTACATTTAAAATGCAGAGGCGCAGCGGTCCTGGACCGGTGCAAGTCGGGACTGCTTGGTTCCAGCTCATGCCAGGTACAGCAGCCCTTATTCGTGGCGGCCCAGGCTGGCCATGGGCAGAGGCTGCTCTGGCAGTAGCCCCTGCCTGCAGCCAGCCCGGGCCGCTGTGGACAGGGGCCCGCTTGATAGAGGCAGCAGTGGGGGCAGGGTGCAGGTGGCACCAGGGAGATGGTGCTGGGGGGAACTGGCTTTTAAACACCAGCTCCTATGGTGGGTGGGGGGCAGCGAGTAGTTGAGTACTTGCTTAAGCTTAAGCTTGACTTAAGTCAAGCTTAAGCTTATCAGGTAGTCGAGTACTTGACTACTCGCTTATGTGCCTACTCCCTAGTCTGGCACCCTTGGGACTTGACTAGTCCCAGATGAGGGATTTTGCTGCACCAGGGGAGGTTATTTTTGGCCTCCTGTTGCCAGACTTGCCCCCTACTCTGTCCTCCACTCCTTGGACTTCCCTGCTCCCTCCCACAGCTCAGCTGGGCCATGCGCCGGCTCCTGGACCCCCTGCATCTCGATGGGCTTCCAGCCCATCCACCCACCGCACTGCCAGAACTCTGATCCTGGAACATCCATGGTCCTGCTGGACCAGAGAGTTGTAGTGTGTAGAGGTGGAAGCAGTAGTAAAACTAAGAGAGTTTTTGGCTTCTGAAACACATACATAAAAAAACACTGAATGAAAAAATGGCCCCGCTGAAGCCAATGGGCACTGAAGTCAATGTGAGTTTTGCCACTGATTTCAGTGGGACCCGAATTTCATTCTCTATGTCCCAATTCCACGAAGCCTAACTCACAGGAGTACTCTTCACTTATGTGAGCAGTCCCATTAGTTTCAATAGGTTTGTGTGTGTAAGGCCTACTCATGGAAGGAAGGGTTCACAGGATCAGCCTTGTATTAGCAACAGACCAAGGAATTATTTTTTCCCATTGATGAAGTCACTGCACATCAATGAGTAACGTAACAGAAAATTTGGCACAAAAATTGTTAAAGGCTCAGTTCTACTCCCATTGAAATCAATGGGCATTCAGCACCAACTTCAGTGGGAGTAGAATTGGGGTACAGAATCCAGTTATTAATCCAGTGACCTAGTCTGGGTTAGTTTCTGTGGATTTTCACTACAAGTTATTTGGTGTTGGGTGCTTAATGACAATGACGATGAAGACGAAAGCCTACGTTTACCAAGATAAGCCATAAACATCAATCCAGTTGTCCAGTAATACATTCATCAGCACAATGTTTCCAACCTTACTGAAACCCATGAATCATAAAATAACAGTAATCAGGGTAGAGTGCAAGGAGGAGCACGTCCCAATCCAGAAGCAACTCTACCCTTTAACTTACGTTTTCAGTGGTGTCTTCTTTTTTTTTGCAGGTTTATTTAGGTTGTCTCCTTCAGCTCCGTTTGTTTCATTGCCATTGGCTGGTATCTCAAAGGAGGCTGGAGATTTAGAAGGTGAGCTGGTGATCTTTGAAGACGGCCTGAAAGAATCAATTGAATCCTCGCAGGTGTCTGGATCAAAACTGTAAGCTTCTTGCGGCAATTTAGGAGATTCTTGCATTTTTGTAGTGGAAGAGAATGGGTTAAAGTTGGGATCATCCCACTTGTCAATATCAAAAGTATAAGAACCTTTTGAAATCGGGATATCACTGGGATCAGTGAATGACTTGGTTGGTGTGGTAGGAACATTATCAAGCTTTTCCACTGTCTTTTTAGTCTTTGGCCTCCTTAGTGGCATTTTGGCACCAGATTTTTTACTTGTCTTTTTGGGTAGGGCAGTGCTTTCTTGCAGGTCTTCTCTGCTGCCCCTTTCTTCAGAATAATCAAACTCTAGTCTCACAGCTAGACCTTTGACTGGAGGATCCTCTTGTCCTCCAGTGTCAGATGGAGTCACCTTCACAGCCTCTGGTGCCGTTGTAAGAGGTTGGGTTTTTTTACTGGCAGGGGGAGAATTTTGCACTTTGCCGCCTCCGGTACTAAATGTACTATTCCCTTCAAAGTTCTCTCGCTCAAAGGGATAGGAAGTTTCAGGCTCAGCGGGGACCTCCTGTTTCTCTGCAGAAATTTGGGAAGGTTCAGTACATTCAGATTTAATTGATTCAACCTTTACTTCAGACACCAGTTTTTCTTCAGTCGGGACAAAAGCTTGTTGGGTAATGTCAGATGATTCTTGCTGTGTTTCTTTCACTGGTGGAGAGTCTGCAGATTTTTTTGCAGATTGCTTCTTCTTTAAGGAAGGTGGCCTGGGTTTCTTTGTTCGCTTAAGGGTACTAGAAGCACTACTTGAACCAGTATTGAACACATCTGCCGTTGGAACTACTGTCTCATTATTGCCAAGATAAGAAACTCCATCAAAATCACTAGCTTGCAAACTGAGGGACCGAGACAAAGTAGATCTGGAAATTGGGACCGAATCTGTGGATTTCCTTCTAACATTTACTTTAGGGTCACAATTCTTAGCTTCTGGAGTGCTAGGTTCTAAGTTATGGAAAGAATCTACCAATTCAATGTTATCAAAGTCTAAGTTGTAAGTCCCACTGCTGGCTATAGGCTTATCCTCATCAAAGACAGTAGAAAATGAATGGGAGGGAGGACGGAAAGGGCTTTCTTCAATTGATTCAACGTGCGATGCATCAATTATGGACACAGTATCAGAACAGAATCCTATGGGAACAAGGAGAAAAGTCAGTAAATGAAACACATTGTTTCATGTGCCCCAGATACTTTTCTGTTTAAACTTTTAAGTATTTTTATTATATTTTATTTAGAAAACATACCAAAAATGCAACAAAACAAAATGCAAGTGATACAACTGGACTAAATCCAAAATGAAAGGACATGCGTACCTCAGGAATATATTTAACTCATGACATAAATGCAGAAGGATGTTTGGATCCTTCTTTTTTTCTTTTGTAGTCTGGTGACACTACATTATAATATACATTTGTGAAGGTTTACATGGAGTATTTTTAGTGGCTATTTCACAGCTTGTTAGACAGATGGAACCTGAGTTAGTAGAATATGCTAAAATACGCTGCATACTGGGTAATCTTACTACCAAATACTTGCTTACCCACAATTCCCACTAGGATAATGGTTTCATACCTTTCATTTACAGAACTGTCAAAACATATTCTTTTACAGTAACTGGTATTGTAGTCCTCTAATTTGACTGAAACTTCAGTGATTTGCATATTTTTCTCACAGTTTAATGTCCCCACATTCCAGCTTGCCCATCCTTGTATGACAAGAAAAGACTGGAGGTGGGATTTTTTTCCCCCTCAAGGCTTATCAATACTACTTTTGTTTTAGCCGGGTTGCGGGGAAGAAGGAGGAGAAGAGTCAAAATTCAAAATTGATAACTCCATTTTCATATGTCTGTACATAGAGTTATTGATAACTTCAAATTTAAAAGAAATCAAAATAAAATCAAGAAAGTTGTCAATGAAAAAGTTGACTATACAAACTTTTTTGGAATTTCACTTTTCTGTTTGAAACTGTCTCACTTTACTAGATTTGTTATTAATAGTGGGGAAAAACCCTATTTGTTAAAATTCTACGACCAGAATTCTCTCTCGGGATTAAAGCATATAGATCAGTTTATGACAAGATTTTCCAAAGGGGTTAAAAGTAGTCCCATGACCTGGGACATTTAAAACTAAGCAGTTAAAGCAGAAGCAATAATATTTTAGGACACAGGCAGAGAAGGAAATGGATTAACTGACCTGGTGACAGAGATGGCAGTCTCCTGCCATTAGATTTGTTACTGGGGTCGGGAGTACAGATGTTAGTGAGTAGTCATTTACACGATTAACCAATAAGCCTGGGTTTATCGGTTAATTGTAATGACTTCATGTACCACCCCGTTCCGCTGACTCTGTATCAGAGCCAGCAAGAGAGGGGCAGGTGGGAGCTGATGTTCGGGAGAGCCAGCTTGAAAGCCGGCTTGCCACGAGCACCGGCTACTGCAAAGCCACTTCTCCCCACCCCACACTGTTGCCTCCGATAGAGAGGCAGCAGCATGGGGGGAGACAGGCAAGAGAGAGCACACGTGAGAAGCCATTTTGCCACTTGTATCAACTCCCACAAAGCTGTTTGCCCTGCCCCTAGCGCTGCTGCCTCCTACTGCCCCTCCCCCTGTGCTGCTGCCTCTAATTGAGAGGCAGCAGCATTGGGGGAGGAGGGACAGGAGGGTGCTGGTACACGCAGGAAGCAGCTTTCAAGCCAGATCCCTGTGCATATTGGCTCCCGCAGAGCCACTTGCTTCCTGCGCTGAAGCCTATCACTTTAAGAATAAACGTGCTTGTTTAGATAGAGCTATGTAGTAGCTTCATTGTGGCAATTACTCTGTTTACCATCTCTGAGGAGAACAGCAAAGCAGGGCTTCCTTAGGCAGCTTGACTTTGCTGGGGAATTTGCAGCATAGGTCAGAAGTAGTGCAGCCTGGAAATATCCCAAGCAGGAGGGAGAGAAACATGTCTCTCTACCCAAGAAAAGTGGGTGCCCTTGCTTTACCATAGAGGGAGATTACAGAGGCAGTTGCTGGGATCTGTATCAGTGCTATTAGATCTTTTTCCTTCTCTAATCTCAGTTATGTGGATTACAAGAAGATTCTGCAAATCCTGATCATCACATGTAGTCATCACAGCAGCAGACAATAAAGATCATGGGCTACATTCTCTTCTATGCCAAGACCTGCTTAATGTAGAATCCTAGGAGTTGTGGAAGGGAACACAAGATGGCTCCCAGTTCTGGTTTTCACTGTTGGGTTTTCAGAGCAGACTAGACCAGTGGTTCTCAACCCATGGACCATTTGTGGCCCAATTAGCACATAGCTGCAAACCATGTGACATTCTTGTGTGGATGCAGCCCACAATGGTAAATGATTTAAACCGCTGCTCTGGACTACTCTAAATATAACCAACTGCATATCATCCGTAAGAGACCATCCATGAGTTGAGAATTGCTGGATCCCCTTATGCTGAGGTAAGGGTGGTTGGCACAGGATCCAGCTTCAAGTTTCCCCATCTCTCAGCTGGAGGAATTCTCAGATAGCCAGATTTCAACTCCTTTATGTCACCTGAGAGATGCAAGAGAGCTGGACAGCGAAAAAGAATCTGGGATCATATCGTAACACCAGCTTAGTAGATTCTTCACTGCATGGATGAAACCCAGGTGACTGGAGAGGGCTGGTATTCTGGGGATGCAACCAGTCATTTTCTCTTTGCACGACAGGGACTGGTCCCTAGAGCAGGGGCTCTTCTTGGATGCCCCCTTGCAGACAGTCTATCCCCTGCCACTGTGCTCCAAAACCAGGATCCCTAGCCATAGGTACACAGGGATTTGCATTATTAAAAACACAATATACACACCACCCTACTGGATTATGACGTTTGGATCTGTCAAATTTTAACCATTTTTTAACCAGAAAAAGCAGATTTCAGCAGGTCGATATTTACAAATTTGTCCACACCTATTGAGCAAACAGATGCCCATTTGCCATTTTGTCGAAAGGCATTTTCTATAAAGTTTAATTTTTGCCTAGTTATAATTTTTCTGGATCTATTCTGGTCTCAATCAATAAAAGTTAGATAATTAAAACACCTGAATTTGTGAAGAGGATAAGAAACAGTGATGGTCTTATTTTATCTTGGTTTATAAATTGGCTACAGAGTCCAAAAATGGGTATTTTTTCAGGGCTGGATCATTAGTGGGATCCATGAGGAATTTAGTTTCAAATAAACATTTGAAATCAAGGTTGCATATCACACAGTATAGTCATGTAATAGTATTAAACATACAAAATAGTGTATTATAAGGTTTTCACTGTGTTCTTAGTAACTTTTCACATGATTTGTATTTCTATATACTGTATACTAATTTTTAGGTCTTGGTTTGACAAAGCCCTGGATGGGATGATTTAGCAGGAGGTTGAACTTAACCTCCTAAGGTTTCTTCCAACCCTATGATTCTATGAATACATTGTAACAGTTACATGGAATACACTGTGTACTCGTCATCAATACTGACTTAAGTCTTCCACAGATACTTTAAGGCTACATACCATTCTTTAGAATCATTAATGAGTAACAAATGCATTTCCATTTTCTCTGTATGGATAGCAGCAAATTTGCAAGGTTCTCGATACAAAATTTGTATCCACAACCACATCTATAGCTGCAAAAATGAGCTGCAGATATAAAGCAGATACCCATGGATATAAAGTGGATATCTGCAGATTTGCAAGGCTGTACTTGCTATCTTCCAACTATCCTACTCTGCTTATGTTCAGAAAGTGCTACCCACTGGCAGTGACCACAGGGAATTCACACTTGCTTTAAATACAAGAGCAAGTCATGTAGTCATCTGATTAAAACTATTGGTTTAGGGGAAAAAAACATTCCTTAAAAACCATACAGTTTATTTACAAACATGTTTTAAATTATGCTGCTACAAAGACTAATGGAAGGTTACAAAATAAACTTTCACAAGAACTGAATAGATATTTGCTGGTTGCCACCCTTTCACTTATATCAGAATAAAATGCATTTATCAATGAACAGTAACCAATCAAATCAGATGTTTTGGGATTTCATTCAAAGAAAGGACTGCAATCTTTCAGGTTAAAAGGATTAAGGAATCATAGAATAGTACAGAATCTGGTGACTGTCATATTTCCTTTAAGATTGCTTAGGTACTCATACATCCTCCATCACCATAAGAAATGTGATACACAATGAATCAGATACTACTATGTTTGACTAGCTGTTCATTTGTTTCAATCATTAATAATGACAGAATGTTAAAAACAGTTTGTTACTCACACTACACAAGTAATTTCAAAAGTATAGCTACTATATACATTATACTTGTCACTGTCATTTAACTATGACAAAGACTCGTTAACAGAGCTAACTGGAAAATGGTAGAACTGTTTTCTGTTGGGAAAAGCTGTTGAATAAAAATCAGGCCAGAACCAAAATTTTGGAAATTGCGTTTCTTTTTTCCTGCACAGTTCTGTCCATTAATACTTTGTGTTAAGATAGCATGGATGAAAGAGAAATACAATCTATAATTATTACTATTATTTAAGTCCTTACAACTATATTTTAGTACTAAATCCTGTGGATAGAAAGCATTTCCTCTTTGTTTCAGGGGCAGTTATGTATCTGGGTAAGGAATTTGCCAAGACTATTATTTATGAACATAAAGAGTTAGCAGCTTTGAAGATAGCAGATACTAATGCTAATCAGGTGACACTATTTTAAGAGTGTTTCTTTTTTTCTTCTTACTCTAAAAGTGTTGTGTTAGGATTCCTTCTTACTGACTGTTTTTTAATTAGAGTTGCCGTTGCCAGCTGAGCTGGTGTTCCCTTTGACACTGATCAGTCTATTGCTAAGGAGACACCAGAAGTGTCACAAAACTCCAGTAGTAGACTAATCTGTACACATAACAGTGGAAGATAGCTAAATGCAATTAATAATAAATTACTGAATAGCTCTAATATGCTTGCATAGTCCAAATGTAGGTCAGTGGATTACAACAAGGAGTCTTCAGAAAACTATGTTAATAATCTGCTATATAGTTGAGAGCGTTTGTGTATCTGTTTGTTCAAGAATTCCTCCTAAAAGGTAAGAGCAAGGACTATCAAATTCAGTATGCAGTTTCCCCTTATTATAACTTAAACCAAGGTAAGGGTTTGGTTGTGCCAGGAAAATGGGATGTGCCCAGAATGAATCATCGAATCACAGGGTTGGAAGTAAGGATGTTAAATAGTGACTAATTGACAAATCGAATAGTCGATGCATTTTGCATCGACTATTCGATTAGTCGATAGGGTGATTCCCTAGGGCTGTTGCTATACTTCAAAGGTGAATGCTCCTTGTGGAGCCCAGGTCAGCTGAGGACTCCAGCTGATCCTGGACTCCATGTGGCGCTGCTGCTTTGAAACGCCGCAAAGAGTCCGAGGCCGGGGTCCCTGTGGGGTTTCAAATCAGCAGCGCCACATGGAGCCTGGACTGAGTGGGAGAGTCCCCAACTGATCCTGGGCTCCACATAGTGCTGCCACTTTGAAACGCTGCGGGGAGCCCGGCATCAGGTTCTCTGTGGCATTTCAAAGTGGCGGAGCCACGTGGAGCCCAGGGCCTGGTCCCAGGCTTCAAGTGGCGCTGCCGCATTGAAGCACTACCTCTTCTCCCCCCCCCCACTTGCTGCCTCTTTCTGATAGGTCTGGGGTCCTCTCTCTGCAGGGTAGCCTGCATACTGAACCTCCCATCCCCAGCCCCATCCGAGCCTCCGAGGTGCCCTTCAGGAAGGATAGAATGGGGGAAAGGCTGAAGCTCCCCTGCCCCAATTCGTAAGGGGACATTGCTGACCAGAGCAACACCAGGTAAATCTTTTAGTAATAAATACAATAAAATAATTAACAAGTAAGGCTTTCATTTTGCCAGGCATCAAAAGGACTGAGGCCTCATTGTGCTGGGTACTGTACAAACATATACGAACAGTTGATTTCTGCCCTAGAGGCTTACAATCTAAAAGAAAGAAACAAATGATTGGTTGGGAATGGGGATATATAACAAAGCAAATTAAGACTGTGACTAGGAGGAATGAGCTTTTAGTAGTTACATTTTTTCTTGAGATGGAGGTTCATTTCTTGAAGGATTAAATATTCTCCTGCAGACATGTATAGGTAATGGAGAACAAACCATTTAAGAAAGTTGCAATGCTTTCCAACAGTTTGAAATAAAATGATGTTGAAATTCCACTGACAGCTCCACATACAGGAATATCTGATTCCTTCCTATTTCATGGCTTTCTCCCCACCCCCACCTCACCAGGCTCCCAATCCATGCCTTTACTTATCCATGTAGTCTTGTGCTCTGCAGTGCACATTTGGGATTACCAGTGTCAATTTCTGTTATTGTTAGTTTGTGAATATATCTAAAACATGGGCTTTTGGTAGCAATTAATTATTACATTACTGTAGGACTACATTATAGCAAAATGTGCTCAGTCTCTTCCAATGACAGAACCGCAGCAGATGGAGACGTGAATTGTACTTTCTGTTGTGAGATAATACCGCTTTATTACTACAGAGCTTTTTAAGACTCTGATCTTTTGACATTAGCAGTGCATCAACAGCGCAATGAATTTTGCCCTTTCACATCAAAATGATCTAAACTGCTTGCAACATTTTATCACAAAGGCTGCAGTTTGTTCATTGAAGAATACATTATGTAATGTATACATGATGCAGTCGTTAGAAGGCGAAATTTGTCCCTGTGCCAAGGGCCAACACAAGGTTTAATGTACCGCTTAAATCTCACTTTTGGCCCTATTTTGAGGACTTATGTGGTTAATAGATTTTGCGCTGGCCTGCTGCACACGGGTGAAATTCACCCGCACACCAATGGATGGATGTGAGATACTAGGCTGTACTGAGTGGATAACTGATTACATAAAGCACAAAAATGCAACTCAAGTGGCTTATGATGACTAGAGAAGGAGTCCAAGAAGGCAATTCCAGTCTTTTATTCACTATGGGTATGTCTACACTGCATGGCTATTTCGGGATACCGGAGGTATGCCAGAATAGCCACCCTGCGTCTACATGAGCCGCAAGTTATTTCAAAATATTTTTCAAAATAACAGGTGCGCTGTTTCGCCATCCTGGTAAACCTCGTTGCACCAGGGAAACGGGATGGTTTGAAATAGCGTGGTATTTCGAAATATGGTGCTGTGTAGATGCGCCAAATTTCAAAATAAGCTATTTCAAAATAGATTTGAAATAAGTTATGCAATTTGCATAGCGCAAATTGTGTATCTTATTTCGAGCTTAGGCTCCTGTGTAGACGCACCCTATGATACAGGGCCCAGCCTTCCATTCCTTATGCAAGAAAAGATCTCTGACCTGAATGAGAATTTTGCCTGGGTAAGGCATGAACAGTCAGATCCACTATGTCAAACTCACATCTACGGACATATCAAAAGTATGAAGAATTTATGCTGATGTAAACCAAAGAAGAGCATCAAGTAATGGATTAGAGCATCAGTTCTCAATCAAGGGTCCATAATTCATGGGGAAGGAGGGGTAGGGTGTGAGCCAGTTTCTGGGGAGGTCTATGAAGCACGGCCAGTGTTAGATTGGCTGGGGCCCAGGACAGAAACTTCTGAGACCCAAGCCCTACTGCCCAACAAGAGAAGCCATATACCCCACCACCTTGCAGGGCAGACGCAACAAATCCTCCTGGCTTGGTGCTGAAGGCAGGAGCCTCCCCCCTCTCCCCACAGTTGAAGCCTAGTACATCCACCCACCCACCATGCTGGGACCTGGAGTTTTTATGGGCTGGCCTCAAAAAGAAATGGTTTAGAAACCCTAGATGAGAGACACAGAGATTCTGGCTTTTTGGAGATCACGCAATGGCCCACGGGCAAGGTACTGAATCAGGCATTCAGGAGCATTTGGTTCTAGTCCCTACTTTCCCACAGGCTTGATTTGCACTCTCAAGCAAGTCCATTCGCCTCTCTGTGCCTCAGTTTCCCCTCCCTCCTTTTGTCTGCTTAAATCTTAAGCTCTTTGGAGCAACAGGGACTGTTTCTGCTACATGTCTGTCGAGCCTAGCACAATGGGAGCTGATCTCAGTTGAAGATTCTAGGCACTAGTGTAATATGAAAAATAAATGTGTATGCTGATTTTACTCTTCTATGGATGCTCTTCAGAGAGAGCATGACAACAGTGTGTTATGATAGGCATTTTAATCTATAGCTTATGATGTGACACATGGAGGAAGATTGAAGAGTACAAGAAAGAACTGAAATGTTTGTTCTATTGGTTGAGGAATATTATTTTCCTCTGTTGATATCAGTAAGAATAAATTATTGCGTAATGTTCTGTATTTCATTACAGAGAGAACTGATCCATAATTTATGCAGGATTTTATAACATCAGTTAGATGTTGATGACATTTTAAACCATGAAAGTAAAGCTCCAGTGGTCTGTAATAACAGGAGTAACTATTGTAATTTACCTATATTTGTAAATAATAACCTGTCTATATATTTTAGAAATGTGCATCCCTCTGTTTGTGAGTCTGTTTGTTCAAGAACTCCTCCTAAATGGTAAGAGCTAGGACTACCAAATTTGCTATGCAGCTTCCCTCTCATCATAACTTAAAGCAAGGTCAGGATAATGGGATGTGCGTGGAATGTGATTGTTTCATACCAAGCAGAAAGGGTGTGAGACCAGGGACGGTTATACTCATCCATGAACATAGGGGAGAAGAAAGTGCCTCAGCAAGCAGCCGCTGGCCAGCAACTGCTGCACCATCAATCAGCTCCTGGCTGGTGTGTAGCCCCTGCTGCCCTGGGCGGGTCCCAGGGAGTGCCACCTATACATCCCCACACCCTATGCCCTGAGCCTCGCAACTCCTCCCCTGAACTCCCCCTTCTGCTAACTCCCTGCTCTGACTCCTGCAACCCTCGCCCTCTGCTCTGACTCCTTCACCCTCCATATCTCCACCCACTCTGCTCTGAGCCTGTCAACTGCAAACTACCACACCCTCAGTCTCCTGCCCTGAGTCCCCACATCCTCAAGCCCCGCCCTGAAGGATCCAAGCAGCACCAGCTAAGTCTTCCAGTAATATGTAAAAAAGACCTTAACTGTAACAAAGGTTACTTACACAAATCTCATGTAATTGGCATGAATTCTCTATGCTACACAGGAGTGGGTGGTTTCATTAGCACAGATACCGCTGTTATAATGTATTAGAGATGGATGGAAGAAGCAATGTTCAAATCCAGACTGGAGTTTGGAGTTAAAGTTGAAAAGAAATTCTCTGAAAAAGTTCACATTTGACACAGCTTCCTTGCACTCCACTCCTTGCACCCTGCCTTGTGGGCTCAAGGAAAAACTGTAGCCAGGAGCCCTCCGGGATGCCAGTCAGCAGAACAGCTGCAGAAGCAGCCAAAACAGGGACCTTTCAAATTTCAGGCAACTTCCTGAACTTTGGGCTGGACTTTTTCTGACTTGTGCTGATTGGCTGTTTGCCTCAACCCTCTACACCTGCCCCTATTACGCTGTTCTTCCTTTGTCCTGTTCCCCTTACCATTTTTCCCATCCACATCCCTGCTTCCTTCCTTTTTCTTTCCATTTATATGGTTCCCCCCCCAAAAAAATTAAACCTAGGCCCTTGAAAAAACCATGGAACTAACATGACATTTATTGTCATCACTTTGCTGTTTGTGTGTTACATGCTTTCCCTCACCTCTTTGGGGCAGGATGGAGGTACAACTGTGTTTGTACAATGCTTAGCACAATGAAGCCTGTTCTTGCTTGCTCCTTAAGCACGGCCACATTAAACAATAATAATAAATCTCTGGTTGTTCCAAAATACTGTAAATCTCATAAAGCCAGACAGTCTCATGGGGGTTATATGCCATTGTGGGCAGAAGTCTCACAAGAACAGTTAATCTTTCATCCAAACCAGGTTTCTGAGCAGAGAGGCAACATGGCTGTGGAAACGCTGGCTAAATGGTGCCTTCTACAATGCTCTCACTGCTGGAATTGCCACAAGGCTAGGGGGACATGGTGGGAAATTTTCCCCAAAGTTTAGTTCAAACAAAGCCTCCGAGTGAGAGCACCCACTAGTCTGACAACTACAGCAGCTACTCTAGCAATCTCCTCTCTTCAGCATCTCCCAGCTCAACCACATGTGAATGGGGAATATACCACATGGCCCACCCTGCTAGCTACTATAGCAGCACATTAGGGGGTAAGGAGAATGAGAGATGAGCCAAGCTGCTGCTGGTCTGAGTCGGTGTCCAGCAGCCAGCCCAGACTCAATCCAGCATCTGAAGAGCTGGTAGTGGGAAGGACCCTGGAACCCTGTTTCCCCGCCCACGAGTCAGAGGAGACCCAATCTCCCACCCAACTCACATGGAGATGAAGGAGACCTCCTTTAGTCACAGAACTGTGCACCTAAAGGACTGATATCTAGCCTTAAGCTTTAACTCGGGGTGGGCAATAATTTGTGAGGGGGGGGGGCCACTTCACAAATTTGTGAAGTGGCCCCGGACCACCTCGAAGGGGCAGAGCTTCAGGCAGAAGGGGTGGGCCAGGAGACTTCCCATGCTCCCCTGCCCACAGACCCTGATTGGCTTGGGAGTGGGGGAGCACATGAAGTCTCTGCCCCCGTGTGACGTAGTGTGGGTACCTTGCTGGTTGCTATGCTGGGCGGTGGGCTGTGGGTGACTTCTGCTGGCTGCTGTCTGTAGCACGGCCCAGCAGGGCAGGGGATGAGTCATTATGCAAGGGGGCTCCAAACCTGTCCAACCAGTTACCTCCCAGGGAGCGGAACAATGGGAAGAAGGCGGAGTGGAGCCCAGGCTGGGGGGACAGGGCTGGAAGTTAGTTAGTTAGGTTTCTGTCTGGTATCATGGAGGAAGCAGCCAAGGAAGGGGCTGGGATTTAGGGGCCCAGTCTCCCCCATCTCAAGGGGGGACTGAGGCATCCAAGGCCGCCCTGTAACCAGATTACACCTATGCTGTGCTGTATCCTGGAGAAGCAATAAACTCCCTCTATTCTACTGGCTGGTAGAGTCTGTTCGTGCCACTACGGGGGTGCAGGAGGCGGGGCAACCCCGACGCGCCACTACACTCCGCCCAGACCCTGAAGGGGCATATGGCACCTAGAGAGAACCACCAGCTGTTTTAAATAGCTGGTGGTTCCCCCTAGTTCCATGGGCCCCTTGTGGGGGGAGGCAACTTCATGTGCTCCACAAGGGGCGCATGGAGCTAGAGGGAACCACCAGCTATTTAAAACAGCTGGTGGTTCTCTCTAGGCGCCATATGCCCCTTCAGGGTCTGGGCAGGGTGTGGCGGCGCGTCGGGGTTGCCCCGACTCCTGCACCCCCGTAGTGGCACGAACAGACTCCATGGAGACCTGGGCCTGGGGATGAGGGAGTGGCAGGGTTGGATCAAACGGCTTGAACAGGCTGGATCTCGCCCATAGGGCAGTCTTGCCCACCCCTGCTTTAACTACATTTTACTTTCATAACCTTTATTAAACTTACTCTGGAGTTCAATAAATTAAAAATTCTCACCATGGAAGAAATGCACCCAAGAGAGTCTTTTCTTGTTTCACAGATCATATAACAGGCCTGACTCATCCCTATTTCCTTCATAACACAGTGGAGAATCAGGCCATATTTTTTAAAAACAAAGATGATGGTGCCAAAACATTCATAAAGTTTTAACAGGAGACTGATATGTTGATACTATTTTTAAAAAGTCTATAGCTGATCACAGTGTTTAATATGTAATTGTCATGACTGAACTAGGGCATGTATGCTATTTTTTTCCTTAGCGAGAGGGAGCAGCATATAACAACTAATCTTCCCGACATCCTTTTATTAATACCCTTTCTTTATGGGAGATTAACACCGATGTCCCATTACAGCAGTGGTGAGCAACCTGCGGCTCATCAGGGTGGTAGGGGTGGCCTGAGAGAAAATTATGTTTACTGTTACCCATGCACAGGGTTGCCAGATTCTGCTGGTTTCCGTCCTCCTAGTTTTTTCCTACTGATTTTTCTAAAGTGACACACACATAAAGCAAGGGCATGTGATGTGAAGTGTGTGCTGACTGCGCTCCCTCTGCATATAACCAAAGCACTGCTATGGGTTCAATTGGCACCCAACCCCCCAGTTCTAGGTGTGCAAGTGCTGGTAGCAAAACTACTCTACCCCAGGAAACTATCTTGATTATAACACTCTATAGCCCATTGAGATGAAGAAGGGCCACTCATGCGGCCCACTCACTAGCCTTAAAGCCACATCTTTCTGAGTGATCCGGCCCACTCGCTATATATTCATTACCTGTGTCTTCCGAGGGAAGTTGTGGCCTTACTTCCTGTTCAGCTGTGTCTGCTGCTGCTGCTACTGCTGCTGCTTCTACCACCACTGTTTCCAGTGGTAGCTGAGATGGTGCAGGTGGAGCCTTTACAGGAGTTGTGGATTCTGGTGTCTCAAACGCTTCTTCAGAGTCTGAACTCCTGGGGTAAATACAAAACAAGTGTTTCTTTAACAACCTGGGCCAGTGAGCAAACTGAGCATTCATGTGTGGAAGGGGCAAGTCGTACTTTGCAATGCAGGGTTTTGCCTTTGCATTTCTCAAAGGCAAGCCATGATGGATTAATTTCACACATGATTTCTAGAGCAAGAATAGCCTGGCTGCAGGTTTTCTCTGAAGAAATCTTTTTTTGCGATGTACGGTTTCTCTGTCACAAAGTGAACATGCACTAGCAATGTAAAAGCTTCCCAAGAAGCCTGCTGCATGGTATAAAGGCAACTCCAGTATGAAAGCCCAAAACAATGGAACCTTTTTTGAATTTCTGGAAACTTTCTTGTCACAAGCACAGACAAACGAACACAGAAAGACAAAAAGTCTTTCAGGAGAGTTTCATAGCTGTTTATTAAAGGCTACATCTCTAAAATAATCAAGCCTCATACTGCTGTGTGTGTTCTGACAAGCTAGAGGACACACACTAAGGTAACTGATGGATAAGTCTCAACAGCAAGCCTCTGGCCAGCCCAACTCCTCAGAAATGTTATATTTCATCACGGCTGCATTTTTACATAGCATTTTCAGCAATGATGAGTGACAAGGCTGAAAAATACATCGACTCTTATGTGCTTTCAGTGATATATTTCCACCACTGCATTGTCACATACACATACCAAAGAAATAAAAAAATAAAAAACAGAAGGATCGCAATGAGTGCAAGCATATCAAGAAAACAACAGTATGCACAAGGGAGACAACCAAACGAAATGCAAGCTTGAAAGGAAACAATTATACAAAAGTATGCACTGTTAGCCTAAAAATCAAATGAAGATGTTGCTCTACAGGGAATACCACTTTAGGAAACTGTCCTCCTAGATCTGAAAGCTATGCACTTGATTTACTTTGAAACAGAAAAGCAAACTATATTTTAACATTTTAAAAGCCATTTTTGTCCACCAAGAATGAATTAACAATATTGTCTTGTTAATTACTTAGTAACTGTTTCCACTAATCAGATGCAGTTTTTTTTCTCACTGGATCTGTAATATAATGATTTGAATGGTGTGACAGTTTCCTGAAAAACAAGTCTGACTTGCCTATTTCCAGTGACTCTCTGCATGGCTAGGAGACTGTAGTCTCCACTGCTTCTCACAGCTGTCCACATCCAGCGCGCCCACTGCATTGGGGACAAAATTTGCCATGAAGTGAAAGCCATTTCATCCGTGGAAGCACTCTACAAGTTGTCCAGAAACAGTATGTAGAATTGAGGATTTCTCAGACTTCATTAAAGTTAAAAGAAAACACTGTACTGCCAAGCCATAAATTCTGTTTGGGTTCTCAAGGCTTTTAGATTATCTGAAGCAGCTCCACGGCAGATGAAGTACAACTGGTGGATTTGCATTCTGTGACATTTGCTTAAATTTCTCAGCATGAAGCTTGTGTGGGCTATAGCAGAAAAGATCCTGTTGTTCCTGACAGATCAAGTGATTAGATAGACCAGATTCTCTCCAGTTATCTGTGAAGAATTCCAGTAGAACTCAGTCTTCCTATTTACATTGTTATAGCACAAGCATGTACTTGGACCCTACCATTAGCTCTGGAACTATCTGGTTACACTACATCACTGCAAAGCAGAAAGATTTCTGCTCAGAGTTACTCTCTTTCTTTTTTTCCTGGCCAGGTCTATTGTGCATAAAGTTACCCTGTGCTTGGGGAACTTCACAAAGGTTAAAGTGTCTAACAGTAACAACTACTGCATCAACTTCCCCAAATGAATTCTTGGCTTCAGAGCTCAAACCATATTTATTCAGCATCCTATACAGCTCAGCGTGCTCAGGGGAAGAGGTGGATTGTAGTTTTTTAAATTATATTATTTCAATATTTTAAGATCAAGATTCATTGCAAACAAAGAAATTCTGAAAATAAAAAGAAAGCCTTACTTATGAGCATCTAGCTGAACAAATACAGTCCTTTCCCTTTTCCTGACAATTTCAGGGAACCTTTAATTTCACTTAAGTCTTTGAAACTATCTGGGGGAAAGCAATTTGGTTACTGTTTGATGTTTTTCTAACAGAGAAAAATGTATTTTAACTAAAAAAAATAAAATAAAATAATTACCATGTATATGAAAAGGACTGAAAAATAACACAAATCCATCAGCATTTCATATAATTCCATCATATTTTCTGCATAAAAGAAAGAATACATTTCCTTTCCTCCTTTTAAATATATAAATATAGTGTGAGATTATATTGGTACAAATATAGTGTAGTCCTAAAACTGTAATAGCTGAATATATGTGTAAAAAAGTGTTATAAATATATACAATATGCAGCATGAGTATTACTTGGGTATATACATATACTGTATGACATATTTTATGAGAAAATATTTACTTTCACACCTATTCATAACTGTAATTTACATATAAAAACTGACTTAATGACACATTCCAACTTCCATCATGATCCTACTATGAGACAGCTGTTTGTTTTTCTTTGCAGATTAATTTATTCTGTTTCTTCCTTGGTGACGGGCACAACCTGAAAGGGGCAGCTGCTGGAAGTAGTCAGAGGAAACTCCCTGAGTTCAAAACAAGTCTCCTGGATAAGAAAGAAGGGGGCCTTATAGCCTTCACTACCAGCTGGATTGATGGAGCAGTGACAGATCCAGCAGGACTTGATTTACCGTGTCTATTATAGATGCACTAAATCGACAGCTGATCACTCTCCTGCTGACTCCAGTACTCCACCAGAACAAGAAAAATAAAAGGAGACGCTGGGAGAGTTTTTTCTGTCACCACAGCGTGGTGTGAACCCCGAGGTAAGTAAATCTAAGCTACGTTGATTTGAATTATGGCACTAATGTAACTCAAATTGAGTAGCTTAGATCCACCCGTCTCTGTAGTGTTGATCTGTCCTGTTTCTACTTTTTATGTCAACAAAAATATCCTTACATATATGAATTAGTGTTCTGCTGCCATCCTGAATCTGCAGACAGGAGGTGCTAGTGCCCATGCTGCACCTCATAACTTTCCTAAGCAGTAGCAAACTAAAAATGAGAAAACAGATGCTGGGCTCTTAAATAGCTACTTCCTTCCAACAGCCAAAAGATCAAGGGGTCTTTACACTCTGATAACTGATGGAGTCCAAGATAAGGTTCCCAAATGACCCCTTGATAGGAATCCCAGCCCCCTTCCCAGAAATGGATTTTGAAGAAAGGATGCCATTAGGGGGTGCCCCTGGAATCCATAGGTTGGGTCCCCCTAACTTTTTCCTAATGACCTCTAGGTAATAAATGTAGTCCTCTGGCCTTTAGTTTCCTGGTTATTTTTTCAACCAGCATTTCTTCCTCCAACAACTTTATGCTTTTGAGTAAGTAACAGTGCAGTATTCATGAATGCCTTTGCTGTCCTAAACACAGGAAAAACATAGCAAATCACGAGATCAGGACCCCAGAGTAGGTCAGGATCACCAGGGCTGGCTTAGACTTGCTGGGGCCCAGGGCTGAAACCTGAGCCTCACTGCCCTGGGCTGAAACTGGCTGGGCTCAGTTTATAGGGCCCCTGCTGAGGTTGAAGCCACTGGACTTCAGCTTTGGCCTCCCACCCGCAGCAGTGGGGCTTGCAGGCTCAGGCTTCAGTCCCCACTGGTGGGGTCATGATGTAATTCTTGTCATCAGAAGGGGGTCACGGTACAGTGAAGTCTGAGATCCCTTGAACTTCATAAGGCTGCTGCTGTATTTGAGATTTAAATGTTGGGACTGGGAAGTTTTTAAGGCTCATCAGTGTCACGCAGCAATGTCAGCAGTTCCTACTCCCTTGCTCTAAGCATACTTCCTTTGGAAGTATTAATCCAGAAATGCTAACTGCTTCTCTCTTGATACGGCAAACAGCCAACATTTAAAGAGATATGATACAAAGGCAATTTCCTCTTGAAACGCAGGGTAAATAACACCACTTTGCCCATATTATCTGTTGTAAATGAAATTAGGATGCTTGGAATATAATAATATCACACTGGAATCCCTTATGAGTCATGAAACTTCAGTCTTTCACACATGAACAGTCACCTGTACATTAAACTTCTGTTTTTTAAGCTAGGAGCAGGTTCTTACACAACCAAACTCCTCTGTAAAAATATGAGCATATGTATAGTAGAGATTACATAATCACTTTCCTTTCTTTGGGTATATCTACACTGCAATGCTATTTCGGGATACCGGAGTATCCCGAAATAGCTATCCCGCGTTTTCACAGCAAGCCCAGTATTTCAGGCTCACTAGTCTGATGTCCCTGTAAACCTCATTCTACGAGGAATAAGGGACGTTTCAGAATAGCACTTTAGCTCGAAATTTGGCACTGTGTGAACAGCACCAAATGACGAAATAAGCTATTTTGAAATAGCATTGAAATAAGATACGCAATTTGCGTAGCTCAAATTGCGTATCCTATTTCAAGTTATGGTGTTGTGTAGACGTGCCCTTTGTGACCAGTTTGGTTTATAAAGAATATAAGGAAAAACTAGTCAAGTTTTTGTAAATAGGATTACAGAGAATAATCTATGCGTCAACCACTTCCTCTACAATTTGTTTGCCAAACATATGGTTAGCATCTTCAGAGAAAAGAAGAAAATGCATTCCTCCCGCCAGCTCCTTTGAAGCTGACACTATGAGATATAAGGTAGGATTATAAAGAATAATGCATTTAAACTTGTTCTTTTGATTGATTTACTGAATGTTTCCTAGATGTGGCAAGCAGGGGCTCACTGTCACTGTGGACCCCAGGACAAGGTGAGTTTGTGTGTGTGTGTGTGGGGGGGGGGGGTCGATTCCAGGCCAGGGCGGGGTTAAGGGCAGAAGGGGCAGGGTGAAGGGCAGTCAGCCCTTAGCACTGCCCAGACTGTGCCAAGTTCCGGGGCAATTATCCTCTTTCTTCTTTCCCTGTTCCCCTCCCCTTTCTGCCTGTTGGCAGGCCTGGTAGCAAGTAAGGTAACAAGTGTTTATCAAAGGTTTCCGGAAATCTTCTAGAGCAGAACCACACCATTATGAACAGCATCGGAGGATGTTTGTAACTCACAATGTTAGTAAACTCCGAACAAAACATTATGGTTGTTCTTTCAACAGTGTACCACTAGCGCTTAACTTAATACAGCTTTGAAACTTCACTATGAAGAAGAAAAATGCTGCCATCTTAATTTAAGCAAAACAAGCACAGGGACAGTTTTCTTACCTCGTCCAAACTTTTTTTAAACTTCCCCTTTTTTTTTTGGTAGTTTATATTTAACAGAGTACCGTACTGTATTTGCTTTTGGGGGGGTGACAGGGCCTCTGCTGCTGCTGGATTGTGTACTTCCAGGTCCAAATGAAGTGTGTAGCTGACCAGTAAGTTCGTCACTCAGAGGTTCTACTGTACTTTATATACACTGATCCCTGGGAGTTTAAAAAAATGCCTGTGACCAACACTTGTAAACTAGTCTGTAGATACAATTGTTCACCCTCTTTGATTAATATGTTTAACATCAAAGGGGGGAAATTATTTCTGAAAAGCAATCAAATTAAGAAAACAATTAAAAGATACAAAAGTAGATCTTTCCCTCTCTAGTTTCTATGATTGTGTATTTCTGCACATATCCTGACAACCAACAGAAGATAAAAATCAACTGAGTTAGGAAGCGAATACAGAAAAAAAGAAAATACAGATGGTAGAAGCTTGAATTGGACTAGAGAATGATTAGCTGTGTACACGTGACTCCAGAATGCAGAGAGGGTCTTACTGGCAGCAGGGTGTAATGAATGTGATTAGAAAGGAGGAGATGAAAGAATCTTTGTCCAAAGTTACTGTATAAAGAGTAAAAGCAGTATACATATAACATTTTTGGACTACAGGGATAGGCAGGAAATGCAAGAATAATACTGGATCAACACAATTCTGGAACATACTGGAACATTTGTGAGAATTCAATGTTCCCACTCCAACTGGGAAACCTTGGGATTTTGCCCAGCTGTTAAAATCTCAGGAGGAAATAATAAAGGAAATGAGTTGGGATGACTTTTCTTCCTCAGCTTTGTCCTTACGGAACCTCATTGGATACTTTTTCTCCATTCACTACTGCAGCTGAAGGGTACACATTAAAACAAGTTCTTGTTTACTGTACTTAAATCTGGAGAATAAATTCCCTGACACCACAGCTGAACAGAATTCAGAAAGTGTGAATGGGGACTAGAGGTCCCATAACACAAGAACTAGGGATCACCACATGAAATTAATAGGTAGCAGGTTTAAACAAACAAAAGGAAGTACTTCTTCAAACAACACACAAACAACCTGTGGAACTCCTTGCCAGAGGATGTTGTGAAGTCCAACATTATAACAGGGTTCAAAAAAGTGCAAGATAAATTCATGGAGTATAGGTCTATCAATGGCTATTAGCCAGGAAAGGCAGGAATGCTGTCCCTACCCTCTGTCAAAAGTGGGGAATAGGTGATGGGGAGGGATCACCTGTTCTGTTCATTCCCTCAGGTACCTGGCATTGGCCACTGATGGAAGACAGGATACTGGGCTCAATGGACCTTTGGTCTGACCCAGTATGGCTGCTCTTATATTCTAACTCTCCGTTTTGATCTCTTCCCCCTTCCTCACTCTTCCCCTCCCCGTTAAAAGTGCTGCAATCACTAAAGTGATATGATCCCAGTCATCTCGATATAAAACCTGAAAGAAGGCTGACAGGATTTCCTCATCTTTACTGAGAGACCTATATTTATTTCATGCTCCTGTTGTATTTGTTACCGGGCAATACAAAAATGGTGCAACTGTGCATGCAGGTTTCATCTAACAAGAAAAAAAAAGGATGTCTTTTACTGAACCTAGGCAAAAGACCAGGGGGTTCAGCACAAGCTTTTAACACATGGTTTTAAAAAAGTACATCATCCCAATGTTGAACACGATGGTCCAGATTTGGAACCAATATGAATACAGCTTTATTAACCTGTGGAGGCTTCCCCCAATTTCATCAACTTTATATTTGTTTCGTTTCTGCATACAAAAGAAAATCCCTCCCCAGCTACTCTAACGCCATGTAGCATTCTGATGTGCTAGCTACTATGGCACATAATCATGATGTTTTTGAGGGAGAGTTCTGAAACCATACCAGCAGCCAGGGATCACTAGAGAGAAGTGCCCTAGCCATGCCCTTTCCTTTGGGAATGCTCCCTGCCCTGGGGTCTGGGAATGGAGCTACAGGGAATCCCTAAGTAGCCAGTTAAACCTACTTTTTAGGCTGCTTTTGCTGCTAGAACTATAGAGAGCTTCTGGAACAAGAATCAGCATCTGTCCCTCTATATTTAAGTTTGAATGTTTTCTCCCTGACTTCACAGTTCACTGTTAAGGCAAGATTAGGCACATTTGCTAAAGATTGAAAGCTGTCGCAGAATAAATGGAATCTTTGTTTTCTAAGGGATATCCAGAATTTGCGAATCTAACCTGAAATATTATGTTATGTCAACACCCCTCAGAAAACACATAAAAGATCCTTTTTTTAGAAGTCAAGCAAACTGTTTTCTATTTTTTTTCTTTATTTGTTAGAACTCAAGCAACATTTATTTTATCTTTATGTAGCAGTCTTGTTTTAGTGATACCAAGACTAAGAGACCAGTATTTGACAGATTCATATCCTGCAGGAAAATAACCTGTACACCTCACTGGGACCTACTGGCATTTCTTTCTTCATCCTCCTGTACCCTCAGGTGCACAGAGCATCTACCAGTTTCTTCCATTTTACTCTTGTGCTCATCTGTTCAGGCTTCTGAGTGTCATATTTATGGATCAGGCTTTTTTCGTTATTGTTCTGTATAATATTTTGTTTGCCCTTTCATTGCCTTCTTCCCAAGTGGTGTCTATGGCTATGTCTACACTGCAGTTCTTTTTTAGAAAAAGATACACAAATTGCGAACTGCAATTTACGTACCTTTTTCCGATCCTTTTTTCGGAAGAGGCTTTTCTGACATTTGGCCCGTCTACACGGGATCAAATGTGGGAAAAACCTCCTCTTTTGCAAGAGCCCTTATTCCTCATAAAATGAGGAATACAGGGCTTCCAAAAGAACGTACCTGCTTTTTCGGAAACTGATCCAAAAAAGCGGACGCGTTCCCTGGATGCAGCAGAGTTTTTCCGGGATACTGGAGGTATCCTGGAAATACTCTGTAGTGTAGTCATAGCCCATGTTATCACTTGACATGAATATCATATTGATGACCATCCTTAAAGTAGGTCTTAAGTATATCTATCATCTTCTTGCCATATTTGATGCTTTGGATTGGCTTACTCTGCTTAGAATTTCTGAAGTTGCAAAAAACTGTTTCCAATAGACTCTGAAGATCTGCTACAAGCATTTACTTTGGAATAAATTGCACTTAAAGATAATGCAAAGTATTGGAGTTAGGAAGGAAAAATCAAATGCACACCTAAAATATGGGGAATAGCTGGATTGGTGATAGAACTGTTGAAAAGGATCTGGTGGTTATAGTTAATCATAGGAATGTAAAATCCCATTTAATTAGATAGTTAACTGGTTAACCAATTAAATGAGGGCAGGCAAGGTGGGGGGAGGGAGCTCCAGCCTGGCTGGGCTGGAGCACCAGCCCCCTCACGGTCAGGGTGGAGCTCTTCTCCTCCACCTGCGGTGGGTGGAGGGCTGCCTTAGCCCCCACGGATTAACTGTAACTGGTAAGCATTACCCCATTAAGGGTGATGCTTACCAGCTAACCAGTTAACCAGTCACATCTTTAGCTGATCACAAATTAAGTTTGTGTGAACAATGTGATTGTGTTGCCAAAATGGCTAATATTCTGGGGTGCATTAAAGAGAGGCATATGTAAAATGCTGGAGGCAAGTGCCCCACTCTATTTGGCACTGATGAGGCCTCATCTGGAGTACTGTGTCCAGTTCTGGCTGCCACACATTAGGAAAAAAGGGAGAAACTGGAGAGAGCCCAGAGGAGAGCAACAAAAATGATAAAAATTTAGAAAACGTGATCAATCAGGAAAGATTAAAAAAAACTGGCATATTTAGTCTTGAGTGAAGCTGACTGAAAGTGGAATCTGATAACCGTCTCCAAGTATGTTAAAAGCCGTAATAAAGAGAACAGTGACCAATTGTTCTCTGTGTCCACTTAAAAAGTAATGGTCTTAATGTGCAGCAAGGGAGATTTTAAAAGTTTTCCTAATATCCAGCCTAACTATAAAACTAGTTAAGTTCTGGAATAGCTTCAAAGGGGGATTATGAAATCCTCATCACTGGAGGTTTTTAAGAACAGGCTTGACAAACACTTGTCCGGAATAGATTAGGCTTACTGGGTCGTGCCTCAAAGCAGGGGGTGAACTTGATGACCTCGGAAGGTACCGTCCCAACATTTCTCTGATTTTACAATTCTTATATGCATTAGTTAAAGATTTCTATGACTCTGTTCCACAAAGGCACAACTGAAACACAAATAATGAACTGTGATGAAAAATGTAAATAGTGGCTATGAGATTTTTCCGTGTTATAATTTATAAGCTACATTCAGTAAATTCTTTTATAGTGTTATTCTACATTTAGTATGTATAATATTGCAGTTACAGAATTGTAATCTGCATAAGCTCAGTGTATTTATTTATAATCTAGCCATATGAACTCAGTCCTCAGTTTCATGTTTCAGAATTACCAAAGACGACCTAAACTAATATTGATTGGAACATTAAGTTAACTGTTTTGGGTAGCTGTTATTTTCTGACCATCATGTATGTTCCATAAAAGTACTGAGTGGGGGATATTTCATAATTATGGCTGAAGATGATTTATTATTTCTCATATCACCTTGGAAACATTTTTCAATACAAAATAATTGTTAAATCACATTCAATTTTCTTATTGTATAATGTTTGACTACTTAGTGAATTCCAATTAAATGAGCTATTGTGGGACTGACTACAAATTAAATTTGCCACTTTAATACTGTGAATGTTAGAAGTATTGGTGTAATTTTATATAATTTTTAATATCAGTCATCATGTTTAAAATGTTTGTAATATATTTCTATAGGGACACATAAGAAACAGTGCCCACGTTGAGGTAAACCAATCTAATTATCTAAGGCCAATGATATACCTTTAGATGTCATGGTGATGAGTGGCATAGAAATCTACACAAGAATGGCTGTTGTATGATTCATTATCTGCGATTGTTTCCCCTACCTTTACTCCATGTATTCTGCATGCAATCAAAATGGCAAAATCTTCTCACATAGTGCAGCAGTCCAACCAACATAGTGAACCTTTTCCCATTGATGGTGAAGAACAGGAACAGTGACCTTAGTCTGACCTATCAAAGCTGGGTCAGCAACTTATCAGGTGTCATTTAAAACCATCTGCTCTGCTCATTTCCGTTTCTTCCCATGAGGGAGCATTTTCAGTACAGGACTTTGCAGTTATCCTCAGTCAGAAGATGGGGGAGGTGCATACATGTCACTTATGTGTCACTGGAATCCATTTACAAGATTGCTCCTTAGAGGCACGTTTTTGACTATTAACTATTAATGGACTGCTATCACACAGTTGTAAGGATTTTCAGTGACAAGATTGTGTATTGTATGATTTAATAAACCCATGTTGAATCTATACTGGGAGGAGGCAAACTGCAAAGTCCGTCACAACGTCTAGACAATGGTGGTAACAAAGGAGCACTGAAGAGGGACTAGCTGAACTGAAGGCAAAATTACGGACCTGTTTCCAATCTCACTGACACTGCTGTAACTCCTTTGTCTTGAGTAGAACAGGTTTGGCTGTTTTTATACAAAAAGTCACCATTTTTAATACTAATTAGATTGCCAGAAGACCGTGTGTGTGTGTATATGGGGGTGGGGTGGAGTTGGATTTAGCTATATATTATTCTGTGAAGAATTCTGGAGAGTCTATGAGATACAGAATGCCTTCAGTTTCCACTGAAGCCAATGCAGAAATAAAGTCCTCGGTGTCTTCAGGATTGGGCCCTTGGTAATTAACTATCATTTTCAGAGAAAATAATGTAGTCTGTTTAGGGATACCAAGCATGAGAGAAGTATTTAAAAACGAAAGCATGCCTGACATCTCTCTGAACAATGGGGTATATAAGGTTTCTTTCTTACCCAATTTAATATAAAGAAGCAACAGAGGTTTATCTTGTCACAGAACAATTTCATTGTAAATTATCTGCTTAGTGGGTTTCCTTGCATCCTCACTGTGTAACACTCATTTAATAGCCCCCTGTAGAGAATTTCATGCTGGAACCACCTTAGAATGGGACTACATTCTGTTAGTCTAAAAGGCAGCCTATTTCAGTGGATTTCAGTTATACAAGCACCAGTATTGGCATTAATGTGTGCAGCAAGAAGGGTAGGAACTGGTCTCTAGAGAAGGATTTCAAGATTATTTCAGCACAAACATACCTCTAGGATTCAGGAAAAATATGGCTTCCCAGAAAATAATCAATATTACATTGGAACTGATGCTTTCCAGCCCATAAATGATGGCTCATGACAAGCACAAGGTTTAACTCAAGGACATAAAGGAGAAAAACAATTCTGCATAATGTGCACTAGAAGCAGGGATTGTTTTCCTATTTTGGACAACTATCCACTTCCCCTCACCATCACTACCACTACCACCAAAAAAAACACTCTCTGAACTTGATTCTGCCCTAAGCTATAACAGTGTAAATCAGATATAATTCTATTGGAATATTAATGGGAATTATACGAGTATAGATTCTCTGTTGTGGGTAAATCTGCCCAGTGACACACTTGTACCAATTACTATCCTGAATTTTCAGTTTGCAATTTCTGGACAGTATAGCAACTAGTACATGATAACAGATTTTGTAACTGATAACTGATTCTCAGATGCTGAGAACTATATTTATAAAATAGCATTTGGGTTTTAAAATGTGGATGATCCTTAATGGGATTTGTACCTAAAACATCATGCACGTCACTTCGAAAATGTCTTTTTAAGGGATTAGAAAGGGAAACTCAAAAACCCCCATCCACTCATGAAAAAAAAGTCTGATTTTTTTTTCCATGGGCTGACTATTTTGAGAGTCTAGTTGCTAATTTGATAATGTAAATGGGTAGAACAAAGGGGTAACAAATTTTTCAAAAACATTTATGATTTCCCCCTCTTTTTACCTTCTGTTGTTAAAAGAAAACTCATTACTCCAATTAAATAAGATTAGATAAGAGTGAAATTATTTTTCTACTTGACTTTGTGAATTTGACTGAGAGTTGTGTTTAAGTCTGATTCACTCTTCCCTCAATAAAGGTCAATTCCCACCTATGTGCAGCTTTTACATACACAGCAACAAAGAAGAAACAATGTAATTAATACAGAAAACTGTATGTGAAAAATCACAAAGCTCTGGCAAGGAGATGCAGATGCAGAAGTACCCCAAACTACTTTTAACTCGGTTTTGAAACTGACTAGAGCTCAAGTTCCCTGTATTGTTTCAATTCAAGAGAATCCAAACACTCCTTAAAAACCTCCTTTTAAATTTTATATATTTCCTGAGAGTTAACAGCTCTAAACAGGGTTTGCTTTTCAGTACTAGCAATATAAATGAATGATGAAATTAATCCCATCTCTCTCTTTCTGTCATAAGCCTGTTTGTCCTCTTTCTTTATCCAAGGTTTATGCTGAACGATTATACATATGCTACAGAGACAAGACTTAAATAACAGACCCTGTCTGTACAACTTTCCATTCTTAGGCCCAATTTTTTCAATGGAAATCACTTCATCAACAGACAATCATCTTGACAGCATCACAACAAGAACTTCATCTGTGTACCACTAACTAACCAGGTCACTGTTCTAAATATGTCTCTGTTGTTTCCTCCCATCTCTTAAGACAGTGATGGGGAACCTAAAGCCTGGAGCCCAGATGCAGCCCCCAGCTTGTCTGGATCTGGCCCCCTAAAGCTCAGGACTCCCCCCAAGTATTGGGGAGTCCTTTGCCCAGCCACCGTCTCACCGTGGAGCGGGAGCACACAAAATCTACTAGCCTTGGTCCTCCTAGGCCAGGGGTCTGCAACCTTCCCGAAGCGTTGTGCCAAGATTTAATCCTCCTGCCCAAGGCTATGCCACTCTCCTGGGAGGAGGGCAGTCTCCACCATGCCCCCTTAGACCACCTGGGTCAATGCAAACCTTTCTGACTACCAGTTGCTAAAGGAAACTCACATGTGCGCACCGCCAGTGAACGGGGCGACCACCTGAAATCTACTCGCCACGGGTGAGTAGATACACGGATTTGTCGAGCCCTGTACATAATTACGCCAAAGCCATTTTGATAGTGCTGCAGCTGGGGAGAACAGTTTAATTTAAATTATTAAACAGTGTTTAAACTTTCTCTTCTTAGTTTATCAAGTTCCTAACACTTCTTCCCCAAGCCAAATTCTTCCTGGCTTTTCTTCTGCAACTGCTCTTAAGGCCAGGTTGACACTAAAAAGAAAGGTCAAATCAAGATATGCATCTCCAGATAAGCTAATTATGTACCTGAAGTCAACATATCTGGTTTCAAATTTCCCAGTCATTCCCACAGCAGGAGGTTAATGGGAGCAAATGCTTCCATCAGCTTCCCTTACTCCTTGCAGAAACAAGGAGTACCAGCTGTGGATGGGGGTACTCTCTGAGCTTGATTTAGCAAGTCTTAACTAGAACTCTGGAAGATTGATCACGGCAGCGTTGATCTTCCATTTAGCGAAGACATGGTCTTAGACATTGAATGCACAGGAATTAGAGTAGAGCAGAGCTCGGCTCTTCCCTGAACAGATTTCCACTAATCTTTATTCCTCCATGTGTAGAAGACTAAACAAAAGAGAACACAGCCAGTGAGCACAGGGGAGCAAAGAAGAGACAAGGCCTCGTCATCTAAAAAGAGAGCCACTATACCTGCTAATTATGTCAGAGAATAGTTGCTCCCTTAGTTATTTTCCTTCTTGAAACAGAGGCTAGACTGCGTATGTCAGGTGAAATCCTGGCTGACTGAAATCAATGGAATCAGGTTTTCACTCTTCATATTACAGACCATATGCTACTCCAATTCTTTCAGTACAATGAAACAGCATCTCAATAAGCCTGAGAGAAAGCCCTGCCACATTAGGTGCCTTCTCAGCACAATGGTGTGCTGGTAATAGCAGTAGGCGATTTAGGATGACACCTAATTGACTTGCATCATATCTCTATCTCCGAAGAACATGGGGAGGTAAGATATACATTTTTTGCTTCTTCTCTAGTCCCATCAATATTCTGAAGTGATGGTCCTAACTCTGGAAGTTAAAATACGAGGTTCTCAGATTCCTTCCCTGAAAGATTAAAAAAAAGAATCCTTTTCTAGCACACCACTGAAGTTTCTTCAATTAAAGCAAGAAACAGAGAGCAGGGTCAATAAATGTAACTTTATATACTACAGCTGATCAAACTCAGAAGCAGAGATTTCCTTTGAACCTGATTATTTCTGCATTTCAAATAAAAGCTGATCTATATTTAACACAAGGAATAATGTCACAATGTGCAGGGGAAAAAATCCCACAATCAGAGAAGTCCGCAAGACTGAATATTTATTTTCATTTCAGAATCCTTCCTCTTTTGAGACACATGAACATTAAATGAAAAAAGGCCCTGGATTTTTTTCAAATTTGATTTTTCATACCAAGGATACTAAAGCCCTGAGTCTGCAGCTTGCAAAGCTCAGAGGCGCTGACCAACCTCCCCTCCTCTGTTTGCTGGTTAGAGAGTAGCTGTGCAACACACTTAAGATTTATAAAACTGTAGTGCTAAAATCAACTATAAAAAGGGCGATGCTGAGTTATTTTGCCAATAAAAGCAACCTCTCACTCTCTAAACACATATATATCCATTAAGTGGGACATAATACCTTTCCCTCCCCCACACTCATTTTTCACACTAGAATTGCACTTCATGCTTCTTCAGGCACATAAAAGACCCAAAGAATGCCCAAGAGAAAATATAAATACAGCCCGTAGAGGCATTCTGACACTGATAGTGGCAGTTTGCATAAGATTTAGTGATATCATTTCCATGTTTTTATTAAACCAAATTGTGGCCTCAATTAAGCCCTGTACAACCCCAGTTGAAGAATTTGCCCCATTGACTTTGATGAAAGATACATTAGATAGCTAATTCTTTGGCATTCTTTTGCAACAAAATAAATAAATAAGGGAATGCTATATAGTTAATTAGTAAATGCAAAAGCTCTATACTGAGATAAGGTCTCAGAAAAAAGGAAGTTATGTATTTAAGGGAGGAGCAAATTTGCATGTATCATGCAAGTATTATAAAAATAAAAGTATTCTTAGGCATTCATATTTTAAGACACATCACTTGAAAACAATTTGATATTAATTTGACAAGCAAATTAGTTTGATAAATTTAAAAACAACAAAACTTTTAAATGGAAGAACTATTTAACTTTAAATAGTGACTACACTGTATGCACAGAAATGCCTTTTTATACAGATATTTATTGCCAGTACTAGTATACATTTTACAAATTGCCTATATGAAGAGTTACAAAACAGGTATGATGGTTCCAAAACAGTGCTTAAAATTGTTCCTAACCCTGAACACCCCTAAAAATGCTTTTGCTAACTTCTTTTTTGTTTTGAGTCTCTGCACATTTGACCAGATTGCTATTAGTTGATGTATAGGGGCTTGATACAATGCCCTTTTAAATCAATAACACTTCCACTGGACATCAAAGGACACTGGATCAGGTCATGAAGAGTTCAGATCAGGGTTGCTAGGATAGAAGATGGGAAGATTGATGGCAGAAGTCACATGACATTTCTCCTCTTTCCTTGACAAGATAAACCAGTCTCATTAATTCATGCAGGTAACCCCAATTGAGTAGAGTGACCTCTTGGACTGAATGTATTACCGTGCAGGATAGACAGAATGGTCAACTAATGCTGCAGGAGACCTTACTACAACCATGCAGTATGGACAACCTATCAATGAGATTCCCGAGCAATTCTGGTTAAATAATAGAAAAAAAAGCCCTTTAACACCATTAGCATTAACAAGTTTTATATAAAAATTCTTGCACTTTTGCCAGAATCAGTTCATATTACAATTAGCTTCCTAGAACAAATCAATCAGCTAGAGTAATTCCTTTTCTTTAAACCTGAGAGAAAGCAAAGCTACATTTAAATTGAATATCTTTGAAGAATAAAATAAGGAAATGAAATGATCAATGATGCCTGTATATGTATGTACATACAAACATAAACTCCCCAATTAGCCACCCACAGCTCTTACCACAAATCTGACAGGTACTTAGGTTTGAGCCTTTCTAGTAAACCAAGACAAAAGACAAAAAAAAGCCCACCCTGCACACAATAGAACTGGAATACTGAATAACAATCTGCAGGAGCACCAACACTGACCTACTACCAACAAACTAGCATAATTCCTTTTATTGGGTTGTGATCCAGCTGCCACTGAAGTCAACTGGAGTTTCCTTACTGATTTCAGTCATTTCTATCTTGGTAATTTTTTCCTTGGATTTGGCAGGGGGTGAAAATATCATAGAGGCAGCATGTAGAACTCTTAATGGCAGGAAATAACATCATCAGATCTTTGGCTAACCAAGGAATGGGCTTATGGGCTCTGAATTAAGCTTAAACAGTCTCATCTGGCTACAAGGATGGTGTCTATAATTTGCCTCAAAGCAGGATATGCAGGGGAAAATTTTGTAATTGGATAAGGAGCCAAGGATCAATCAGATGAAAAAATGGAAAATATTCACTACCAGTTCTACTCCTCTAATATTATGAAGAGTATAAAAAAATAGAAGTATTATTAAGAAAGGTTAGGCTGGAAAAATAATCTGCCAGTGTGTGTGTACAAGTATTTACACACCCAAATACGGCATAGAAATATTAACCACTCATTTCCTCTTATTTCAATCAAGTCCATACCTACTATCATGACTGAAACAAGCACTTGATTTGCTATCCATGTGACCACCAGGGTGCATACTACAGCTTGTACAACACATGGCAGAGTTTATAATGTCAATAACCAGGTCTCAATTACAAACTTGTAACTGAAGTTAGTTTTTACTATTATGCACTTCCCTTGGACTCTTTCCGTTTATCTCATTCAGAACTATGACCTTTCTTATTAAAAGGCAACTGTTTACTGCTAATGACTGTTACCAATAATCCCTGGCTAAAGCAAAGAAATCTGATCAAAATGAAGGGCAGAAGTATTATTTTTTAATTAAAGATTAATTTTATTAAACCTTCAGGAGCCAAATTAACAGAGGTTCACATAAACCAGTGAGCAAAATATGTGGGAAGACAATTTTTAAAAAATCCTAGTATCCCTTCTTATGAGTGCAAGTTGTTCCTTCAATTAATTGTACATGCATGTAATGCATTAAAACCTGTCCAAAACATATCCTTGTTAAGCAATTTGCTCTTAAGAGATTTTTCCAAAGTATCCCAGAACCTATTTCTCCTCTTACATTGATTTTTTAAATCAGTGTAGCACCCCTGACTTCAGTCGTGACTCCTGGCTTACACTGTTGTACTCCAAAGGAGAATCAAGTGCAGAAAGTACACTTCTCTACCTTTAATAAAAGGTCAACTCCATTAAGAAACAATCCTTGTTGGATCACAGAAGGGTTGCTTAAGATGCTTACCACCTCATTTACCCATGTCAGAAAGCTAGCTTTCCAAACAGCCAGTATTGGCACCTACAATTTGTTTTTCGGTGCAGTTATATGGGTGCAATTTTGCAGGAGCAAAATGCACCCACAGAAAGGGAGCCTTATCATAAGTCTAGGTGAAAAAGCAATTTAGGCGCAGATATGCTCAACTTCATGCCAGAACAAGACAAAACAAATAGATGTTTTTGTCAGTGCAGGCCCACGCATATTAATAGAGAAAGAGAGGGGTCTTTATGCTTTTATAGCTTATTTTTCATAACGTGCAGTTTTGATTTTTTAATAAATACAGTATTTTCTTAATTCAATATTCTTTATTATTCATGTGCTACAAGACTGTCCTTATTTTTCACTAACCATGCCCAAATACATCACCAATTGTCTACTGGCTTATGAATGGAAGGTTCTCATAATACATTGGTCATACTAGGCCCAAAAAGGTTACAATGAAACTCCATAGCAATTCTAATAAAGGTAAAAGATCTAGAATATTATTTCTGTATAGAAACATTGTTGAAAGATGTGACAGTGCATTTGACTTTCACGGTTCATAAGACTGGAGCTAGTACTGTGTGCAATGAATTCTTGAAAGGCTGTGAAAATTATAGATGAAACAATGCTCCATCTAAAGCTTTCTTATTGTGTGATAATGTGAGTGAATGTTAAAAAGTAGATATAGTGGTGTGTGTAGATGAAATCATAAATTTAAACAGGTTTTAAAGGTAATGAAACAACAGTTCATTCCAATTTTGCATTAAAACAGATGCTAATGGAAATATTAGAATTACATAAAATAGGACTATATGGAAAACATCTTCACTGCTGTATCGATGCTAAGAACAAAGGCTGCAGAAATCCATTTAGGCCAGTATCTTATGAATATAATAATATGATATCAAGCAGACCTCTCTGCAGGGTACACTGGAATTTTACAATAGGAGCTGTATGGCTTTATTATCAGGGCAAAAGCCAGGTACTGTATTTTCACTCTCCATTGATTCTGAAGACATTCTTATAAGAAACATGCACAAAATGTCTAAGCATTCTGAGAATGTGAGATTTATATTAGGAAAAGACTATTGCATTTAAAAAATAAGTAAATAAAAATGAACTAAATTAGGTCAGTTTTAGACACCTGCCTTTGTAATGACATACATTAAAGTAACAAAACATATGTATCTTCTTGTTGCTAAGTTCATTTCTGAACACTTTAATTAAATATGGTCAAAAGACATGGCACATTTAATAAAAATCCATTGGAGGATATACTTCCTAATACATTAGCTTGGTGGTTTACAGAAAAAAAAAACAACAACAACACACACACAGATTGCTGGCTAAGTGAACTGAAAAATCCACAAACAATAGATGAGAAATTCCAGTTTACAAATGGTAAATGAGTTTGTTATTAGTGTATTTGATATACTCTTCCAAAAACAAAATGGTACAGTATTCTAAATGAACAGTAATTTTTCACTTTTCTCTTCTGCAAACAATTCTACCATTCATGATTGCCCTTCAAGGAGAAGAGTTCTAAGGACACCTTGTTCTTATGATTCATCACAGGAAATAACATTAGGAAGATATAGATTGGTATGGATAAAAGGGTGATGTGAACTGAAAAAAAAACCCTTAAAAAACAAAAAAAGCTGTACGGAAAGGAAAGAAGCCCTGGAGAACAGTGAAATGCAGGTACGCGCTGTGCATTTAAAACAGAAACACAGAGGTGGTTTTCGCTGGAAATTGTCATTGTGTTTGATTGATTACACATCCACACCATATAAAGAACAAACATATGGTATACAGCAGCTGCCTGACATAAATGAATGGAGATAGTCATCAACACAGAATGCCTCTGTGATATAAACGTATTAAAGCAATAGCAATTGTCAAAACATAAGAAAGATCAATTAGCACTAACAAAGGCCTCCTGTACCATGTATGTAAAGTGCAGAAAGGTGGAAGGCCTGACAATACAGAAAAGAAGGGAGTAAAGGTATTCTACACTTACATTGCCTCTGAAGGTTCCCGATTCAGGCTACTTATCTGTGCCTGCTGCAAAGACTGTGACCCTCCCATCCTCAGCGTGCCTTGAACTGAAGCTAGCTACAAGCAAGGCCAGCTTCCTTGTTAATTCCCGCAGCAAAAAGCTCTGAGAGGTCTGACTGTAGAGGCTGCAACACTGCAGTGCAGATGGAAACAGCTGCTTGCATCAGTGGCAGCAATAGCAGAGACACTTCAGCAGCAGCTTCTCTTCTCTGAACTGTTGCCAGGTTGTTTTTATTATTTTTTTTTCTGTCCAGATGAATATTATTTAAAAAAAAAAATCCCGGCCACTATGGTAGGCACTGATGTTACCAATCATTAAACATAAATGGTTCTATCAGCTACACCGAAGCACCTCTATAAACAGAACCATTGGCTATTGAGCCGGACTTAAAAAAAAAAATGAAGACCCTCCCCTTAAGCACACATTGTCAGCTACTGTGGCTCCCCAAGGACCTACCAACAGGACCACTATATTGTGTTGACTCAGCTGATTTGAAATGCAAATTGATTTTGTTCGAGTCCAGTGCGTGCATTTCCTTTTAATAAAAAGCACATTGTATATTTCACAGTGATTACAACAGAGGGAATTAATGTATATTTTCATTATTATTCTTTCAACAAAAGAGCACATCCCTCTGGCAAAAAAAAAATGGAATCTTCCATCAGGGAACTAGGGAGAATGCCATGAAAAGCCAAGGTAAACAGGGCAATGTGTGAGCATACCGGGAAGCAGTTCCATCCAAAGATATTGTTACAGTTAACCATTTTGCTTCTGTGTGTGTATCCTCTTGCCAAATGGTAAGCTGGGGAACTTTGGGAAGGATGCTGCACATAGGTTGTGTGAACCAGTGACATTTAAAATAAAAATAGCATTTTGAAATCAACAGAGAAGTTTGTCTTTGTGTTACTGCAAAGGTTCAGCAATATCCAGTGTTTCAGCAATATCTTGTGTTGTAGCTGCTGGAACGCCTAGGCACCACCACTCTCTCCACGCTACCATATTTGGCAAACACATGGAGAGTCCATAAACAAATTGCACTTCATATATCTCAGAGAGCAAAATGTCAGCAGCAGTACTGTCTACATTCAGAATCATTCTACTACCTCCTGTGATTCTCATGTTTCGAAACTACATTGTTAACTCCAGTTTACTGGGGGGCAAATCCAGAGATCAGACATTAAATAGAAATATTAAAGCATTCTAGCTAACGTGTATAGCAGGGTATTTCCTTCAGATTTTAATAAAGACACCCCCATCACTCCATGTACACATAGCTTCAACAGCAACTGTGTTGTTTTTTCTGCTTTCAAAAAGTAGACTCCTTTAGGGCTTGTTTACCCTACAAAAATAACCCCGGACGGACAAGTGCTGAATGTAGTTTTGTCGCAAGCATAGACAAGGACAAAGCATATTCCAAACCATTTCATGAACTGTGGTTAAAACTAATCCTGACTGGAGACCTTAGACACTACCACAGTAAGAATAATAACACTTGGCAAGTATTTATTATAGCACTTTTCATCTTCACAACACTGGCAGCAAAACATATATGCGATTCACCTCATTTTTCAGAAGGGAAAAAAATTGGGACCCTAAAGTTTGTCTCCAAATTGTCAAAGTGACCTCTAATTTGCCTCCATTTTTGGGTGGAAAAAGACCCCAGAAATTAAAAAGCCACTTTTTAAAATCTGACCCTAATATACTGTCCAAAAGTTTTTTTAGGGATCCCAGGTTTCCTGTCCAATGCCCAGACCACTGGACCATTTAGGAAGCCATAAACCACAAGTAGTCAAACTTACGGTCCCACTGAACTGCCTACAATAATCTTCAGAAGTTCAAAAGCCACGAGATATGTACAACTTGTCCCACATGGGGTACAAGGCTTCTGTCCCAGTGCCCATTTCTAGGGCAAACCTAAGGGCCCATCTCTCTACAGTCTAAAAATCTCTAGTCCCACCACCCTGCTGCAGAGCAGATGCCTGGAGCTCCCCCCTGCTCAGTCTGTTGGCAGAGAATGGGACGATGCGGCGGCTGCTGGAGTCACACGTCACAGTCTGGCAACACCTGCCATAAAAACAATTTGGTAAACCAGACAAGAAAACTGGAAAGTGTTACGATTTTGTTGTTTTACACTTTTGCATGCTCAGCATATTAGGCAGAAAAACTGAGTTGTTCATGCCTGGTATAACTGCACTAGCCTCAATGGATGTATATAAGGATAAGTGCAGACTATAGTGTTTATATAAGCTGAAAGAGTGTATGAAAATCCTTGTGAAAGTCAATGCAGCCTAATAAAAACATAACTTAGCTGTACTAATATTTAATAGCAATGTCAAATATACAGCTATCAAATCAGGAATGTTACCAACAATATAAAATGTGGAGTTTCAAAAGAGCACTGAAAATTACTTCAGCAATAAATGTGAAAATATTTAATGACTCCAGTGTTTATCTAACACAGGAAGCAGCAACAGTCCGGAAATGAGAATTGTGTTGCTGTTTGAGGAAAATTCCTTTATATTGATGTTGCCATTTAATGTCAGTTTTATGTGCTATTTTAATACTGAATTACTGGTTCACGCTTATTTCATTGTCATACGAACTTCCCACAGTGTTTATTTTTTTATAGACGAGGAAGGCAGACAAGAGTTTATCGTATTTACTTTTAGAAAAATCCATCTGGGGAAAAAAGCAACAGGGATATCAGTTATGCTCTGTGAAGCAGAAAGGATAATAAGAAGTATGTGTTCTATTAATAGTAATACTAACAGCGCTTGCTAATGAACAACAGAAAATGAGTGAAATGGGCATTTAAAGTGTGTTTTCTGGTTGTATCAAGTTTCAGGTGCATTATCATATAGTTAGTATTTTGCCACTTTTTTTTTTTTCAAATGTTACAAAAGCACTACCAAAAATAACTAAATGTGTAGGGTCAAATACTGCATCATGCAACCCAGGACAGGAAAAGATTGCAGGGTCAACAAAACAGAAAATTTATCCCACCCGAAACGTTCTTATATAAACAGCAGGACAGAATTCCCTATTAGAACTCATAAGAGCTGACTAACATATCACAGAGGCCCAGGAGCTGCAAACTTTGGGGTACTGTCAGACTTTGACTTATCTGCACATATGCTAAGGTTAGCACAAAATGCTAGAGGGTTTGCAATCTGCTTCCTTCAAGAACAGCTGTAAGGCGCACTGAAGAACACAACCCACTCCAGGCCTGTCTTTGCACCAACAGCATGACTGCGAGACCCACCATAAAGACAGTTCCTCACCACTGTTCCTACTTCTAGTCATTTCATGACTTTTCCCTTAACACACAGAAATGTTTTTTCTAAGCAATTTGAACACCTTTGTAAAAATGGGAATACACCATAAAAGTAGGGAAGTGATATTACCTCTGCATATGACACTAGTGAGTGCACTACTTGAATGCTATGGCCAGTTTCTATGTCCACACTTTAAAAAGGAAGTTGAAAAAAACTGGTGAGTCTTTAGAGAATAGATACAAGAATGATTTCAAGTCCAGAAAACAAGAGTTACAATGTGAGTTAAACAGCACAAGCTATGTGCTATCAAAAAGAAGGTTAAAATGTGATTTGATCATGGTCTTTTAGGCACTTAAGCAAGGGGAATTGATCTAATAAATGAAATCATGACAAGATTCAGTGGTGGTAAATAAAAATCAGAAAAAAATACAAGCTCTTCTTCTTTGGGTGGTGAATACAGTAAACTTCAGATAATCCGGCACCTTTAGGACCCAGGGGGTGCTGGATTATCAAATATGCCAGACTATCGGAAAGGGGGGGGGCTATGAGGGGTCTGGGGTGGAGTGGGGGGGATGCGCCCCTTGGGCTTCCCTGAGTCAGCCGCTGGTCAGTTTCAGCAGCGGCTGAATCGGGGAAGCCGGGGGCAGAGCAGCTTCAGTTGTCCGGCTGCCTGGAGCGCTTCCGGGTTCCAGATGGTGCCGGACCATCAGGAGTGCCGGACCATTGGATGCCGGACCACTGGAGTTTTACTGTACTATGCTCACGAAAGTTTGATAGACCTGGAAATCGAAGTCCTGTGTGCACAAATTAAATACACTACAAGCAGCAACAATGCAAAGTTTGTTCTTACATCCTCCTCACTGATCTACCTGGAACATATCCACGTGACAGTTTGGAGCTCAGCCTCCCTGCCTGTTTTGTTCCTAACCTCATCCCATGTGCTGGCACTGCCAACAGAAATGCCATTAGTGTTGGGTTTTTATGATCCAAGGACTAGACTGAGACCTTGGACTGTAGACTGGACTGTAAGCTAAGATATACAGACATGCCTCATGATGCCCTTTATAAAACATGATCACATGGAAGTGATGGCTTCCAGGCTCGTAGTGGCACCAATCTTGGCCCACCCACTTCAAAGTCATTCAAAGACTCTAAGGTCACAAGGGACCATCATGACCATCTAGCCTGATCTCCTGCGGGTCACATAACCTCCCCTACCGTCTCCGATAATAGACCCATAATCTCTGGCTGAGTTACTGAAGTCATCAAATCATGGTTTAAAGACTTCAATTTACACAGAATCAACTATTTACGCTAGTTTAAACCTGAAGTAGCCAGGCCCCATGCTGCAGAGGAAGATGAAAAAAAAAATCAGGGTCTTTGCCCATCTGCCTAGTTAGAAAATTCCTTCCTGATCCCAAATATAGCAATCAGTTGGACCCTGAGCATGTGGGCAAGACCCAGTGAACAGACATCTGTGAAAGAATTCTTTGTAGTAACTCAAAGCCCTCCCCATCTGGTGTCCTATCACTGGCCATTGGAGGTATTTGCTACTAGCAGTCACGGATCAGCTATATGTCATTGGAGGCAGTCTCAGGGTACCATCCATTCCATAAACTAAGTTCAGTCTTGAAGCCAGTTAAGATATTTTTGCCCCCCACTACTCCCTTGGTAAGCTGTTCCAAAACTGCATTTTTCTGGTGGTTAGAACCCTTCATCTAAATTCAATCCTAATCTTGAAAGGCCATTTAATATTCATTTGTTATTGTGTCCACATTGGCTTTTAATTTACATAACTCCTCTCTTCCTGGTATTTATCCCTCTGATGTTTTTATAAGGAGCAATTATATCTCCCCTTAGCCTTCTTTTGGCTACACTTGCTAAACAAGCCAAGTTCTTTAAGTCTTCTCTCATAAAATAGGTTTTTCATTCTTCTGATCATCCTAGTAGCCCTTCTGTGCACCTGTTTCAGTTTCAATTCATCTTTCTTAAATATGAGACCTGAACTGCCACAGTATTTCAGAGGAGGTCAAAGCAGCGTCCTGTGTAAGGGTACTAACATTTCTCTGTGTCTCCTTGAAATACCACACCTGATGCATCCTCGGACTGCATTAGCCTTTTTGCACAGCCACCTCATGTTGGCAGCTCACAGTCATCCTGTGATCAACCAATACACCCAGGTCTTTTTCTCCTCCATCTCTTCCACCTGATAAATTCCCAGGTTATAGCTAAAATTCTTGTGATTAGTCCCTTAGCGCATGACCCTGCACTTTGCATTATTAAATTTCATCCTATTTCTATTACTCTAGTTTTCAAGGTTGTCCAGATCTTCTTGTATAATATTGTGGTCCTTATCCATTTTGGCAATTCTTCCCAATTTTGTGTCATCCACATATTTTATTAGCAACCCCCCCCTCCCACTTTTTGTGCCAACATCATAAATAATGTCAAATAAATCTGGCCGCTGGACTAATCCCTGAGAAACGCCACTAGTGACCTCACTCCAGCCCAACCAACTCTAGTCTCCTCTTTAATCTGTTCCTTATCCACGTTTCAGTTCTCTCACTAATCCTCATCTTCTCTGATTTAATTAATAATGCCCCACGTGGAACTGTAACAAATGCCTTACTAAAATCCACGTAAATTAGACCTACTGACTTTCCTTTTGTCTAAAAAAAACCAATTATCGTCTCAAAGATAACTGATTGGTCTGGCATGATCCACCTTTCTACAAAAGCATGTTATATTTTATTGCAATTACCATTAACCTCTATGCCCTTAACTACTTTTTTTTTTTAAAGTGTGATCCAAGTCCTTGCATATAGTTGAGGACAAAAGCAACAGGCCTGTATATTCTTGGAACACATTTTTATCTTTTTGTAAAAAGAGGAAATATATTAGCAATTTTCCCATCAGAGGGTCCGATGCCTGAATTTAGAGATTCATCAAAAATCCTTGCTATTGGGTTTGCAATTTCATGTGCCGGTTCCTCTAACACTCTTGGATAGGGATGTGGAGGTTTAACATGTTAACTGATGGGGTAGGAGCAGTTCCCCACCTGCGGCGGGCTGGGGTTGCTCCAGTCCCACGGGGGAGGGGGCAGTGCCACAGGCAGGGGCTGCTCCAGTGTTCCAGCTTCTGCAGACCCTGCCTTCAGCGGGGGAGAGGGAAGGGGTGTAGGCAGGGGCTGCTCTAGCTGAGTGGCCAATTAAATGGGATTTTACATCCCTACTCTTAGATGAAAACTATTGGGATACCCCAGTTTAGTCCCACTAAGTAGTTTCACTTTGATTTCCACCTCAGAGGTGGTAATTTCTCCAGCCATAGCCTCATTCCCATTAGCCACCCTGCCACTACTTCAATAGCTCTTCATAGTTTTTTTTACAAACTGAGGCAAAGTATTTATTCTCCCTGAGTAAATGCATTTTAACTTCCCTAGTGAAAACTATGGGACCCTGTATAAGCAGGAGCAACCCCAGACGAAGCCAGTGCAGCGGCAGCTGTCATGCAAGTGGTGAATTTGATCTGATTATGTGGCAATGAAAAGAGAGTAAAGTGTCTCTGGCTCAATGGACCAGGCCAGTTTATTTGGTTATTAAACAAAGCTCAGTTGCTTGAAAGTGCTTAAGGACAAACTATTTCCTATTTACAGCCAAGCTACAGAATTGGAAAGGGTCCACCAACACAGCAAAATTGCAGGGTTGGAGCCTTAGATTGTGAACTCTTTATGTGTGGTTGTACAATGGGGCTCTAATCCTATTTGGAACATGTATGCATGACTAATACAAATGGCAAATACCACCATCCAATGACATAGGACTGTCCTACAAATGGTCAAAATTACCAGCATTTATTACATGATTATGCTATGTATCATTCTTCTAGAATAATGCAATACGCATAGTCTGATAATTTGTATTGGTGCTCACTTAATTCATTAAAAATAGAATATATCAGGATTTTTAATTGAATAGGCTTAACATGTTCAACATATTTTCCCCAGGTCATTTAAAAAAAAAAGATTTAAGTACATAAAAAGGATACAAGCAGAATGGCCATTGCAACTCACCAGGAAGTCTGACATTAAAATACATCTTTGAAAATGCAGCTATTGATCACTATTTGCCAAGCTCAGCCAGGCTCTGCTGAATCTTAAATTGAATGCGAGATCAACAGCATTAAAAATTCTGAAAGAATGAGCATACCAATAGAGTCTTTGAAACTTCCTGTGCCTGGAACTCACTGTAAAGCTAACAAAAAGGCATGCAAATGAGGTTTTCTGGGACTTTTGCTCTAGCTGGTGTATTTTAGATGAGTTGGCAGTTAATTATGACTGATAAAATGCCAGCTGAACATGTTAAAGGATTTGATGCAAAGCAATATGTTAGGGAAGAAATAAAGTAAATCTGTAAGGTGGTAAAACAACAGAGGCCTGATCACCCTCCTACAGGGAGCTCCTCAGGATGGGAACTTTCCAATTCCCTGTTCAGAATCCTGCAGTGTGGGAAGGCTGATGATTCCTTCCATCAAAGAAACAAGGGATATGACTCTCCAGGCATGTGGCTATATGGAGGAACTCTAAGGATTCATGCTGTCATTGGTTCCCCACCTGCTCCTTTGTCTTCTTCCCTGATGGGAGAAAAGGTACTGAGTACAAGCTAGTGTTGCAATGAGCATGCAGTCCAGTTGGAATTTCTTTTAAATCATGTAGGTCACCAACTTTGAGCAGAGGTGCTGGAACAATTTGTATAGTAAACCAAATTGTAAACCCTTTGTATGATGGAAACCACTTACAGCCAGGGGGGTGCAGCAGCAGCCCCAGTAGCAATCACACTGTGTTTTTAATCAGACAATGCATCTAATACATAATTCAAAATACACATTTTAATTTTGTTCCTCTTTATATAATCAAATGTCTTTAAGGGCCTGAAAAAGGTTCACAAAAATCAGGCAAAGTTTTCCTTACAAAGACTGAGAATCTAAAACTGCACTAATACTGGCAAAACAGATCCCTTTTAAAAGGGCTCAAATCTAAAATGCAGAAAAGCCTTGGATATTTGTTAGCTAACCCTGCATTAAACCAGGCTAGATGAAATGGTGGCAAAATGCTTGAATTTTACTTTCACTAGATCTTCCATTGTTGCAGGTGGAGCTGCACCAGTAGTAAATTGCACAGTGCAAATAAAGACTGAAATTCTGTTTATAAAGACACTGATTTCAGTGGCAGAGCCTGTGGGTAGGACAGAATGACAGATATATGGGGAGAATTTTGCACTGAGGTTCAAGCATCCTTCAATAATTCTATCACTCGAGAGCAGGCCTGGGCAAAACAGGGCCGTCAGGCTGGATCTGGCCCACCAAGCAACCAGATTCAGCCCGCAGATGAAGCAGGGAGCTTCAGAGAGATTCCCTGCTGGCCCTGGCTCCCGCATGCCACCCAGAAAAGTGGCTGCCAGGCCTTATGTGTTTCTCAGCTGTGAGCTGGGAGGAGCAGGTAAAGGCTGCCCGTGCCCCCAACACAATCCCATTGGTTGCTTTCTGGCCAATGGGAGCTGCCTGTTTGAAGAACAGAAAGCACGGGAAGCATCCCTCTCCCCTACCTTCCAGCTCTTATTCACAGAGGCACATGGCCCTTGCAGCCTGTGCAGGGGTAGGGCAGGCAGGGAAGCAGCCTGATAAACATGCTGTTCTGCTGCCCAGGAGTCACCCAGGTAAGTCTCCCAGCCAAAGCCTTCCTCTCTCCCCCCAACCATCTGTTCCCACACTCCCAGCCGCCTACCCCATATAAATCAAACCCTCTGCCCCACTCCTGAGCCCATACCTCCTCCCAGATCCGGCACCCCAATCCCCTGCCCCAGATCACAAACCTCTCCTGCCCTATGTCGCAACTCAAACCCCTACACCGCAACCCCCTGCCGTAGGTCACAACCCAAATCCCTGCATACCAGTCCTCTGCCCCAGGTCGCAATTGCCTTCTTCACCCAAACTCCCTCCCAGACCTCACAGGCCCTCCTGCACCCCAATCCCTTACCCCAAGTTCCCTTCTGCACTCAACCTCCATCCCAGACCCTGCACCTCCTCCATTAAGATCATGGAAGAGTAAAGCCCTTGACCACTTTCCAAAATCTTGTGCCCTCCCCATCAAAAATTATTGACCATCCCTGCTCTGGAGTAACCAATCTAGCACATCTAGTGACTACTTAGCACATCATAGGCCAAATCCATAACTGAACAAAATCCACACCACAAATAACATATCTCAGGTGGAAGTTTACCTCCATAAAGGCTGAGCAAAAACTCAGGATTTCAGTCAGTGGAAGTTTTACATAAGCAAAACCTAAGCAGGGATGTGGGAATTTGGCCACCCAGATTCTTGCTATATTACACAGCATGGTCCAAACAAATTCACAATCCTAGTGGGGATATAACAAATCCTTCTGCTCCAAAATCACAAGTGTGTCTAGCTAAAGGAGAACATGGATCAGTTATTTCTGATTCCATCTGACTGAGGACACTGGGGGTATGTCTAGACTACAGGGTTTTGTTGACAAAAGTTGGCTTTTGTTAACAAAATTATACCTGCGTCTACACTACCACTGCGTTCTGTCGACAGTAAGTCGACAGAACGCGGCAGTTTTGTCGACGGTGGTAAATCTCATTTTACAAGGAATAACGCCTTTTTTCGAAAGTACTCTTTTGAAAAAAGGCGCTATTGCATGCAAACTGTGCTTTTTTCAAAAGAGAGCATCTAGACTCTCTTTCAAAGAAGCGGCTTGCTTTGTCAACAATACTGATCGTAGTCTAGATGCTCTTTTTCGACAGAGGCTTTGCTGACAATATCTGTTGACAAAGCCTTTGTCGAAAAAGGTCTGAAGTCTAGACCTAGCCTGGTATACAGGCTGTCCTCACTATAAGTTCCAAAAAACTTGGACTTTTAGCAAAACAACTTAAAATGGGGAATTTTGTTCTCTCGGCCAAGTGCTATTTGGACAAAATTTTTTTGCACGACTTAAGAGCAGGGAATGGGAGGACTTATAATGCATCAGTGCCTACAAGCATCAATGACTTCAGTGCAGAATGGATGTATACCAGGGCGACTTATAGCAGGGATGCCCTGTACCCACTATCCATTACATTACAGCACCTACTGCCCCAGGTATTTTCTGGATCTCCAAATAGTAGGTGATCCTATAAAGATCCCAATTCTACATTGAGTTTTGGATTGGCAGACTTCTGCATCCAACACCACAGAGGCCAGCTGGAATTCACCCACACTTCTTATTAAAGGAGTGTTCATATACACGTCACAAAGTCCTGCAACACTTAGGAACAGAGTAAGCCAGATATAGAATGTCTACCTTATTTCTGTATTGCCAAGCTTTTTGTAGGTTAAGGCTAATGATTAATGTTGTTTGACCATTCTTTGTGGATGGATTAATTAATGTAATGACAGATTCTTTTTTACAAGGCTGAACTGTGTGTTAGAAGCAAAGGGTATGTCTACACTTGCCCCCTAGTTTGGACTAGGGAGGCAAATGAAGCATACCGAAGTTGCTAATGAAGCGTGGGATTTAAATATCCCACGCTTGATTAGCACATTCGCGGCCAGTCACCATTTTAAAATGCCGGTAGCCTGAATTAACTCACCGCATGTAGACGCGGTAGTCCGATCCAAACCCCTTCCCTCAAATTAACTGTTACTCCTCATTGCACGAGGAGTAACAGTTAATTTGAGGGAAGGGTTTTGGATCGGACTACCGCGTCTACATGCGGTGACTTAATTAGGGCTACCAGCATTTTAAAATGGCGACCGGCCACGAATATGCTAATCAAGCGCAGGATACTTAAATTTCCCACGCGTCATCAGCAACTTCGGTATGCTTCATTTGCCTCCCTAGTTCGAACTAGGGGGCAAGTGTAGACATACCCAAAGACATTACCACATACTGCTTAAAGGGATCTGTAAAATACACAATATTAACTAGGAAACAGAGGTCTACTGCTCACCCTTTTGTCCACTACTGTATACTGATAAATAGGGTTAAACATTGTGATCTAATTTACATACACACTCACTAAATACTGCTTTTTTCTAGCAATAAAAATACATCTAATATGTGTCCCAAATAGCATACTTCTATGGTTGAAATTGTTGAAAAATTATGCTGAATTTCAAGTTGCAAATAAGAACGATCTAAAAGTCCACACTTCACATTTATGAACAACAGACACAAAAATCCTGCTCTCTGGAAACGATTTTTATTTTATAGTGGGAGTTGTTTCACATATTCCAACAGGGGACTCAAGCCATCCTCTAACAAGGATCAACACAGGAGATCCATCTCACTCGCACCCTCACACACACACACACACACACACACACACACACACACACACACACACACACACGCCTCCAGAATCTGTCCCCTCAGCCTAAGGATCCCAGTCCTCACACTGAACACATCAGCTCCATACTGCCTTCTGCCTACAATCTCTCGGGTGGAACACTAGACAGGGCACACTGTTGGATTTGCCAGTGTTACTCCATAATTGGCAGGAGAGGTATTTATTTAGCAACACAAGCCATCCTGCTACCTGGGGCTGAGTAAGTTCTGCACACATTGCTCATTGTTCTTGTTAGCCCAATAGGCAAGTGACCAGAAACAGGACCAAAAGTGCTTTTTTTTTTCTTTTTTCTTTTTAAAGGATTATTTGTAAAAGGAATTAGAAAGAAAAGGTAAGTGAGAAGGGCTGAGGCTCATCAACAGCTATTTGCAAAAACTGCTGAATGCACCCAAATGATGCTAACAGTAGTTTCTATTTCAAGCTCCAGAAGGTGAACAGCTTCCAAGGATGCTAAGTCATGGGAAGAATTCTTGGTTCTAATTCTTCTGCACTAATTAGCAATCATTTCAATGAATATTGTGTGGGTTTTTTATTGTTATTATAGATATTCACCTCACTTATGCATCATGTAGGCTCGATGCACTTTAGAGGTTCATAATAGGGATGTGCATTTCTAGAATCAATTTTTATTATAACTGGTAACCACTGGGGACTGGAGCAGCTCCCCTCCTGCTGTGGGCCTGCCACAGGCTGGTGGGAGCCCCAACCCCATTTGGTGGCTTGGACCCAGCAGAGCCAGCCCCAGCTTGGGGTTGGGGGCTCAGCCTGGATCCCGCTTAGTCAGTCAACCAGTTAAACATTCGGTTAACTGGCTAAACTTTAGGTTAACTGATTAACCAGGATTTTACATCCTTAGTTTATAATGACCCAATTCAGGCAATTCTACTTCTCGTCTAACAAAAGCCACTTTGTAACACCAAGGTCTTGTTGTTTTACATTTGTATATCTGTTTTGTAGGGGTGTATGGGCTTGCATGGTAGTACCTCTAATGGGGTAGTACCTCTAAAAGAGGGCTTGTCGCATTTCTTCAGGAGTGGCCCATCCTTTATAGATCTTTACCAGCACCCAGCTCTCACCTGTGGCTCCACGTAGTTGCTTTACATGCAGCAATGGCCACACCCCGGGCAATGGCTTTGACAGGCCGGCTAAATCAGGTGAGGGTAGCCAATGGGTCTGAAACCCTCAGTGAGTTAGGGACTTGCTCATCCCAGCATGCGAAGACGGCTTCGATGGATCAGGCGGAGGAAATCTTTATGACTCAATGGCTGAGGGCGTTGCAGCAACACACTATGGAGTGCGTGGGGCATGTCAGAGCATTTAAGGTGACATGGCCATCCAATGCAGCCGAGGTAGTCTCCAGAAGTAACGATTTTTCGTGCCACTGGATTCCAACTTCTGAGGCCGAGAGAGTGGGATTGTCTCTGTGCAAAGGCTTTCCCACTATAATATTCTTCATGCACAGGTTATGTTGTGCAAAAAAAAGAAGTTGGTAATGGGAGCATGGAACGTCCATACGCTCATGGACAGTGAGGAGAACAGCCCTAGTCGCTAAAGAACTTTCACGCTATGGTATTGATATCACTGCCTTGAGTGAAACCAGGCTTGCTGAAGAAGGATTTCTCACTGAACTAGCTAGTGGTTACACCTTCTTCTGGAAAGGGAAAGCGCAGAATGAAGATAGGATCCATGGAGTCGGCCTGGCCGTCAAGGCTAGTCTGATGAAAAAACTTTCGGACCTGCCTGTTGTTATTAACGAGAAGCTCATGAAGCTACGCCTACCCCTCAGTCACAAGAGGTATGCAATAGTCATCAGTGCATACGCTCCCACCATGAAGAGCACAGAGGAGACAACTCAGCAGTTCTACATCGACCTCAGTTCCATTCTGTGCTCAGTGCCGGCCAACAACAAGTTGATCTTGTTGGGAGACTTCAACGCCCGAGTCGGCTGCAACCACAGTCAATGGGAGGGAGTGTTAGGCAAACATGGCGATAGCAAGATGAACAGCAACAACCTATTGCTGCTGAGCAAATGTGGAGAACATGACTTCCTCATCACAAACACAGTGTTCAGGATGGCAAACAAATACAAGACTACCTGGATGCACCCGAGATCGAAACAATGGCACATGATAGATTATGTCATTGTTCGTCAGCGTGATATCTGGGATGTCCTTATCACCAGAGCCATGCAAGGAGCAGAGTGCTGGACTGACCATAGGCTTGTCTGCACCATTTTCAAAATATGCATTGCTCAGCATCACCCAAAGAGCCCAAAGCTCATCCAAACAGCCTTTAACATTGCCAGATTCCAGCAGCCTTCTCATCTGCGCGAGTTCCAGTCAAGCCTTGATGAAAAGCTGACTGCCAACAGACCATTGATTGGAGGTCCAACTCAGAAGTGGAGCCAGTTTAGAGAAATGGTGATGGAGACAGCGAAGTCAGTGCTTGGTCCCAAGAAACGCAATCATCAAGACTAGTTTGATGAAAACAACAGTGCTATTGAGGACCTGCTTGCCAAGAAGAACAAGGAATTTATGGAGTGGCAGAATGACCCAGGCTGCGTCTCTAAGAAAGACAGGTTTAAGTTTAAGTTCCTCCAGGCCTAGGCTCAGTGAGAAATACGCAAAATGCACGACCAGTGATGGGAGAAGAAAGCTGAAGAGGTGCAACACTATGCTGACTTAAACAATCCAAGGGAGTTCTTCAGCTCCATCAAGTCAGTCTTTGGTCCTTCCAAGTCTGGCTCTGCCCCCCTTGCTGTCTGCAGACGGAGCCACGTTGATCAGGGATAAAGCTAGCATCAATAACCGATGGAAAGAGTATTTCAGTCAGCTCCTGAATTGTCCATCATCAGTCGATCAGTCAGCACTGGAACAGATACTTCAGAAGCCAACCCTTGAAGACCTGAGAGATCCTCCATTTATTGACGAAGTTAGAAAGGCTATCAGGCAGATGAGTTGTGGCAAGGCATCCGGCATGGATGGAATTCCCGCAGAACTGTACAAGGCATTTAATGAGGAGTCACTAAAGGTTTTTCATAATGTCTTGATCAGTATTTGGGAAGAGGAAGAAATGCCATCTGACCTCCATGATGCCGTGATAGTTGCTCTGTACAAGAATAAGGGTGCAAGAGCCGACTGCAGGAACTACAGAAGGATCTCGCTGCTTTCCATTGCCGGGAAAATCTTCGCCCGCATCAACCTGAACAGGCTGATTTTGACAGTTTCAGAAGTGAGTCTCCCCGAGTCACAATGTGGCTTCTGCCCTAATCGCAGTACTGTCGATATGATCTTTGTAATGAGACAGGTGCAAGAGAAATGCCTTGAGCAGAATATGAACCTCTACTCTGTCTTCATTGATCTGATGAAGGCATTCGACACAGTCAACAGAGATGCATTATGGATCATCCTTAGGAAGCTGGGTTGCCCACCGAAGTCCATCTCACTCATCAAGCTGTTTCATGATGACATGACAGGAGAGGTACTCTCAGATGGTGTGCCATCTGAGAAATTTAAAATCTCCAATGGCATGAAGCAGGGCTTCGTACTCGCCCTGGTGCTTTTTAACCTGTTCCTCACTCAAGTCCTCATGCATGCTGTCAGAGACCTAGATCTTGGTATTCACATCAGATACCGTTTGGATGGTTCATTGTTTGATTTAAGACGCCTTACTGCAAAGACCAAGACACTGGAGAGGCTTATCATCGAAGCGCTGTTTGCTGATGACTGCGCCCTTATAGCATACCAAGAGAATCACCTGCAGACCATCATTGACAGGTTCTCTGAAGCATCCAAACTGTTTGGTCTCGCAATTAGCCTTAGAAAGACAGAAGTCCTCTTCCAGCCCGCACCAAACAGTGCTCCTCCACAGCCATGCATCACTATCGATAGCACACAACTGAAGGTAGTGGACAGCTTTAAGTACCTGGGCAGCACAATATCAAGTGATGGATCCCTTGACAAAGAGATTACAGCGAGGATCCAGAAAGCCAGTCAGGCACTTGGGAGATTGCGTATTAAAGTTCTCCAGCACAAAGATATTCGCCTTTCAAGTAAACTTAAGGTATATAATGCTGTGGTCCTCACCTCTCTCCTGTATGGCTGTGAAACATGGACCCTGTACCGTAGGCGGATGGAGCAGTTTCACATGTACTCCCTACGATCAATCATGAGAGTACGCTGACAGGACTGAATTACTAACCAAAAAGTGCTCGATAGAGCTAGTTTCACAAGCATTGAAGCCAAGATCCTCCAGACCCAGCTTCTATGATCTGGCCATGTTCTCCGCATGGACAAAAGCAGGATCCCGAGGTAGCTGTTCTACGGGGAGCTGGTACGTGGTAGTTGCAAACAGGGACACCCGAGGAAGAGGTATAAGGACAACCTGAAGACCAACTTGCAGTGGACAGGCCTTCAACCTTGACAACTTGAACTAGCTGCTGCAGACAGGACTAACTGGCGTTCCCTTACGAGGAAAGTTTGAGGACGACCGCTGCCTTGCAGCTGCACGTGAAAGGCAACATAGAGCTGCGTTCCCTCCTGTCCTGACAACCGGTGTCCCATGCCCTATCTATAACCACATGTGTGCTTCGACCTTTGGGCTCCAGAGCCACATGCGTTTCCACAAATGAAATGCACGTCTTCCTCGACTCCCGAGAGACGACGACAACAACAACAACAATCTGTTTTGTAATTTCCAGCTTATTTGCTCAGTGCAGTTCTCAATCTGAAAAGAATGATCCATCTCTTCTAAAATGGTCAAACTCATTCATGGGGAGGATCTTTATTTTGATTGCTTTAAGACATTGCAGTCCGACCCAGAGAAGAATGAAAAGTAATCTTTGATTCTAGAATTATTTTTGCTGGTGATTCTAAAATGGGAAAGGCATTCAACGTAAAAAGGACACAAACCATTCTACTGAAATGTGTCATCCAACAAGACCAGAGAAATGCCGAAAACTGGCTTTTACTGTAGCACCACCTGAACATAACCTGCTTCTGCAATTTCTATGTCAAGTCCTGCGTGTAGCTCCAATGAAGTATCCTTACCACCTCACAAGAAAGCTTTATGAAAATTGCTTTTCAAAGCCAATAGTGAGGGAGGACGTATATATTGTAAAAGTAACCAAGTTCTCCCACCTGAGGTGCATGGCTACCACCAACATATGTCTGGTAAATACCCAAGGAGCCATGCCTAGGCCAAACGGGAGAATTGCAAACTGAAAGTGGTTTGTCTCCACCATACACCGCAGGAAACATCTGTGCCCCTCAAATATCGTAATATGAAAACAGGGAAAAACAGAGTCCAACTTGGAAACGCACAACGGCTCACACTGAGACGAACAGATTCCAAGGACCATAACTGGCAGCAAGAAGGAACTGAGGGTGGAATGGGCCGGAAGTGCCCTATATACCATGACATGTGTGTACTACTCCAGGAGGCAGCTGAGTTGGCTCCTCTATTGGTATTGCTAAGGGAAAATCTTTCAGCAAGCAACATACCTATATTGAATGGACATGAGCAATCATTTGAAGAACTAGAGGTTTTGGAAAGAGAGACCATTCCAGTTATATACTCAATATACTGCTGATCATGTAGTCAAATCCTGAGTTTACTAAAATCAGTGACAACTCTCCACTGTCTTCAGCAGGCATAGGATTGGGTTTCACAGTGGAACTACCTTCCTCCACTGCTCACTGGCCTGCCCCTCCCTACTTGTTTCCCCTTCTGTCATCTTTAAGGGGAAAAAGTCATTCAAATTAACATACTAAGATAAATAACGTGTGTCCTGGATGAGTGTATTTTGCATATGGAACCATCATCACAGTTCTCAGGATATACATTTGCTTAGTGTACCCAAAGATAATATTGCATTGTGCATGCAAATCTCTCTCTGATTTTAATAGGAGATTTGCCTGCACAGGAAGAATGGAATCAGGCAATCACGGGGTCAGATTAGGAAAGGGGCTTTAGGGACTGCAGCACATGGTCCCTAAAGCCCCTGCATGCTACATTCCTGGCCAGCTCTGCCTGGTGGGAGTGGGCCGGCTCTGTGCACTGCCATTCCCCCCAGCAGTCCCCTCCGCACACTAAACCCCTAATTTTTGGCACTACCCCTCAGCCTACAGGGGCCCCACAAAATCTGCTATCCACATGCTCCAAGGAGAGTTAATCGGTCCCAGTGCATAACATTATGCTGATGGTGTGATTCATGGGACTAAAATTAAGCACATGCATGAACATTTGTTTTCTTTACTAAAAATCAATTTACCCACTTTGCTCTGGTGGTAGAACAGGGATAGGCTGACTTAACCCCTGGGATAGGAAGACACTTACATTCCAGTCATTCTGGACCAGCAGAACAACGCCAGGTTACTCATGGGAAAAGTCAGAGCAGGTATGAAACTGATCTAAATTGGATAAGACACCAAACATCTCCAGCCGCTTCCAATACAACATGGTGGGTAGAAGACAATCAGGAACAGAAACCGTCCTATATTCCTGCCCTATTCAGATACACTGCAGACAACTCTGGCCCACCTGAGGATCTGATCCTAGTGCTGACGTGATTTAAAACATTTTAGAATGGAGGATGACTGCATGGGTTGGTTAGTAGGTTTTCTGTAACGCGCAAGATATGAAGTTACTCTTGTATAAGCAGGAGAGCCGACAGTCTCACGGGCCCCTGGGCAAGGTGGGGGGAGGGGCCAGCTTCGCACTCGTATAAGGGGTGGGGCCTTGGGCAGAAGGGGTGGGACAGCCAGCCCTTGCCATCCAGACCACGGGGCTCCCCCCCAAACTCTCAGAGCTGCCTGGAGCTGTTGCTCCAATGGCTAGTTAAAGAGCCCAGGGCTCTGGGCGCCACTGTTGCTGCAGCAGTGATGGCCGTAGCTGGGAGCCCCAGGCCCTTTTGAATTGCTGGGCCCCAGAGCAGTTGCCCCCTCTGTCCACCTCTCCCCCTCCATTGGCAGGCCTGTGGATATGTTATTGATGCTGTACATTCAGCTGCTGCCTAAACGTTGACAGAATGTTCTGAATGACAAATTACTCTTGATAGCATTATCCCAGCTCTTGGATTAAGTTAGGAGGTATGTGTTAAACAGCAAATAATATTACTATCGTAACCAATGAGACTGAAATGCCATAGGGATCCATCTTGCAGAATTTATTGGAATGGCAGTGGTTTACAGGTTATCTCCTGGATCTAGCCACCAGCCAGAAATGTGTCAAAATGAAAGATGACCTAATTTTTATACAGTTACTTTATATGGTTAATTTGACAGGCCTTAACACACATGCATTACCGTACCTTTTTCAGTGAATCATGGAATATTTACATCAGGGGCTTGATTACAATGGCAAATAGTAATTAGACAGTAAGATATTTGCTTTGCATGAGGTTGTAAGAATTGCATTTTATTTCTTTCTGGAGAACAGCCACATGGCAAAACTTCCATTAACATTAGTGAAAATTCCACTCTCGCACTCCAGTGAGAACACACACCTACCTTTGTTTTCAATCAGAGATGTTAAGATTATTTTCTTAGGGCTAAATGTAATATTTGGCAGGATATATTTATGAGATTCCACTCTGCTGACTAGACCTACATTCTGTTATACACAATTCTACTAATATAAAGTAGTAAGCTGATTTTATGTAATGAAATATAAATGCATACAATGCTTATCAAAATGCATATTTTATATTATGAACGGGATAGTTATCTGAGGGGCTATCAGCATTGAAGGAAAGATAATTTGCTCTATTTTTAGAATTCTTGTTTTCTGCAAGAATTCGCTTTGCCTTGTGTCCTGAGTATCCCTTTGAGTTGAGAGCTGTGATGAACTCAAAAATGTTCAGTGAAGCTACAGTACTTGTCCGGATATAATGTGACTTGGGCAGTGTCGGAGTCATACAGAGTGGATAGCAGACAGATACGGTTGTTGAAGAATATCAACGATAATGCAGAGGCAGCGGTGAGAATGTGCAGAGAGTTGGGAAGTTGGTTTAGAATGAGTAGAGGTACGAGACAAGGAGATCCGATATCGCCGAGTATCATCACCACACACCTAGAGAGAGCGATGGACAAGATCAAGGAAGAAGTAGAAGGGATATCGGTGCATGGGATGAGAATTAACAACTTGAGGTTCATGGATGTTATAGTTATCATCGAGGAAGATGAAGAGAACGGTGCAGGTGCTAAATGAGGAAGGGAAGCAGTATGGATGGATTATGAATAACGATAAAACAAAGACAATGGTATTTGGAGATAAGGAAATAGGAAGGAAGATCAGTGTAGATGGGATCGAACTAGAGAACGTAGAGAAGTTCACCTATTTGGGGAGCAACATGATGTATGATCTAGACTATAAGAAGGAAATAACAACTAGAATAGCAAAAGCAAGAGTGAGTTTGAAGGCCATAGATAAGATCTGGAAAAGTAAAGAGATTAGCTTAGGAACAAAGCTGAGCGTCTTGAAAACGTGTGTATTTAGCAGCATGTTATACGCATGTGAGACATGGGTGATAACAAAAGATTCGAAGAGAAGGACATTGGCATTCGAGAGGAGTTCTTATAGGAAGATCCTGAGAATAGGATGGATGCAGAAGGTCACCAACGAGGAATTATATAGGAAGATACAGCCAAAAGAGAACCTACTGCAGAAGGTTATACTGTGAAAGTTACAGATATTCGGGCATATCTGCAGAATGAACGATGAATGAAAAGTTAAGACCCTGATATTCAGCATAATGGGTGGCCCGAATAGGAGAGGCAGACCCCACAGAGACTGGGTAGATGATCTAGTAGGCTGGTATGGAGCTAGTCTACAGAAACTAAGCCACTCCGCACTGGACAGGGAAAGATGGAAGGAAATAGTGAGGGAGGCATCGGACACCAATGGCCTTGAGCCCATGGTTGTTGATGAGGATGATCTGATTTGTGCATGGCAAGTTACTATGCTCCAAACCAGGGGTGGAGAACCTTTATTCTATCAGGGGCAACTGATCCATAAATAAAGTTCAATTTGGGGGCACACACATCCCTGCGGAAGGGGAGGGGTTGAGGCTCTGGCTTCTACTAGGTTCTGAGGTTGCACCAAAAATGAGTAGTTTAGGGTTCAGGATGGGGTTCTAGGCTGGGGCAGAGGCTTGAAGTACAAGAGGAGGTGAGGGCTATAGGTTCTGTAGTGGGGCTTGGGATGAGGGACTTGGATTGCAGGAAGGGGGTTCAGGTGTGGGAGGGGGTGTGGGCTCTGAGGAAGGGCTAGGGATGGGACTGAGGGTTGGGGTGCAGGAAGAGGTTCAGAGTACAGGCTCCAGGAGGGTGTTTGGATGTGGGAGAGGGTTCAGGGTTGGGGTGTGGGTGGGATTGCAGGGGCTGGGAGGGAGTTAAGAGTGCAGGAAAGGGTGCTAAGCTGGGACATGTGGTGTGGGTTCAGGCTCTGGCTGGGCAGCACTTATCTCAGATAGCTCCTAGTAAGCCATGCAGTGGGGCTAAGACAGACTCCCTGCCTACCCTGGCTCGATGCAACTCCTGGAAGCAGCTGCCATGTCCGGCCCCTATGCAGAGGGGCCAGGAGGCTCTGGAAAAAACAGCCCACATGTCTGATTTGTAATTAAACCTCAAGCTAGGTGAGTTTTCCTCAATTTAAGGCTCCACTGAAAATGTCATTCGGTTCCTCATGATCTCTCTGGCATCTAGGGCTGCACAAAACATAGTTAAAACTATTCTGTTATGCTGGCTCCCTGAGACAGCACAAAAATACAGGTATTTTCCTCCTGTGGAAAGTCAAATACAGTACAAAGTTATTATTAACTCCAGGTAAAGCCATGTTTTTCTCTCTTTAAAGGAATAATGGATCTTACTACTCCTCAGATTGCTCCAGGAGAGGGCTTGAGAATTCAGAGGAAATGGTTTTAAGGAAATGCAGCTCTAGGCTGGAGGGTCACTTGATCCGTAGTCACCCAAGGCTGGTGAAGTGTGGTGTAACTAGCAGGCTGAGTTGAAGTCAGAGTTGCTGAACACAAAGTCACTCAGTGGATGCTTGTATCCGTGATGGGAATATCCAGACAGAAAGGTTTAGCCGCAGAGCATTTTAAGGCTTTCAACATTACAGGAAAAGCGGTGACATAACCTCTCACTGAACTGCACTCCAGACCCTGACAGGGATTTCTTACTAGTTCATGCCGGATGATGCTGAGCACAACCATTATCCTGTCCTGGACCTGAACATACACAGTTGATCTGAAAAACAATTCTTGAGCCCAGCTTCAAAAATGCAAACTCTCTGACTTAGTCCCACAATTCACTTACACTAGATATAAAAGCATATGGAACATCAGAACCACCACCACGGATGCAATCCAAGCTCCCTCTCCTGGCTTCTGTGAATAGTGCACATCTGTGCTTTTGTGACTAGTGCATATCTGTGCCAAACTAGGTAGTCGAATACCTCTTTCCAAAGCGGGCCTGTACACAGGAGAGGTGAAAAGGGTGCAAACAGAGAGCCCCCCCACGGTCCATCAAGTAATTATGAGGGACCAGATTCCCCTTCCCACCCCCAGTCTCCAGCTGAACCATCTCCCAGCCTGCAACCTCCCAGGCCCAATGCACCCCAGCAGGGAAGGGCCGGGGCTGCCTGCCATATTGGAGCCTGGGATTTGGAGTTCGAACTCCTGGCCTGAATGAATGGGCCGTGGGGTTGTGGGCGTTGCCTTTGCGGGGAGGGGAGGTGAGGAAGGAGGCTGGGCTGGGCTTTCTAGGAAGCACTTCCACTTCCCTGGCGCAGGGAGTGCAACATTCGCTGCCCCTGCCTGTGCTCCCCCAGCAGCTGCCTCTACAGCACCTGCAGCTTGAGCCCAGGGGTCTGCATAGGATATGCTGGGGCAGCAGCCCCCGCTGAGGCTCCCCACTCTGGTTCTCCATCAGCTCAACTCTGAGCGTGGGACTTCACCATGGTGGTGCAGCCACTGCTGCGGGCCGTGATCATGGGCTCCGGCAAGGGCACTGTCTACTCCCGCATTATCAAGAACTTTGCGCTGAAGCTCCTGTCCTGCTGTACCCTGTCTCCATAACCTAGACCTGAACTTGAATCCCTTCAGGGACCACATAGGCCCCTTGCCCCTCTGAGATGGGTAAATCAAATTAGCTTGTGGTTTTGGGACAGTGTCCTTCTATAGCCCTTCTCATTCATTATCACATAACATTCCTATGGCAACTACAGTCACACTTCACAGGGAAAAGTAACAGTATTATTATTAGAAGCATTTGTAGCTGTCCTTCAATTCCCTTTCCTAGCTGGCATCATGTAATCAGTTAGTTATCCACAGGACACCTTCCTGCCTTCCCTGTAGTCTGTGGACCACAGTTAAATGACACGTGGTTTAATCACTTGATTGCAATTTGGTAGGTAGCGTAAAGTACAGTCCTGACACAAATATGGGTAGCTATAAAGTAGAAGGCTTTCATCAGGAACCAGTAGAAAAGGGGTTAATATTAGTTATGCAGGCCCGTATGCAGGAGTGGGTGTCTGTGCATGCAAAGAGTGCAGCCCACATTTACAAAAAAAAGCATACACACCCCAGAAATTCCTGCGTATGGGCCTGCAAAAGCTACCAACCAGACACTCATCCCTGGACAAACATATCAAAATTATTTCATATATTCTGAAGCAGGGGACCCCCTCAAGACAGAAGTTTGATAAAAGGCATTATTACACAATACCTCTTTACTTCCTTTGTCAATCTAGTACCATCTTCAGCAAGCGATTCTACATCATTAGCTGGTGTAGGAGCCAAAGATGCATCCTCAGGAACAGATGTAAAAGGGTTCTCCACTTCTTTGTAGCTACCAGGCTGAGAAGTGCTGCAAATCAATTCAATTGTTATAAATAACCTCTGCAAAATATCATCAATGCCAAGAAGTTTTCAACAACATTTGCAAATTTCCCTTGAGACACTGGCTTACTGTCAGACTGATTTCTTACAAGTCTACCATTTTCTATTTTCCCCCATATATCCCAGAATAAATAAATAGCTAATATTTACTAACTAGCAACTTGGCAGCTTTGCTGTGTAGTGTGTTTATGCAAGGATCTCAAAGCACTTTGCAAATCATAATTAAGTCCCTCAACATACCCAAGAGGTTGAGAGCTTAGCAATTTGTTATTTCCACTGCTAAAAAACAATAGTAAAGTTGTCTTACTTACAACTTTCAATATGCTGCTAAACTAAATCAATTATCACTATAAAAACATTGAAGTTAGAAATCTGGAGTATTGTTTCAATACCAAGCAACTGTCACCACATTGCTAAGTCTCACAGAGACAGATGAAATTACATATGAAATTTCAGTTCACAAATTTCAGAACTGGTAAATACATTTTTTTTTTAAAAGGCAACAGGGGTGTTTCAAGGACGATGGTGTTGACAAGAAAGTCAATTTGGTAACGGAGTGCCCTCTCCTGGCTGGATCAGGAAAAATACTGGTCAGAAGTTACTGCTGCAGTTTTGTCAGAGTGTGTGTGTGTGTGTCTACTTCAAATTATGAGTCACAGGATAACATACAGTGAAAATGACAAAGAACATGCAAAAACAGCAGAGATTGGCATAACTCCAGAGACAAAACATCACTATTGTTTTCATTCCATTTTCAAGCAATCAGAAGAGGAATGTGGTGTTAAAATTTGAGTGAACACCTTTGAATATAAGCACTGTGATAATGGAGCTCATCTTTGTCCAGCTGTTATATTTTTCACTGGTTCCCAAACAATGGGGTGACCATTCGAGGTGACGCAGCAAGGCCCAGCGAGTTCCCTTGGGAAGCCGGGAGGGAGCACCACAGAGTCCCATCCCTGAACCTGCCCCCTCCCTCAGCTACAGTTCTGGCCCAACCTCAGCACTCCCCTAGCTGTGGCCCCAGCTTCAGTTCCCTTACCCGTGTCTGCATCCTCCACCCACGCAGAATCACAGCCTCACTCCCAGCCTGGCTCCCACGGGGGTTGGGAGTGCAGATGCAGTAAAGGGGTGAGACCCTGAAAAGTTTGGGGACTAAGGATCTAGGGTGTATTTAGCCCCGTGTAGAAGTGAAGCTTTCAATGGGACCTTTTCAAATACTAGGATCAACATGCGGCTACTAAAATAGATTTTCACATCCGCTCCCCCTCCCCCGCGCACAGTCAACACATGCATTTGCATCCACAAAAACATGCATCGGTGACTGGGACACTAATAATTGGAGCCCTGCGTGGATACAAAATCTGTATCTGCATCTGACCCACAGACACAGGGATCCACGGATATAAACATGTTTTCAGACTTGCAGGGCTCTAGTGACTGATGGAGGCTGCTCCACCTAACTCCACCTGCCAACAGATGTCTCAATTTTGCAACTTACAAAACTCAGGGAAGGACAAGCAGAGAAACAGGCACAGCATTCCATTAGCACGCAAGAAGATCAGGATTTCACATAAAAAGGAGTCTGCAGCTTCATAAAAACAAAACCATTAACTAGACGCTAACATGAAAAAGAAAGCTGGCAGGCTTTATAAAATGAACAGCAACACAACCTGCCAGAACATGCCGCTGTACCATAAATAAAAATCCTCTGCCCTCTTTGCTCATAGGCTTCCTCTCTGTGCTACCCTAATCCATCCTGTGTCTCCAGAAATTGCTGTTCCCTTTCATCTGTTAATAATATTAGCCCTTTAGTAATGACACTCCTTCTGCCTTTTTCTGCACAGGATTATTCGAATGATGGAAAAACTAAACCCCAAAAGACTTTTTTAGAATAATTATTGTTCCTGTCGGAAAATACTCACTGTAAGACAACCAATATTGGTACAGATCAGACCAGACCAGGTTATGGTTAAGTGACAGGAAAAAGATAAAAAGTCACAGTCAATGACACAGATCATTTCACACTTGTCTCTTTAGTTAAGCAGAGCATGCTTTTGTGGCTTATAGGGGGTTCTCTAGTCTCCTGATAGGAGCGCATGTGTGTGTATGTATTAAAGTGGGAAAACTAAGTAACTAAGTAAGCTTTGTATTTGATCTGAGGAATGGTCAGATCTGTGGTCATTTTATTCTCTACTGGGAGTAGGTTTCACCATCTTGGGTGACTGGTGTCTGCAGGGGAGGAGGTGCAGGGAGGGCCACCCAGAAGCACAGGAAAGGAGCATGTGGGGGCGCCCCTTTTAGCAATTAAGATTTTGACAGGAGCACAGAGAGATGGTGCACCTCCCCATTGTGCTACCATGAGTCAGCTATGGGAACTGTTGGGAAAGCCAGGTCTCCTGCACTAAAGAGTCTCAACCTCCAAGGGGACAGATTCAGTGTAAAGCAGGCATGTCAAACAGGCCTCTGGTGGGCCCACCACTGCATTTTTATAAAAGAATAAAGTGCAGCCCCCTGGCCACACATGGCCGAGTGCAGATCACTGCCAGCCGACCGGCCACTCTGCAGACGGCACTGCAGCGACTGCTAACGGCCGGCTGGGCCGCTCTGTGCTGAGTGCTCCAGCACGTTCTCATGGCCAGCTGGGCCGCTCGGCACTCCAGCGACTGCTCACGGCCAGCCAGCCCGCTCTGCGCACAGTGCCACAGAGACTGCTCACAGCCGGCCGGGCCGCTCTGCACAGGCATCAAGCGCCTGCTCACAGCTGGCCGCTGTGCTCACGCCGCCCCAGCGCTTGAGGAAGAAATGTGTAGTAGCGGCAGCAGCTCTGGAACCCAGGCATTAGGTTAGGGGCGCTGGGAGTGCCTGGCTCTAGGGGAGGGGGAAGGCATTAGGTTAGGAGAGTCTGGGGGGTGCCTGGCTCTGGGGGAGGGGGGAGTCATTGGGTTACAGGGTGTGTGTGCCTGGCTCTGGGAGACAGATGAGGCATTGGATTAGAGCGGGAATTGGGTTAGAACAGGGGTATGGGAGTGCCTGGTTCTGGGGGAGAGGAAGAGGATATTTTGTTAACATTTTGTTTTTTATTTATTTATTCCCAAATAAAATTACAAAATGTATATTAATTTTATATCAATAAATATGTCAATTTTTTGCAATTGCATGAATATTATACTTTTATGCAAAATCTCAAACTTACAAAGTATCTGAAATTTTCACAGAAGCCTGTTCTATTTGATTAACCACGGTCTATACTTGTTTTTATTTCAACAAAACAAGTTATGTCTCATATAAAAAATTTAAAAAGTACCTTAAATTTATATTTAAATTAAAAAATATTTTATATTGGCAAATAATTTTACATATTAAATTACTGTATTACATTAAAACAAGCTCTGAAAATTATAAAATATACCTAAACCATAATCTATAATAATAAATAATTATGACTTTCTGATAGAAGTACATTTTCTTTGGTGGCCCTGAAAGCTATCAGTTTTCGTTAGTCTTCGAGTTTGACATGCTTGGTGTAAAGAAACACTGTTGCTGTGGGGAGTCACAATTGCAGAAAGGGATTACCTCACAAATCACAGTGACTGGCTTTGGTTTCAATTCTTTAACAATAGAGTCAGTATCAGTGAAGATTTATGGGAGGTATCCTAAGCATTCCATCAGATCAGAGTTAACGTTTCTTTTGGGTTTCCAGCAGCCACCATAGATAGGAGTTTAGCTATTCCCCTTAAATGGCTCTTTATTCTCAGCTACTGAGGAACACTGGAATTATTCTGACCGGGTTCAGGAACAAATTCTTCTTTTCCTTCTGGCTAGATATGGAAATCCAGGGCTTTGAAAACTAACTTCACATCACCAAGTTTAGCTACAGTGCGTGGGAGCATAAGAGCTCTTATTCCCTGAAGTATTCTCCCCTTTCCTTGCTAAAACGTTGAGAATTATTTCTAAAATAAGTCTGGCTTAATTACCTAATGTTACTACATAAATAACTTTAGTTACAGACTAACACAACTACCCCTCTGTGATTTTTAATGTAACTACAGTTCTCTGACCATACACAAAGTGCGAACATTATGTTAATCATCTTCTATGAAATTCTCTGTGCTTCTGAAATGACCTACAGAACAGTAGGCATCTCAAAATTTTCAGACCCATCACATTTTGAAATGAACAAGCCATTTCCTTTTTCATATACTATTTTCCCTTAGCTAAAAATCACCTTTGTCCTTATATAGTAGTAATGTAAAATATATACAGCACTCAGTATGACTATATAGGGTCACACTAAAACTAGAGGAAAATGCTAAAAGCCAAGAGTAAACTGCCAAAAATAAGTGGCCCTTGAACATCTTAGGAGTGTAAACAGAGCATCACAAAAGGAAACAAATGTACAAGGAGGCAAGTGAAGACAGGAATACACCAAATACACATAAGATTTATGAAGTGTTATTAATAATCCTCCAAAATACTGCAAGGATATTCTGACATAAAGACACACCAGTGAGCTATTTGCAGTGTTACCCTCCCTCTCTCACACACACACTTTTTGTTTCACTCCCACCAACACTCCTTCAAGTATGCACATAAAACGGAAACATTTGTAATGGAAACATATTTTGTCCACTATCATTTCTAATGTATGTAGCAAAATGAAACTAGCCACCAAAACTGATTTTATCATAGGGATGATTTACTTTGTATAGACTATGACATGGGCAATGATGATTAAAAACCCTTCACATTTTGGAAAATGTGAAGTGCTCCCTAAATGTGATGTGAAACAGGACTAAATTCCCATAATGACCCTGCGGGGCTAGTAATTATATTGGGCTCAGTTCATTGGCTGTGTAAATGGTGCCAGAGTGATTTAGATGCAGACCAAATAATCAGTAAGGGCATGGAAGTGGGATGAAGGGCTACTGGCATGGGCAGGCAATTAATTGTTGACCCTCCGATAGTTGGATTCAGGCCAGAGGAAATGTGGTCTGTGCAAAGTGAGACATGTCTGACATTCCCAGCAGTTGCACTTATGAACCTGTAATGTCAGGGTATCCGAACTCAGAGTATGTCTACACTGCATCTGGGAGTGAGTCTCCCAGCTGGGGTATATAGACCTGTGCTACCTCTAGTCAAACTACCAACCTAAACACAACAGGTTGGACACTGTGGCATGGGTGGACTTAGGACTCTCTGGTTAGACTTGGGAGTTTGGATCCAGGAAGTCGAGCAGTCTTGGATCCTCAGATGGCTGTCCTGAGCTGGAATAGCCAAACTGCTGTATTTAGCAAGCTAACCAGCATGCAGCTAGTATGAGGCCTTGTCTTCACTCTGCAGAAGACCAATGCTGCCGCAATCAATCTTCCGGAGTTCGATTTAGCAAGTCTAGTTAAGACTTGCTAAATTGAACTCATAGGGTGCCTCCACCAGCATCGAGTAATCCTGCTCTTGGGAGGAGTAAAGGAAGCCAACAGGAATGGTTGCTCCCATCTGCCTCCCACTGTGCAGATGCTGCCAAGATCAGCATAAGGTAACCTGACTCCAGCTATATATTCTACATATCTAGAATTGCATACCTTAAGCTTAGCTCCCGGGTCTAGTGTAGCAACTAATTGACTAGTTGACTATCTGATAAACATAAGCTTATTGGATAGCTGACTAGTCCCTCAACTAGTCACTTCCCCCCTCCCTCTATCTGAGGCAGCAAGGGGGGGGGAGAGCAGGAGCTGGTGCTGGGGGCAGCCGGCTTAAAAGCCGGTTCCCTGCAGCATCATCTCCGTGGGGGGCAGTGGAGGGTAGTGGGGACCGGGCACGAGCTGGGAATCAATGGATTCCCAGCTCGTGGCCAGTCCCAGGACACTGCACTTCTGCTTTGTAAATGTATTAAGAGCTAACCCCACTGTGGCTCCCCCGCTTATTGACTAGTTGATGGAAATGCCATCGACTAGTCAATTAGTTGATATTAGATGACTAAACTAAATTTAACATCCCTATGTAGATCTGGCCTGAATCTGGCTCACTCCTGGTTGCGGTACAGACATACCTTCAGCATCTAAAGCCAAGCAGGTTCCCCGAACCTGCCATTTTGACCATGGTGCATCTCTGACTTTCAGGCAGCTTCTGCACCAGTTCACATCCCCAAAGTTGTGCTGCCTACATTAGAACTCTACAGTCATAACTCAAACATGATTTAGTATAAAACTCTGTTACTCTCAAAGCACATTGGCAGCATGCCCAGTAGGCCTAGCTAAGACAACACTAGAGACACCAGCTGTCTAGTGGAACTCCCAGAGCTTTTATAAACTTCTGCCTGCACCGTCGTTAACACAGTGACCTGAGCTTGTCAACAAACAGACCTTTTCCAAACTCTTTGAGGTTGCTGTTTTTTTTAATTTTTAAAACATTAATTTTGATCAAAACTTCCTGACCACCTGGATTGCTAGATTCCCCTGTTCCTGCCTGGCCTGCAGTGAGGTACAATCCCCAAGAGGCCTTTGCTATGTGGGCATATTATGCAATTAGGCCACATCCACTGCCTATATAACAATGATGCCCTTAGTACATTTTTACTATCCCCATGACAGAGGATTATCACTTACATTTCAGGCTCTCGCGGTTGCCTGATTCTCATGCAGAGTCACACCTGGAACTACATCCCTGACTAACATCCCTATTTTGCAGATGAGAAAACTAAAAGAGAGATTAATTGTTTTTTTTCTGAGGCCTCAGAGCAAGTCACAGTCTGGCCTAGAGCAACTGATGTCCTACATCCCTGAGCTGAGCTCCATCCACTCTCTCATATTTTTGAATACTTACTGTGGATTTTGTGATCATTCTTCTTCCCTTGCTTGGCTTAAGCAATTGGGCTGGGTGCTGGGAAACACCTAAGGGAAAACAACTATTTTCCTCAGGCAAAGGAGCAATATTATGGTGCAGGTCTGCAGCTGCTATGCCAGTTTAATGCCTAGGGCAGAATCTCTCTTTAGGCAGAAAAGACAAGAGCATCTTCATAGCATCAACTCCCTTGCTCAGTCTCTCTGGGCTCTGTACCACACAGGGAATGTCCCTTCCCTCCACAGCCTCTCCAAATTCTTTCCTTCCCTATGCACAGTGGCACTGCTGCTGCAAAGACCTTTGCTCCTTCACAGTGGGGGAAGATTCACCAGTGGATTAGTAAATACAGCCCCAACATATTTTCTAGTGGACTGGGAGGCGGGGGGGAAAGGGCTGTTTTATGTCCAAAAGGGAAATGGCTTGGCAGAACAATTAGTGAACTCATTACCTATTTAGGGTGAAGATACTACTCTATGGATCTGGTAAATAAAACCCACTTACATAGACCAGATCATGTGGTGTTCCTCTGATCAATATGTTATCACTGGAGGGCAGGGGGGGAAAGAAAGCTGCCTTCAAAGACCATAACAAAGATACAGTTTCTTGACTGGACAGATGGAGGGACAGTATCTGATCTCATATTACACACTGCCATCTGGAAGACATTAAGCACAAACTGACCCCTACCTTATAAGCTTCATTATTTTTCCTGTCAAAGTGCACTCTATCTGAATTACAAGACATCCCGTAGGGATAAACATTCACATGGAGGCAAAAGCAACTATATATAAGTAACTAAATATGTTCCAAAAAGGTGCTTTGTCATTTGATTTTATTGCTGCTCAAGTGGAATAGCACTGAGCCATCTGTCTTGCAGTGCACTAAGTTCTAAACAGAATAACCAGGGACAGGAAGCAGAGACACCGTGCATATGTGCACTGAAAAAACTTTTCAAAGTAATATCAAAAAGCAACTGTGGAATAATTCTGCACCAACTGCTGTAAAAGGAGTAGCAGTAACGTGGTTTTGTTACGCTAAATAAACAAGCATTACTGAGGGGGTGGGCAGGTGAGACATCAGTAACCGATAAATATAATTTAAACATTTTGCGTCACTGATTTAAACATCCTCCTTGGACCAGGAGTACCCGATTCTGATCTTGTTTACACCAGTTTTAAATCCAGCATAGGGGTGTAAGTGACTAGTTGACTACCCGATAAACTTAGGCTTACCAGGTAGTCGACTCACTACTCGAATAGTCACTTCCCCATTCCTTGCTGCCTCTGTATCAGAGGCACCAAGGGCGGGGGGGGGGGGGGAGCAGGAGCCAGTGCTGGGGGGGGAGCTGTCTTAAAAGCCAGTTCCCCCCAGCACTGTCCCCACAGCAGAACAGGGGCACGGTGTGGGAAACGGCGCAAGCAGGTACTGAAGCAGTCCCCACTTGCACAGGTTCCCTGCTCCACTTCTTCCTTTGAAATGGACAAGAGCTATGGGAGGGGGAGAGGGGCAGCAGTTGGGACCCTACGCTCCCGTTATCAACTAATCAAGTACTGATTAGCTGATTAATCGAAATGTAACATCCCTATCCGCGTTATACTATTAAATTTAGCTGGATTTTGTTTGTTTTATACTAGTATGAGATTTTTCTCCTGATAGATCTGCCTTGCTTTTGTCTGTTTGGAATGGGAGCGTCAACAGGGGTTCTAATAATACTGAGCTTGGGCGCTCTTCTTCCAGGAGGAGCATGGGTGACATTCACAGAAGTTATAGCAGATTATCACCATGACACTGCCAAGTGCCCAAGCAAGGCAAATACACTGTTAGCAAATAGCAGGAATTTGCCAGTAACAGGCAGTCCAGTTCAAAGAGGATGAATTGGCTTTGAACCAACGGTGAAAGTAACCTAAAATTTCTTACAGATACTGTCCTATTGCAACCCAGATCCCTGACAGCTCTTTAAATATCTCCCCACTGACTTCTGCAGCAGCTCAGCCAGCTCTTGCCAGAGCTGCACATCAGGGCGCACCCGCTTACTTTCACCTCTGCTTAGATCTCTAAACTCATCGTTGGTCTTATTTTCTCTTCTTACCAATCATTCTCAACAAGAGCCACCTGTGCAGTGATGTTTTTAAGAACTAAAAATAGTGAGTTTATTTAAGTTCCCTGATTTACTCTAACACTAATTGTTCAGTGTATTATTCACCTGCCTTTTAATTCACTTTGACAAGTGAATCAGATTTTTAGTTTCATGCTAAATACCTCTATCCCAAATTGCCTTTTCGTTGCCTCCTGCAACAACATGGGGTCAGTCACTGGTATCTGTCACTGCACCTACCACAGTGACAACCAAGTCTAGTCCTGACCCCTGCACTCTGTACTTCTCAGCAAAAAAACCTTACACAGCTACCAACCACAGACTGCGATAATCACAAATAGTTATAGTACTAAACAATAACGCTTGTATTAAGTTGCATTAAACAATTCTGGCAGTAAGTTCTGGGAAGCAATGAGAAAATCAATCTAACACCAAAAAATGGTAACCTCTCCATGTCAAAATCTTTTAATAGCAATGCTCCTATTTGATACAGCTAACCTTAAATTTAGCATCCTGGGAGGGAGGACAGACATACCTCTGACGTGGGGGAGTTCATGAGGTTTTCAGGAAGCTAATAATGAAGATAACAAAGGAGATCGCCTTTCCTGAATGCTTTCTAAAATAGCAGCTAGCTGGCACTGTAGATCTGTCTGATTGTATCTATAGGAGCACAGGTAAACCTCGACCCAAAGGAAACAGCACAGTCTTTTGTGTAATTTTGTAATTTAGTTTGTCTTCAAAAGACTAGCTGTAGAGGCTACTGAAACTGTTGATTTAACCCCTTTATTATTTCCCTGGGGCGAGAAAGAAGCTTACAGCTTCAACTCATTAACAGTTCATTGTCTTTCTCACATGTGCATCATGAGTAGAGATTCAGAATCATAATAACCAAGTTTGTATCAGCATAAACAGTAAGCAAGTACATTTATAAAGGAGCCATCAATGAAATCTGCATATTAATTAAAACTTTCCCGTGACAATAGGAAGCATTCACTCACTTCTTGTCCTTATCACCCTAAAAATGGTCTGCTCATCACCCTCAAGTTGTTAGGAAGGGTTTTGTTCAACCTGTTTCTTTTCAACCTCAGTTCTCCCTACTGTGAATTAAAGAAATATAGTATCTGAAATAGAAGGGAGGACGGGACAGGGTTGAATTTTCAAAAGTGTCTAAGTGATTTAGAAGTCGAAGACCTGCTCTAGACTGAAGGCAAGGCAGCTTATGTCAACTAAACTAGGTAAGGCCAGGTCTACACTAGACCTGGAAAGTCAGCTTAAGGTCCACAATTCCAGCTACATAGGACATATAGCTGGAGTCAGCTTACCTTAGGCCAAGATTGGCACCGTCCCCACCGCAGGAAGCCAAGGAGAGCAAATGCTCCCATCAGCTTCCCTTACTCCTCATGACTGCGAGGAGTACAGACACTGGCAGGAGCTGTCCTCAGCATTTGATTTACGGGTCTTTACTAGACCCACTAAATCCAACGCCAGAACATCGATCTCCAGTGCAGTGAGTGAAGACGTGCCCTAAGCATCTACACTAAAATTTCACAGCTGCTGATGTAACTCACCCTTAACTCCACCTCCACAAAGTGTAAATCAATGTAGTTAGATAAATGCAGTGTCAGTGCCAACACTGCACTGCTTACATCAACTGTTGCTGGCTTTCAGAAGCTGTCCCACAATGCCCCACTCTGGCATTCCCATCAGTCAAGCACTCCTGGTGACGATGTGCACCGCTGACACAAGAAGCAAAGGGAGGACATGCACAAGTATGGTAATTATTGCAGTGACTGTGTGGTGACATGAGTCAGGTTGACTTCAATTTGAAGTGTAGGCATGCCCTTAATACAATTTTCAAAATTATTAGGCTGGTTAGGGCCTAAAATGCATTGTCTCTAGAGGTACATCTACACTCCAGTATCTCGAAATAGCTATTCCACGTCTTGACAGTGCACCCATTATTTTGAAATGTCATTCAAAATAATGGGTGTGCTATTCCAATGTCCCTGTAAACCTCGTTCCATGAGAATTAAGGGACATTTCAGATTAGTGGTTTATTTTGAAATCTGGCGCTGTGTTGACAGCATCAAATTATGAAATAAGCTATTTCAAAATCCACTTGAAATAAGATACAATCCAATCCTCTCTAGATAACTAATTTTGTTGATATCAGAATCATTCCAGCAAAGAAGCTGACAAATTTAAATATTAGGAGAAACGGTCTAAACATGAAGGACCAACTCCCCTTGCATTGACAAAAAGGTTTAAGTCAATAAACTGGCACCTGCCTGTGCCCTAGAAGAATTCACTCTCTTCCCACCCCGGTCCCAGGAAGGGACATGTCACTTTTCCTTGCAGATTCTGTTTGAATGCAACTTTAAATTCTGTCATAGATTCTACAGGAGCTTCAGGGACAGCTGCCCAACAAAGGCACTGAATCAGTATTTTTGGCTGCAATAGACAAACCCCTATCTCAAAACCAGTGCCACTCACTTCCTAGCTAATACCCTCCATGACACAAGGAAGTCTGCAGTTGCTTTCCGTCACTACGACTGTGAGTTCCTTACTATACCTTGCTGCAGTCAGCTCAGCATCACCCAGAGCAGCAACATTTTCACAAGGCAGAGAACCCACCAACGGTTGTTGGGAAGAATCAGTGGAAGAAGCCAATTTTATGACATCACCTGGCACAGGAGAACTGTATAAAAGAAAAGATATGGAAAAAACGGTACAGTTAAAGGTCTTTGTAGAATTACAATTGCTTTTAATCCCTACATCTGGAGACATTGTTTAGCATAGGTAGTCTATAGCAACCTTACGTATATGTTTCCATGTGTATTACCTAATGCAGGGGAAAACCTTTTTTAAATCACCTAGGAACATGGCCCAACTATCTAGCCTGTGTGTGCATGTGACTCTTTGAAGTCAACAGGATTTTGGTTTGCATAAAAAAATCAGCCTTACAAGAGAGAGAGACAATGTCAGTTTTGCTTGCAGTGTTAAGAATGGGAAAATAAACTAGTGTTTGAAATGACAAGATTTCCTTTAGTTGAAATTCATAAGAACGTATTTTCAAACTAGCAAGGCAGAGATGCAAAGCAAGGGTGGGGAGCGGCTGGTTGGAGTGGGAACACGCTGGGAAACTGAGTCAGCCAACATTCCTCCTGGACCTCCCAGGGAGTGAACACTGTAGCAGTAGTTCCAGACATCCTTGCAATAGGATCAAAATCCCCTGTCTCTCCACACTGCTATCAGCACCATTAACTGCTGAAGGGAGAGCAGCTCTGGTTAGAGATGTTAAATAGCGAGTAATTGACTAATCGAATAGTCAATTCTATTTTGCATCAACTATTTGATTAGTTGATAGGGCACCTCCGCCTCTGAAGTGTAGCAACAGCCCTTCAAAGGCGAAAGTGCTGCGTGGAGCCTGGAGTCAGCTGGGAACTCCCCCAATAACTCCGGGCCCCGTGCAGCACTGCTGCATTGAAATGCTGTGAGGAGCCCAGTGTCAAGCTCCTCGTGACGTTTCAAAGTGTTGGAGCTCGGGAATCCCCAGCTCACTCCTGGCTCCACGTGGTACTGCTGCTTTGCAACACCACATGCAGCCTGGAGATACCCCAGCAGACCACAAGCTGCACTTGGCATTTCAAAGCAGCAGCGCAGCATGGAGTCCGGGGTCTGGCCCCAGGCTCCATACGGCACTGCTGCTTTCAAATACCTTCTCCTTCCCTACTCCCCTTGTTGCCTCTTTCTGATAGAGGCAGCAAGGGGAGAGGGGGAAGCAACTAGTCGACTAGCCTGTCAACTATAGGATAAGCATTTGTTTATTGGATAGTCAACTAGTCGTTGACATCCCTAGCTCCAGTCACTTCACATTACATTTTCTGGTTACCTCCATCTACAAATAGGACTGACTATGCCTGGCTGCCACAAAGGGACACAGAACACAGGAGGGCTCCTTCTGCCCTTGTCCCATATCATCTTGCATATCGTAGAAACATACAAATGTAAGACCGGAAGGTACCTCTAGAAGTCATCTTGTCCAACCTCCCTCACTGAGGTAGGACCAATCTACCCACATATACCATATACCATCCTTAGCAGGACACAATCTGGATCTAAAAGGGTGTAAACGCTGAGTGAATGGGTGAAAGTAATGTTATGTACCAAACAAATTATCAAATCTATAACAAAAGAGTCTTCTCTGAATAAATTAGTCACCAACGTCACTATACCACCACAAACCACAAGAGAGCAACACCGTCAGAATTTACTGTGAAGTCTTTTTATCAAATTTGCCCACATGGACCCAGATCCTCTAAAGATATTTAGGCACCTAACTTCCACTGAACTCAATGGGAGTTAAGGTAAATATCACTGAGGATCTGGGCCACTAAACCCAAACACTAGGGGTTTCAAGTCCATGGGAACTGCAGATGCTCAGTAATACTTACAATTTGGCCCGAAACTGAGGCCTCCAGTCCAACATTTGAGCATGGAGAATTGGTTCCTCAGGATTCCTCGTTGCTTTTGTGGAAATAGAGTAACATGGCTACCCTTCTGAAACTTCCTGAACAAGGGTGTCTAAGGTTGTGTCTACACTACAGAGCTTATAACTGCACAGCTGTACCACTCTAGCTGCGCCACTTCAAGGTCTCCTAAGGTATGTCTACACATCAAAGTTATTTCGGGATACCAGAGGTATCCCGAAATAGCTACCCCAAGTCTTCACAAGCCATATTTTTCAAAATAACGGGTGTGCTATTTCTGCATCCCAGTAACCCTCATTCCACGAGGGTTAAGGGATGTCTCGAAATAGCACTTTATTTCAAAATTTGGTGCTGTGTAGACAGCACCAAATAAGTGCGCAATTTGCACAGCGTAAATTGCGTATCTTATTTCGAGTTTAGAGTGCAGTGTAGACATAGCCCTACGTAGCTGCTGTATGCCAATGAGAGAAAGCAAAAGCTTTTCCAACAAAAGTGTGAGTGTAGACATAGCATTATTTGTAAACTAGGCTCCCTATTTCTGACTCACTTCTTTTCTCTAACACATGCCCATATTACTCCCACTGATAACAAGTGAATGGAAGTACATGCCGACTCAGACAGAATTGGATGCTGAAAAGATGACCACATGGACAGATATAATTCCAAATACTAATACTTCACACCAAAAACAAACAAACTTGAGAAATGTTTTCACACTATGTTCCTTTCTTAGATATGGTGCTAAATGTGATACTGTACAGAAGTACAGATTAGCTTAAAAGGACACAACAAGGAGTTAATCTGCACTATAAAGAGGCAATATTTTATTGGACATGTTCAAACGTTACTATATGAACATATAACTATTTTCATATATTTTAACCAAAATGTAAAGTAACATGTTCTTAAAAGAAAAATAATTTGTAAAACTTTTTTAAAATGTATGATGTCCTTACACTTACTGAGCTAATGTTTTCTTCTGCTTGTCATTTCCTATTGCACTTATGGCCACATTCTGAACCAATTCATGTGGAAATAAACTTCAGTGGAGTCTTTCTTAATTTAACCAGCTCCAGTGAGAGCAGAACTGACCCATTGTGCTGAACTAAATTTCAGTATGATAACCTACCACATTTAGTTGTTTCTGAAAGAGGCAAAAACTTTTATACAACTATTGGTAGGAAGCTAGATGAACAAACGTCCTCATTATCCCATTTTAACATCATCTCGGGGATCAGGTCTTGGAAGGAAATATTTTGCCAAGATATGTGTGGGTTCCAAAGTTTTCTAGTTTGCTTGGTAGAAAGGAATCTCTTTGCCTTTATTGAAAAAGGGGGCATATCTTTTGATCAATAAAACGGATATTGAACTTGAGTGTTTTCTCTGCAGTTGGTCATTGGTCATGCTTTAAATATGCATTTTTACAATTTTTTTAAAATTGAGCCCTACCCAGAAAAGTGAAACCAACTGCATCTCTGCTACAAGCCTGCTAAGTGCTGGGCTATTAAAGGACTAACCATCTTAATTTATATCTCTATGGTCCCTAGTTAATTCTATGGGTTCCACCCTTACAGGTGCTTTGGAAAATGCTAGTGCAGATTTTCTTAATATGACGATACTTCCTCTCCTTTCTTATATGCTTTGATATGCAATGGTATACTTAACATCATTGACATTTAAAGCATCATCAGAATCCATGTTAGCACATACATGAAATACATGTCAACAGACCCCAGAACCACTATTTTAGGCTCTTGTCCCTTCATTCATTATACTTGACTTACACTGTAAAAGTTTGCTTCTGTGACTGCAACTGGATTTTTTGTAAATGAAAGTTGAACCTCTGGAGAACAGCTAAGGTGTCTGTATGTGGTCCCCATCCAAGCCCACCACTTTATCCTTTGCATCATCCCAACATGGAGTATCTGCCCTTTTGGTAGATTTTTAAATATTCACAAGGCATGCAAGTTTGACTACTTAGCTCAGCACTGTACACTGCTTTGTGATATAAAGACCTATATAAGCACTGAGTATTTTAATTATTGACAACACAATCACTGACAGTCTTCTGTAGACAAACACAGCACAGGTCATAGCTTGGAAAGCTTCCTAAAATTGCCATAATGATGTACATTAATCTGCCTTAATATGAAGATTAACTTCTGGTCCTGCTGTGAGTGGAGGGGACTGGACTCGATGATCTCCCTTCCAGTTCTAGTATTCTATGATTCTGTGAAGGAACCAACTAAGGGGTAAAAAGCAGATTACATTTCCATTCTTATTCAGTCTTTGCAACTCTTTGAATCTGCCAACTAGGTATGTGAACAGGTAACGGTTAAACGGTTACCTAGGGAGCAGCCCCCTACGACTGGGGGAGCAGAGCCAGCCTCAGTGCAGGGGCTGAGAGCCAAAAGATCCTGCCCTGCGGGTTGGGGGTGCTGAAGCAGTGAGATCCTGCCAGTTGGTTAACCTAACATTTAACCGATTAACTGATTAACCAGGATTTTATCTCCTTACTGCCAACAACAGATATCAGTCTCCATAAGAACAGGAGATCAACTCTTTTCACACATGTCACAAACTGTACAACCTGAACCCCATTTTGAAACAGAAAAGATGGTAGTGAAGCAGTTTATGACAAAGCTTCACTCTACACACCAACCTAATAACAAAGAGAACCCAAAAACTGTTCCATCTAGTTCCACAAATTCTTTTCAGCCTGAGCCATATTAGCCTAATACGCCCCTTTCAGCTTTCCACCACAAATTCCCCACAGTACTTAGAGGTTTTTCAGAACAACTTTATTTCAGCATAAACTTTGTATAGGGTGATCAGTAAGGCCTCTTTCGCTTCCACTGACTTGGGCTCTGGATTGACTGGAAGAGCTACTAAAAATTACTTCCAAATTCTCCTTATAGCTAGCATGACTGAAATATTTTTCAAAGGAAAAATACTTCACAGTTTAACAACCAGCTGCTTAATAACAGCTGCAGCTAGCACACTATAAATTCAGACAAAAGACCAAAGGGCTCAGTTTGCTATTAGTATGTCATCTGGCTAAGACTTATATCAACAAATGTCCTTGGTCTCTAGTGTTTCATAGTTTTTTGATCTTAAGGTATCTGCTTGGCTTTGAGGAGAGGCATTTTCAAACCACTGAAAGCACATAAAGTCACTAATTAGTCTCTCAGATGAATTTTGCCTCAAATTCTTGATGTGCATTAAATATAATTGAATAGTGAATAACGGCATGTACCTGTGATATTTCTTCTATTTGTGAGACTAAAGTCCTAAAGCAGCTGATTTTGACACAAGTAAAATTTTATTTTTTTAAATAGTTAAAAGCCAGGTTTAAGCGGTTTGTGAACACATGACAAGTGCTAGCAGGGTTGAGCTGACTCATTAAATATAGCTTTGCTTACAAAATTAGAGCTAAACATTGTCTTGGATTCATGTACAGACTCCATTTATTATTCACTATATCTGTACCCTGGGTGCCCAACTTATAGCCTGTGGACCACATGGCCCACCAGATTTGGGAAGGTCTGTGGTCCATTTCAACAAAATATACTAATGGCCAATTCATCAGCATTTTGTCATCATGTTCACATTTTAGCTTACATGAGTGTGTAAACAGACAATACTGAACACAGAAACAACCTGCCTACATACATATGAAACAAGCTGAACTTAAAATATATGACAATACAGGTGACTTTAAATCCTATTAAAATATGTAGACTTTGTTTGGCCTATCAGGTTGTGCTTTGGTTTTATGTGGCCTTCCTATGTAATAATATGGGGCATCACTGCCCTAACCGATCATTTTACACTGAAGTTTTTCAAAGTCTTGAAGCTGCGAAGTCATAGGAAAGAGCGGAAACAGTCTTTCGGCTGATCAATATTTTCTCCTTTGTTCCTTTCCCTTTATGTTCTTTCTGTTCAAGTGGGTTGGCAAATCCTGTCTTTGCAGCATATCAATAACAGGCTCAGGTTTGCTCTGATAAAACCAGTAAGCATCCGAGCCTTGTTATCCTCCAGTTAATTATTTCCTAATTAACTAAAATGAAGCATAATCCCTTGCTGCCCTTAATATCATGCACCCTGAGTGGCTGCCTGGTTTTTCCACATATGGTAGATCCACCCTTGTTTGAACTGATTGAGGACAATGCTGGAGAGTAATGCTAAATACAAAGGGAGGACTGAGCAGTGTTTGTGTTGTTGGCCTAGTATATTTTTAAGAGAAGAGGTATAGGAAGGAAATGTTGTCTCATAGTTAGAACAGGAGCTGGATGACAAGATTTCCTGAGCTAACAGTAATACTATATATATAAAACCAGGAATGATATTATGCCAGTCAAACTCTCCGAGCCTCATCTTACTTGTGTATAAAATATGTGCCACCGTACTCACCAATGCATAAGGCTGTTGTGAAAATCTGTAAGGCTACGTCTACACTGCAGGCTTCTTGTTTTGCTCAAGCGTTCTTGTGCAAAAGGTCTTCCACAAGAGTGCGTCCACGCTGACATGTGTTTTTGCACAAGAGATGTGCTTTTGCGCAAGAGCATCCATGGCAGTGTGGACGCTCTCTTGTGCAAGAAAGCTCTGATAGCCATTTTAGCCATAGGGGTTTCTTGCGCAAGAAAATCATGTTGCCTGTCTACACTGTCCTCTTGTGGAAGAGCTCTTGCGCAAGAGGGCTTATTCCTCGTGGGGAGAGGAATAACTCTTCCGGAAGAAGCCCTGTTTTCCGATGCTTTACTGTAAATTTACTTGCGCAAGAACGTGTGTGCAGTGTAGACATCCGGCAAGTTTTTGCGCAAGAACAGTTGTTCTTGCGCAAAAAGCCTGAAGTGTAGACGTAGCCCATGTGTTTTGTTAGTATACCACATATAAACAACATTCTATAATGGGAAGAGGTCCAACAGCCCATCTAACCGAGGCTATGTCTACACAGCAGCATTATTTCGGAATAACTGATGTTATCCCGAAATAACAAAGGGTACATCTACACTGCAAGCCATTATTTCAAAATAATGTCGAGCTGGAAAACTTCTTACTCCGACTGTTGTAACCCTCTTTTTACGAGGAGTAAGGGAGGTCAAAGGAAGAGTGTTCTTCCTTTGACTTCCCTGCAGCGTAGACAGTGCCAAAAGCTGAATTAAGCTATTTCCACTTAAGCTACACAATTGACGTAACTAAAGTTGCATAGCTTAATTCGACTTTAGCCCTGCTGTGTAGACATACCCTTAGTCTAACTACCAGTCTAGACTGCTTAATGTTCCTTCTGTTTCAGTAAGAGTACCTCTACACAGCAGGGCAAAAGTTGAATTAGGATACCTAACTTCAGCTACGTCAGATGCTCTCAGAGTTTAAGCTTCTCTTGCTTTCTTTGGAAATTTATTCCACACAAATTACCCTTGATGATATCAAGATTGAATTGACAGCAAAAGAACAAGATAAGCCACTGTAAGTATTTGTGCACACTCCCAAATGCTTTTATTCCTATAAAAGGAAAATTATACTTTATGATCTCTAAGATTCCTATTAAGAGAATTCAACAGGTTTGGGAAGAACAAGATATTTCTGTGCTGGTGTCAGGTGAAGGACCCATATCTCTCTTCGATCAACAAATTAAAACTGCTGACTCAACAGTATTAACACAAATAACATTCTCCTTCCTTTATAATACCTCCTTCAAGGACATTTAGGAGAGGTCTTTTAAGTATTAGAGCAGAAGGATAGCAGTTACTGAAGTTAGTTTTCCTCATTCCAAGTCTGGTTTTGGTAACAAATGTCAAAATGTAGAGCACAGCTTATACTTCCTAAATAACTAAAAATGAAGCTTCAGTAACAAATACATAGTCATTTAGAATATCTAACAAATATTTACTAGGTCTTCAACTATAACAGAAAAATCTCCCATCAGATCCTGCATTTATCTCCCTTCAGATAGTGCCAGCTAGTGCCTAAAACTCTCAAGCAGTTTGGGTCCCATTTTACTAGGTCCTGTAAAAACAGGTAAGACATGACAGATGAATGGGACAAATAAGAGGGTCAGGGTGGGGCCAGGCAGATGGGGTGCTGGAATTAATATTAATATTTTCAAATATTAATATTAATGTAGAAAATTGCAAAACACCAATTTAGCCATATTTTTATTACATTCAAAGGCCAAATGCTATGTTATGCATTGCTTTAAACAAGTCTAAATTGCTTACTATTTCGACTTTTTATTACACTCAAACAGTAACAAAACATTTATAAGCATTTGATTAAGATAGTTACAAACAGTCTAAAACCCAAGGGTGCTTAGACTCATATTGATTGGCTCCAATGTGGTCAGGCAGATATTTGCAATGAATACCTAGGGAATATTTAGGGACGCAGATAGCCATTAAAAAAGTTAAACATTTTGTTTAACTGGTCAACCATGAAGGGCTGGGGTCCTGAGGGTGGCTTCTTAGGCAGGGCCTGGCCCTCTGGTTAACCTGTAAGCATGCTGGTAACATCACTTGTTTGTTAAAGGATAATAAACCTAGTAACTGGTTAACTACTTATCCTTTTATATCTCTAATCCCTTTTAAGAATTTACTTTTTTATATCCTTTATCAAACAAGTGATGTCATTGCCAATTATTGACTTCAACTAAAACCAATTTGAGACAATTCATCCTTATTTCTTGTCTTAATTCAGATAGGATTTCCAACCTCTTTTCTTTCAAAGCCTTTCCTCTCCTCTCCTCGCACCCCTTCCCCTCCCCCCACCCTTTCTTGTTGTCCAATCGTTTTCCCATTGCACTTCAGTTCACACAGGCTTTAACACTAGTGTGTGGGTTGGTGGAGGGCTGTGAGGCTTATTTTAAGACAATTTTCTTTGTTTGATTTAACCATCTATGGTCACCTCCATCTATCAAAGGCCTTCTTTCAGAAACTTTTCCTTAGTTGTTCTTTGAACCAAACATTCTCCATACTTTATTCCTTTTGGCCTTATAACATTATTTTTAAGGCCTTCCCTGTACAGTGCTTACTAGTCAAGGCCTTCCTTTACAGCATATATATATTTCCATAAACAAACTTAAGCTAGTTTTAATTCTTTAATTTTATATTTATCATACCTAGATAAATATAATATGCTGCTCGAGCAATTTTAATAATTTTCTGTACACTCCTTGCAGAAGTTCAGATATATTAGTTCAAACTGAATTCTCCGGGACTAACAAACAAATAAAGGGTTTTTGGATAAATAGCCTAGTTTTAAACAGGCTCAGGGCTTTTGTTCTGATCCAGAAAACTGACTCCTTAGGCCGGGAAAGGTTTGAAGGATAGACATTGGCCAGAGCTTGTGTGGAGATGGGTGTGTGAGAGACTTAGTAGACTGCACATAGGTTCTTTCATGGTTTTTAATGTTATTTTCTGTCGTGTTTTTACCTTATGGATACAATACACTTGCTTAGAAGAACTGTGTGATAACACAGGTCTAGCAACTGCACCATGTCAGATCTCTGAGGAGAGGAGAGAAGTGAAGCAGGCCTGCTTAGTTTTTTGCTGGGAAAAATACAGTGAAAGCAGGGAACCATGCAGCCTGGAAATATCTCAGTCCAAAGGGACAGAGGTGTGGGTCTCCACCAATGAAAGGCAACAGCTCTAGGTGTAGCTGTTGAACCTTTAAGTAGTAGTTCAGGTGCAGTTTCCTTAAACTGTGCCAGCTGTCCATAACATTCCTTCTATAACTATTGTTATCACTGCCATTTACCAGAAGCATAATTCTTGCCAGGATCTGACTACTGGCTCCTGTGGAAAAAAAAATTCGAATGGCACAAATTTATGAAGCCTTCATATGAGGAATAAGTAGGCAGAGCAGAGGAATTCTTCACAAAGATCCTCAATCCGAATGTGCCTTAAGGACCCCATATGAAGGTGCAGAAGATGGCTGTATAGATAGAAAGGACCCTCTAGCAAGCCCTTACCACTCTGGACAGTGGCAGGGCACAATTGCCATCTGTGCAAGAGCACAATTAGTATTGCCTGCAACACTAGCTATCCCAAAAGAAGTCAGGCAGGAGGGATAAGCAACAAAGCTGGCCTGGCTCAAAAGGCTGCACAAACTGCAACTTCCAAAAGGTTACATAGTAGCTGGACTCATCAGAAGCTCTTTAAGAAAGCCTGCCGGAAGCACCATGCTTCCTGAGATCCCTCCTGGGAGGCAGCTCCACACTGCTCCCACCATAGGGCTGTGGCTTCAAGGCACAAGGGAATCCTCTTTGTGTGCAAAAAATGGAAGGACATAAATGCAGCAGTTGTATTGAATAGAAGCTGAATTGTTTCTAAAAAGAATCTTTTCAAATGATTTCCTCAAGGGAGATACCCATCTTCTGAGAGACAACCCCAATTCAACTGATGTTACATTTTGCAGTCCCTGCCAGTAATCACAAAATACCACATACTAACTGGAAAACAATAGCATCACAGTCTTGGCCAGAGTACCCAATAGCAAAGAGTAATTTTCTGAAGTGTTACTTTTCTGGCAGTATTTGTGGAAATCTTGACATGATAACAAAGTTCCCGCAGCAGGTGGTGATGTTAAGTCATAAATTACTTTAGGGCTTGGAATCCCTCTTAACTTTTCCTTCCGTACATATATCATTTTGGCGATCCCTTAAATTTTCCCTACCTGTATAATCAGTTTTCCCTATCAGTGTGAAAAACTACAAACAGTCATTAAGACAGAAGAGAAAGTCTAAGTGTATGGAATGATTATAATATGATTAAAGTTAAGGTGGCATAGTATAGTCAGTATGTACTTATTGTTTTAAAAAGTCTATAAAGTAAATGTTCTGAAATAGCATTATAGATTAAAATAGTTTTTGCTATGCAATCTTTAACAGTAAGAAGCTGTATGAAATGTTACAAATAATTGCACAAGATTAAAAAGCATAATGCATTTGCTACATTACAGGCAGAATAACTATCAATGATTACAAAGTCATATGTATTTCAGCTTTTTTTAGGCATAAGAATACTTTTGGTCATGTTGGGATGTAATTTTTATAGACTTTAAATTTCCAATTTATGGCTAGTAATCTTGAGCCAGAAATTTTATTGTGCAAATATAACTTACCCGTAGTCTCCATTGAACTGCTAAACACATGCTGATACTAGAGCCTAAAAGAAATTCAGCCACATTCTATGGTAATATTCACAAAACCCCAGTCTTTTCAGCTACTTCATGATAGTTAATCCCAATCTAATTAAAGATTCTTAAAAAACTCAGTACAGGGTTATATGAAAAGACAACATTCCATTCAATATGAATGCCGTAGATATGTAACTCTTCAAAGATGACTGAAGAACAACGTGGAAGCAGCAAAAAAGAAAAATATTACATCTTTTATAAAAAGCAATAAAGAGTTTGCATGTCAGGACAGAAACCAACTAGTTTTCATTTTTAGTCCCCGATGTTTTTTTAACGTTACTTTATAAACCAACCCATAAATAAACTTAGTTGCGTAATCCTTTTTCTCAAACAATTCACACTTACCAGTGTCAAGAAATAATAACCAGCTCTGCCATTCCAAATCATCCTCAGCTAAAATACAAAACAAAGTAAAACCACGCCCACCAATTTAGCACAGATTCCTTTATGAGAGTAACTTCTAAACTTCCATCTTTTCAGTCCAAACTTCAAAGTCAGACAGCAATGGGACAATTAACTATATCCATTGCTGAATCCACTGAAAGTAAAAACTCATCCCAGTCAGCCAAAGAAATATTCCAGAAATCTGAGTTTGGTGCTGCATTTCCGAAGTGCTTCTCTTCTGAATGAAAGACTGTTTGAAAGTTGAAACACACAAAAGGCCAATGACTATAAAACTGGAGCCGTCTGTCAGAGGCTCCTCCCATGAGGCTCCCCAAGGAAAGGCCAGTATCTAACAAACATGCAATTGCTCCAAAGGCATCTGATCCTGCCTGGGGTCAGAAGAATGTAGAGCTGCGTTATTGTGGCAGGCCTCTGCATTTCTGAACATTTACACCATGTTTGAAAAAGAAAGGCCCTAATCGATCATTAAGCAAACTGCTCCTGAATTTGTAGGTATTTTGAGCTCTCTCTCTCTCATATATACACACACACACACACACACACACACACACACACACACACACACCCCTTCCCCCCCCCCCCCAGTAAAAGCCAGTGAGACTGACACGTGGTTTTCATTCTTTTCTCTCTGTCTGTTACAAAGTTTCTTCCAGGACTTTTTGAGTCATGACAAGCTGATAGCTGTTTTGAGTTTTCACAATGCTTTCCACTATGTATGACAGTAAAGACTTGTACAAATTAAATGATTACAAACTAAACAACAATCCGTGCAGCCAAGCCACACGACTTGATATTTAATTTTTAAAGACACTTCGCGAAACTCTGATTGTTGATGTTGGCAGAGTGCTTGGCCCAACTTGAAAGACGACCTTTCCAAATTTCCAAGATGCAGGCAAGGTTCTGCCTAGTTTTATTAGCTATTATTGAAGCCTTACTTGTTTAGAGTTGTAAACTTAAATCAGGTCCCTTTAAGCGTGGTGTTAAATTCCAACTCCTAGAAACATATGCTATCACCCTGTAGCACAATGAAACTGAAAAAGTTAAATACATCCTTAATTAACCCCTTACATTCTCTATGGTTGTATGCCACTTACTACAGCATAAACATGGCTCTGTGGTTATGGAATTATAACCTTATTTTCCATTGCTGTTTACTGCTCTGTGATTCTGGGTGTATATACAATTTCCAAGCAACCAAGGGGTTAATCGCCACACTATTTTATACTTAAGTCAGTTTCATGTAATAGAAGATTTAATGTATTCACTTCTCACCAAAGGTCGAGTCCAGGCATTTGATACAAATGCTTGCTTAACTATAGAGGCTCAATTCAGCAGAAGTTTAGAGTCTGCATGGTTCTGACTGTAGAAGCCTGCCGACTCCCACAGCTCAATTCTGATGCATGCTTGCTAATCCTCCTTCAAGTGACAAAACTGGCTTATTTCCTCAGCTTCAAAACTTGATCTCTCAGAACTTTGTCCAGCTCTTGGTCTTGCACAGAACTTAACAGTACTGTTTGCCTCCTGCTTATGCTCGTATGTATCTAGAACGGCTTACAGTAATGATGTGAGCTGGACCTCTCCGACATGAAGCAAGCAGAGCTGAGCATTTACAAAAGTCACTAATATTTTTATGAATTCTGAATTGCTTTATGGACCAGCCATGTTCATATCTCTCCTTGTTCCACTCTCCCCTAAAGGATTTGTTAATTAGCAGTTAATTAAGAAAAAATAAAATCATGAATAAAAAAGGGTTAAACTTGATAGTTATGGATAGCTTCCTCAGAAAGGATGATTCTTTCTCCCCAGCCCCAAACCTGAGCCACATGAAAGCAGGAATGGAAAAAGAAGAGTTTATGGGATTTTCTTGGTGCAGGTATGGGCATCCAGTTATCCTCTCATGCATAAGGAGAAAGGGAGGAGGGTCCAGGAAGAAAACAACTCCACTTTCATCTGGAATCCATTTTTAAAACAGTGGTTGCAGCAGGTACAAAAGGACAAAAGGAAAGAAAGTAGAGACTTATTTAGTCTTTTGAGAGGTTGGAAAGATAGGGCTTGAGTCAGTAAATATTTTCAGTGACAGGGAGTTGATGGCAACATGTGTTTCTGTCCAGGTAAAAATGCTAAAACCTACCAGCAAGAACTCAGCTAAACTTTGGCTGTGGATGTTTGCCAAGATCAAGGGTCATTGGGAGAGAGGAGGAGTTAGTTGTCTACTCTGGAAACTTCTAAGTGCAGCTGTGGTAGCACTGCTGCAGTAGTACTTTAACGCAGCATTGTGGTGATGGCAGGAGCGCTCGGAGAGAGATCTCCCAGTGTTGTAGGTCAGTGTCTTTCAACTAGTGGTACGAGTATCCTCAGGGGTACTTGAGAGAAGTCGGGGGGGGGGGTACGTCAACACAACTGAAATTTGGAGAAAACTGAATTTTTGTTTTAAGTTTTACAGTGCTTTATTATTTTTGTACTTTTTACACTCACAAATTTCATCACCCGCCTGGCTACAATTAAGTTGTTTAAACAAATGTGTTACAATGGTAGAAAAAAAAATTGTGTCTGAAAACTGTAGGTACTGGAGGTACTTATAATTTTTTTTTTGAAAAAGGAGTACTTCATAAAAAAAAGGTTGAGAAACTCTGCTCTAGGTAAACCACTTCCACAGGGGAGTAGCTAACTGTACTGAGAGCATGGCTCCAAGCACTGTGGCCTGATTTATACTGGCTCTTTATAGCGCTGTAACTTGCTGCGCTGGGAGGGGGGCGTGTGTGTAGACATAGCCTCATAAGGGTATGTCTACACTACAGAGTTTTGTCGGTAAAATGGCCATTTTTCTGACAAAACCTAAGTTACAGCCACACCGCAGTCGCATTCTTCCAAAAGTAAATCGAAAGAACAGAGGAGTTTTTCCGGCATTGGTAATCCTCTTTCTACGAGGAATAAGATTTTTTCCGAAAGAGCTCTTTCAGAAAAAGGTGTGTGTGGACGTGGAAGAGGGAGTTCTTTCGAAAAAAGAAGAAAGAGGAAAAAGCACAGGTGCCCTGGTGGCCATTCCATCCATAGCAGTCACAGCTTAAATGTGAGATAGCGTCCATTCAGTGTGGATGCTATCTTTGGAAAAAGCAGATCGCTTTTTCAATGCGCTTGTGCGTGTGGATGCTCTCTTTCGGAAGAAGTTTTTTTGAAAGATCTCTTCCAAAAAAAGGTTCTTCCGAAAGAAGCCTGCAGTCTAGACATAGCCTAACTGACTGACTCTTGAACACACAAAAGTCTGCACTGAATGAACAACTGGGTAACTGTGCGGAGGAGGGGTCATGAGATGACTCTCTGGCTTAATTACCGGTGTTTACTCACTCATCTCTAATCCCAACTAGTCTAATTTCAACCAGTTCTCCAGAAATTCATTCAGTTTCTTCCCCCAGTGCTCCTTCTGGTAGACATGGAGCGGCTACATAAAACTGATAATGTTATGGCTAATGTATGTGACCTGGACAGTAAAATGAAGTTATTGTTCGCTGTGTTATTAGGCATCTCTGTAAGAACATATAATCTAGCTTAAGAGGGGACTGATGGAAAATAACCAGGGAATGAATATGCAACCTCCCAGTAAACACTGGGAGGCAAATACAAGACAGCAGCCTGTTCCCGAGCTCAAACCAGAATTTACAGAGCTGTTATGGTAGAAGTCTAGAGATCAGAGGGAGAATAAACAGTTAAAAGGGCTCTCTGGAGAGAGAGCATGTTGAGCACATTCTTCCTGGTGAGAGGAACAGATGTAGAGGACAGAAACACAGGTCCTACCAGCGTATCTGAAAGCAGTTGGAGCCTTCCCCGAGCTTCCAGGGAATGGTACGACTTAGGGGTGGGCCGGCAAGCATATAGTGTGTTTATTGTTTTAAAATAGTTTTTCTCTTAAAATGCTTTGGTTCTGAATAATGTAATACTTTGTTTTAACAGTTTGTCACTATGAACCTATGGGCAAAACTCCTGGAGAGAAGAGAACTACAGACAGTGCTGAATTTAAGGGAGGCTTGCTGAGGTGATCACAGTTAGTACCCTTGGGGGCGCAGCCAAAGGCCCAGTCTGAGAATGAGAGAATCATGTGATTCCATCCCAACAGAAGTGATGGCTCAAGACCCAGGACTTGAGTGAGAGTGCTCTTCAAGAGTCAAAGGTGGAGTCAGCCCTTAGGCACAAGAGGCTTCCTCCATTTCACATCACTTCTCATCAAAAAGGTGAGAACACCTACAAGAAATTAGTTAAGTGCAAGTTCATTAATATGTACTGGGGGAAACCCCAAAAAGAGATTGTATATTTTGATCCCATCTCTGCAGCCTTCATTTATTAAATGGCTTTGATTTGGCTTTCTTCTGACTAGAGACCGTGTCTTATGTTTGGACAGCACATACTATTTTGTGTGTACTACTATAATAAATTACCATTACTGTCACAATAGTTCACATATGGTATGTGTGTGTGTGTTGGGAGGGTGGAGGTGTGTATCCTTAAAGCCCGCCTTAGCTCCCAGCTGCAAAAACAGACCCCCAGCTGCTGGAGAATTGGGAGGCAGATTGTTTTATGTGCATTCTGATAAGATTTAGCACTTCTGTCCCTATCCTGCAATCAACGGTCTGCATTTGGGCTCCATGGAGGCACAGCACATGAGGTACATTACAGACCTGGGGCCTAATTAAACCCATTATAAACTTTCTCCTTTGGAAGTCAGGTAGGTTTATCATTAGTCCTTCCTAAAAGATGAGACTCCTTGTAGCCTGGGTGACACACTGCACTCAGGAACTCCCCCACCCTCGCCCACTAGACTTTGGTTGCTTCAGAAACCCACACCCCCATCCCGGGGTCTGATTTATTCACTTTTCTAGGAAGGGTGACTTACTTTGTTAGTTTGCCCCAGGTCACACATCTCTGGGTCCCTCTAAAAGCCCTGCTCAGCTCTTCATCCCAGTTCAGGAGACATGTCTCTCTTCCTAGAGCTGGAATTCTGCTTCAGAGTCTCTCTCTCTCAAAACAGGAGATTCACAGCTCTCCTCCCTAGAGCCAGGTCCTGAGTTAACCAGTCCCCCGTCTCTCTTTGAACCAGAATCCCCCATTCTACTCCAGGAACATTCACTGTCTCTCTTTTCTGCCAGGAGCCCCAGCCATCATTCCGGAGCTGGGTAACTCCAGCAATTCTCTCTCCACAGACAGAAGTCCTCAGCTCTCCTCCATGGAGCTGGGCTGTAATGTAGGGCCTGAGCCAGTTTCTCCCTTAACTGGCCCATTTTCTCTTAATTAATCCTCCAGCTAGGAAGATCCATCAGGCAGCATTCTGCTGTGGGTTGCGTCTACGCTGTGGGAGGAGGCCATTGGGTCCTGTACTCCCAGCTCATCCTCAACTGGACTTATTGGTTAACGTTCACGCCTAAACACAGGTTCCCACCCCACACCTGGAGAGCCGGATGCTACCCCACGCTGATGCCTCTGTATCAGAGGCAGCAGTGTGGAGCAGCAGCCAGCTCCCCAGGAGCAGCACACACCAGCTCCCTGGGAGCCGGCTGAGGGTGTGTGCAACCGTGTAACAGCTGAGTTGTTCAGAGGCTACACATTTACACAATTATCCACATTTTAACATCCCTACTTCCTTCCTCTCTCGCAAAATATTGGACCTTTCAAACCTTAAAGGACCAAGTCATGTGAAGTGTGGCCTGAGTATTAGCCAGTGTTCCCTCTACTTCTCTGTAAGCTGAGTGCTTAGGTGGCCACCCACGGGAGATTCAGATATTGCCAGGCTGATTATCAGAGTGCCAAGAGCTCTCACATCTAGCAGCATTTATTTTTACTGGTGGTGCACATCTGTATCTGCTTTGGTGCACATAACAAAAATTATTCCACAAATGAATGGAAAAAAATTAGAGGGAACACTGTTTGCCACCAGTACCCTTAAGAAGCCAGACTACCTCATCATAGTCCTCCTTCACAAATATGGAAACTGAGGCACAAAGAACTTAAAAGCCAACAGTTTCATCCTGGATGTATGAAGTCTTTAATTCTGGACTAAAATACCTAATTTTAGGTGCCCAAGTCTGAAAATGCTGCGTTATGTGACATGACAAAATCCACAGAGGGATTGAGTATCATAGCAGTTTAAGCTGTGAGACCCCACTACTGAAGCTGCCCCTCCATGTGACTACAGGAGCTGCCTCAATGTCAGCAGACATCTGACTGGGAGCTAAGGATGGCCCTAGCACCATTAGGGGTAGTCAGGCCAGCACTGCCCTCTTTAGCTGTGAACTTGCTCTGAAGTTAATTTAACGTACTATGGCAATATTGCCAGCTTCCTGTTTTCAAAAAACCTCATGAGTCAGACCTCAAAATGTTGCCCTCCAAGAAATAAAAAAAGTTGTCTATGCCTCTCTGTACTGGATACATAATACAAAAACCCACAAACCTTTTCTGCATTATTGAACCTTATATAATACTGTTTCCCGTATATGAATACGTCCTCATGAGAACTATGTGTGGTGGCTAAGCATCAGATCTGTGCAAATCTCAGCAGTTTTGTTTCTTAAGGCTTTGAGAGAAACTCTCTTTAAAGTTACATTTTGCACAGGGGTTTGAACCCCCAGCTTTATCACTGAGTTTCAGGTTTGAACAAACCAAATTCAGCGGGAACTACATTTTTCATGGTCTAGGATCAAAATGATGGGAAACCATAGACTTTTGCATAATTTCCAGTTGAAAACAAACATTGGCCCAAGCTGTCTTGAAAATCAGCCCAAGTTTGCTGAAAGTCTTCTAAAGTTCAGCAATCACTCTTTGGCAACTTCAGCTGTTATTTGTGAAAACAAGCAAACAAGACAGCAGACAAACAACTAGAGGGACTTTGTGGAGAGGAACCCTCCCACAGAAATTTCACGCATCACTGGAGCATTTTCAAAAAATATAATCAAATAGTTACACAATTATTGCAGAGTGCCACGATGTCCATCATTGCTGAGTTTATTTTTTGCATGAATGAGAGGAGGAATGAAGCTATCAACAGGTACATCTACACAGCCGTGTTATTTCGGAATAACTAACATTATTCCGAAATAACATAGTGCGCATCTACACTACAAGTTTTTATTTCAAAATAATCTGAGCTGGAGGACTTCTTACTCTGACTCCTGTAACCCTCATTTCACAAGGAGTAAGGGTAGTCGGAGGAAGAGTGTTCTTCCTTCAACTTTCTGCTCTGTAGACAGCAAATTAAGCTATTTCTATTTAAGCTACGCAACTGACATAGCTGAAGTTGTGTAGCTTAATTCAACTTTAGCCCTACTGTGTAGACATACCCAACATGAGTTAACACCAATCTATTTTGAAACAGACGAATTGTAAAACTGCCCTAATTATTAGAAAACAACCAAGTGTATGCACACTTAGGAAGACAGGGCTAGAGATGATTGAGTCCAGCCTCCTGCTATGGCAGGTGACCCTGTATATAATCAGTTTTGCCCTCCCTTTGGAAAACAAATTCAGTTTTCACTGAGTGCTGAGAGTTAGTCTTAGCTTTGATGCTTCTATCAGCAAAAAGTGCATAACAATGTTATCAAAATAACAAATTCCAAAGACTTCACATAAGCTCATGAGTGCCATAAAATCAAAAGGTTTTACTGATTACATTGTTTTATCTTCCATAAGCCAAGTTAGCAGTGAAAAACAATGGGGTTTAAAGGAATAAAAGCACTTTGGTGAAAATTTCAGGTGCCTACAAAAAGGAGCACAAAAGTAAGTGTGTTACCCTTCCCTGAGCTTTGCATGAGCTCAGTAAGTATAGAGAACATCATCTACAAAACAGAATCCTATCCTTTCTAGGAACACTGGTCACAGATTTATCTCCTCACAGCATCAGCAGAAATGAGTACATCTGTGGATAAAAAAAAGTGGCTAGTTATGGGATCGGAGTGACAACTAGATTAGGTCCTGTCCAGTTTACATATGTCCTACCTCTTTTGCTTGCTAGGGTGGTAGCCAGGTCTACACTACATGAGACATTTGATTTAAGATACGCAACTCCAGCTACAAGAATAGCATAGCTGGAGCTGACCTACTTTAAATTGAATTTCTCTGGTGGCCCCTCAGCAGGGAGTGGACGGAAGGCCTGCCTTAGCTTCGCTGTGCTGCCACCCATTTCCCAACCCTCTGTCCCAGCCCCTGAATCCCCCCAAACCAGGATCCCCCATTCTGCACCCCAAATTCCTCATCCAGGCCCCATTCCAAAGTCTGCACCCCCACTTGGAGCACCCCAACTCTCTCACCCAACCCAGTGCCCCCTCCTATACCCTGAACCCCTCATCCCTAGCTTCATTCCAGAGCCTGCACCCCAGTTGGAGCCCTCATACCCTCATTTAAAAAGTGATCTTGGGTTTAAAAAGGTTGGAGACCACTGGCTTAAGGGGAAGGAGCTGAACTAGGGTGTTTGGTTTTGTGCTGTGACCATGCCCCAGGTCTTTTATTGCAGAATAGGCATGCCTTTAGAGGCCAAGTGCCAAATTTTCTGTTGGTATCACTGACTTGGAGCAGAGAACCTGGCCTAATGTTTGTTGACTGTCAGGCTATGCTGAAGAACTGTCTGTTTTTCCAGGTTCTCTCCAGTGGGGCTTCTCAGGTGGGGGTGAAAGGAAATGAAAGAATTTAAAGTGGAACCATTCTAGAGACCAGAGTCTCATTGAACCCTATGATTCTTTATTAAAAGAAGGTCAGGACTGAAGGGGATCTGATAGGAAGAGTCTTATGGGTGGCCTTCAAAGAAAGGGAGGAGGTGAGATCAAGCTTATGAAAGAAAAGAATCTCTGATATGGTTGAAACATTCAGTGATTAGCCCTTCACTAAATTAGCTCCTGATCTTGGAGGGCACTCAGTGTCTTCCAGGATTGTACTCTTAAGTTCACAGCAAAGACACCTGCAACCATAGTGGCTAAAGTCTCCGCTATATACTCAGCTCCCTAAGTACTTTGGGGTTTTTTTTCCAACGCTGAACTACAAGAATAATCCTGTATGTTACTGGTCAAAGCAACTGTAAATATACTGACTGAAAACAAATGTATACAAGGGAGGATGGTCCAGTGGTTAAACCTAAATGTGCCTGTTTAGAAAGAGCTGTGTGGTAATGTGTAACCACTGGCAATAGCCTGCTCACAGCAACACACTGGCAGACTGGCCTCATGGGGATAACAGTGTAAGGCAGAGAGCTGTGCAGCTTTAACACCCGTGGTCAGGAAGGACAGACAGAAGGACATCTGCCTAGAGACAGATGATGGCTGGAGATCTAAGACCTGACTGGCCATTCCTGGACTGGGCAATACGAGTGCAGAAACCGTGACAATAAATATGTATTACATACTGATCCAGATTTTTTTATGCAGGTATACAGGACCAGCAGCAAGCTCTATATGAATGCTAACCTTAGCTAATTCTGCTAAGTCCCAGATGCTATTATCTATGCACACTTTGGTTTCCACATACCTAGGATAGGGAGCCAAGAGGATTGCCGGGCCGCTGGGCAGTGTTGGTGGGGGGTGACTCCACACTCCTGAAAGGGGCAGGGCTTCAGGCGGAAGGGGCAGAACTGGGAGAGCCAGTCCCCAGCACCACCCACAAGGCATGCTCCCTCCCCCCCCCCCCAATCCCTCCGAGCCAACCAGAGTGCACGGCACAGGGCTCCCACAGCAATTCTGAGTCAGTCAGCAATTCCGCCACCGCTGCCGTTCGAATCACTTGGCCCCAGGACATTGTTCTCTTCTCCCCTCCCCCATTGGCAGGCCTGACCTCGGCAGGACAATACATCATTTGTAAACAGAAAGCCTATCATTATATCAGTATGTAGGTTACATGTCTTGCTAACCAAAAATACTCTGATGTCACATTCAAATTACCACGATTATGGTGCTCAGATGAAAGCGCCAGGTGAGAATGATTACATGCTGCTTGCACAGGATTTGCTTCTCCAAGTACCACACAGCCCGTGGAGCATATCTACATGCATGATAAGGTAGGCTGACACAGAAAGGGAAACATAAATTTGAATCAACTCTAAATCTTCCCTTGCCCTTGAAATTACAAATGTACATCCAATTGTAGTCACTGATATTTAGATATGGGCATTGAGCCATTTGCCTGGCCAAATTGATACGCCCAACTCAACTGAATCTCACTCTGAACAAAACAATACACATGCTTGACCTTCTTCATGCAAAACAGTCCCCCAGCCACAATAATTGTCAAGAAGGATAGAGCATATGACCTTGGTTCAGAGTCAGAAACAGAGAAAGGAAAGCAGGAGGGAGTAGTTGCACAGTACAGTTACAGTGAAAATGGGAAGCAAAGGAAAAGGTAACCACTGGGAATTTTGGCTCTTAGAACATCTCTGAAAAGGAGCCTCTGTTGGGAGGCATCAGCAAGATGCAAGTGGGCCAAGACGCGGAAAAACTGGAAGGAAGCCACAACCCAAAGTCACAGAGAAAATGATTATGGCTATAACTGTTGTTTTTTGAATTGCCCACCATAGGCTTCAGGGCTGGGACTTTACATATTCCATTAGTAACAGGGAAAAATAGACCTAATTGCAATGTGTCTAAATTTGCAAAGAGAGGAGTAAGAGCTGACATGAGGAGAATACAAAGTTGATTGAAACATGCATCTAGAAAGACCTAACAAGAATATAAAATACTAAGAAGTGTTTTAGATAAATGAGAAAGAAAAGAAGGAAATTAAGAAGTCACGGTGAATTGATTACTCATATGTTGAAAATATCACAAAGCAATCACTGGATTTCATAAAAAGAATCCTTATATTTAATCAGAAATAGTTTCTCTAGAGCAGCATTTCCCAAACTATGGGCCGCAGCCCAGAAAAAAATACCGGGCCTCAGCGTGGCTGGTGGCTGCCGGGAGGGGAGCAGAGCGGGCCAGAGCGAAGCAGGCTGGGAGGAACTGGCCACCGGGAAGCAGGGTTGGGGGCAGCGGGGCTGTCCCTCAGAGATCAGGGCAGGTGGGTGGGCAGCTGGCGGAAGCAGAGTTAGGGGTAGCGGGGCTGTCCGGCGGAGATCCGGGTGGCGGGCAGCAGAAGCAGGGTTGGGGGTAGCAGGGCTGTCCGGTGGAGATCCAGATGGGCGGGCAGCCGGCAGATGCAGGGTTGGGGGCAGCGGGGCTGTCCCACGGAGATGTGGGCGGGTGGCAGAAGCAGGGTTAGGGGTAGCGGGGCTGTCCAGCAGAGATCCGGGCGGCGGAGATCCGGGCGGCGGAAGCAGGGTTGGGGGTAGGAAGGCTGTCTGGCGGAGATCCGGATGGGCGGGCAGCCGGCAGATGCAGGGTTGGGGGCAGCAGGGCTGTGTGGCGGAGATCCAGATGGGCGGGCAGCCGGCAGATGCAGGGTTGGGGGCAGCGGGGCTGTCCCGCGGAGATGCGGGCGGGCAGCGGAAGCAGGGTTGGAGGCAGCGGGGCTGTCCGGCAGAGATCGGGGAGGGCAGGCGGTGGAACCAGGGCTGGATGGGGGGCAGAGGGGCTAGACGGGGGCAGCAGAGCTGGACTGGGGAGATCGGGAGGAGAAGCGGGGGGGGGGGGGAGCGGGACTGACCCAGGCACATGCAGACCCTACAGACCCTGGCAGACGAGTGAGTCTGGCCGGGGATTCCATTTTGCCCCCCCTCCCCATACCCTCCCTTGAGTAGTTGCAAACTGCCTGGCAGGTAGACACACTCAGGCAGCGTGAGCACATCTACCAGCCAGGCAGTTCCCAGCTAAGGACTGATACACCTAATTATAATAAAACTTACCTAATTAGAAAATACCAGACATTTTATATGTCTGGTAATTTCTCAATTTGTTTCCCGGACAAAACCCTCAAATACCGGACTGTCCGGTACAAAACCGGACACCTGGCAACCCTACCCCTCCTTGCACCCTCCCTCCTAGCCAGATACCCTACCCCCAATCTGCTCCTGCTCCCGCCTCCTGGAGTGCTCATGTAGCGCCGGGTCCCCCAAGCCCTGGCCCAGGCTGGGCGGAGGATGCAGCCGGATGAAACACTGAAAATTAATTCATTTTTCATTCTTTTTTTATATGCGTTTATATTTTTGGGCTGCAAAAAACAGTACTGAAAAAACCGGGTTCCAACTAAAGTAAAAAGTTTTGGAAACCCTGATCTAGCCAGCTTTCTATCCATCTTACAGTCCATTTATCCAACCCATATTCCCTTAACTTTCTGGCGAGAATATTGTGGGTGACTGTAGCAAAAGCTTTGCTAATGCTGGCACTGGGGGCTTTGGGAGGACCAGAAATAACTTATTTGAATATTCATCATTTGCTTACTGAATATGCAAATGAATGTTACTGGTCCTCCAAAAGCTCGTGAATGGATTTACTGGTCCCCGTGTCAAAAAGTTTGGGAACCCCTGCTCTAGAGGCATTAAGGGGGCTTTCACCTCAAAAAGCATATGCAATATCCAGGTCAACTTCAGTACCTATGTTATAAGCATGTTCCTCACAAATATAGTTGAGTGCAACTGCAAAATAGCAAGATCCACCTGCAGCTGGCAGGAGATGGATTAGTAAATGAGTATTAAATGCTTTGCTTTCATGCACTTATCTCTTTCAGTTCAAAAACAGATTAACTGATCTAAAATGTTTAACCATAATGATGGATCTGGTTCTCCATTACTTTGCACATTGGGTAGCCAATGCAGTGATATCATAATATTTTAGTAAGAACAACAGGACCAGCTCCCTTGTGATTAGAAAGGTAGCATTTTACTAATGGCTATTACTATGAAGGAGAACAAGACTGATGGACTGGAAAATAGAGAAAGAATATGGATGCTAGAGTGTCAGGAAGAAAGGCAAATAGACAAAAAAAATAAATAATAAAGCCTGATGAAATCAGGTACCCTTCATATTATGTGAGAGCCAGCCTCAGCTATTTTGTGTTCTCTGTGTTGTAAACCTGAGATGTGTGCAATATCTGAAGAAGGTAAAAAAAAGTGAATTCTGAAGTGTGGAATGGTGGATAGTTACAAGAGGAAGCTACCTAATCACTATTTAGATCCAAAATTAATTTTAACGATGATTTTGTTTTCAAACACCACAGGACTCAAATGGACGTAAAGTATCAGCAATCAGAACTTACTTTAGTGCACAATCAGAGAGGCTCTGTCTACACAGCAGCGTATTTTGGAATAACTTCAGTTATTCTGAAATAACGTAGTGCGCGTTTACACAGCAAGCTCGTTATTTCAAAATAAATTCAAAATAACGGGCTTCTTACTCTGACTCCTGTAACCCTCATTGTATGAGGAGTAAGGGAAGTCGGGGGAAAGAGTGCTCTATTTCAAAATAACTGCTGTGTAGACATTAGCAAAGCTCAAGTTGTGTAGCTTATTTCGAGTTTAGCCCTGCTGTGTAGACGTACCCAGGAAAAGCTATGCCTTACATACCTTAGAAAAATTGTTAAATTATTTAATACTGTATATACAATGCAGAGAAAAAAAGAGAATGAGTATTTACTAAGGAGTCAACATTCTTTTCAGACAGCTTACTAATCTTGCCAATTTCCAGCTGCAAGAATAGTGCATGGAAGATAATTAAAAAAACATGTCTAGGTCAATTTTACTTATAGGATTACTGTCTGGCCCATGTAAGTAGAATAAAGAGGGTTTTTCAACTTACCCTTCTCTCAGTGTTATGATTTATTTGGCATGTAACAATATTGTTTAATACAGGTATAAAAGAGAGTGGAAACCAATGTATATATTGGAGGGAACAGGATTCTGCACCATTATGACATGAGCTTCAAAAGACATCAGATGGCATTTTCAGAAGCACCTACGAGATTTAGATCAGGGCCGGCCAGAACACGAGGATTTTATTTTGCAAAAAATTTTGAGGTTTTGATGTGTCTTTTCATTCTAATGTAGAACAAAAACAAGAATGAAGAAAGAGACACACACCCCAGAATAACCAACAGCCCTGGTATGTCGGACACCCTTGCTCTGGTTCTTTCTAGGGATGTGAATGGTTAATGAGTGAGGCTGTGGGAGTGCTGTGGGCAGGGGCATTCCAGCCCAGCCGCCCCCATTTAATCAGAATGGAAACTTAACATTTAAATGGTTAGCTAATTAAATGGGATTTTATATCCCTATTTCCTTCCTTCCATCTCTCCCCCCACAAGAAATTCCTTCTTGTACCAGAGAAATTTTCCTGACAAAAGTTTCAATTTGAACAAAGTAGCGTGTTCGGACAAAAAGCTTTTTGTCAAAAAATTCCCAAACAGCTCTATTTAGGAGTACAATACCATTGCAATAATGCCTTCCAGAACTCCCAAGGTACTCAAAGGCCACAATCATGTTTCTAATACCAATTAAAGAAATGCAACACATTCTATCATTTACCACATGTCAGCTGGGCTGCCTGATTCAGAGGGGGGACCACATATTCACCTTTGAAGTGACTGGACTCAGAAGTGATTGTGCAATCATATCTGCAGTTCTAGCCAGCTTTGTGTCTCTCTAAACAGAGGTGGGCAAAAGAGCTTCCGCGGGCTGGATCTGGCCCACCAAGCGGGTTGATCCGGCCTGTGGAGGCCTGCTGCTCCCCACCCGCAGGCCCTGATTAGCCAGGGGTGGGGGAGCATGCGAAGCCTCCTCCCACCCTGCCAAGAGCGTGCAGCAATTCTAAGTGCCGCATGCGCTTTGCAGGGCGGGGTTAGGGCAGAGGAAACTTCACACGCTCCTCCCACCTCCAGGCCAATTAAGGCCTGGGGGTGGAGGAAGTGCACTAAGTGTCCTCTTCCGCCCTGCCAGCAGCACACGGTGCTCAAAGCGCCATGCACTCCTGGCAGGGTGGGAGGAGGCTTCGCGTGCTCCCCCACCCCCAGGCTCTGATTGGCCTGGGGGTGGGGGTGCACGGGAAGTCTCCATCCACCGCCAGGGGCATGGGTGCTTAGAGGGAAGGGGGGCAAAGTGGCTCCCCCACCCCCAAACCATACATGGTCTGTGGGTGGGGAAGCCAGGAAGCATCATGGCCACGCCCCTTCCAGTGCAGCCCAGGGCCACTTCAAAAAATTATTGCCCAGCCCTGCTCTAAACCCTTCTCCCCCTTGCATACCTACACAATCTAACCCTAGTTTACTAAACTGAGCATCTCCAAACCTCTGGGTTGACTGAAAGTCCACTAATAGACTGGATATTTGCCAAATCAACTAATCTATTCCTAGCACCTAAACGTGGAACATCTGGGAATGACATCACCACATTTAATCATCCAAGCTCCCAGGGTACTTTTCCAAGATTGGATATTTGTTCTGGTGTTCCAGCCAAATTTTAGCATAGTTACAGAAATGTACATAAAAAGTCCCCATGCCACTTTTGGGTGGATACAGAATTCTTCTTTATATCTTGTTCTAAATGGTTGTGGGACACTGCTCAATAACCGCCTTACTATTCTGCAGAGGTGGAGGCACTTCAGTGGTGGGTGCAATGATTCCTAACTATTTATATAGGACCTATGTGATTCAGTTGCCCTTGTGCAGTAAGTTCCTCAGTTTAAGGAACTTCTTCCTCAGCATACCTATGCAGCAATAAGAGCACAGGCTGTCATTCTGATACTCTCTTGAGCAAAAAGGGCCCCATCTAATGGAAGTGCCATCCCTGCACAGCTCTGAGTATTTGTTGGGGCACATTCAGGCCTATTCTGCACATACCTCCTTTTCTCCCCCTAGTACTAAACACAAGCAGGATGAAAGGAGTAGGTAATGGAGCAGCCAGCTGCTAAGTACCACATGATTTCCACAGAAATATCAAGCCCGTGCTTTCCAGACTCAGGATCCAGACCCTTCAAAATCATGGTATTAGCTTGGGATTTTGAAAATAACAAAATTTGGGTTATTTTTGTTTGGCTCCTGGTTTTGGTAGCCTTTGGAGTCATACTAATGACCTCTGCAGCTATAAGGGCAGGAATTTTGTCCCATTTAATCATAATGAGACTCCAGGAGTTGGGGTTTAAAAAAAATGCTCCCTTAGTCACCAACAGCTTGGCCTGCACCAGAGACCTGCCATCACAACCCTCCTGTTTCTACTAGTAACACTTTGCTTCACTTTCCCCCAGATGCACAAGAATTTCTGGCAGAACTCACTCTCCCCAAAATAATCCCCACTCTATGCAGGACATTAGAGAGGAAGGCACTGGTGCTGGAAAATCCCCTTTACTTAAGCAAAGTCTTCCTGGTTGTTGAAAAGGCACTGTTTGGCTCTCTTGCCCACTGTTTGGATGTCTTTCTCCACCACAGAAACACCTTTCTAGCCCCTACACCAACCGGAAAGTAAAGAAAAGTCCTGGAAAGTAAGAGTTCCATTTTCTAAGAAGGTAAGCCAGGGATCAGCAACCTTTTCGAACCAAAGAGCCAAACTACATCAACATTCAGAACAAGTGGTCAACAAAGAGACGTATACGAATGCCGATTTGCATGACTGAAAATATACAGCTTAATATTATTGATAACTGACATTTATGCTTTTAATGATTAATAAAAGCATAAATGAAACAGTGTACTCACAGACTTTATTTAATGGGACTTCTGCTGCTGCATCTTTTCACACATTTCTTTGAAGTTTACATCATAACTGGGCAAATCCAGCTTCATGCATGCATTCAGGGTATCTTCTGTCAATCTTATAGCGGGGCTGGAGATGTGGAGGCACAGGAGTTTGGGTTGGGGTGTGTCAGGGGCTTTGGGCAGGGGAGCTGGATGTACGATAGACTCAGGACACAAGGCTGGGGTGTGTGGGTGGTACAGGAGTGTTATGGCAGGGGACTGGAGATGTGGGGGTACAGTAGCTTGGGGATGTGGAAATGTAAAGGGTTCAGGGCAGGGGGTTCAGGTGTATGATGGGCTGAGGGTTGGGGTGTGAGGAGACTGTAGGTTTCCACATTGCCTTTGTTTATGGCAGGGGTGGGGAACCTTTTTTGGGTCAGGGGCCACTGACCCACAGAAAAATCAGCTGGAGACCACACAAGCGAGAAGCAAAAAAATCCAATCCCCCCCAACCCTCACAGATGTGCCCCCAACTGAGACACCTCACTCCCCTGGCAGTCCAGCCCCAGGGGGCGGGGAGGGTAGGTAGGACTCAACTTCAAGGCATCAGGCCAGATTAACTCTTTTGGGGTTCCAGAGTTAGTGGATTTTTGGCCCCCCTAGGCTCTGGGGTGGGGCAAAAAATGAGGGGTCCAGTGTGCAGTGAGTGGGATAGGGACGGGGGTGTAGAATCTGGGTGGGAGGTAGGGTGCAGTAGCAAGCTGGGGGTAGGTGTCTGGCCAGGGGACAGAAGCAGGATGCTGGTGGATATCGGGGCAGGAGCAGGATGCTGGTGAGTCTTGGGGCAGGAGCAGCTTGGCCAGAATGTGTTGTTCCTTTAGAAAATCCAGCCATTCCTCATCCCCAAAGTCTGGTGACTCTGCCACCATTTTATCTGCCCTGCCCCCCCTCCATCCCAGTGCCTGCATGCACAATGTGCATCACCAGCAAATCCGGCACAGCTGCATGTGCTCTCTTTGGTGATCACCAGGCAAGTGGAGGCCATGCAGCCCCCGCATCCCTCCTCCCCAGAGCACGGGGGAAGGTAGGGTGAATAAGAAAGCATGTGCATCGCTGTGGGGAGGGAAGGAACAGCGCACTTGCGCTTCCCCTCAAGCCAGATCCTGCACAGAGCCTCAGGGCTTCCCTGCACCTCACAGGAAGACAGTGCTGGCTCCAATAAGGGGTACAAGACTGGACTGCCAGCATGGGCTCCCCATTGCGGAGAGGAGGGATAGTGAGGTGGGACTGAGCTTGAGCCGTGAGCCACATCTGGCTCCTAAGTGAGCCATGGATTGCCAACCCCTGATTTAGGCTGTGGATGGTTTGTGACCCTCTGGTCAAGGAGGCTAGCCTCCCTGCCATGGCTTTTCTGCCTGAGGCCCTGCCCCTTCGAAGCACCGGGAACCCAGAGCTCCCTCACCTCAGCTGCCAGTGTAATGCCAACAGATGAAACCAAACTTCGGATGTCTGGGGCTTCATGCATGAGACTCTACCACTGTAGAGGAAACTCAATCTTTCTCTCTGTAAGGATGCATCTACACTGCACCCGTAGCTTGAAATAAGCTACATAATTTGAGCTACGCAAATTGCATAACTTATTTCAAGTGTATTTTGAAATAGCTTATTTTGAAATTTGGCACTGTCTACACAGTGCCAAATTTTTAAATAGAGCGCTATTCCAAAACGTCCCTTAATCCTCATGGAACGAGGTTTACAGGGATGTCGGAATAGTGAGCCCATTATATTTCGAAATAACGCACTTGTTCAAAAGATGAGGCATAACTATTCTGGGATACTGGAAGTATCCTGAAATTGCGCTGCAGTGTAGATGTACCCCCAGTGGTCTAAGGTGCCGCTACATGGGAAAGTGACATACCCAGCAGGTATGTGGGTTACACAATTCCCCTACCTGAGGAAGGGTGTCCAAGCTTCAGAGACCCAGCTGACCCCGATAAGCCTCTACTTATAATACCATCAGATGGAAATGAACCTGGGACCTCTGGAGCCTCTACTGCTTGAGCTAGCCACCCAGCTGGCACTCAGCTAAGGCTGCAGACAAAACTCATTTTCTCTCTATAAGTGGTCTAAGTGCCACTACATGGGGCAGTACACCGCACCCAGTAAGTATGTGGATTACACCAGTCCCCACCCCAGACCGGCTAATGCCTGCAGCCAACTTCCAGCTCCAGAGTGCCAGGAGGGAGAGCACGCAGCGGTGCAACTGTAGCCCCCAGACTCAGGAAGGCGGGAAGTGTGGTCCCAGCCTCAAAAACCCAGCAGCGCTGCTGAAGCAGGGCCCTGGGGGCAGAGTATGGGCAAGGCCAAGCCTGACTGGGGAGGCTCAGCCTCTCCCACTCTCCCCCACCCACCATCCATGATTTAGGCCCCATCTACCTGACACAATTGGAGTTACACTATAAATTATCTTGCTATGTCCGGAACAAACTGGGGTTGAAACTACTCCTTATGGAACACAAGCCTCACCAATTTCCATTTCCTAATAAAACACCTATTTGCACTAAAATACCCTGGCTTATGATGTTTCATGACGGGAATCTCCTCTGACCCTACTGCAGATAAACATTCATATGTCTTTTTCTCATGTCTGCAAATTTTATCCCTGGACATTTACTGTTGCAAAGGGACAAACGGATACCATTTTTTAAGACACGAGATCCTAGGACCAGGTTATATACGATAGAACACAAACATTTTAGGCTTCATATCAGGAAATATTTGGTAATAATGAAACCCACTGCCAAGAAATGTGGAGGAATCCCGTTCCCGAGTTATGTAAAAATAGATGGGTCAACAGACTGAAACAATAGGGGATAAACTAGCTGGCTCAATAGATGTGTTCTAGCTCTTTTTTTATATATACGTTTATATTTTTACAAGAAACAAGACTAAACAAAGGCATAGTCTCCTCTATTTACCTTTGGAAGTCCTTGTTGCCTGAAATCCACACACAGAGAATTCAAATTGCTCTGTACACAGTATAGCATATGCATACTTACAGATATAAAAGTTACAGTTGAGCTTATAGAAGAAGTAGCAGCTGCTTGTTGGTACAAAATGCTCAGACTGGAAAAACAGGTGACAATGAATTCAAGCATATGCAAGTATCAAGCTTATGAATTGCCAACAGCTGTTCCAAAGACCTCACCCTGTTTGCCACAGGTATTAATTTAAAGAATGATACCCACCCTAATTTAAACATGTACACACACTCACTCTAGGCTTCTCAGTTATTTTAAATCAGGCAGACAATTGGTATGGTAAATCTGAAAACAATTACACCATGAATCCTCCATCCTTTTCAAAAACAGACATGCATATAAAGGAAAACAAGCTCAAGAGACAGGTTGTGAAACTTGGGATCTAATTTCATCCTATACCTTTATAAAAGGATTTCTAATGAGACATGAAAACATAGAAAGTTTGTTATTAACCTTTATCACAGTTTGATGGCTTTTTAATGTATATTTTGTTCAGAAAACTATGCTGTACTGAGCCTTTATCTCAGAAATACATAGAAAGGAAGAAAAACTCTTACTGTTTCCCATACTGGATAAATATTAAAGGGTAGAGGACAGAGATCTTAATTTTCCCCTCATATCACTGTTTTACCATGCCAACTTTAAAGAAGGTGGCATTGAAAAACATTATTTTTCCTTTCTTTTTCATATGTATAATACCAAGAAAGAATGCATATAAATAGAACATTATTGCCTCTGAAATACTTAAGCTTTTCACAGTACCTTTCTACTCTGATGTCATCTCTTGCCTCATCTGATGTGGCCTTGGTTGTTACAGCTATAGCATCCTTTTCAGGTACAGGAAGGACAGAATGACAGGGTTCAGGGAAGTTGCTGAGGTTATGGGAAAAACAGTGATATGATTAGTTAGTGGTAAACTGGTTCTTGGTTTTGATAGTCTTTTGAAATATCATATATGCTCATACTAGAAATTATAAATAGTGATGCAAAAATGCACAGAAAAGAACAATTTCATTTACTGTTTTTAAAATAAAAACCATGTTTGAGACAGTCGTGAGCTCCCAACAAAATGTACTGAACATACACAAACCCTGATTAAGAAAGCTACACATATGAACTCCTAGCTTAGTACACACATAGTATACAAATGCAACTTTAGTCAACTGAATATTTTTGGGGACATTGAATATTATCAAACAATCAAGGGCACTGTTAACATAATTAGCATGTGTACGTCCTCTCTCTCTGTATTCATCTTTTGTCTGTCTTATAATTAGATTATAAACTCTTTGGGGGCAGGGACCATCTTTTTGTCCTGGATTTGTACAGTGCCTTACATAGAGAGGCACTGTTCCATGATGAAATATATCAGGTGATGGGACTGTTTTGAATACCAGTGGATCTTGGCTAACCGAAGTTAGAGTTTCCAAGGTTATAAGGGAGGTGAGTTTTTTTTATGTAACTTTCAGTTTGCAGTCTACAATGAAAACATTGTAGGCCCAATTTTTCAACTAAAAATAAATACCAACACACCTATTTAAGGCTTCTAAGTGTAATTTACTCCCCTAACTTTAGGCAATGCATTGCGAAAATTGGGGTCATCACAGAATCACTACAGAGGAGCTTAAGAACTGGAAAGGTCTATGGAGCTGTTGAAGGTCAAGCTTTCTACAAGCCCCAAAATGTCTTCCATTTAGACTAAATTTTGGTTAAAAGACAATAGGAGCCATGCCCAACTCAAAACAACAGATTATTCTGTGTAAAATGTAAACCTCTGCAACCCTAGTACAATGACAGCTCCATCTAACCAAATTAATTAGTAATTAAGTAAAGTAAAAAGTAAGTACCTTTCTGTAGGAAATCTTTCAGTAGGCATGTCCAGAAATTCATTGATGTGATGTTTCTTAGACTCAGTGAATGAAGAGATTGGTGCCTTCCCTTCCGAATCCAGCGGTGAGCTGTCATGTTCTGAATGCATCGTGCTCCATTGATTTGCAGAAGCAACATTAAAATCTGTACTTATAAAATCCTCTTCTGGTTCCAGCCTGGTAATAGTTTCTGAGTAATGTTTTTTTATATTTGTCCCTTGATCTTGAATGCTTGCTTGTAAAGCTGTGTCACCTTCACCAATTAACACTGTCTTTGTAATACCTGTTTTAGGGGTGTCTCCAAGTTGTTCATTGCCACATACAGATGCCTCTGCTTCTGCTGTGCCGAACATGGTGTCACTTTCTTTCTTTACCTCCCCCTTAGTCACACAGCTGACTTTAAACATGAAGTCAGCTTGGGAATGATCATCATGGCTTAGGTCATTTTTTAAGTGAACTAATAACCCACATATTGTTGCTTCTTTTCCCTGCTGTGGGTCTTGAACATTTCCTAATATTTCCACATTTTTTCTGCTTCCCAAAGCATCCAGCATCATACATGTGTCATCCCGAGACTTAATTTCATGCACCAGATTATTGAGAGAGGATTTCTCTTGGTTTTCAACAGGCAACATATGAAGATCATCTCTTTTTACTTCAGCTTTGAAGTTATCTCCTTGGACAATTGCTGATGCTGACATGTTGCAGGTGCTATTGACAGGGCTTGGGTCACAGTCTTTGCTTTTCTTCTGCTCATTTGGCATAAAGTCCTGGCATTGCTTTTCATAAGATACTAGATCTTCTGATTCTGCATGACATTGTAACATTACATTACATTCTTCTGCCTCTGGGATGGCAGCACTTTGTAAATCACCCTTCATAACAGTGCCTGTATTTTCTAAAGTGGGTTGGTCCTTATTATCATAAAATGCAGTTAAGTTCACAGTTTCAACCCCATCGGATGAAGCAGATTCCAGCTTTCCTATCTCTTGGTCAACAGGAGCTTTAGCATTCACTCTGCTAGTATGTGTATCTGCCTCTCCTTCCAGCTGACTGCTTTTTGTGCTCTCAGTTTTGCTGTCCTGCTTTCTTAAATTCACAAGAGGCAGTTCAACAGATTTAGAACCACACAATAAGGACACTCTCTTTTCTGAAAAGGTACCTGGCTGTTTATGTTCCTCATTTTCTGGAAGCTTTAGTTCTCTGATCATGTCTTCTAGCTGCTCTGTCTTCTCTTTGAGCACTTCACTAAAAATCTCAGAATCCAAAGGCAGCTCTTGTCTCTCTATTTTCGAGTCACTTTCTTCTCCTACATTACTCATGCTTGCATCAATTCCTTCAGCTAGTGTATTAGGCTCTGAAAAGTTCTTAGAGCTTTGCAGAAATGGTGTACTTTTATCTACTAGACTCTGCCCCCTTCCTGCATGTACTTCAGATGAAAGTTGGGGTAATTCAGCATTTAGAGCATTGCGCACAGTTTTCTCAAATATTTTGCTGATATGGTCCCTAAAATCAGGAAAGCTGGAACCAGTGCCAAAGGTCCTGGAAATTGAAACATCATTCGCCCTTTCACTGTTTTCTGCAGATTGTTTGGAACTATTTATTTTTGCCTTGGTTATGATAGTATTCTCTTTCAAAACATTTTCACTTCCAGAGTTTTCTGAGATCTTCCTGAACTTGTCATCTATGCAGATATTTCTTGCAATTTCCTCGTTACCTCTTTGTTTACCAGCAGATGAAAGAATCAGCAGTCTCTCTTCTAGGCTAGGAAGACTGAACAGAGGCTCTGTTGAACTGTCACTTTTCTGTGCTTTGAAGTTTAGATCACTTTTTGTTCTTTTAGTTTTAATTGAAGAAATCTCCTTCAGCTTCTCAAAATTAAATTGTGATAAATTTCCTGCAAATTGCCCTGCATCAGCAGGATCCGGCATGGATGAAATACTCTCTCTTTCCTTCAGGAAAGTTTGACCAGGAATACTCGTTTCTTTCACTGAAGTGTTTTCTAAATTTTCCACTTCCCTGCTGTTTTGATCATCCGGTGAAATATCTGTGTTTATTATCCCCGGTGAAATGTCTTTTAAATGCACAGGTACAGTAGCATCAGCTGTACTCTGCAATTCAGAAGTAGCTTCTAAAACATTTTGGCATGTTTTAACTACCAGCTTATTATTTAGCAACTCACTCACAATGCTGTCATTTTTGCAGGTTTCAGGTTGCTGGCTGGCTTCACTCTGATGATCCAATGCAAAGGTCGATGTCAAAAGAATTGGGAGTTCTTCTGTTGCAGACCTAGCAGACAGATGCTCATGCTTGGCTTTTTTAATGCAGTTTAATGTATATGAAGCATTGTTGGGAGCCACTTCCCTGTGTTCCTGTAATGCAGAAGGATATTCCTTTGCACCTGAATTTGCATCAGCATTCTGATTGCTCGTCTCTGTGACAGAAGAGTCCCTTGCAAAATTTATTTTTATGTTTTCAACTTTTGGGATGATTTCGCTGTCTGAAGGCAGATCCTTTTTTGTCTCTAGAACTGAACCTTCTGCCAACGATTGTGTTTTTTCCTGGTTTTCTGAACTAGGTATTTGAGTAGCGTTCTTGTTTTTTTCATATGTATTTTCCTCAGAGTCATCATTAGAACATGTTATTTCAATATCAGTTAGTGAAGTCTGTGGTGCATCAGTGACATTTATTGAATTCTGTGCCCCTGGAATACAGTCAATAGCACCAGCACTGCTTACATTAATATTGTCTACTGCCTTACATATGCTGTTTTGCTGTTCATTTATGTCAGATTCTTTTGAAAGTGCATCATCTTGACATGCTTCTTCATGATGACTGACTGAGATCAAAGAATAGCTCTCCTGCTTGGGCTTGCTAGAGATCTGCCTAGTGAAGCTATTTTCTTCTGCCTCGAGGTCGGTTTTATTTTGCTGAGTGCAGTCTTGCAAAGTAGCTGCCTGGAGATGAGAACTATTCTGCCGATGCTCAGTGTCACACATATTCCCTTCCATAGAAGCAATACTTTTATATGAGTCCTCCTCTGGTACTGCATCAGGATTATATTTGAATGTTTCTGGCTCTAACAAAGAAGGTGATGTTTGAGGGCTGCTTGTAATGTCTAGAGACAAACCTGATTTGCTTCCGCATATATCCTGACAGTCACTGTGATAACTTAACTCCAATAAATCCTTATTTTTTGGAGCCATTTCTTTATGTTCCTTTTCATCGGTACTGGTGACAGTTTTCAGATTGCTTGGGTCTCTGTGTTTTTCAAATCCTACATTTGAAACATGCTGTTGACTACTTTTGGCAGCAGTGTGTGGAAGGATTACTGAAACATCTGCCATTTCTTGCTTTTCTATAATATAGCTTTTTAGGTTCTCTGGAGAGCCATCTTTGTCACTCTCAGATGGCTCTTTATTTTCAGCTATGCTGCTATCATGTGATTCTTCTAAACTTCCCTGCTTTTGCTGGGGGCCTAACTCCAGAGTATTTGCTGATGCTCGAAAGATTGCAGAATGAGCCACTTGCATTCTTTTGTCACTTTTCGCTGCCATTTGTTCCTGCTGAATTTGCTTCGGTATGTCAGATGTGCATTCCGTTTTCAGTGCCAAATCTTTATAGTCGACATAGCTTTCTACTTCGGCTCTGCATGCCTCCTGCTTAATTCCATTATTTTCTGTAACATCTACCGCACTGCTTTGTTCAACAACCACAGTTACAGGTACGCACTCTGGATTGCTATTAGGCACTTCCACGATTTCTCTGTTCCGTTCTTTGCTTTCACAAATATGTGAGGCCTCCTGAATGTTTGCTCTGTGTAATGCACCACAGTCAGTAGTTCCTACCCATTCACTTAAGCCCTGATCTTCACGTTCTGATTTGAGAGTTTGTATATTTTCTTCAGACCCTTCATTGCTCTGAAACAGTTCTTGATGCTTAGTTTTGCACTCTGACTCCAATGTAGCTTCTCTAGCAAAAGAGTGTTCCCAGGATTCATCTTGCTTAGTCTGCATAATACCACTGTTTGGAGATTGCAGAAGTGATGAACCATGTGCATTAACCGAACAAACCTTTTCAGTCACTTTATAGCCTAGCATGGCTAAAGTTTTGTCTTCATTGTCAGTATTAAAATGATCAAAACTCAGAGGGCCTTCTTCCCTGGCTAACTGTGGAATTTCCACAAGAGGAAAGCTGCACTCTGGGGACAAGTCCTGAGCGGCAATTGCTTTCCCTTTGCTCACTTGTTGTTCAGGTTCACACTGGAAATAGAGTGAATTAACTTCCTCTGGTTTCAAGTTACGCTCTGAATTCAAATGCTCTTTCACAGCTTTTTCACTTGTATCACTTTTTAAAGTCTTTTCTGAAAAACTAATTTCTCTGAAACCATCCCCCCAGTTGGCATCCTTCCTGTCCTGCTTGTTGCTATGATCCAAGTTAACTAGCATCCCTTCTGCCTCATTTAACCCTTCAGGTGATGCACTGGTTGCTATACTTTGTGCTTTCTCTGTTCTGTCCTTTCCCGGAGAGTCTTCAGTTTTTTCTGCAGGCACTTTGCTGTCATTTTCTTTTATATTCAGTTCTGTGGGTTTACTCCCACAAGTTAAATCTAACACACATTTTTCCAATGCCAATCTTTCATGTACGATGGAATCTTCTTTGGTGGAATTCATAGCATTTTGTACATCAGAAAGAAGGGTGTTTTCTACAGACACTATATGAGTCACTATTATTGATTCATTAATGCTGTCTTGATCTTTTGTGTTTTCAGTTGTGAGATCTGTTTTCTGCTCTCCCTCAAGCCACAGAGGTACACTGAAAGGTCCAGTGCTAGCAAACAAATTCACCTTCTGAGGCTTTTTTTCAAAACCAGGATCTGGTGCTTCAGAAGTTGGAGTTTGTGCTTTATGTCTAACTGAATCATGGTGTTCATTTGCAGACTCAGATTCTCCTGAACACTCATCGGTCTTTGGTACCAAGAACAGATCGGAAGGGTTAAAAGCCAAACCTGGTTTTAAAGTGCAAGCTGCTGATTGCTTTCCATTATTTTCAGAGAGATCCAGGCTTGGATCATTCACTTTAGTTGTGGGCACATCTCCTCTGCATAAACTCGTGTCATCACTGAACACAAGGTTATCCACCAAACACTGAGTATTCACAACTGCTCCATGTTTTTCACTGTCTGAGCCTCCTGTTGTGGGATAATTTAGGATTAAAGTTTCCTTTTTCATTAACAGACACTCTGTGCCATCTGTTTTCTGTCCACCTCGCTGTACAACAGTCTGCTCCTTATGATCCACTTCCAAAAATCCTGGCCCCAGCGTGGCCTCTGGAGGGGTAAAATAATCTCCTGCTTCTTTACCCTGGGGCAATGAGACAACATGCGAGTCCCCCTTGCCATCCAGCTGTTCACTTTGCCATAAAGGTTCTAATTCACATGAATTTGTTTGTGTAACGCTTTGTGTCAGAGTAGCTTCTGCAGAAGGGTTGGCTTCTAAGCTTGTATTTTCTGGATCATTCTCACTCTTTTTGATAGAAGAGGCAGTAATACTGTCTCTTTCTGGGCCAGCATCCACAGATATAGCATCTGCTGTTCCTATTTCTTTGTCAGTCACGGTGCAAGGGGTTGGGATTGGTAAATCATCCCTGCTGTCCGTGAGACCTGCTGTGACATATTCTTTGGCACATTCTGCTAAAGGCATTGAGATAGGTAGGCTTCTATCCTTTGCTTCTGCAGCCTGTATTAATAAGTCAGACCCAGTTTGTCTTCCATGTTCTTGATGAGTATTACTTGGTGCTGTCACGTCTGCAGACACTGCACACGAATTTGGATCAGATAAACCTTCAGCAGTGTGGCTATCGATGCCTTCATTACTGATGCTGCCAACAATTGAAATGTTTATTCATTTTGTATCAGCAAAGAAAGTGGAGCAAAACATAAAAAACAGTTCATGCTACTGAGGTTTCAAAGGCATGCAGTACATGCATTGAAAAGTTACTTTCCAGAGGCAAGAGATCAGAGGCACACTTTACAGTGATTCAAAAACCCTGTTACACTGAAATAGTCTTCCTCAGCCTTGTCTACTATCCATCATATTTGCTTTTTTTCACTTCTCCACAGATTTGGTATTAATAATTTAATTTCCATACTAGCATGTTTTCCCTCCAAAATGCTGACAGAAAACCATGAAAAAGAAATTATAAAATAGATAACTGGACAAAAACAAAAAACAAAAACAAAAAAAAAACCTTAGTTCCTTCTAGCATAGGCCTACCAGTAGAGCTAAAAATGTTTGTTCGGGGTTCAAGGGCCTGATGTTCCTGATCATCATCATTATTTTGTTGAGCTTTTCTTGATCTTATTCAATTAAGCAATAAGGGCCCCATCTGTTAAATGCTTACTTCTGCTGAGTGTGGTACTTACTTATGTGAGTACAACAGTCCCATTAATTTAACTGAGATTAGTGCTAGTAATAAGCGCTTGCACCTGGTAATAAGGTTTTGTAAAATCTGGCCTCAAGACATCACTGTGTTACTGCGTGCAACTACATTTAAGTACAGTTCAGGCTAGTCATAAGGCCAAAGGTTTCCACGCACAAAGCTGTACAATAATACACCCTTTGTCTGGCCTTTTTGATATATTGCTTGTTTTAAATATATTTAAGAGATAACTGCTTGCAGTAGCTATTTCCCCCCTCAGAGAAAGGTTGAGAAAGAAGAAATGAAGAGAAAGTCTGAGAGTGTATGAATAGGGAGAACAGGATATTTTCTATGATTCATCTCCATATTCATTATACTTTTAAAACACTAGCAATGTGTTTGTAATCCTTAGCTTCTTCAATGAACTTAATGTTTGAAAGCCCACACACAAGAACAGCTGATATTAATGTAAGGTATCTCACACATGCACATACACACACCACATGTCAGCTAGCAAAGTTCTGTTATTTTTCATTCACAAAGCATTTCTATACCTGCTTATAGCTGGGATCTGAGAACTTGCATCTTCACTAATATCCAGACCAGCAAAAAGAAGATTATTGGGCCCAACTCCTTGCTGGGGTTCCCCTTCCTTGAAATCAGACACTAATGACCAGCTCTCTCTGCCAGAACTGGAGCAGGAAAAAGAGAAACACTCACTACATGGGTTTTAAGAAATATATTTCCTGTTACTTATCTCAAGATAACAAGAGTCTACCAACTTTTTAAAGAAGATTTTCAAAATGTGATCACATTCCTTCTGATAATTTTTAAAATGTAGCACAAATTCAGGTTGTACCTCCTGCTCCCCGGACCAGCACCCTCAGGACCTGAATCGGGGAATCTGCCGGACCACGAGAGGTCAATGCTGGCCCCTCTGCTGCTGCCAGCTGTGGGCCTCCACTCTGGTGGCAGTAGAGGGGCCAGTATTGACCAAGGAAGGACCGGGATGCAGGGAAGAGGCAAGTGGACTGTGGAGTCCTGTGGAAGTGCACCAAGCCCTGCAGCCGCAGGGCTCCACAGCCATCCTACCTCTTCCCCCGAAACTTTCTCCCAACCCCACTTCTCCCTCTTCCTCCCTGAGTTTGAGCACCACAAATGAGCTATTTGAGGGGCTCCAAAAACTCTGGGAGGGCAAGGAAGGAGCTGTTAAGCATGGGGCCTGGTTTTTCCTGTGAGTGCTCCAGTCTGGGAGCACCCATGGGGATGCTCAGTCACAGATGTTGCCAGACTATGGAAGTCCGAAATATAGAGATCCAACCTGTACAGAGATGGTCAAATTCAGTTCTCGTTAATCACCCAAGCAACTCCTCTAAAATCAACGCAATAAACCAAGACAGCATTTGACTCACATACTTTATACCAAGTGAATGGGATTTCTGGATATTCATGAGAAACCTCACCAAAATGATGGTAGGCAAGATCATTTGCTAACGCATAAAAAGCCACAGGAAGGTTACAGTCAAGCAAAAAATGTCATAGCCTTGTTTCCTACATATTGTCTCCTCCTGTGAGTAGGGTCTGGCAGGCAACAAAAGGACAAAACTCCACCCCTACGATGTCCTGAGATCTGGGGGTCTCCAGAAAAACCCATAAGGGACAGACCAGATGCTGGGAGAAACTTCTAGGTCTCCTCCTCTGTTTCAGTGTAGTGGCCAAGACCTAGCTGAAGACTGGCAGCCATGGCTTAATACTCTGGGGAAGTTTGCAGTGGAAACTTGCAAGGATGGCATTCCTCTCCAGGTTTGCTCCAGGGTGTGTGTGGGGGGGGGGCAAGATATTCTCACAATATTTCTGCACACCAGCTCAGTCTGCATGGACCAATTAATGCACAACACAAAAGCGAACTTTAGAAATCACACACATGCACCCCATCCTAGAGTACATTGACAAGCCTTGAGCAGAGACTAGAACACAGATTTCTCTGTTCCATGATTCAATTACAATACCATCTTTCCACTACCCTTATAATTTTGTTATGTATTTGGGTCGAAAGGTCCCACACATAGGAATTGTAGTGGGGTTTTGTATGTGCTTTTCTTAACAGTTTATAAATGCTGACGCTAAACATAAAAGATTCTTTTTGATAACTGGAAAGAGAAAATACATTTCAAAATAATTCTTTGGAGCTAGGCATGAAGCAGCTGAGGCTATGTCTAGACTGCAGACTTCTTTTGAAAGAAGCTTTTCCCGAAGAGATCTTCAGAAGAAAATTCTTCCGAAAGAGAGCGTCCATGCTACCAAAGCACATCGAAAAAGCGATCTGCTTTTTCAAAAGATAGCATCCACATTGATTGGACACTATCTTGCATTTAAGCTGTGATTACTATGGACAGAGTAGCCACCAAGGCACCTGTGCTTTTTCCTCTTTCCTCTTCTTTTGAAAGAACTCCCTCTTCCCTGTCCACACACGCCTTTTTCCGAAAGAGTTCTTTCAAAAAAAGGCTTCTTCCTCTTAGAAAGAGGTTTACCAATGTCAGAAAAACCCCTCTGTTCTTTCGATTTTTTTTTTCGAAAGAACGCGATTGCAGTGTGGACATAACTGGAGTTTTTTTCAGAAAAATGGCCGGTTTTCCGAAAAAACTCTGTAGTGTAGACATAGCCTGAGTGAGCATGATGGAACTGCTGCATGCTAAAGATCTTGGAAGTTATGATGTTATAGATGTGGGTACAAACTGTTCTCCTCAACTCTAATGAGTACCACTAATAAAAAGGATGTAAGATGTAAGTTTCAAATATATACCTCTCACTTCACCGTTTATAATGTCCGTAGGCTGCAAAAATGTACTATTTACCAGGCCAGCAACTACTAATCCCCATCTCACACAATTTCTTTCCCTCTCTTGCTTCATTTATCCTAAAGGACACTGAGTTTTAGCAACAGAAAATTAAAGACGCAAGGCTGGGCTTGCCCACATTAATGTATCAATGGTAACATGTTTCAAATAACTTACAAGAAATTGAAATTTTCATTAGTAATCTCAATCAAGTGAACTCTATAATGATTAAACAAGGATGAACTGACTAAGATGCTGTATTTTTTCCCTAGCGGGAGAGAATCTGCATAACTGCATGTGGTATGTGTGAACCACAATAATAAACAGAGAGGAAAAACGTGCCTTTGAAATTCTCCTCCTCCTAAAGTTTTCATCAGCAACTTAAGTTAATGTTGCCAAACGAGTGTACATGACATATTTGAGGCCTCCCTGATTTTGGAGATGCATATAGACATTTTGTGTGATATTAGGAACTCATCCAAGAAAGAACATGTTTTCATGTACAGACCTGGTCAACGATATTAAAGTGTTTCCACATGGGACAGACACATTCATGCATCATTATAAAATGCAACACTTCATCAGCTGAACTTTGTTTCCAAGAACAAAACTGGGAATTTGTCCACAGGAACTATGTCTATTTATTTATTCAACTAATTTTTGATGGAAACTTTCTTATTAAAACCAGTTTTGACTGTTGATGCCTTTTCATGCTGCTTGCCAGTTTTGCTATTTAAATGATACTCTGGGGGCAGATATAGAATATGTTGTAGAGTTTTGTCACAGACTCTTTCAGACTTAACTCTCTTACATGAGTGTTTCGAATAACTTGTCTAGATATGGTTATCAAAAATAAGAGATATTATTCTTTGTCTTTATAATATTGTGTGCATTGAATCATGATAATCAATGGAATTTTAAGCCTATCCAAGAAAACAGCAGGCACAAAGACAGACGCCAAACAAATTTAAAAACCGGTCTCCCCTGTGTAAACCTTTTTCCTATAAAGTTAGTTCCCTTGGCTACCGTCTTTGGAAGTTGTCAGTGACGGCTTAATACCTGTGCTTGTGGGAGTTTAAATCCAGACAGCTGTATGACAATAGTGGTTTGTTTTGTGCTCACTCTCAATTTACATCATCACTTAAAGAAGAAGAAAGATGACCTAAGTGTCTTGGATAGTTTGGGACAGTATTGTTATTACAGTGCTATCCAGTGCTATTTTATTTGGCTCTTGCTGAGTCAGGAATCAGTTTTGAGAAATTTTTGTTTGTAAGGGGTTTCCTGTTAAAACATATTTGCTACCACCTGACTTTTGTATTCTAAATGTAATTCACAGTCAACTTGCTAATGTAATTAGTTATACAGTTATGAGATATACTGATTACATTAAGGCTGTGTCTAGACTGGCCAGTTTTTCCGCAAAAGCAGCTGCTTGCCAGCTGTCTACACTGGCCGCTTGAATTTGCACAAGAGCACTGACGTTCTAATGTAAGAAATCAGTGCTTCTTGCGCAAATACTTTGATGCTCCCGTTCGGGCAAAAGTCCTTTTGCGCAAAACCTTTTAGCGGGGTCTACCTGGCAACCCTACCTGTAGCCCTATGGGGCCGTCATGCCACTGGCCGCAGCCGGAGTCCTTCCCGCCACGCCCCCGGCAGGCGCTCCCTTTACTTGCCAGCCTAAGCCGGGCGGGGGCGGGGGCGGGGCTGGGAGCCACTCCCCCTGCCCGGCTTCTGCACGCAACCAGAGGCTCCCAGCTGGGAGGCAGGGCCGCGATTGGCGTTGGGAGCCTCTGGTCCTGTGCAAAAGCCAGGCGGGGGAGGGCGGGGGTTGGCTGGGAGTCCCGGCCCCCCGCCCCGCCCCGCCCCGCTTTTGCGTGCGACCACAGGGCTCCCAAAGCCAATCGCGCTCTGCCTCTCAGTTGTTCCCCCGCCCCTGCCAGGGTTCCCTCTGGCGCCCAGCCAGGAATTCACAAAATACCGGACATTGCACTTCTCTGGTATTTTCTGAATTTCTCTACCGGACAGACGGTGCAAATACCGGACTGTCTAGTAGAAAAATGGACACCTGGCAACCCTAGCTACAGGCATAGCCACAGAAATAAACTGACAGGTTTCAGAAAGATAGCCATGTTAATCTGTTTCAGCAAAAACAATGAGTCCGGTGGCATTTTAAAGACTAACACATTTATTAGGGTATTAGAGCATAAGTTTTTGTGAGCTACAACTCACTTCCGCAGATGAGCAAGGAAGGAAAGAAGGAAGACCATCCACAATGTATGTTGCAGACGATCTGCAGAGCAGCCTCTCTCCAAGGCTGCATCTATACTGCACTCTTCTTGTGCAAAAGCCTATGCAAGAAGGCTCTCGTGCAAGAGCCATTCTTACCCCCCTCTTGCGCAAGAGCCATTCTTCTTGAAAAAAAGAGGAAGAACAGCTCTTGCGCAAGTGGGGCTTTTTGCACAAAAAGGAGCAGTCTACACAGTTCCTTTTTCTGCAAAAGCCTCTTGAGCAAAAATGTCCCCTAATTAATGATGTAAATGAAGCACGACAATATGCTAATCCATGCTTCATTTGCATAGGCTTTTGCGCAAGAAGAGTGCAGTACAGACGTAGCCTAAATCTTTCACAATTCAGGCCAACTTTTGTTCTGTCAAAAAACATGTTGCATGCTTGGTAGAGGCTGGAATTGGGTACATTTATAAGACTATATAACTGTAAAAAGAATGTACCAAAGTATGAAAATAATTACTTTTATCTCTAATTTTTAATCAAAATAATTGTTTCCAGTGTTTTGCCTATCTCACCTGCTGCCTTTTTAAACCTAATTTTGGTTAAAACATTAAAAATGTAAAAAGCTGCTGAGACAGAGAGAAGGAAGCGATTGGGGGTGGAGAAAGAGGAACATCTATGTGCATACTGCAGGATTTAAATAATTACTGCTCAAGAAGAATGCACCCAAATGATGGCTACTTTATCTTATTGTAAATACATTGCAAAAATCCTACCCGCACACCACTAAATCCCTGCCACTCATGTGAAAAACAGGTATCATTTGCACCCTGAGTCATGCTTATTTTTTGGAAAGAACGCAACCTTGCTGAAATCATGGAAGTAATAAGCACTCTCTGCATTGTAACAGCTGCACACATTACTAACATCAGAAAGTAGAATTACTAATATCAGTATCTCAGGGGAAAGCACTCTTCCTGTGTTATTTAATGAAGTCCAGAATCTCTTACCCTCTGTCATCCTTAATCACACCACATAGTACTTAATTCCTTGAGTAGTCCACTGTGATTATTTAGAAAGTAAGGTACTACTCAGTGTGCGTAAGCGTGGCAGAATCTAGCCTGAAATTATTACACATAGCAGATTATGGCCTTTCTAAAATCTTTATGTAAATATATTAGCCACTGCATATAGGCATATTTTAGCCCCTGAACAAAATTTCTCAGTATTTTTGTGCCCCCGGGGAAGGTTTATTAGCATGAGCATAGGAGATGAACAGTTATTATGGAAGCTAGAGAGTACTAATTTAAAATGATGTATTTCAAAAAGAAAGATAATTTTAGTTAATATTAATATCCTTTGCTTTTTTCTTAAGTGCTATTTTGCACAGCATCTCATTGTCCATGAGTAAAACAGATTTTAAAAACTGATGGTCCACTAAGTCAGGCAAAAACATACACACAATCTCTCAAATAATAGAGCTTAATGTTACATTCTCAATATTGACCATATAAAGAAAGATAGTCCATTTCCTACCTGGTAGCCTTTGTAATTAAGACATTATCAGGTGGAGCAGCAGTTGAAGGTAAAAGATTCAAGACGTCTTGACCACCAGATCCTTCTGCACTCTTCTTTTGCTGCTTTTTCTTTTTTATATCTTGCCCATTACCAGGAGGTTGGCCTGGTTCTGGAGCCGGGGCTGAGGAAACATTCTGAAACATTAAGGAAAAAAGCTCCAATAAATAGCTCATAATATATATAGTTTAGAGTTAGAGTGCAGAAGATTTTGTAGACCATTATATAGCTTCCATCATTTTGTTCAATCCACTCACAAACTTTCAAGCAGGTACCTATGATGGAACTCAGAGATTTCATCCTTAAGCCATTTTCTTTTCCTAGCTGTACATTAAACAGAGGGAAATAGCTGAGTCAAAAATAAACATAAGAAACAGAACAGGGATGGAAGAATGTAACAACTGTTCTCAAGCCTGAAGCTGCTCAGAGTATTTACTGGCCCAAAGAGGGTATCATCTTCTCTTTCTCAAGCCCAGCAATACTTTCTCTTGCTCAGTACATTTACAAGGACCAGAAGGACGAATGAAAACAAGCTATAACTTATTTATCCATAAAAATGACAAACAATTTGCAAAATAATAAAATAAATCAGAATTAACCAGCATAAGACCCAAGGCAAAATATTCAGAGCCAGATTTCAAATTCTCCTCCATATTACAAGTGTGCTCAAACCCAATCAGTCACACCTGCACAAAAGGGTCTGAAATCTTGTCATTCTGACTTTGTGTCAAGGCTGTTCCCCACTCTGGCACTTTGAGTGCAAAAGGCGGGGGCCCATAAAAGACCTTTAAAATATTTTGCCTCTGTGGGCTTCTGCTTAACCCTAAGGTTACAGATTCCCTGACCTTGGAAGGTATGCTGCTACCACCCAAGTGAAAAAAAACCAACCCTTTCATCTTGAACCTCAGAAGAAATCACTTAGGAACTTCTTCCAGGGGGTACCCCAAGCTGTTTTACCACAAGAGATCTTGAAAAAACAAACTAATCTCTGATAACTGACCTCTCGGTCTTAGGCATGCATACACAGACCTCCTATTACCTTCCAGGGCACAAGAATCAGATCATTAGGGTTGCCAGGTGTCGGGTTTTGAACCAGACAGTCCAGTCCAGTATTTGAGCTTTCTGTTTGAGAAACAAATTGAGAAAATATAAATGAAAAAATATAAATGTCCAGTATTTTCTAAATAAGATGTAATGTGGATTGTGATGTAATGTCAAGTGTGTCCGGTATTTTTGTTGAAACCATCTGGCAACCCCACAGATCAGAGACTTAAAAATTGAGATTTTATTAACAAAACAAAATATATACTTGGTAAAGCACACTTGGTAAAGTACACCAGGCCAATCAGGGACGGGGGAGCCGCACGAAACTTCCTTCGCCCTTCCCCCGGCCCTGTGAGGAGCACTCAGCACTTCAGAGTGCTACATGCTCCTCGCAGGGCGGGAGGAGGCTTCGCGCCCTCCCCTGGCCCCAGGCCCTAGGCCCTGATTGGCCTGGGGGGTGGGGGAGCATGCGAAGCCTCTTCCCGCCCTGCCAGGGGCATAGGTGCCTAGTGGGAAGGGGGGGCAAAGAGGCTCCCCGCACTTCCAGACCAATCATGGTTTGTGGGTTGGGAAGCCCAGAAGCATCCTGGACCCGCCCCTTCCGGGGCAGCCCGGGGCCATTTCAAAAATTTTTGAAGTGGCCTCCGGCCAAAAATTATTGCTCAACCCTGTCCTAAGTGTTACTTTGGCATGGCAGCTGCTACTTTCCCAGTCACACTACTGATGTTCTAAGAGTACGTCTACATAGGGTTGCCAGATGGTTTCAGCAAAAATACCAGAAACACCTGACATTACATCACAATCTACATTACATCTTATTTAGAAAAAAATGGACATTTGTATTTTCTAATTTATATTTTCTCAATTTGTTTCCTGAACAGAAAGCTCAAGTACTGGACTATCCGGTTCAAAACCGGACACCTAGCAACCCTACGTCTACACTGCATCTAGGAGCAAGTCTCCCAGCTCAGGTTGATGGACTTGTGGTAGCAGGGCTTGGGCGAACATGCTACAAACAGCCTTGTAGACACTGCAGCTCAGGCAGAAGCTCAAGATCTCAAGCTTGGGAGGAACAATGAGTTGCATCCGCAAAAGTTGTGCAGAGGCAAGTGCACATCCTCTAAGCACCAGGATGCTCTGGGATGAACTCTGCCTTGAACTCTTGATGACAAAATGCTTCTTGTTGCTCCCCCTGGAGTGGTACAGTCCAAAGGACCCAATCCTGAATCAGCAATTACTAATATGAAGCACTGCATTTGAATAAGCATCAGGGGTAAGACAAGACTGATTTCTAGTTCTGGGGTTTTGTATTTGTATTTTCTTCATTTACAAATGAAATTGTTAAAATTGTAATTACAGAAAGACTTTGCATATGAAGCAGCATTCCTTTCCTCATTAACACGCGGTGCTGTCACACAAACATAGAATTTTCATGGTCACAGCTGAAAGCCAGAGACACCCAGTGGACAAAAAACAAAACAAAACATTACGCGTGTAAGAAGCAACTGAAAAGACATGAGCATTCAGGACATACTAAAAGCATAAGGAAAGAAAGAAGAGTCAACATCCTTCAGGCTCAGTGCAAAAAACCGATAAGCTCTCACATCATCTTCCTATCTCTGGACAGAAAGTACACAGTTGGGATGAGCTGATGGCTCTGGAGTTGTTTATCATCTGTGTGGACATCCAGCTTGTGTGGGCTTTTCAGTCTGTCTGAGTATATTTATGGCTCCTGTCACTACAATATCTAAGTAGCTCCCAAAATTTAAAAAGAAAATCTCCTTCTACCAACAGAGGTAATGTATAAGGTTTGTGTGCAAAACAGGTAAACTCTGTGGTGTGTGTATATACATGTCTGTGTGTAGAATTCAGTGAGAGAAAGGAATATTGAAGACACAATGTTTTGCATTTAATTCTGGAAGCTGTAACCTCTACCTTCATCACATCTCTGGCAGGAGCAAGCCTACGTCAAGGGCAGGCAAAATACAGCCAGCAGGCTGGATCTGGCCTGCCAAACCACCAGATCCAGCCCACTGCCACCATCCTGTGGCCCAGCAAGAGCCTCAGGCAGGCTCCCACCCAAAGTGGCCAGCTGTTGGGGGTATGTACTCTACGTGCTGCAAGCCCCTGGCAATCTTGCAACTCTCCTTGGACAGAAGCTGGACAATGGGAGCTGTCTGGGCCATGCTTGCAGTGTAGACAGTACACGATGCCTCCCCACCAAGGAACTCACAGCGCTCAAGAAGCACATGGCCCCTGGAGCTGGCCACTTTGAGTGGCATGCAGGTGTGTGAGAGGCAGGGAGTCTCCCCAAGGGTCCTGCTGGGCTGCTGGCTAGGAGCCACCTAGGTAAGCAGCTTTTTTCAGTGTTATGGCTTCATTTCTAGATATGATGAGTTGCAATAATCAAAGCCTAACCACAAATATGAGTATCACAGTAGACAGCTCTCTGTCCAATAGGATGGAGCATAATCTGGCTGTCAGTATTTTTTGCTGCCACAACAATTAGTGCTCCCAGTAACAGCGAAAAACACAAAAGAACCCCAAGGGAACAGACTAGTTTAACAACTCTGTGCAGATGCTTTTCAGCAGTTTGGGGATGTCACATAGGAAGCTAGTTCTTTAAGTACTTTCCCCTGCTTATGACATCACCTTAATTTTTCCTGGGTTCAATTTTAGACAGCTTCTTTATCAAAGTGCTCACGTCAGCTAAGAAAGCCAGGAGATGGAATGCTCTATTAAGTAAATAGAAGTAGCTATTGTCTGCCAGCACTATTGTCCGCTGGACTGTGTAATCTCCCCAGGCTCCCTATCCCTTATATAAATGTTGAGCAGGATGGGAGAGAGGAGTGAGATTATTGCTATTCCACAATAGTGGGTACTGGATGTGGAGAAAGCTGCTCACAGCGACAGTCCAGGTTATATTGAAGATCTGAGGAAGTGAGTTGTATCTCACAAAAATTTATGCCCTAATAAACTTGTTAGTCTTTAAATTGCCAGGGGACTCCTTGCTGTTTTTGCTGAAACAGACTAATATGCCAACCCCTTTGAAACAGGGAACTGCGGTTACGCAAAAAGTTATTAGATTGTACTAGCTCTTTGGGGCAGGGACACAGTGTCCCTGTGGATTGTATAGCACCTTACACAATGGGGCCCTGTTTCTGACTGAGTGTTTTGGCTCACTTGACAAATGATGAATAGCAACAGTCTGTGCCAGTGAACCACCTGTAGCTTTCAGCACCACATTTTCTGTTAGGATGTTCCACTTTCAGAGTCCGGCAGGTTGAGAGGAATGCAATGATGAAATAAAGCATAGACTCACTATTGTCCTGGTATGGATACTAGGGCTGTTAACATGTGTATCTTTAGGTAAATGTGTAACTGTTGACATTTTTCAGTGGTTGTACATTTCAGTGGCTCCCCAGGAGCAGCCTGTTTCCCACCACCACCACGCTACTGCCTCTGTACCAGAGGCAGTGGGGGTGGGGAACAGGCGGGAGCTAGTGGTTGTGGGGAGCCAGTTTTTAAGCGGCTCCCCAAGCCACCTGCACCCCCCCACCACACTGATGACTGTGTATCAGAGGGAGCAGTGCAGGGGAGTATGGGAGGCAACTCCTTAGGAACTGGTGCTTGTGGTGAGCCAGCTTAAAAGCTAGTTTCCTGTGAGCACTGGCTCCCACCTGCCCCTCCCCCGTGCTGCGGCCTCTGTATCAGAGAGGCAGCAGCACGGAGGGGGACAGGTGGCTCCCTGCAAGCACCAGCTCCCTCCTGTCCCATCCTGCCTCCCTGCAATACTGCCTCTGATATAGGAGCAGCAGCACAGGGTGGTGGTGCATGTAACCGTGAGGTTTAACCGATGAGCTCAGGCTCACTGGTTATCCATGTACACGTTTACATCCCTAATGGATACCTGGTCCTAATTAATCTCTCTTCTACAAGATCAGGCCTTTAACTCAAAAATCTCTTTCAGGTTAAAAATGTTCTTGTCCTACTGACCTGCAGCCATATCACTGTCAGTCCCACAGAGTAATGGGGAATGTCTCCTACACACAAAGCCATTTATCAAAACTGTTTCCTATAGAGACAACGTATGTTCTTTAAATTTACACCCAAAGCCAAGGAATCCTGACAGCAGCATGATTAATTGAAGTTAATAATACAGGTGGATCTGATTATGTTATTGAAAAAAAATCCTTGCTCATCAACATATGAGATAGCAAAATTAGCAGCTTTTCCCTTGGGTGCGAGGGGGCGTGTGGCTTCAGCCCAGGGAAGGGGGCATGGCTCTGACTCAGGGCTGGCCAGGGTAAGGATGAGGGCCGCGCTGCCAGCCAGTGGCTGCTCCCTGGGGATAAGGCGCTTGCAATCCCTCCTGTGGTATAACTGTCCCTGCTGTCACATCCTGCCCTTTCAATTTGATGGGGGGGGGGGGGAAATCACATTCCACGCACATCCCATTGTCCTGGCACAACCAAATCCTGACTTTGCTTTAAGTTATGATAAGAGGAAGCTGCAAACCAAATTTTGTGGTTCTAGCGCCTACCGTTTAGGAGGAACTCTTGAACAAACAGACTGACAGACGGACAGATACACAGACACACAAACTTTGTAAAATATATAGCAGAAGTTATCCCCCTCCTGTAAATAAGTATGAGCAAATCTTCTGAGACTAATTAAATTCAGAATAGACTACTAATTTTTTCTAAATATCTTTCTGCTGTCAGTGACTTAGCATTTAAGACATTATGGCCCATAATCAGCCTTCAGCTATACCTATACAGCTCTAACTGGCTGAGGGTAGAACTTGGCCATGTTATGTATTTTCTGAATATAGCTGTTCTACAAGCATACTGTACTTAGAGATGTATTTATTGGTTCAATAGTACTGAATTGTTTGAATGCTAAACTCATTCTTGCCCTCAAATTCTATGCCTATACTAAGCAACAGAGAAACAATATTCAACTGTTTTGTCAATTTGCTCAGAATTCAATCACAAAGATATGCAAATGAATTGCTGTACTAGATTTTCCCCAAAATACATTCTTGTTGAAGTAGAAAGTTACAGGCTTGGATTCCACCACAATTTTTTTCACATGGTGAAAAAACAATGAACAGAATTCATTACAGAAAATGTACAGTTAGAGAGCTGACATTAAAAGAAAGCACGCATATGAAATTAAAAGATTACAACTTGTTTGACCCTCTTACAGTCTCTGAAGTAATTTGCATGACATTTCCTTTGTTTTTATTCAGTGATCATTGATGAGGAAATTTTAAAAAGTTTTTACCCGTTAAAATAGAAAAAAGTTACTAAATTGAGAGAGATTTTATTTTTAAAAATAGAAATTGCTGAAAATCTTTTATATTAGAAATCAGATTTTTTTAAATTAAGATTGATTTAAAAAAATAAAAGTGTGCATTAAAATAATGCAAGAGTGACTGACATTGAGGACAGACAAATATGTCAGAAGAAACAGCAAATAGTTCAACACTACATTTTTCTTTAAGCCCATATTTTACCTAAGGGAATAAAATTATTTCTTCTGGAAAAAGAATATAACAGGGTTTTATTGCCAATCCTTGCAAAAGGACAGATACCTTATGAAAACACAAAGGCAAATCCACAAAGATTAGCTTTCAATATCCCAAACATTGTTTTCTTCTGGTGCAGTCTGTTTAATCAGGGACTATAGAGACCAATGATTTACAAGAATAGTCTGCTATTAAATGATTTTAGAATATGAGAGTTTTAAATGATCCAGTAAAATCCACTGTTATAATATGGCAAACATTATTGAATCAGAAAGTTGCTTCAATACATTCTATTCACCGTACAGTTCCATGAGCGCTCATTGAATCTCCCAGTCTGATTTAAAGCCCTAGCAACAGCATTAGCTGCTGCCATGGTATTGTATTACAAAATTCCAAGAGGTCTGACAATTTCCCCAACAGATCAGTAGGCTCTTGATAAGGCACCACAGAAATGGTTTTTTAAAAGTAGAAATGTGTACTTGAACACAAGGGATAAGTAGACTTCTTTTTCCTCTGAATGAACAAAGTTGCTTCCTTTTAAATCTTCCTCTATGGCACATTCCTACATTAAACACACATCCTATTATGGCAGTTGTTAGAACATGCCATAGTTCTGACTGTAGTTGAGAGTGTAACTCTTCAAAGATTACTATGTTTCCATTCCTAGTAACACCTTGTGATTATTGGGAAGGGAAAAACAGATGGAACAAAGGTTTTGACAGTTTTAATCAATAAACCAGATCTTACCTTTTATTTTCTCCACATCTTCCATTGCTCTTTTCTAATGTGCACTACAAATTATTCCTTAAATTCATTTAAATTTTGTCTGTTAGAATCATCAGTTCATTCACTCCCAAGTCAACAACCTCCTCTGTAAGAAGCTTATGGTGAACAATCTGACTGCAGGTGAATGCTGGGAAGTGGACCAAAGGTCATCCCCATGGTGTCAGGAATCAGATTTCAGAAACAACTGCCAAGCTGACCAAATAGGGAGGGGAACACATGTTAACTGTTAAAGACAGCAGGCCACACATCTTTTCAGCCAAATGGTTTACACATGTGTGACTTAGCAGGCTATTATCAAGTGAAAAAAAATGTATACATGAGACTCTGGAAAAAGATTCATCTGTAATATTTTGCGGCCAGGACAATGCTCATTTTACTGCCTTGAACTGATTGCAGGAAAGAGTAGTGGAAAGTTTGTCCATCCAAAACTTGGAACAGTCGAGCATTCCTCATGAATCTTGTTATACTTACAAATTAAACCAATTTCTTAAAACTGCAGCCGAACCTTTGTGAGAAGAGCTGGCTGCTCTTCACAGTTTGTCCAAATGCACAAAGTGGGATACTGACACTTGCCTGAAACTCCAGTCTACTCCTCTGATGGCAGTTTCACAGGGGCACCTCTGTGTGTATGTGTGTGCTATTACACAGGACTGCTTGTGTGTGTGTCTGCACACTAATACACGGGGGGGCGAGTGTGCATGTGTTCCATCTACACTATAGAACTATCCAGAAAAAAAAGTTTACAAGAAGGAGTCTTGAAAAAGGTATATGGTAACATAATTGTGTCGAGCGTGTGGATGGGAAATCACTTTGTGAAAATGGTTGCAGAACACTGTTTGAGCAGAACTCCTTGCAAGGTCAAGTCCATCATTTGCACTATTGTCCCACCCTCAATGGTGAGGTCATTTTGTTTTGCTGCAGTCTCCTCTGTCAGATAAATGATATTTTTAGTACTGAGGTCTTTGATGTTCTCAGTGGCTCAGAAGAGATTTTATTGTGCAGTGCAATATTGCAAAACCAGTGGCAGGAGTGGCCTCCTGTTTTGATGGGTGAATTCCTCTTCTGCTGCTGCCACAGCCACCTCCTCCCACTGCAGCAGCATCCTTCGCCACAGTACCATAACCTTAATCCTGGCCCTGCATGCAGACAGAGGAAAGTACAGGAATGCACCTGGCAGGGGCAGCTCCTGTCCCATCACATACGATCCAGATCCCTTCTCAGGGCACTGCTGTCCTGAGACTAAATCAAACCTGAGAAGCACTGCAACTCCTCAGCTGAGCCTCAGTTTGCAAAAATCCAGGGCAGTGAGTCAGGCCTAAGGTTCCCTCTCAGCTGCGTGACAGCAAAGCCCTACACCTGCTTAATCAGCCCTCCCCAGCCAGGCAGCTCTGTGCCTGAGTCCTGAGCCCCTGATTGGGTGGGGCTGATTAAGCAGCTGCAGCACAGGTCAGAGGGAATTTAGGTCAGGCCCATCCCACATATGGGATGATTGCAGGATGGGCAACACACATGTAAGCCTCCCACCTACACAGAGGAGCTAATAGGATTGCTGGGCCCCTGAGCAATGGGGGGATGGGGGGAGAAGCTCTGTGTTCCAGATAGGGGCAGGGCCACAGGCAGAAGGGATAAGGCTGGGACAGCCAGCTCCTAGCACCACCCAGACGGCGTGGCACTCCTCCCTCACTCTGGGGCTCAGAGCTGGCCAGAGAGCACGTAGTGCTCCCATGGCAATTCTAAAAGGCCTGGGGCTTCAGCCACTGTCACAGTAGCAGTAGTGGCAGCTCCAAACCCCAGACCCTTTAGAATTGCCAGGACCCTTCCCATTAGCAGGCCTGCTTCCGCCCCGTCCAAGTGTAGGATTGTGGGGGCAGAGGTGGAGAGTGCTGCTGCAAGTGGTCAGTGCCCGCAGTTCATTACTCCTGGAGCAAGGAAAAGCACGCTGAGAAACTTAGCACACCTCAGCAGGGTCCCCACAATCAGTTAGTGCCCACTAGAAAACCACCTCCCACTGATGTGCACTAATGCATCATGTAAACAAGCCTCTATCAAACACAGAAGTTGCTGCTTGATAGATTTCTAACATGAAGAGTCCTCTACCAATGGTGCAAACGTAGTGGCAGCTTTCTGGGGATGGGGACCATCTCTTTGTTCTGTTTGAGCCCCAAGCACAGTGGCCTTGGTCCTTGACTAGGGTTCATAGGCACTAAAGTGATACAAATACAACAACAAAAACAACAACAACTAACTGAAGCTTCACATCATTGTGTCTTAAGAGTAACCTCTCAGGGACTACTTCTGTGGATAAAATATTCAGCTTTCATGACCTTTTAGTATTTAGCCTCTCGGCTGAAGGTGCAGGTGTCATGGAGGTTTTCGCATGAAGTCATGTTATAATTGACGCTAGCAGGACAAAGTTTAGGCAACTGTGATAACAAGAAAGCAAAAGCCATTTCAAAATTCTGCTCAGAGACTTTTATTTTATGACCCTACAGTAGCATGTTATTTTCCTCCTTTTGAGTAATAATTATAGAGCACGTAAAATATTTTTTAAATGTTGTGCTCCCCACTTAGCCACTGTCTTACTCTCACTGTCACACACCATATTTCTTTGTCCTTTCAGAAAAGGCAATGGCTGTCTGAACCCAGAGGCCAGTGCATGCCTTGCACTGTTGGTGTTTATGACCTTTCTGCACTACTAAGCAGCCTGAATGGTTTATCCCCAGAACAGGTGCAGCACACTCAACATAGGCATCTTCACAACAACCCACCCGTGTGCTTCAGCCCTGACCTTCTTGAATGTATATCATAGACACTTAAGAGTACTTTGGGACAAATGTGTTACAGCTATAGAACTGCTTTCGCATTTCTTGTAATTGCTTTGTGTTTTTCACCTGCCCTGTGACCTCCATCACTTGTCTGTTCCCCCTTGGAAATTCTGGAAACTGCTGAGCTTCCTAGACCTCTTGTTAAATAAGACAAAAGAAAAAAGTGAGTTTAGTTTCAAGCAGAAACCATAGGAAGACCACCTCCATTTTTAATGGAAAGTACACTGACAGACACAGAAGAGGGAAAATAATTAAGTTCATTCGCAGAAACAGCTTGTAAATATTGAGGATATGGAGAGAGAACAGAACAGATACAGACATCTCTTTACCTGGGATGAGAGAGGAGAAGGTATGAAGTTTATGTTACTTCCTTTTTTATGGGGAAGGTAAGTGACAGGGCTGCCAGGATGTAGTTTTTGACCGGAATGCCCAGTTGAAAAGGGACCCTGGCAGCTCTGGTCAGCACTGCTCACTGAGGGTATGTCTATGCCACAGCGTTATTTCGAAATAAGCTATTTCAAAATAGTTAATTCAAAATAGTTTATTTCGAAATAACGCGTCTACACACAAAATGCATTTCGAAATAGTGTTTTTCTATTTCGAAATAGCACGTCCACACTGAGTGGATGTCGAATCGCATTTAAGGCTGGTTGGAACCAGTTCCGGCAGGGCATCAGGTCAGAAGTTGTCTTGTGGCCAGGGCGGCCAGCAGGGCACCCTGGGAAGTGCTGGAGGCCCCCTATTTCGAAATAAGTGTCTACACAGCGCTTATTTCGAAATAGAAATTTCAAAATTGGCACTATTCCTCGTGGAATGACGTTTACCAACTTCGAAATAAGCCCGTCGCTATTTCAAATTAATTTTGAAATAATGCAATGGCTGTGTAGACGTTAGGAAAGTTATTTCAAAATAACTGCTGTTATTTCGAAATAACTTTGCTGTGTAGACATACTCTGAGCCACTAAAAATCTGATTGATGGCATAGTGGGGCTAAGGCAGGCTGTCTGCCCTGGTTTCATGCCACTACCAGAACTGTTGCCCCTAAGTGCAGGTGCAGGCTATGGTGCTAGGTATGTTTTGCACCTGAGGCAAAATATTAATGATGCTCCCCCTTTCCTTAGGTTAACACATGTCACACTCTTTACTTTTGCAGCTTACTATTTTTACTTATTGCGTCTTTGCACCCCTGATTGTGATGCACTCGCAGTGAGCATCCCGCTTGCTTCGCCCTTGTTACCTCACTGCTCCAAACCCCCTTGGCTCCAGCCTCAAGTTGCACTCTAACCCCCACATCCCCAGCCCCACACCAGAGCCAGTACCCACAGCTGGAGTTCTCACCCCGTCCCACACCTGGAGTCCCCTGCCACAGCTTGGAGTCCTATTCTGTACTCCACACCCTTTGGCCCCAGCCTGGAGCCCTCTCCTGCACTCCGAACCCCTATCTCTGACCCCACACCAGAGCCCCCAGATGGAGCCCACATCCCCCCATAGTGAGCTCCTCAGCCCCAGCACTGAGCCCACTCCTGCACCCCAAACTCTTCAGTCCCAGCCCATCCCAGAGACTGCACTCCCAGCCATAGCTGTCACCCTCTTCTAATCTCCTGCCCCAACTTGTAGCCCCATCCTGCACTCTGAACTGTTGGGCCACAGCCTGGAGCCCTTGCCTACATCCCAAACCCCTCATCCCCAACCCCACCCCATAGCCCTCACCCCCCCTCCCACACTCTAGCCTTCTTTTCTAGCCTGAAGTCCTCTTCCAAATCCTGAACCCCGCATTTCTGGCCCCACTCTGGAGCCTGTGAAGTTCAATTTTGGAGCTCCTTGCATAGTCTTGAGTGCTCAAAATTACAAAACAGATCCTTTTAACTTTTAAGTCAGTGCTAAATTTAGCATATAGTTGCCCATCTCTGATTCCATGCTTGTACATTTTGTTCATGAAACAGCTCAGTGCTGGAATTTTGGGATCTTGCTACCTGATAAATATATAAAAACCGCATGTGAATTGCTATTTACTTCATCAACAAAATTCATTTCTCCATCTTAATTCATAAGGAACAGGAACGAAAGCTGGCATGCAATAACATATTAGTATTGAACATTTCTCTAATAGCACAGAATGTTACTGAAAAACTAAAACACATTTAAAAGAAAACAGATTTTGATTTTTTTTTTTTTGGACAACTTGCTGAAAACATATACATGGCTGCTGACTACATTTGCAGTCAGCCTCAAGAAAAGAAAAGCCAAGAGCTGATGCATATCAAACAACAGCCAAGACTTATGCTAAAATGTTGAAACACAAAGCATGCAAATAATTTTCATTGTCTAATACCTGCTGTGTTCCTTCATTGGGTGGTATTAGGATGACTTTATTTGTGCCAGCAACTTCTGACTAGAAACAAATATAGTTAAACATTTGTTAACTGAAACATGGCAGTTTGGATCACTTCTTAAGCAAAACATAACAAATCTTTTCAATGGATGCTTTGCAGATTTTGGTGATTCCTTTAATTCTAGTTACTTGTCATTTTCTCTTGTTATTTTTGTTATTTTTTCTGCTAACATTAACCCAGAAAATAATTTGGGCTTGTGTCCTTTCCCCCCTTTCCCTCCACACTTCTTTTTAGTGTGTAATGAAGACCTGGGTGTATTTTGTTTGTTTTTGGTTTGTACGTGAAGGTTGTTTTAAACTAGAAATTCAGGTATTATCTCCTCTTGAAGATGCAATAGTGACTTGGGAACTAGTTTAAATTACAACATTACAAAAGTTAGAAAAATTGAATCATTAAGAAAAGAAGGTGGTTTATTACCCCAATCACAATGTTTTGAATTCTTTGGACCAAATCTGGCATTTGTCCTGCCTGCTCAGGACCACTCTAAGCTGCACGGGTGGAAAGCTCATTTCACCAGTCAGTGGATGATACCCCAGAGATGTCCAGCAATAAAAGACCTGTGGTACAGATGTGGCTGACCTGGATCAGGTAAAGGCATGCGGGGCTTGGGCTGCAGGGCTATAAAATTGCAGTAAAGGGCTGGAGCCACGAACTGGACTTTGTGACCTCCCAGATTGCAGGGTCTCAGAGCCCAGGCTCCCGCTCAAACTTAAATGTTTTATAGCCTGAGACCTGCGAGCCCAAGTCAGCTATCCCAGATGGCTGCCAGTCTTTTACTGATCAACCCTATGCATTCAACTCCCAACTCTAGTACAAAGGAGAAATGTGGCCTGGCCAGAGAGCTGTTGTGTTCCTGTGATCTCTAGCTCCTGGAACGAAGAGCTAATCACAATTTTTACCCGTATGTGATCAATAGGCCAAGTCCTGAGAAGTGTTGAAGCATCTGCAACTCAATATTAGGAGCCCTTGGAGTTAGATCCAGTGTAACTAGCCAAAGGGAAAGCTTGCGGGCACTTTTCACTGTCTGGATTTAAAAACATTAAATGTTTGAAGGATAAACACATTTGTAAACAATCCAAGTGTGCCTTCCACCAAATTAAAAACTGGAGGATCCTTGTGCTGAGCAAGGTATAAATGCCTGGATTAACACAGGTATACTAGATAGCTATCATGAAAGAAGTGAAAACATAACCTTATACTGATAAAAGGCTAGATTCTGCCCTCAGCTGTATTTATTAAACCCCTTTGATTTGTGTGGCTGTTACAGAGCAGAATTTAACATGCCATGAAAATGAGCACTTTGTATGAAAACACTTGCTGAACAATAGGCAGTAAGGACAAGGAGGAAGGAAAATTTCATCACACCCACCTGATTTTCTCTGCTGCTGCTGTTTTCATTCCCCATTGTGATGCAAGAGATCCAGTATCACACAATGATTAGGGTAAGCCAGACAGCTGGAAGAAAGGAAAATCTGTAAACTGTCCTTGTACAACCAAGTGATCTGAAACATTACACTGCCTCCTCATCCTTTTTTCTCCTAAAGTTAAGGCTAATAAAAATCTTCATCTTAAACACATCATAGAAAAATAGCTTTCTATGGGTTGCTTCTGTGAAGTTCCTCTCTGACCTCTTCTCCAACACTGTTTTTACTGAAGCTGGCAAACTCTCCTCTAAATACAATTTTGTTGCTATGTTCCTCAGTTACCACAAGCACTGTGCATACCATCTAAGGGGCAATGGATTTTCTTTGCCAAAGTTAGTTCTGATGGAACTCACAGCTCATTTGAAACTTTTTGGTTTTAAATGTATTCAAATCATTTTAAAAATTATTATACTAGCCTGAATTCATACAGAGTCCGGATTTGTAATGTTAAATCTGTCCACCTACTACATTAGAAAAACTTTCTATTTTTCTTTCAAATAAAAGCATATGCTTTTTTCACCCTTAACACTAAACGGAGTCTTCTTCTACTGTTCTCACTTAGACAAAACTCCACTTACAGGCAGTGGGCCTGTCTCTGATTTCACACAAACAGGGCCTGATCTTCATTTCCACCCATTTTGTACCATTGTAATACCGATGATTTTAATGGAATTAATCCCCACTCCCAGAATTTAAGCCCAATGGTAATAAGTGCAGAATTGGGTCTTTGTTCATCCAATCTACACAGGAAGATAAAACAAAATAAATAAAAAGGGTGGAATTGTTCTTAATTTAGGGGTTACTACCCACTCATTTTCCTAATTTATCATCTCGCTATCATGATTGACTGATGATACTCAGAACTAATGGTCAGGCTATGTTCAGACTTTGTTTCCAGGAGTTTAAAATGCAAGTGTTAATATTCTCTAAGAAATTCTACACCCGAATATTACAAATACTCATTACATTTGCTTTATGATGAAATTCCAGATTGTTGGCCTAATTCTGCTCTCATGCTCTGGAAGAAAGCAAAAATAGCTAACTAACGTCGATGACACTACATGGGTGGAAGAAAATAATTGAGTTCTATTAGTCCATAAAATGACATTAGGTTCTAGGGGATTTTATTATCATGAAAGAGTATTATTTTTTAAATGGGAGGGTTTTTTAAGGTTATTTGGTTCTATGCTTATGAATAATGCCTGAACCTACTCCCATGGGCACAGGATTAATGCCTTAGGGCGGGGGTGGGCAATAACCAGCCCATGGGCCAGACATGGTTTGCCAGGATTAGCTCCTGGCGGGCCACCAGATGCTTTATTTACTTGTGCATCCACAAGTATGGCCGCTCACAGCTCCCATAGGCCATGGTTCCCAATTCCTGGCCAATGGGAGCTGCACGGAGCGGTGGCCCAGCCCACAGCACTTCCCACAGCTCCCCCTTGCCCAAGAACAGCCATCATGGGTCAGCCATGTTTTTTTCCTTGCTGTATAGTGTAGACACATTCTTACAGAGTAATAGGAGTCCTGGCTTCTTTCCTGTGGAAGCTACAGTCAAAACTCACATTGGTTTTAAATTTCAGGATGGGTTCTTCCGAGAAATTGTCTCATCATAGAGTGTGAAATACTCTCAACTCCTATTAAAATCAACATGAGTTAAGGATGTCCAATCTCATAATTTTGCCATTAGAAATGGAAACCCCACAACATGACCAAAAATACCTGTGGATTAACCCTTTTCACATGCAGTCACTCTATATCTGACCTTATCCTCCAAGAAAACCTGCACAACTTCAAAAGATGAGCCTGGGATTTTAAATTCATAATTTAGCTAGACTGTAAATATCATTAACTGCCTAGAGACATTGGATTTATGGTTTATTACAATAATTTATAGCCAACTAATCAACTCTCCTCTCTCCCGCCCACAATGACTAGATAGGTGTTAATGGGCTTCCTCACCTTGAATGGTCCCTTGAAATGTATGTTAATTTATGCTAAATAAAGTGTTCCCTCTTTATTTAGTTGTGGCATGCTGAGTATATTTCCTATATCTGAAGCTCTGTATAAACTTGAAAGCTCATCCATCTCACCAACAGAAATTGGTCCAATAGAAGATACTACCTCACCCACCTTGTCCCTTCAGTCTCTCAGGATGCATCTCTGAAATAAGGTCCTACTGAGCCTTTTCAGGCTAACAGGTAAATATTATAATATATTCTGAAAGGTATATGTAACCGCCACTGGGAGGATTTGAATCTGGGACCTCTGAAGAGGAGTATAGGAGCCTCTGAGCTAAAAGTCAGCTGGCTCCCAGCCCATGCTGTGAAGGTCTCTTGATTTTAGCTGTTGCTAAAATTTACTTGGTCTAAGTGCTACTTGAATTGCTCAGTAACCACACTAGGTGTGTGGGTTACATATACATGTAGCAGTGTCTTTAAAAAACTAGCCCAAGACACTATGGACATGTTCATTCTTTCCCCAAGGGGAGACTTTTGTTGACTTTTCCATGCTGGTGAGGTGACCAACTACTTTTTTCAGTTCCCACAGTTAGTTCTGTGGCAGGAAAACAGCTGACCCTATATTCAGATAATTGTGACACTAAATAACAATCCCAGGAAGATGGAAATCAAGGCTCCCAATTCTGCCCTCTGATTGATGTGCACAGCAATGGCATCTCTAGGAGAACTGCACACCTGAGACCAGAATTTAATCCATTGGCCTTAACTGAGACAGTCATTTCTCCCCTCCTCCCTTCAGCATTGTGAATCATTATCAGAGAAAGAGCTTTGGGCTCTTTCTTCCCATGCTCTCAGTTCTTCCCATGCTTTAGTCCTCTTGTGTCATGTTAGTATTGTTTAAAGTTTCTTTTCAGTGAAATTCATTCTGTTTCCAAATACTTTACAAGGCTTGTTACACCACTTCAGTACTGCTAAGCACAGCAACTACTAATGGAGAGTAAAACTGTCAGGTACCAATACAACCAAAAAACACAGTGTTGCTTACTGAGTCCTATTAGAATTTACAGCAGTTAAGGCACATAAAATACTGCAGACATAGAAATACTAAAAACTCTTGCCACTAATCCCCAATAAAATGTATTTTTTCTTTCCTTGCAATAAGAAGCTGTCTGCGCTCCTCTGCTCAGATATCATCCCTCATCCAGTAGTTAAAATAAATCTGCCAGAAATTAGGAGTAAAAGTAAAATCTCCACAGGCTGTACATTAATAAAAGAAATGTATATTGCTGAGTTAAGACATTTTTGCAAATTAAAATATAATTCCAGTGGGTTTAGTTTATCCAAGTCCCCACACAGTTCTAAAATATTTCCACAAAGCAAGTCAAATTCTGGTCTTACACTGTGTGTTCTTTATAAACATTTTTATATTTATTTTATTTCAAATTAATATTAAAAACTTGCTAATAAAACAAATCTCGGTTCATAAATTAAATATTAGTTTAGTTAAAATATAGTGTATCCTTTCTATACTCCTTAATACTATGGAGCAACTGTAAATAAATAATGTTACTAATGAAATGCAATTTAACACTTCACATTTCAAAAAGTAGCTGCTAATACAAAGCTGGCCTGGTAAATCTTTTGAGCCCTTTTCTGGAGTACAATAAAACCATTTGTCCCTTTAAATAAAGATAATACTTTGTTTTGCACTTACATTCCAAGATTAAGTCTGGCTGCTCTGGAACTATTGACATTTCAGACTGTGTCTTTAAACCATTCTTTTCAACTGAACCTCATAAACCTCCACCTCTTTTTCTGCCTCCTCCTCTCAGAGTCACATGAAGTACAGGCTTTATGTCAGTAACACACCCACCTTAATTTACACATAACCAGTTGAACAAACAACTCTGCCTCCGCCACAGGCACAGAAGAGAACCAGTTAGTCTCTCTTCTCTCTCTCTCTCTGTATTGTTCAAGTGAGAGATCATTAAGGATTTGCAATTTCATAAAAAAGCTTCTGTATTATACAAAAACCATTTCAGACAATTTTTTATCTTCAAGCACAACCTGTAGTGTTTCTCCATCTATAACATTAGCACTGCTCCTTATATTGAAGATTTACTCAAGGTGAAACTGTATCAACGTTAGTCATGTGGGGATTTATTTTCACAGACAAAAAATCAGCATTATCACCTTTTTTGCTTATTTCTATTTTGTAAGTTTCTCTTATTCTCTGACATTGCAGTAAAAAACTCCTAGAAGTGTTTACTGCCGAAAGTAGGTGTTCTGGCACTGACTATATGGTGGAGTAATTTTCCAATGAATCACCTTTAAAGGTGGAGGCCTATAACAAAAACTCTGAAATATGATGGTACAAGAAGGACCAGTTTATAGTGTGAGCTGATTTGCTGTTTGCTGTTATTACTGCTTGCTGTCAGTTCCAGGAAGTGTCACAAAAAGGGTGTCCACAAAGGCAGATGACAGCAACGGCCAATGAATTTCTCATGCGATAGAACTGCAAGTGATTTACATGCTTCCACCCTGAGCAGTGGTTCTTCTGGTGCCACATGGCATCTGACACACTATCATTTATCACATTTTGAGGGATTGCACTACTAATTCTTGCACTATTAAATGCATGGTATCTAAAAGAGAATATGTGGCAGGACTTTCATTGGCTAGCTGTCAGAAAATATAGCCTATAGCCAACTGAATTCATCTGGAAGGATTTTGTGAAAGCCTCAGGTTATTGAAATATACAATTTAACAACTTTATGCAGTAATCTGACTTGAACAAAATATTTTCAGGCTCAAGACCTAAATGAATCCCATTGTTTCTGACCCATTTTTGTGAACTATATACTGGAGCGATTCTGTCCCCAGCTCTAACCCCTATATGCTGTGCACAGCTACTGACTGGAGAATTCCTGGTGCAGGCAGAAGTGACTATGTTCCCTACTCTCTTTTGCAACCTCTGGCATAGGCACATGCTCAGGGTGGAGTTAGTGATGGTTCTGTTCTGTAGCAATTAGTACCATGGGAACTCCAGCTCACAGGGAGCTCAGAATGGGCTGTCATAAATTAGAACAATAAACAGCTGGTCTGACTCTTCACAGGTGCCTACAAACTGGAGGGAAGAAAATTAGCTTAAAACCCTCCTTTTCCCTGGACTCTACCTCCTGGCTTAGGTTCTGTAAAACTTATTCAAGGTGAATGTTGGGTTTTTCACTATATCTGACAATGACAATACTGCTTTTATTTATTTATTTTTAGTTGGGCCATCATAATGTTCATTGTTGGCACATAATAAAATTATCTAAAATGTATGTGTGAGTGCTTTCTTTTGACCTGTAAAACCAAAGGCCTCTTCCTGGAGTACAGAAAAACACCTTTAGTTTGGTAGACAGGTGCCATATCCTCTCTCTTTGCCAGTCACAAAAAGGAAGCATCATTCACACATCCATACACACATACCCCAAGCTAGCACATAGTACTGTTCCACCTACCATATCCATGTGGGAAAACCCAACTAAATGAAATGGGGGAAGTTTTCCTTGCAGAATATAACTTGTTCAGCACAAACTGTGAGGGGGAGGGGGATAGGAAATCAACCTTGTGTGGTTGTTCATGATTCAGACCCTCTTTATATTTGCTGTCAGTATCTGAACATATGTAAAGGAGCATTCCTTTGGCTGGCCAAACTGCAAATATTTGCACAGCCTGTACGCAGTAGTTTACTATGCCAGAAGCATGAGTAATCGGAAAGGAGAAGGGAGTGGTATGTGGCTCAGGTGACTCTGTGTTAAAACACATCAACCACATCCCATAACCCTTGGAGGGACTCCAAAACAGCCCTCAATATACATGAGGACATCAAGAAAGTAAACCACAGTTTTGGGGAAGGGACCAAACAGGCACAAAAGCTACATATCATTTAGCTGATTCTGCATATTTATAAGAGGTGACCTGGAATTTGATCCTAGTACATAAATTCTTTGTAGACTTAAAGGTCCATAAGCTAAACATGTCTTGTGAGTTTTAGAAGAGCAGAATATTCACTGGCTAAAGTCAATATGAGAAAGGATTAGTTTAGGATAATTTTTCTTTAGAATTCAAATACCATCAAAGGAAGACAGGATATATTTTCCCTTAATGTCACACTGACTGGTACTGTGAGATAAGTGAATTAAATTGTAGAGGTCTATGGAAATACTGAGCATACTGCTACACTCAGAGGTACGATCAGAAGAGATGTAATTCCAGCATTGTATAATCTTAATGTAACCACTGCAGAATCAGTGTGTTTGCTTTCTGTATCGTAATCTCTTGAAGGCCTACAAAGAGCATCACCCTAAAGTTGTTTTCAATCCTAATTTCCTGTCACACAATAACTAGTAACAACCTGGCAAAGATAGAGGAGAAATCCCAAACAGCACTTTTCCTAATAATAGATAATACTGGGTTATTCCAAACGCGCACACATGGATGACAATTGATATTGCTTAGCAACTTCGCCAGTTGGATTTACTATGAAAACTGCAGACTTATATTGTTGCTTAGCAACCACAGCCAGAATTGGCCTTTAAAGGGAAGCCTATGAAAACATTTTTTGCTACCCTCCCCTAAATAGATTTGTCAACAAGTATTTCTCCAGCGTAACTGCAGCACAGGGATTGAAGATTTGGGGCAGTATTTGTGAGATGATAACTTTGGGATACCTCCCACATTTCATAGAATCATAGACTACTGGAACTGGGGCCAGGTCTACACTAGTCCTGAAAGGTGGGCTAAGGTACGCAACTCCAGCAACACAGAATACATAGCTGGCGTCAGTTTACCTTAAGCCAAGTTTGGCACTATCCCTACTGGGGGAGGCCAATGGGAGCAAATACTCCTGTCAACTTCCCTTACTCCTTGCAACTGCAAGGAGTACAGATGCCGGTGAGAGCTGCCCTCAGTGTTTGATTTTCGGATTTATACTAGACCCACAAAATCGAACTCCAGAATGTCGATCTCCAGAATGGCGAGTGAAGATGTGCCCTGGAAGTCATCAAGTCCAGTTCCCTGCAGTCACGGCAGGCTCAAGCACCATCTATCATTGCTGACAGATATCTGTCTAACCTGCTCTTAAATATCTCCAATGACGGAGATTTTACAACCTCCCTAGGCATTTTATTCCAGTGCTTAGCCACGATGACAGTTAGGAAATTTTTCCTAATGTCCAACCTAAACCTCCCTTGCTGCAACTTGTCTGATGCATTCTACTTCAAAAGTTATTTTGCAGAGCTGCTGCTATAGGACTAATGACATCATCATTGTTTTTACTTTTAAAAGAAGAAACCTAACATTCTCCTTTATATTTCCAGGTCCTCAAAACCTAGGTCCCCGTTTCTGTCAACTTTAGGGGACCCATTGTCTGGCTTTGACCACAGAGACAGAAAACCTATTACATGGTCATGCCATCTTGGGAAGGGCAATACCTTATTAAGAATTATATTGTACTTTAATGGTACAAATACCACATCTAGCAGTGTGGATTGAATTATTATTGTAAGATACTCTAGTGTATAAAGCTATTGTTGTCCTTCAGATATTCTCAGATGATTACTCTGTTGATATGAATCAATCATGTCATCTTCCCTCAGGACCAATCAGGGCCACGTCAGTGATGCCACGTCAGTGAGGCGTTTTTGTTTGTTTGTTTGTTTGTTTTGTTTTTTGCTGCTTCTCATTTGTGTGCAGCCTGCGACTGATTTTTCTGTGGGTCTGCGGCCCCTGACCCCAAAAAGGTTCCCCACCTCTGCACTAAAAGGAATATAGGTATAGCTCTTCTAATCTGTAACATAAGTGAACATACTCTTCAAGTACTGTGCTGTAGCTAAGAGGTCCAATGAAATTCTGGGATGTATAACTAGGGAGGAGGCATAGCTCAGTGGTTTGAGCATTGCCATGCTAAACCCACGGTTGTGAATTCAATCCTTGAGGGGGCCATTTGGGCTACATCTAGACTACAAGCCTCTTTTGAAAGAGGCTTTTTCAAAAAAGAGCATCTAGACTACAACCGGTGCTTTTTCGAAAGAGAGCACCCAGGCAGTCTGGATGCTCTCTTTCAAAAAAGCACAGTTTGCATTACATAGCACCTTTTTTCGAAAGAGCATTTTTGAAAAAAGGCGTTATTCCTCGTAAAACAAGGTTTTCAGCGGTCAAAAAAACTGCCACATTCTTTCAATTTACTTTTGAAAGAACACAGCAGCAGTCGAGACACAGGGGACATTTTTTCAAAAAATGGTCACTTTTTAAAAAAACCCTGTAGTCTAGACACACCCCTAGGGATCTGGGGCAAATCTGTCAGGGATGGTACTTGGTCCTGTTGTGAGGGCAGGGGACTGAACTTGATGACCTCTCAAGGTCCTTTCCAGCTCTATGAGATAGGTATAGATCTCCATATATTCTATAAGAAGGAGCAAAATATGGAGCAAAAAGGTGTTGTTACCTCTGTATATGGTATTAGATTCTTGATGGAATACATTATCTGGTCACAACTCAAAATGGGTGTTGAAAAAAAATGGAAAGAATTCAGGAAAGAGCTGCAAAAATTATTTTAGGTCTGGCAAACATGCTTTATAGCAACAGACTTAAGAAGCTCAATCTGTTTAGTTTCTCCAAGAGAAGGTTACAAATTAAGGAGGTGATTTGATCACAGTCTACAAATACCTACACGGGGAAGAGATTTCTGGTAGGCTTTGTTCTATCAGAAAAGAACAAAATGAGATCCTGGAAATGGAAGCTGGACAAATTCTGACTCACAATAAGATATGCATTTTTAAATAATAATGGTAATTAATCACTGGAAGAGCTTTGTGCTGGGTTCTCCATTGCCTGAAGTCTTTAAATCGACTAGATCTAAATCGACTAGAGTGATGTTCTTTGGCAGGTTTTATAGGATAAGACTACATGGCATGGTTCTATTTGATGTTAAAATCTATGTATGACATTTCACTGATGCACGTGTACATGTTTTTACATTTGCCTTCTTTGCTGTGAGATTTTTTTTTCCCAAGAATATTGTGACTCCATAACTTAAGTTTTATTCCAGCTTGTTTGCTGAATTTCCAGAGTGCTTGCTAAGCTTAAGGAACCCTCTAATTATGATTCTGCTCCTGTCTGTTTTGATTTCAAAACATGGACTGTGAATATGCTATTGTGATTTACCAAGATCACGTCCTGCCAACTGGGCCCAAAGTTCCAAGGTTGGGTCCCAGCATCTGCTGACTCCTGGGCCATATTGAAGGGGCATTTTTCTCCCCCAAAGTACAGCAATAGGGAAAGTGGGACAAAATCCACAGACAGCTGAAGATGGTCTCAGTTATCTGCTGGCAGAAGGAGAAGGATAAGCTGCTGCTTTTTGGCTCACCACATCTCTAAAGCCACATACAGCGTGGGGAGACCACCCTTAGTCAAAGCCACACATGGAGCAGTGCCAGAAATCTTTCACCTCCTGCCTAGTTCCAGCTTCTTCCTCCTCCTTACAAGTTCCCTACAGGCCCACACGCAGGGCGGGTGCGAAGGGTGCGAACAACCCCTCCCATGGTTCCCCAAGCCAGTGTGAGAAGGCTCCGCGTCTGCCTTCCAGGTGGTCCATGGCTGGAGCTCAGCTCTCCTCCTTCTCCCCGGAGCAAGGAGCCCACACTGCGATGCGGCACATCCTCCTCCTTTCCCCAGTGCTCTGGGGCTGGAGAGGCCAGGCTGCGTGGTGCGCCCTCCTCCCTCCCCCAGTGCTCTGGGGCTGGAGATGCTGGGCCAGGCCAGGCAGCACACCATCCTCTGGGGCTGGAAATGCTGGGCTGTGCCGTATAGTGTGCTCTCCTCCCTCCCTCCAGCTCTGGGGCTAGAGAGGCCAGTGGCATGCCCTCCTCCCCTCCCCATTGTTGGAAAGGGGGATCATGCACTTGGCACACCACCCTGCCTTCCCATGGGGGGGTGGGGTGGGGGTGGGAAAGGGGCAGGATCTCAGCAGAAGGGGCTGGGCTGGAGATGGGGCTGGGGGCTTGCCTCCCCCCGTCCTGCCTTCACCAACTGCCCATGCAGGAGGTGGTACCCGGGACCGGCGGGGGGCCCAAAGACAAATAAGTGCCCTCACCATCCAGGCTCCTCCCCCACACGCCAAGAACCCACAACCCCAATCTGCTCCTGCCCCCTCCTCTCTGGCCAGACAGCTACCCCCACCCTACATCTGCCCCCTCCCCCCTGGCCAGACACCTACCCACATCCTGCTCCTGCCCCTCCCCCCTGGCCAGACACCTACCCCCAGCCTGTTCCTGCCCCCCTTCCTCCTGATCACACACCCCACCTCTACCCTGCTGCTGCATCCTCCTCCCTGGCCAGACACCCAACCCCAAGACCTACTCCCCTGCACCTTCCCACCTGGCCACACAATGCACCTTCTCTTGCTCTTGCTCCCTCTCTCCTGGCTGGACATCCTACTCCAAGCTGAACCCCCCATCTTTGTCCCAACCCCAGAGCCTAGAGGATCCACAAAATCGACTAACCCTGGAACCACAGAAGAGTATGGGCCTATGGGAAACCCTGAACCTCAGTCATCCCTGTCGCCCCAGAGGAGTGAAGTGTCTCATTAGGGGCAACATCAGTGAGGGATTTTGGAGGACTGGTTTTTTTGGGGTTTTTTTTTGCTTCTCAAAAAAAAGTCAACTGAACTAAAGAAAACATGGGAACCTTTTGTGTTGGACATAAATTAATATTTTACTTTATTTAAAATGAAGTTTGAAAACTAAGAGAAAGTTAAAGTGCTTAGTCTGTTTAATAATTTATATTTATATTTATATTTCCTTTCTTACTGATTAAATTAAACCATTCTCCCTAGCTGCAGCACTAGCAAAATGGCTCGGGCGTAATTATGTAATTAATGGCAAGCTTCCATTAACAACTGGTGGTCCATGGAAAGGTTTGTATTGAGCCAGGTGGGCCACAGGCCAAAAAGTTTGAGAACCACTGTTAGGGGAACGGGGGAACACTGTGTTGTGGGGGAAGAGGTGGGTGGGGCTGGTGGCAGACATGGCAGGACCGGGACAATGGCGCCCCCACCTGCGAGGTGCAGCCTGGGCCCAGCCCTGCTGGCTGGAAGATCTGCCCGCACTCACCCGGCGCTGGCCTAGCTGAGCAGGTAAAGCAGCAGCAGGCAGAGGTGGCCGAGGGAGCGGGGGAAGGGGGCGGGAGAAGGGGGGGGCATGGCAGTCACGCTGCCCACCATGATCCCAGAAAGTAATTTCTTTATTACTGTATAAATTTTTAGTACGTCATAACAAAATCATTTTACCAATCACTGTTTCCACTCAAATTTTTCATTAACCTCTCTTATTATGCATATGCATTGCATGACTATTTTGAACTCCTTTATATTTAAAAAAAAATTGTGGTCCACACTTACAAAAAAAGCATCTCCCTCCACACACAGAAATTCCTGCGTATGGAGCTGCCTGGCAGTGGCAGATGGAAAGTTCACCTCCTCCCTCTGCCCAGTGGCACTGCCGCTCCCCTTTTTGCTTCCTCCTTCTTCTCAGAAATATAAGCAGACAGAAGAGAAAAGCAAAGCTCCAGAGGCTGCCAGGAAGTTGAATTGGGTGATATTGTGACAGCTGTGGAGAAGGTCAGACAGGAGAAAAGGAACAAGTATACTTGGATAATAAATTATTCCTTCTGCCTCCCCCTGAAGCTGTGGCTTACTAGGCTGCAAGACTGCTCCCAGTCCCTCCTTTGCCCTTTCCTATCACTCCCATGCCAGAGCCATAGAATCAGCGGAGATAGTTTATTGGCTCCTACAGAAGGCCCCTTGCACATAATGGTTCTTTTGTGTTGGTCACAAATCCAATGCAGGTAGAAGTTCCTTTGATGGTGTATGTACCCTCCACATCCCATTCAGCAGCGTCAAAAGAAGACAAATTAACCTGAAACTTCCTTGCAATGGGAGGGAAGGAACTCAAATCAGCCACCAAAGGAACAAAACTTGTACTAACTGTTGAAAGTCACCTTGTGAGATCAGAGTTATGGAAGAGAATGACAAGAGAGCGACTCAATCAATGGATGAACATAAACATTTTGAAAAAACACCACAACCTACCGACCATTCGACAGAGTAACAATATTCTCCCTCCTGAAAATGCACTGGTTCTCTTAATACCGGAGGGCTAAGGGCAGAGCACCAAAGCAGATCTCTCTCCCCAACAGGATAGGTACTTCAAACTCAGATGGTAACATTCAGACCAGGATTTTGGTGCAGTGTCTGATCCAAGTGCAAACAACAGCTCAACAGAATGACCACCTGTCATAATCAGGAGTGCTGGCCAGCACCTGGTGACTAAGGGGTTAACTAATGTCTCCTGTACCTAGCCAGGTATCAGGTGGTCAGCCAATAACAATGCAGGTAGGAATTTCAAATTGGAAAAGAGGGTTTTTTTTCTCTGTTTTTTTGTTTGAGAGGCAGAACAATTTCTTCCAAGTCCTGAGGGAGATACTTCTCTCTCCAAGAAAGGACTTCTGACAAAGTGTAAGTAGGGAAGAGTTTAGCTAGTCCATTAGGATTTATTGTTTTCCTTGTTTGGGGATGTGGAAATAATGCCCGAGCTTGTAAAATGGTTTCCCCCCCTCTTTTGTAATGAAGTTTTAGCCCAGGGACTTTCCCTGAGTATCTATCAATTGGTGGCTCTTCCCATGTAGCCACTTTACTATGCTTGCAACTGTAGTTTTGTTTTGATAATAAAGGATTGTTTTCTTTTCTAATTAACTGGGATTGGTTCATTGTTGTGTCCTTAGGACTCAGTGCCTAGTTACAAAGGCAGAGTCCATTGTTGTCTGTGAATCCCCTCTGTTTTTCCCAACTCCAAGCAAAATGGAGGTTGGGACAGGGGGAGAGTTTTACCTTAGGGAGGAGATTTGCCAAGTGATCTTTTCCCTGATTTTCTTGGAATTAGTTGGGTGGTGGCCGTGGATTCCCCAAAATCTGTGAATTAGGATGGGGTGGGGGAGTTTTGTACCAGAGCTTGTAGAGACAAGGTTTTGGAGTGCTCTTGTGGGCCCCCACTTCTGCATTTGTCGTGCCAGAGTGGGGAACAGCCTTGACACCACCTGCTCTGTCAGCTGAACCAGTGGGATAGTCATGCTGATGTTCATTCTAAGCTGATTCTAAAGAATCACCTTTCATGATGATGCTAAAGTCAGCTATTCTAGGAACTGAAGTTTGGCAGTTATCAGGAATAGAATTTTTTTAACTTCCCCATTATCAAAAAGGGTATTTTTACAAAAAAATATGCTTAGCACTAATAATAACACCTATCACGCAAGGTTCTTCAGTGAATTACGAAGAGAGATAATAAAACTGACCAATAGAAGGGGAAACTGATTCACAGAGAGAGGAAGTGAGTTGTCCAAGGTTACACAGCACATGAGGGTAAGTCAGGAAACCAGGGCTAACTCCCTGTCCCCTGAGTGTAATTGCTGACTGAAAACTGCTACTGACTCCATCCAAGGTCGAGAGAGCCAACCATGTGCTGCAAGGAACAAGAAGTCCTGCAGCAGTTCTCTTCCTAAAGTGGCCATATTATATCAGTTGTGCACAGAGAATCCTCTTCACAATTTAAGGCAGCAGGAGCTAACCAGCTGCTTGGGATGTCTCTTAAGAACAAGCCAAGAAGAAGAGCCTGACCACAACAACATCACACAGAGGCCTTTAAGCAGTACAGAGAAAGAAGGAAAGAGACAAGCAGCTGGCATAAAGCCACTTTTAATTATTTTATTCCAAATGGAAAACAATTGACTAATTCTGCTGGAGTCTCCTCAGTATAAATAGTGTTACATAACATTAGTGTTTTAGACTACAGTATTGTGTAAATGAAGCACCTAGATTTTGTCTTGATTGCTAGGGTAAAACTAAACATAAGCAAGCAGGTATTAGGCCAATTCAAAATATCAAGAAAACGAAAGTCACTTATATAGAGAACCTAAAGTAATTGTTATGACCTAGTGAACAAGACTGGTTGCTAAATACATTATCACTTCCTAAAATGAATTACTGCCTCATGTTTGGTCATGCGGTGCTGGCTTTTTAAAAAAGGTGACCTAACCACATGGTAATAGATAGTGGCCCCAGATCCCACAGTAGTTGTTGAAGATAAAGTAACTAAGCCAGTCACTGTTGTCACAGATGGCACAAGTCTTCATCCTTTAGACAGGCATAAGACCTAATCAGCTTCTCCTGATGACAGATTTAAACTCGTAACACATTACCTTGCCCCCTGGGTCTGGCACTATTTATATTTATGTTATCATTTTCCAGTAATATAAACAAACTGCTGGGCAGTGAGAAAGTATCCAGTGTCTGAAGCTCACCCTTCTTTAAAGTTGTATTTTTCCACAAAGATTTCACTATGGTTAGGGCATACACTGAGCCTGAGTTTAGCCATGCTGTAACTCAAACTTGTGTTTGTTTCGGGGAGAATGTCCCAGAGACTGGAAACGTTATTCAGCAAAAATTTGGGGGTAAAGTTTAGTGGTATATAGTGGAATTAATTTTTTAAGCAGGAACAGTAAAGCTGAGTGAAAGGTTGGAAAGAAAACCTTCAACATGTGAAGAATAAACAGCTGTAATATTTTTCCTGCATCTGCAAATAGACTGAAACAATTGCTTTAAAGGAGTGGACTTCCCCACCACCATTAATCTCAATAGGGCATTGACTCTAAAATCTAATGAAGTTGCTTTAAAATCAAGGGTGAAAGTAAAATTAATTTCTTCCTGGGATGGGGAAGGGATGGCAGGAGAAGTACACATGATTTAAGGGGGGCTACGTGACCTCCCCACATATCCCGCTGTGTGTCTCCATTCCACCCCTAACCTGGGCACCCGCCCATGCTTTTCCTCTCCTCTCTACTCCCCCATCCCACAATACCTGGAGGGAGGAACCTTCTAGCCATTCTGCTGCTTTCTGCACTCTGCCCCTGCCAGTGGGGAAAGGAGAAGAACCCTCTGCCCCTCCATAGAGGTGCCTTGCCTCTGGTTCTGTGTGTACAGCAGCAGCCCTACTTGTGCTATGGTATCTTTCCAATACACGTTACCAGCTATAAATATAAATAGATGGTTCAGTGTGCCAGACCTTGCTGGCCCCTCTCTTGCTGGCACAGTGTACCAGGCTGTACTGTCTTATCACAGGAGGTCATCCAGTCTAACCACCTGCTGAGAAAGCTGGACCAACCGCAACTAAATCATCCCAGCCTGGACTTTGCCAAGATTTGCCTTACAAACCTCTAAGGATGGTGACTCCACCACCTTCCTGGGTCACCCATTCCAGTACTTCACTACCCTCCTAGTGAAATAGGTTTTTTTTCTTCTAATATCCAACCTAGATCTATCCCACTGCAACTTGAGACCATTGCTCCTTGTTCTGTCATCTGCCACCACTGAGAATAGCCTGGCTCCATCCTCTTTGGAACCACCCTTCAGGTAACAGAAGGCTGCTATCAAATCCCCCCTCATTCTTCTCTTCTGCAGACTAAATAAGCCCAAATCCCTTAGCCTCTCCTCATAAGTCATGTGCCCTGGTCCCGTAATAATTTTTGTTACCCTCTGCTGACTTACTTTCCCCTCTGTTTAAAATGCTATATTAACTATTTAGTTGCTGGCTATTTTAGCAGACAAAATGGGAAAGGGGATCACAGGAGCCTGTGGGAGGTGGAATTAGTGCAGGAAAGACAAAGAAAGGGAAAAAAAGATGGGAGGGGCAAAAAGAAAAAGGAGAGAAACCTAGAAAGAAGGCGGCACAGGAACAGAAACAGAGGGCAAATATAAAATTAGTGTTAAATGAGAGGTGAATCAGTACTACAGGGCATCCCCACTATAGGTCGCCCCAGTATACATCCATTCTGCACTAAAGTCATTGACACTTGTTGGTACTGATGCGTTTTAAATCCTTCCACCCCCCGCTCTTAAGTTGTGTGGAAAAAAACCCCCCAACAATTTGCGCAAATGGAAGTCAGCTGTGGGAAAAAAATTCCCTGCTTTAAGTTGGTTTTGCTATAAGTCCAAGTTTTTTTTAATATATCTTGGACTTATAGTGAGGGCAGCCTGTAGCTCTATCAGGACTGATTATTTTCTGCATGAGTAAACTCTAAAGTTTAATTAGTGAAATCTAATAAATATAAAAAGGAATAATATTGCTCTGGGAAATATCTAGGTGCTCTATGGATGGGATGAAATCTTTTAATCTAAAATATGAGACTATAATATGCCAAATTTAGAGGGACTGAAGGGTACATTGAAGAAATCTCATGCTATGCTTTATTGCAAGGCTTAGAACCACTTTCTGAAACTATTGCCCTCTTTTCTTAATTAATAAAAATGTCTAATGTCGCTGTGGTTTGAATATTGGCTTTGGACTGGTAATTCTACTTGTGAAGGGTATATTACAGACTACAATTAAATGTATTTTGAAGCTAGTTTGACTAGAATGTAAAGTTTCATCACTCACTAGTGAAAATGTCCTGATGCCTACCTTCCTTGACTCTGACAGTCTTGCCTTGTAATGGCAGCATGGATCAAGCTCCTGCAAAAGCAACTGAAAGAAAATGTTTTAGGCCAACTATGAATTTAAAAAACCACAACATGGTGAGTTTTTCTTCTGGATCCAGTAAAACTGTGTAATACTCCAGACTTGTGGTTAACAGCGGCAGCTCTTTTTCATAAATAAGGTGGTTATGTGCGAACTTCAGTTTTCAGCTAGGGATCGCATGGAAACTATGAGTAATAGACAGTCTGGATGTTTCACAGACAACTTATTTCAATAGCAAATAAAGAAAACTGCTATCATTTATAGCTTCTCAAATATTGTATATAATGGAAACACAAGCTATTTCACTCTAAGATATATTAACCAGATGCCACTTAAAAAATATGATGACAAAAGTGGGCTAACATTCCAATTACGTTTTCCCCATTCTCCCTTCTTTTTCTGTTATAAATTGTGAGGGTCCCCCTTTTTCTCTCCACTCTGCTCATCTGAGGAAGTGGGTTTTGCCCATGAAAGTTCATGATACTATGTAATAAATATAATATAATATAATATAATACTTATTATATATACATATATTCAGGGCTTGACAAACGGCGGCGAAAGCCGCTCGCCAGCCCTGCACTGTGCATGCACAAGAGCCACATTGCACATGCGTGCGCCGCTGGTAAACGGGGCGCGCAGCTGAAATCTACTCGCCACGGGCAAGTAGATTCTATAGTTTGTCGAGCCCTGCATATATTTGTTAAGTCTCTAAGGTGCTACGGGACTACTCATTGTTATTAATTTGGGATAATGCTGCAGAAAATGTTGTGCAACAGACAAATACACACACCCCTAAAACTATGCAGATTCCACAGTACACCAAACTATCCTGAAGTAAAATTACATGAATCCATTAAAAGATAGACAAAATGCACTGTGACAGATATGGCAATTTTCTACAATTATCTTTGGGAGATCTTACTGTATTAAATATTTTTGTCACTATGCCGGCGACAACAATTGTATGTAATTCCATGGCAGAGGCTGACCTCAATCCTCTAGGAACTAAAACAGTTGGGGATGCTTAGGAAAAATTCACTCATGTTGTAGAAACTGCAGAGAGGTACCACCACTTGGAGAGACTCACATATACTGGTTCAAACTGGATTCTCCAGAGACCAAATAAAGGAATACTTTCTGGATAAATAGCCTGAATATAAATAGACCCTAGACCTTCTTTCTGATCCAACTTACTACCAAGAATTTCTGTCTAAGGCTATGTCTACACTACGAGTTTCTCGGCAAAAAATATGCTAATGAGAGACTCATTTGCATGAGTCGTGATCTCATTTGCATATTTTCTGCCGATCTGTTTTTGCGCTAGGGTTTTTTGTGCAAAAATAAGCAGTGTGGACATTTTCTTTTTCCGCAAGCTAGGTATACCTCCATTTTTGGGGCATAAGGATCTTACGGAAAAAGGGGTTTTTGCGCAAAAAGGAAATGTCCACACTGTTTGTTTTTGCACAAAAACCCCTAGCACAAAAACAGATCAGCAGAAAATATGTAAATGAGATCACCACTAATGCAAATGAGTCCCTCATTAGCATATTTTCTGCAGCAAAAACTGGCAGTGTAGACGTAGCCTAAGAGGGGCCCCAGGCCTTCCTGAGAATTGGAATGACTTTGACCTACTGAGGCCCCAAAAGACTGATGGAGTGACCTTTGGTAAGCTCTTAGCATGCAGAGAGGAACTTTCATTGCTTCCAAAGCTGTAATGTTTTCACCTTAAGAATAAATGTGCTTGTTTAGAAAAAGCTGTGTGGCATCTTATAATTGTGGGCAATTACTGTTTATACCCTCTAGAAGAGAGCAAAGCACAGATGCTGCTCTTTGGTTTTGTCTGGCTTGGTGGATATAACAGTACAGATAAGGAACTGTGAAACTTGATTGGGGGTGACACCTGGGGGGGGCAGGCATGAAGGGTCACATGCCCCCAAACACCATGATGGGAGGGCCAAGCGGCCAGCAGCCAGAGACTAGTGGGGAGCTGGTGTCAACAGTAGGAGTCAGGCCCATCCCCAAACTCACCAGCAGCAGCAGGAAATGGAGATCTGTCATGTCTTTCTTGACAGAGATCTGTGGATGGAAACTAAGATCCCAGTCTACAATGCAATAGTCATCCCTGCTCTTCTTTATAGGTGCAAGACATTGGAGGCATATTGAAACCAACTATAGCAGCTGGCATAGTACCACCAGTGCTACCTTAGGAAGATTCCCTGTATCATGGGAAGATTGTTGCACTAATGCCAATATTCTCTCTGTAGCGAACATCACCAGAGTTGAGGTGAAGATTATGAAACATCAATTTTGTTGGTCATTGTGTGCGAATGGCTGATCCATGGCGTCTAAGGCAAATCCTATTTTCCCCAGTTAATGATGGTAAGAGGAGGCCTGGGGGAAAAGTGGAAATGCTACAAGCATACCTAGCATTGACTCCATGAATTGGGAAGAGTTAGCTGGCAATACACTGCAATATCATCACATCATATATCATGCCTCAGTCCATTTGGAAGAGAATTGCCTTGCTCAAGAGACTGAGAAACAGCAGAGGAGGAAGGAAATGGGACAGCGTAGCAGACAGTGGTTGTGTTCTCTCCAAACAACTGCCTGTCACATATGTGGAAAAGCCTGTAGAGAGCATGAATTGGAATCCTCCTCAACCATCTTACGACCCATCAGTGATCTTTCCCTTTGGCAGATATCATCCTAGAGAAATAGCTGACAACATCTCATGGCCCTGCGCTTCTACTTGCTATTACACTGACCACATGCCCTTCCACAAAATCCCGGTGGCAACAAAAACTGCTTACCTGGAAAAGTAAAAACAGGACATAATTTAATGCATTTTAGCTATCTTGTAATGTGATTTATCAGCTAGAATTAAGACAGATGGCACCGTGTATCCAGAGAGCCCTCCATACCTTGCAGAGCACAGTTTGAGAAGTTATTCCTGATTTAGAAATATTCAACACAGGCAAACTTCAGAGGCAGTGAACTCATCCTTTCCAGATTCCTTTCCATTAATTAGGCAGAGTATTTCCTTACATAATTTGTCAAATGTGTTGAACAATGACTTCTGGAAATGTACTGTGATCAACCATTTTCTTAATACTGTCTTTCAAGCATTTCTAATGAGTATATAAGAGTTTTTTAAAAAGCCTATGTTCTGCCATGCAATACTTAGAAACTGATACTTAAAACTAATTTGACAAAATAACACAAAAATCATCTATGGGACTGATTCATTCTGATCTCACAATTGCTTTACACCAGTGTAAATCAGTAGTAAATCTGATGAGCAGAAAAAGTGAGAGCAGAACCAGTCCCTATTATTAAATTCTGAAATTTATAGCACTTGGTCAAGGTGAAATCAGTACATCAAAGGGTAACTTTCATAAGATTAACCACTTGTTTGTGAGCACAACTATGCAGAGCTGGGGAGCTCATGTAAATACAATCTTACCAGCAATAATAACTGCAGAACAAAAACTGACCTGTTGTAGCCAGACATGAACCCCATCTTGTTTCCCCCCCCCCCCAGAGAGCAAGAGAAAGGCAGTCAGCCTTTGATGCCCTGGGAACGCAGGGGTGCTGCTTGTCCCTGACTCTAATAAACAGAAACCAGACAGTAAATGGGTTAGCTGAGGACCAGGGGACCTCCTGCCGCCCTGATGGCTAGCACCAGTAATTGACACGCCTACACTGTCCCAGGAGAGGAATCTTCGCCCATCACATACTAGAAGTGCCCATTGTCTGCATTTTCCCAGGTGTGAATTATGCTTTGCACCCTTCGTGGGAAACTTGGCATTCAAAGCCATTTTTCCTAATTGGCCACTTGAGACCAGGAAGAAGCCTACGTGACCCAAGGGGTATAAAGAGGGGTTTAGTAGCCCACCCCATTTGAGCTCCAATCATCTACACCTGCTGGCAGGTATTGGTTGTCTCCCGAGGTCTGTGGGACGCCTAGCCTCGCCCTACTTCTTCCCGAGGGATTGAGAGAAAGACGCTGGCCATGCCAAGTCTGGAACGCAGGGATGAGAATATATACCTGCTAGGTGTCTATTTTGCATGCATTTAATAAGAGCTCAGAGAACCAAAAGGGTTTCATGGTACCTGTAAGTGACTTATTAGTGTAATTTCTGTCCTGTCCTTTGTAGTGGCTGTGTTATCTGTAACACAGTAGTAGCATTTAACAGTTAAGTTTACCCTGTAACAATAAAATAGTAACTGTTTAAGCTGTGACCTGACTCCTTCAGTTGCTGTAACAGAACCAAGCACAATTTTAAAAGAACTCCAGCCAGTCATAAGGGACAGATATAGGGAGAGCTTGAGCGTTGGATCGTGTCGCTTCCAGGGGACAGATCCGTTGGGGCACCTCTCAGCCTCCCCAGGCTGCCCGCTGCGAAGGGATCGTATATCCTAGCAGTCAAAGTCTGAGGTGTAATAAGCTCTCCCTGTAAACTTCTTGGGGCGCCCGTCAACCTCCTCCAGGTTGCCCGCTGCTAAGGGACCCCAGTCCTAGCAGTTGAAGTCTCGGGTGTATAATACACACACACCACTCACTGCCCTGACCACCGGCTGACACCTGTACGCCTACCAGAACAATATAGACACTACCAAACACAGAAATTAAAGCACTTTTCCAGAAAATAGGCAGCACAACTTAGGAAAGGTCTTTTTGCATAGATCAAAAGTCAAACACTTTTCCCCATAGGCAGAGGAAGTAAATGTTGACAGAGCATCTTTAGGATTTATGGGGCCCTACACAGTACTATTAAAGTATGCCCCATGCACGATGGCAGCCAGGGGGGCGGGACGGGGGACGGGACAGGAGGACGATTTTTTAGACATGCGATTTGATAATCTTCAGCAACACACTAATGAAATATTTTTAAAGCAAATTTTAAACTAAGGTCCTGTAGACTAACACAATAAAGGGTTGTCAAATGCCTGTTAAATGGCTTAATTACCACTTGAATAGCTCTTTCACAGGTTCAGTGTTCTGCTAATAGGTATGGCAGACTTTTTCACTTTTAAGTTAACTAGCTCCTCTCCAGAGGAAGAAGAGCCACAGAACAGGGACAGGAAGAGATGGGTGGACATTAAGACCCATTGGTGCCCCAAATTGTCAGGTGTCCTACACCAGTGTTTCTCAATCTTTTTTTTAAATTAAGTACCCCTTTAAAAAAAAATTATAAGTACCACCTTTTTTTAAAAAAATGATAAGTACCCCCAGTTTTCAGACACACATTTTTCTACCATTGCAACACATCTGTTTAAACAACTTAATTGGAGCTGGGCGGGTGATGAAATTTTTGGGTGTAAAAAGTACAAAAATAATAAAGCACTATAAAACTTAAAACAAAAATTCAGTTTTCTCCAAATTTCAGTTGTGGTGACGTACCCCCCACAATACCCCTAACGGTACTCGTACCACTGGTTAAGAAACACTGTCCTACACAGCTGCATATTTCACCCCTGGGAAAGGACCAGTGTTGCCTATGCAGGTGCTCAGAAGAGATTCAAATCTTGTCCAGCTGATTAGCTGAGCACCCACAGTTAGCTTTTGTTTCTTTTGGTGCATATTCACATGTGCCTTGGTGAGTATCAAAAAATTATTCTGCACATTGATGAAAAAATCTGCAAATGGAGGGAAAAGTGAACATTGCTAAGGACAGCCCGAATGCTGAGCTGAAGCTACTCTGAAGCTGTAGAGAGTCAGTTCTCTGCAGTCTCCAGATTTTGTTATTGACACAAAGCATCTGAAACTCTGTGTAGTGTATAAGGACTTTGGAAAAGACCCAGCTCATAGGCACTTCTCCATTCTACACTCCTCAGAAGCTTCTGCATCTCTCCTCTTGCCAAGGTGAATGAAACTTGAAGTGGATGTAGATAACTTCCTGTTATAGTTTAGAATAGGTTCCACTGCCTTACTTTTCACAGGGAAATTCATATCCTGTTGGTTCCTAAGAGATCTCCAAACTATTGCTGCTTTGTACACAGTCTTCTCTTGTGTTCTCTGTCTCCTGCTGACCAGTGTAACAGGCTCCACAATGTGCTAACACAGAGTCTGTGATGGAAGTTAGCTTTTTGCATAAGTGAGATCCATTCAGTGAGAGAGTTTGAGGGGAAGAGACTGAATTCTGAGCATTTAGGTTATTTATTTTATCTGCAATAGAGTTGTTTACTAGCTGTGGTTGCCCTTCCCAACCTGCTCTACAAGACAGTGCTCATACTACAGTCCAAGCTCATCCATTCCCTGGGGGCTGCCTTTGGTCTATTTTTTTTTTCTCAAATTAAGCCATCAAAAATGGCTTTTTAGATGAAAATTTTCTGGAAAAAATTATCAATATTATGGAAGTTTTGCTTTGTGCTTCATCATTTTTATCAAAATAGCCACTGAAATTTTTCATTTACTGAAAAATGGGGTTTTAGTAAACAAAATATTAATAATAATTTCTCAATAAAAAGTCATTGAAAGTCACTAAATAAACAATGGGCACTGGCATGTGCTTTGGCACAAGAGATGTGCTTTTGCGCAAGAACATCCACGGCAGTGTGGATGCTCTCTCCTGCAAGAAAGCTCTGATGGCCATTTTAACCATAGGGGCTTCTTGTGCAAGAAATTCATGTTGCCTGTCTACACTGCCCTCTTGTGGAAGAGCTCTTGCGCAAGAGGGCTTATTCCTCATGGGGAGAGGAATAATTCTTCCGGAAGAAGCCCTGTTTTACAACACTATACTGTAAATTTACTTGCGCAAGAACGCGCGTGCAGTGTAGACAGTAGGCAAGTTTTGCGCAAGAACGAATGTTCTTGCGCAAGAAGCTGCCAATGTAGACATAGCCATACCGTATAGTCATACCATCAACATAATACTGATAGACTCTGCCTATAGGAGGATCAGAAACATTGTTAAGATGGCTGTGTCTAGACTGGCAAGTTTTTCCGCAAAAGCAAAAAACTTGCCAGCTGTCTACACTGGCCACTTGAATTTGTGCAAGAACACTGAGGATCTAATGTATCATCGTCAGAGTTCTTGCGCAAATACAATGATTCTCCCGTTCGGGAAAAAGCCCTCTTGCGCAAATGCTTTTGCGCAAGAGGGCCAGTGTAGACAACTGAGAACCGTTTTGCGCAAAAAAGCCCCGATGGTGAAAATGGCGATCGGGGCTTTCTTGCGCAAAACTGCGTCTAGATTGGCACGTATGCTTTTCTGCAAAAAGTGCTTTTGCGCAAAAGCATCCATGCCAATCTAGACGCTCTTTTCCACAAATGCTTTTAACGGAAAAACTTTTACGTTCAAAGCATTTGCGGAAAATCATGCTAGTCTAGACGTAGTCTTTATGTCTGTCAATGCTATGCTTCATTCCTCTAAGGCAAATCATGAGACTACCAATTTGAGGATAGATTTACCGTAAATCAATTTCTATGACAGTGGCAGTTTAAATTTTATTCTAAAATGCCGTACTTGTAACCCTCAATGATTTACATCTGGAAAACACAAATCAATATTATACCACAGTTCAAAACAGCAATACAAAATTTAATTCTAATGTATCTCAGATTAGTGGAAGACTGTATTACAATGATCAATGCTCTAAAATTAAAGGCCAGAATCCAACTGATTAGGGATATATTAAAAGATTCAGCTCATCAAGAGTCACAATTTCACATTGATTTGTCTGGAGTTTATGTCTGAAAGTCAATGGGAGTCTTATTCATGCATGAAAGGGAACCATTTTATAACTTTATCATTAAGAATATGGATTGACAATTTGCGTAATATCCATTTTAAATGAATAGGCAGCTAACGTTATCACTGAAATACTGCACAGGAAACACATTTTTATCATTAGAGCATTGCAATTTTAAGTCAACAAGCAGCACTTTCTCAAATAAATCCTAGAGCTACTTCTGGCATCTGAAAGAAATGAGAGCACTGGTGGAAGACAGACACAATAAAACTCCAATATTTGTAAGTTGCTATTCCTGTCAAATGTTTTCAAAGACCTGGTTTTGGACAACAGCTTGTGACTAGGTCTCCTAATAGTAGAAAAACTGCATCAAGAAGCTTTCTGCTCCACTGTGCACACATGGTGCACGCACACCACTTTGTAGGTTATATGGATTGTAAAACAAGTTAGGCAAGGTTATGAAATCATGTAGCTTTTAAATGAGCCTTTAATTTTGCTTGTAAGCAAAAAACTTTCGTGCAGGACTTATTGTAATGCCTAAAATTCCAATTAGCAGCTTCTAATCTGTACAATATTAAAAAGATGAATGAAAAATATGATTTGTGATTTACTTACCCAGCTTCCTCCTAGAAGAAGAAGAATAAAAAGAAAGTAAAACCAACAATGACCCACTCTGTCCCTGATTTTATAACCCTCTGTACTGCTTTCCTTCCTGTTGGTGTATGGATCCCCTTTCCCTTGGGATCACATGAAAGTGTTCTATTAATGTGAATTGGCTTGTGTTTGAGAACACTATGTTGGATGGCAACAAAGTGTAAGGAATCTGATCCCAGGAGCTCTATGGCTATGACACATCAGTTCTCAGTTGATGGATGAACAACTTGAGAGGCAAGCAGCCCACAACTACTGCAAACTGAGTGCAGTCTGTTTTCTCTTTACCTATTTAAAAGAGCAGTCAAGTTCTCACACCAGTTTAATTCCATACGAGTTTCACCCACTATCTTTCTGTCCTATGGCTTTACTTGGTGGCTTTAAAATATTTTCCTCACCTAATGAACATATTTTGGTGAAACATGATATAGGCAACAGGAGTTCTCTGGGTTAGGACTTCAGGATTGGGTCCTAATAAAAGAGCACACATCATACCACTATTTTTAGGACTGGACTGCAAATCCAAGTGTGTGGGGGTTGCAGGGAGATTTAGATTCATACCAAGGTTGTAGAGATTGTGTCTCCACTGGAATTAGAGACCTATCCCTAATATCACAAATAACCTTTAAAGATGTGTTATAGTGGCTTTGTTTAAGCACCTTCTGAAATGGTTTATTGCTGAAATGAAATAAACCATTTACCAAGACAGAGGCATTTAACTGCCTCATCAGATACATAGACAAAAGTCAGCACAAAACATTAAGAAATGATCTATTTCACAGGAGTGTTAAGGCTTAACCCATTGTTTGATGATGCCATAAATGAGTCACAATAAAGACAAATACATGAATACAGACTATCTTACCATAAACTTATTGTTAGCATGTCAATGTTCAATGCATAGGTATCAGAATAATTGCCACTATTATTGGCAGTTTTTGGACTATTTACCAAAAACTGCAACTCAGGCAAAGCACTAGCTGGATCCTAAAATAACATCCTGGCATTGCTGCTGCTTCTTAATTCTCTTTAAAACATGAGTACAGAATGTGGAATATCTAGCCAGTTGTTAGGTGGTTATTCTCTGCACCTTTATGAATTATTCATGTATTGTATCTATATGAGAGAAGGAAGAAGAAAAGTGGGTTTGTACCTTTCTAAGATAAATGGCTGTGGATTCCAGGGAAATAGATGAAGGCTTTGAGTATTCCAGTCTCTGCCAGAATGATCACTTTATGTTATCTTAACAACCTTGTCTACTGTTCAGTTCATTAATTTTTCCTTTTGAAAAAGAAATTCCTGGGGCCCATTTGAAGGCTTTATCCTTCAAGGTGCTGAGTGCTCTTCCCTGAATTTCCAGCGCCTCACAAGACTGGGCCCTAAGTTTGCTTGAGTTCCATCAATAACTGGTGATCCTCATCCTCAAAAAATACCTATTGAAACTGACTATGTATATGATGATTTGATGGGCTATAACCTAACCCACTGCACGGAAAGAATATCTGGAGGCAGAGTTTCACCCCTCACTGAGGTGAACTGCAAATGAGGAAAGGGAAGAGTCAGTTATATGACTCTATACTGGAACAAAGCTAGAAGTGTTTTTAAAAAAGATATCCGTTCCAGTTAAACAGCCTCATTCCATTCTCACTTGCAAAGCTGTTCTTTGAGGGGCAATCCTTGAACTTGGCCTAAACACCCAATAAAGGACAGGAGTAATCTGTACATCAGAAAAATGTTTTAATGGACTTCTCCAGTTTATAGTATTTAAAGAGAAGTGTGACATTTATTCAGTACCAGGTAAATTTCTTATTTTGTCTCTTCTTTCTGAATATGCATTTTTGGGGGCACACACAAGAGGAATGTGAAAAAAAGCTTTAAAACCCTATGTAACTTCTGCCTAGGCAGTGAGGTAGGAGAGTCTGTTGTTTAAAATCTGTTTTTAAAAACTCCCTGGCTATGTCTACACTCGCGGCTTCTTGCGCAAGTATGGCCGTTCTTGCGCAAGAACCCACAGAGCGTCCACACTGCCTGCCCGCCCTTGCGCAAGGAAATTTACAGTACGGTGTGGTAAGAGAGGGCTTCTTGCACAAGAGCTATGATCTTTTTTAACAGCTGTAAGCCCTCTTGTGCAGGAGCTCTTTCACAAGAGGGCAGTATGGTTGCTCGGCATGGATTTATTGAGCAAGAAAGCCCTATGGCTAAAATGGCCATCAGAGCTTTCTTGTGCAAGAGAGCATCCACACTGCCATGGGTGCTCTTGCAGAAAAGCACAGCTCGCACATGGCAGTGTGGACGTTTTCTTGTGCAAGACCTCTTGCAGAAGAACCCTTGTGCAAGATGTTCTTGCGCAAGAAGCCGCCAGTGTAGACATAGCCCCTGTGACAGGATATCCACCCTATAGGGGTTAATAGAGGCCAGATTAGTCAATTAATCTATTAGGCTACAATCAGGGAGACTGAGACTGATTGGAAAACCCTAATTATGGGAAGCTCACCTGTGTGGGAACAGGGTTTATAAAGACAGGAACTTAGACCAGAGAGAAATGGCTGCAGTTACCTGTGGGGAGAAGGAATATGTCTTTGGTGGCTACAGTATGTGGGAAGCATCCAGTTATTGCTTTTACCGTGAGCTTTTTCTTTACCTTTTAACTCCTTTTCCTCTTCTCTGGTTAGACAGCCTCACAACTCCCTCAATGGGATGAGGAAGGAGCCAGAAAGTAAGGAAAGGCCTCAGGGAAAAGGTGTTAAGGAACAAACCTTAGTTATTGAATAGATAGTCCCTGAGTTGGAACTCAGGCCCCGTCTACACGGGGCTTTTTACTGGCAAAATCTCTTCTGCAAAAAGAATTGGAAGAAGATATGCAAGCGAGTGTGATTTGTATATCCTCTTCCGCAAAAAAAGGCAGTGTAACTGTAGCCCCAGAGAAGATGTCAGGACAGGGTTCTTCTTCCAGCCACTGAGGAAGAAGTACTATGGGACTAGTATGACAACTCTCAAACTGGGGTCTGGTACTCCAGAGCATCTGTAAGCTATGTCTAGACTACAGAGGTTTTTCTGGGATACCGCTGGTATCCCGGAAAAGCTCTGCCACATCCAGGGAACACATCCACTTTCTCGGGAAAATTTCTGAAAAAGCAGGTGTGTTCTTTTGGCATCCCTGTATTCCTCTTGATGAGAGGAATAAGGGATGTTTTGAAAGATGAGTATTTTCCAAAATTTGGCCCTGTGTAGATGGGACAAATTTTAGAAAAGCCTCTTCAGAGAAAAAAAGCAGAAAAAGATACGTAATTGTGAACTGCAATTTGCGTATCTTTTCCCAATAAAACTCTGCAGTCTAGATGTAGCCTAATTCTGATGATCAATTCCTTACCCTTCCTCCAAATGTCTCCTGCACATAGCAGAACTGCTGTTAAGTGGTACGTATGCAGGAAATGCTGGGAGAGGGAGGGAGAAGGAAGATTGGAGATGGGGAAGACAGAGGAGGGACAGGAGTAGAGTTGGGACTGAGTACTGCCAGCACAAATTAGAAGCTGGCTTGGGGGTCTGTGATACTGGTTAGTGGATTTCTATACCAGTAAGTCTCTCATGGTGTGAGAAGTGGTTTGTGTCTTACTGGTGTATTTAGATGGCCTAAGCATGTGCCAGCAAATGAAGATAAAGTTGGGGCTGATTTCAGGTCATCCAAATAGCAGAATCACTATTAGCACTAGGGACAAGTCACTTGGCTGTCCTGTAGAACAAATCTGTTTCTGTGTATGAAATACCAATGGAGACTGCCGGATCCTACACTTCAGCCAAGAACAATGTAATTACTTACTGTTCCATTATATTGTTGTATGAAACAATCTGAATTTCAATACAGACTGAGGTATTGTGCCAGCAGCTAGAAACATGGTGTATGTATTACATTTCTACCATTTTGCCTGATTACAGAAGTTAGACTTACTGGCCTTTAATTGCCAGGAGCCTTTATATATATATATATATATATATATATATATGTATATATATATATATACACACACACATACCAGTTTTACATTAGCTACCCTCCACACATCTGGTACAGAGGATGATTTAAGTGATAAGTTACATAGCACAATTAGTAGTTATGTAACTTCATACTTGAATTCCTTCAGTACTCTTGGGCAAATGCCATCTTGGTTTGGTGACTTATTACTGTTTAATTTAATTTAATCAATTTGTTCCAAAATGACCTCTACTGACTCTCGGTCTGGGACTTGTCAAACTAAAAGAAGGCTTGGGTTTGGGGATCTCCCCCCACATCCTTTGTGGTGAAGACCAAAGCAAAGAATTAATTTAGCTTTCCTATAATAGCCTTATCTTCCTTGGTTGCTCCTCGACTGAGCTCCAGAATCATCCAGTGGCTCCATTATCTGTTTGGCAGGTTTCCTGCTTTTGATGTATTTCAGTGTCATGCTATTTGTGTATGTGAGGCATGCAATGTATGCCCAAGGACCAGCTATGTCCATAAGACAATTCCATCCAGCATGAACGTGCATGGAGAATACCATTTTGCATGAGAATACAGAACTGCATGCCTGCCTAAATGTCATTGCACGCCACTGTTATTATTGTTAGTTTGTGTCTTCAGTTAGTTACTCTTCAAGTTCTTTCTTGCCTTCAGTAAACCTGTCTGTGTATAATCTTTTTAAAAAGATGGTAGGAGTTCTTGTGAATCAAACTGTACCTTTGCATTTTAGGAACTACATCAACTATTTATTTTAGTAAATTTTTTATAGTGATATTGGAATTCTGAAATGAAATTATGCAAACTTGTCAAAAAGACATTGGACTAAGTGATGTTTGTTTTGCCTTGTAACAATGTACTAAGCCAAATTCATTCCTGTTGTAATTCAACTCAAGTCATACTTGATTTTTTAAAATTTTATTTTATTTTTGCTGCTGTTGTTCTGTGAGGTAAAAAAACTATGCAAACTTAAGATTTTTAATGGAATTTACTAACCTGCATTTCTGCAATCTTGATTCAGTCTTCACAAGCTTGTTTCTTTTCCAGCTGAACTTGAAATGGAGCACTCTTCTCCTCTGATGTTACAGGACTAGATGATAAATCAACAAATGTAGAAGAAAATGCTGAGTCTGAGTAATACATGGGGTAAAAATAAGTTTATAATTTGGGACTCTTTCAGATTGCATGTTGCTTCTTTTCTATCCTATGTATTCAGAAAGTGCTATCTGTAAATAAATATCTATGAAAGAATTTTATTTTAGCAAGTCCCAGATGAGTCAACCTGGGTAAAAATTAACTTGTTGTACTATAAAATAGCTATTATTTGAATCACAGAATACTCCAGCTTGAATTAATATAAATCATAACTGTCTTCTCGGCAACAAGCATAAATTATTTGTTGTTGTTCTCAATGCTTGGAAAGGCTCCCAAATATGAAAACCTCTATAGTAATCTTTTTAGCTGCAATTCATTCTTCTGCTTCTGTTACATTATATAAATAGGCATTAATGTTAAAAGTTAGATTAGAGATCCCAGTCCAACAGATGCAAGTTCTATCTGAAAAAACTGGTTCAAAACTAGTACAAAAAGTAAACAGGTTTTGAATAACAAAGTTATTAATTTTTAGTCTCTCCGTGTTTATTGAGGATGAGATTACAGTACTTAGCACAATGTAATCCTGACCTAGTTAAATCCTCAAGAAACTATTGTAATACAAATTATGAACAATGGCTACCTCTATGTAAAATAGAGTAAGCAATGTTTTAAATTGTATTTTTTTTGTACTCCTTTTTTGGGATGGTTATTGACTCCTACACACTAGTGATGGATAGGCTATTAAGTCAGAAGGCACGGCAAGTTGTAATTTTAGCTGTAACTTTACACTGTTACAATTAAAATAGATCTATTTTGAAAAAAGATAGTTATTTTTCACTTTAAAATGGGTTCTTTACCCATGCACATAAACCCATTCTGAGCAACAGAAGAGGATATTAAAGCTTTGAGATTTCATTATTCAGACCATAAGCTTATTTTTGGGGGGGGGGGGGGACTGTCTTTGTGTTGTACCATGGCTAGCACCACTGAAGATGTAGGCACTAGTTACGGAGGCACAAATTATTATTCCATAATCAAGATTGAACTCTATTTCATTCTTTAATAAAGCGGGAATTAAACTTGTTTCTTAGTAATGTTTTGAAAATGTAAAGCAGTTATTCAGGGTACAGAATAAATTTGCTGAGAAATCACAACTAAAATTTGCTGTTACATTTAAAAGTGGTTTCCTTAAGCAATTCGGCTTCTGGGACAGTCTTTTCTTTGTCCTAAACTATAGTAAAGTATGCCTAGAACACAGACTCTTCAAACTTTCCAAACATTTGCATTAATCAGACTCTTGTGCACTGGCTGTATTTGGGGAAGTTAGGTTATAGCTAAGTTACTAAATATTCACTTATATAGTTATGATTATATAGGCTACAAACAAGCTCAAGTCACTCTTAAGTAGGGGCATCTTAACAGATGTGACTTTCTTCCTCTCAATTAATTTGCATCCAACAGTTCTATTGGTTGTAATGAGGCCATGGAATGGGGCATACTGGACATGATAAGCATTCTTATTGGAATGTTAGTTGGGGGGTAATTTTAACACTCAACTAATTCCAAGACCTTGTGTTAGGCCTGTGAATTCAGTTATCCTATGCCGCCTTCTAAAGGTTTTCAATGAGGCTTATTCCCTTAGGTCAGAGGGGATTCATGCTACATTCCTTGTGTCTGGTAAGGAACCCAGGAACAGGGGTTTCCAAACCAGGGAGCTTAGGATAAGTAGTTTCCATTGGCCACTTTCCCACTACCTCCCTGGACTCCTTCCTACCATTAGCTTTTTCCCTAAGACTTTTCCTTAGCCCTTTTGTAACGAGCAATAGCTCCAAGGACTTCTCAGAGGTTTAGCTCTTGTCCCTATGTTAGCCACAGGAGTTTATACCCAGTATTCCCAGACTTCCTCCTTCTAGTGGTCTCTCTATTCTAGTCTTTCAACTACTGAACACTTGTTAATCTCCCAACTACTTCTTTCTGTGGCAGACATCCTCTCTTTATAACACCACCTAACGTTATCTTTATTTATGCCTGACCCCTCTTTCAGGTGCAACTAGGTAGGGAGAATTGGCTTTTCATGTATATATTAACCCTGTCACAGGCTCCTTGGTGATACTGCAATTAAATAATAATTTCTATAGCCAGATGTAGATTGTGGATATACATTGTAATTGGTAACTTAACAAACAATAGTCTGGAGGAGTTTAGCCAGACAGCTACAGCATTAGAAATGTCATTAGTGTGAGAGCATCAATGAGTGCATGAGAACCACTTAACGTTTGGGAATGCCTTTTGAATCATCAACAATGTGAATAGCATAACACCCAGAATCACAAACATCACAGCACAGCAAACAAAATAGAGCTAGTACAAAATGCCCAGCACTTGCACGAGTCATACTATCCCTTGCAGGGAAATCCCAACTATCCTCCTTATCATTATCCTGGTATCTCCTACAGAACACAGGCTGGACAATTTTTATTGTAAGCTGTTACACTGATGCCCCCTATCTCCAATACATATTTATGAGGATTCCAGTCCCTTTTTTTCCCTAATTGAACTTCTACACATCACTTGTGCTGAGATCCCCTACTTCACATAAGTTAATTAACCATTTATATCAAATTAATTAGCATTTATGTAAATTGGTTGCCATAGTAGTACGACAGTTAAACCTTGTGAATTTCATTCATATATATTGCCTAAATGTATTCTAAACTTCAGTAATCTGTGTTTTTCTTACTTCAATTGCTTGCCTGTCATCTAGTCACATCAAGCCTGGGCCTTAGTTATGGTAAGCCATCCTTACCTTATAGACCTTGGGCCTGTTGGTTTTCTACTTGCATTATAACATTAATCAGTACATTTTTAAAATTATAGACAAGAATAGATTCCACATCTTAATATCTGAATTTCTTATAACAATATTATTGAATTTGAATTTCCTGAGTTTCTAATGCTTGATTTAGGGATAAATACAATGTTCCTGTAACATTCTGTTTCCCCATCTTGATACGTACTCTCAATCTTAGCTCCATTCAAGTATTTTGTCTTTAACTAAATAACACAGTTGTAGTCTGAGGTCAGCTGATGAGTTGGTGTCCTTGTGTATCTCAGTACCAAGTACATGCTTGTTAATTTACTTATTTTGACATACAGCTTAATTAGAGATTAATGTGGATATTTACATAACTGAAATGTTTATAAGTTAATTTTCACATCATCTAAAAATAAAGATTCAATTACACCATTGAACTGTACCTCCAATGTTACATGACTCTGTACTCTTACAATATAATTAAGCTTAATCATGCTGGCAGAATCTCTTGAAATCATGTTTAGTATGATATTAGTTTCTGTTCCTTAATAGGGTGAAAGTCTTTCGTTATCTTTGAGCGGTTTTGCTCCATTTGGCCTTTTTGTTAATAGCAAAACAAAACACTAACCATAACTTTTATTTTGCTAAGCCAAGATGTAAAGAACCACTGCTATCTCTTCCCTGCAGAGACAATTTTGCCCTTACAGTTCTATTTATTGTATTCCATTTTTAATTACTGGAAATGTTTTAATTGAACCAGGATCTTTGTTTTAAAAGTTGTAGTGCATATGAGTATTTCTAAATCTCTGCCCTCTACAGATAGAAGATCAGATCCTATTCCATCCGTGCTAAAGGAAGGATTTCTGATATCTAGTTTTCATGTTTTGGAATCTATTTTAGGGAAATTCTGGTTGCCTTTTAGGAGGTGAAATGATTCAAAAAGAAAAATGTGAGGAAAAAATTCCTGTGAATCCCCAATCTTACAGAAATGAGACAACCATACCTAAAAGATTGTTAGGACCCACTTATTTCTTTTGTAATCACTTTTCAGTGTTAAAAAAGAATTAATTAAAAGCTTCATAAAAAAAAAAGCTTTTTACAAACATTTACTTGATGTTTTAGCAATCTTAACCAAAAACCAGATACTAAAGTCATAAGCCCTACCTTGGTTTAATGTCGAAGGTGGAACTGAACCTGGGACCTTTGGAGCTTAGTACATGAGCTAAAAAGAAGTTGGCTCTCCACTAAGGATGTAGAGAAAATGAATTTACTCTCTGTGGGTATGTCTACACTACAGCGCTATTTCGAATTAATGTAATTTGAAATAGTTAATTTGAATTAAGCTAATTCGAAATAATGCATCTATACACAAAAACTATTTCGAAATAGTGGCTTCCTGGCTCATGTTTTGCTGGCAACTGCTGGCTCTGGGCTGGCAGGCTTGGAGCTGGCACAGGCACTGTGGCCAGGGTCTACCCCTTTAATGGCTCTGGGGCTGGGGGAGAAGAGAGTTGTGCCCAGAGTAGCCACCAGGGCTCCTGGAAGGGCTGGAGGCCCCCTATTTTGAATTAAATGTCTACACAGCACTTAATTCTAAATAGCTATTTCGAATTTGGCGTTACTCCTCATAGAATGAGGTTTACCAAATTCAAATTAAGCGCTCCGCTATTTTGAATTAATTTCGAAATAGCGGTTTGCATGTATAGATGCTATTAAAGTTAATTTGAAATAACGGCTGTTATTTCGAATTAACTTTGCAGTGTAGACATACCCTCTGGGTGTGTCTACACTGCAGGGCTTAACTCGAAATAAGCTATGCAAATTGATCTACGTCAATTGTGTACCTTATTTCGAAATAGCTTATTTCCAAATAGGGAGCATCTACACAGCACATATTTCAAAATAGAGCACTCTTCCTCCGACTTCCCTTATTCCTAGTACAATGAGGGTTACAGGAGTCAGAGTAAGAAGTCCTCCAGCTTGACAGTATTTTGACACTATTTCGAAATAACTGCCTGCTGTGTAGATGCAGACTAAGTTATTTTGGAATAGCGCTAGTTATTTCAAAATAGTGTTGCAGTGTAAACGTATCCTCTATAAGTAGTCTAAGTGCCAATATGTGGGACAGTGAACGGCACCCAGTAGGTGTGCAGGTTACACTGGCACAGATAATAAGGATTTTCTTTGTTGTGTAGAACAGCTGATTATTAGGAATCAGTGATAATTGAGCAGGCTTTGCTGGTCATAGATTCATTATGTTTGGCATCAGCTTATCGGATTTGAATTCTTGTGGTTGCCTAGAAATGAATTTTGTGTAAGGGGGATGCAGTTACTTATATATTTGAATAATTATACACATGGCTTCAGAACTGAGTTATGGACATTTATTTTCACTTTCACTTAATGGCTAGTTCTCTGTGAGGGAGAATGCTCAGTAACCTTGTGAAAAACATATTCAAAATAATTAAGATATGAGTAAATCATATGTAGGTTAGTTTTCATACATAATACAGATTTAACCTCTGTAAACCCAGACTCTGGTCTGGCAACATCCAGACCACAGATGTTCCAAGACCAGACAGTCCTGGTGGAGGGCTGGCTGCTGGGTTGCCCAGCTTCCTTCAGTTGGGCTGCCTGGTGGCACTGGGAGCTGGGTGGGTGGCACTGGGCATTCTGGGAGCTGGGCTGCCCTGCTTATCAGGGGAAGGGGGGGCACCAACAGGCCAGCCAAGAGCCGGGGAGCCAGAAGCAGAGGGGCCGAATATGACCTCCCCTGGTCAAAAACCCTCATCCGGAACCAATCAAGCCCCAAGGGTGCTGGACCAGGAAGGTCCAATCTGTAGGAAAAGATCCTTCTAATTTTAGGGTTCACAGGTGTCTGCTGTGTTACATCACAGTGTGATGCTGGTGCGCTATAGATAGTTGGATAGCTATTTTTTGAGCAGCTGATGGAGTGCTGCTGTTTAAAGACCAGTTCTATACCATAGTGTCCAATTCTGAAATAAGAATGTCCTCTTAAAAAACCCGATAAGGCTCTGGCTGAGGGTGCCCCCAAACCACGGCCTAATACGCTGTCCCGTTGTTCGCTACTACTCCACAATCCATCCGCGGTCTCTTTACAGTGGGAGAGTAAGCTCCCCATCTCTTTGTAGAGGTCCCAGCGGTACAGGCTGTGGGTCCAGGATAGTTGTGCCGCTAGCACACGCCAGGTGTGCGCGCCGCACAGCGCTCTGGCTTCGGCAGACGATTGCAGGCACCATCTGTGCGCGGAACGCGGTAGCCCACAGGGCGCGATGGAGAACCTGCAAGGCGGGGCTGGGAACCTTTCTCCCCCCCCCTCCCCCGCCCCCACGCCCCATGTGCGGCGGTCCATTTCCAGGCATCATTTCGCAGGAAGCGTGGCCCCCACCTGCAGTTCATTTGTAGGTTTTAAAGCGAGATGGGGTGGAGGACGAGGTGCCCCGCATCTCTGCGGCGCTCAAAGCAGAGTTGGGAGTCCGCCACGCTCTACCCCTCGGAGCGCTCCGGGCTGAGTGCTAAGTGCCTCCTCTACGCCAGGGGGCGCTGCGGACACTGAGCGGCAGTAGGGGACGCCGCCGGCGCTATGCGCACACTCAGCGGCCAAGTGGCTTCCTGTTTGCTCTTCTCACTTCCTCCCCCCCCCTTCGGTTTCGCGCTTTGGCCCCTAACGGTTGCCGTCGTGAAAACGCAGGCGGGTCACGTCGCCAGGGGTCAGCCGAGGCGAAGGCGGGGTTTCCCGGGCCCGGCGGAGGGGGAGGGGCTGAGGTATTTGTCCCTGAAGGTGGAGGGGGCAGGGCCCGAACCTGAAGGAGGTCGGGGGAGCGGGGAACGGCTCCCTGGTCGGGGGGCGCCAGCGGGCACCGGGCAGGGCCGTCCGCGCCTCACGCTCTCCAAGGGGAGGCCCCCGAGGCGGCGATGTCTGAAGCGGCTGGGAGCGGCGATTCCCCGCACGACGGGGGCCTGGACTCGGGGCGCCGCCAGCCTTTCCCGTCCACCTCTCGCAACGGGGCCGTACCCGAGCACCAGCAGCGGAGGCTGGCGGGTGGCCACGGCCGTCAGCGCGCCTCGGGGGCTGCGGATGAAGGGGCCGATGGGGAGGAAGAGGAGTCGGACGAGGAGCCCTCGCAGGACAGCGAGAGGTCTGCGGGGGACTCCAAGGCCGACGGGGAGAACACGGACCGGAGGATGCTCCGGCACCAGTATCGGCAGCTCATCAACCGAGTGCAGCGTAAGCCTGGGGACGGGGAAGTTGAACTGTGTTTGTACAGTGCTAGCCCTGGTGCTGGGCAGTGACTGGTGCACCTAGGCGCTAGGGTAATATAAAGAGTATCCACAGCAGTAGCCTTGGTGTCTTCCTGCAGCAGCCAGAGATCCAGCCCTGCCAGAGGTGCAAGTATCTCTCATGCTTGCTGAAGGAGAGTGCCTGGTTCCCAGCCAGAGGCACGTACAGATAAGTCTGAAGCTGGTGGGGAGCTTGGTATGGTGGAGTCTCAACTTCACTGCAAAAGTTCTCCTCTGCAGATCGAAAACATTTTACACGTCCCTTAAAGGATTGAGTCTCCTCCTGAACTGAAAGAGTGAGAATTGCTAGTTGGGCATTAGGGGCACAGGATTGAAAAAAAAATATGGCGTTAAATAAATGGCTTGACTTTCATAGATGCTGGATAGCCACTAGCCCATTGCAGGAGTTGAGGGTGTTGGACCATTCTGATACTTAGACATCTAATTTAGGTACCTAAATATTTCATCATTTCACTTTAGGCTTTCAGGTCTGAAAATGTAACTTTAGATTTATTGCATCTTTATTCTGCCAAGGCCCAAATGAGAGATGTAGTATAAATTTAACAATTTAAGGCGATGTGCTGTTTGTTAGACTCATGTCTTTGAATTAAATTTTTTTATTATTTTTAATGTTTAAAATATAGGCTAGTTGGTCTATGAAATGAAACATTTAGTAATCACTATGAATGGTCACTGTAATTCCATATACAGTGTTAAGGCAATGTCAAAGATTTAGTGATTTATGATGGCTGGGATGAGATATGAAAACTTGTTAGCAGAGTTCAGGAGCATAGCGCACAGCTGAAGATACTGTATTTTTACCTGAAATTACAGAAGACTCATATACAGAATACACCTATATTTGAACATTATCCTATAACTTGCAAAAGAAGTCCATGAGGTTTTCAGTGAACACCAGTGGTTTTACATCTCTCCCATGTGTACAGTCAGCAGTGCTGTCCCTTTGTTGCTGTTCTTCTAAGTGCAAGAATGCTCATTTTTCAAGGCATCAATAACAATTCCAGGCGCAACTTGAGTTTGTATATTTTTGTTTCTGCCTCCAGAAATCTTTCATCTTAGTCTGGTTCTTGGTTAATTTGCATGATTTTTGAAGATACTATTACAACACAGTTTTAGAATAACTTAACCTGTGTGTGTGTGTGTGTGTGTGTGTGTATAATAAAACACTTATAAAGAAAAGTGTATCAAGAGGTAGATGCTTCTGCTCAAACCATTTGAACACTATGATGTAGTGAGCAGTCATATGGAATCAAGCTGTCAGATACTTAGGTGAATAAACACTGACAATGGGAGTAACTGTAAATGTTTGTTTTTAACCTAGTGATGGCCAGTAATGAAACTACCGTTATTATTATTTATTATTTGTATTACCATATAGTGTTTAGGAGCCTTAGTCATAGAGCCATAGGCATTGTGTAATACAGCCTTGCATATTTTTGTAGAGAACCTTAATTTGTGACGTTTAAATGGGTAAGACAAATAACTCTCATGAGCTCTGGTAACTATTTTGATATAGAACAGGACATTGGAATTATTAGCAAAATGTATAGAAGATTAAGATATACTACTTAACTTTAGAGCTTTTTAAAATGTCCACTGTCAGAAATATTCTGTAGTTGGTTTGTAATCACTTTAGAGCTTGCAGGGCAATCCTAGCCTTTGCATTTCTCTAAGTCTCATTCTATGAATGGGAACTCTTCTTCAAAACATTCATTGTACTGTACTGAAGTATTACTGCATACAGCTGGACTAAGTGCTACTTTTTTTTATCTGCAAATACTTACATGCTTTCAATGGGATTACCCACATGCTTAAAGTTAATGTGCATAAATGTTTGCAGGATTGGGGCCTATTATCAGATTTGCCTGTGACTCTAGGGTATACTCCTTTATTACGGTTACTCTCCTTTCTGCCAGCTCCCTCCTGAGAGTTCATCCCACCCTAAAATCAGATGAACATGCATGTTACCAGAGGGTGGGGGTGTGCGTAGGCAAGGACTGTTCCAGCTGGGCAGCACCAGCCCCTGTTGCTGATGGTGGACTGCTCCAGCCTGCCTAGGAGGGCTGCTCCAGCCCATCTAGGTTGGAGCGACCTCTTCCCCCCCCCCCCCATGGGTTAACTAATTACATGGGATTTTACATCCCTAATACTATAGAGGATTTATTACTAAAATTGGTCTGATAATTACTGATTGGGGTATGGACAGGTTTGGGTTCATTAGCATCTGGAACAGAGATTTTTCCACCAGACAGTGCTTTCCTGCTTTGTGTCCCGGAGCTCAGTGCCATTCTTGCTTTGGAATCTCTCTGCTGCATTCTTTATGTTAATGGAGATGTCTTTCTGTCCCATCTTTGAAGCAGATCAGGCTAGGATAGTTTCCTTAATCATATCACCCTTGTCAAAAGGGGGTTAGGTGTGTTTTTCCCTGCTTTATGATTGCTTTTTGTAATGGCTTTGGTTCAAGCAGCGGTGAGGTGTTTCCCCAAGAACACAGAGTTAGTAGGTAACAGGCCTATGCAAATGCTGACTGTAAAAAGCTACTACAAACAGATTTGGAGTATTTTGAATTTGGTGATGTTTACTGCCAAGCACTGTTAGCTACTTATGATTAAGGTGTTTATTTTTCAATGCATGCATTTTAAATTTAAGATTTCACTTATGTTTTCTCTTTTTTCCCAGAGAATCGTGAGGATATGCTCAGTTCAAAAAGCAATAGTTTGACAGAGGCACTACAAGAAGCCAATAAATTGTTCAGTGGAGGTAAGGGTAATCTCACAGTCTATTTCAGAAATTTTTGCTTTGAACCTCAAAACTATTGAGGTGATGCCCAGAATTAAAAAAATATATATTATGGGAAACAAATTGAGTTCCAACTCCTCTATGAAAACACTAAAACATAGCAGTACAGTTATTTAATAAATTAGAATGAAGATGGAACTGCTTGAAGAAGATGTATTGAAAATTTCATCTAGTCATTTTGGTCCCTTGCTACACGTAAGGCAACAAACAAATACATTAAGTTTTATAGTTAAAATGCAGTACTTTATTTTTGCTTCTGTATCTTGGCTCTTGCAGTGCAACAGAAGTCAAACAATGTAAAAGCTAATGTTATTTAAGTAAATAGATTCAGTAACTATATTTGGAGAGGGCAAGTGTATTGAGGAAGACAATGTAACTTTATTTTTAAGGATGGCTTGACAGTGTTTCATGCTTTCTATTGGCAATGATTGCTATTTGCAGAACTAGAAAACACATTTTTAGCACAGTCAGCTATCTCTGTAGAGGGAAAAAAAGGAATTGTTTGATCTTCATAAATTGGCTTACAAAGTACACTAGTTCTGATTTTACAGTTAAGGCAGTGTATACTTTGTCAAATTTAGACAACTGTATATTGCTAACATACAATTCTTTCTTCTTCCATAACAGTTTCCCAGGCAAGGGAAGCTGCTCTGGATGCCCAGTTCCTTGTTCTGGCATCAAATCTAGGAAAGGAGAAAGCGAATGAGTTACACTCTGAAATGACAGTATTTGACTCGCCAGCTTTTGCTGAAGATTTAGTAAGTGAAAAACTGTTAACTTGTTAATGTTGAGATTCCTATTTCTTTTCCACTTCTATTACATCTAGAGTAGTTTGAAGATTTCAGACAAAATGCGGCTGTTGCATTAAAACTTAGCATAATTTATATGAAGTTCTTTAACTTTGCAAGCAGTATAGAAGTTTATCTGAACTTTCTGATGAATCTACAGTACAGTAATTGTTTTAAAACCTACATTTAGAACCTCCAGTTTTAATAAAGGAGATGTATCTATATAAATTTAAACTCCAGATGTTACAGGATCAGGGCCTTCCTGCACCAAATGATATTTCACAGCAGTTAATTAAATGAGGTTTTTTACAATAGTATATTTAGTCAAGAAAATAAATCTGCTGTGTTGGTTTTGAAAAACCATACCTCTAATTTCAAATCAGCCATGTTTGCTGTTCTTCTTTTTTTCTATTACGTGCACCTATTTCTGTTTTAATCAAAGCTATGCTTTTCAAAGGGACTTCGATATCTGAATCTTTTTGATATTTTTGAAGATCTCATGTTTTATTTCTTGATCCTCTGGCTGAAAAGTGCTAGTTCACACCAACATAAGAGCAAAAAGCCAATTTTATTTTATTATAAGCTGTTACATTAGTCTAATGTGGAGTTGTAACTTTTTTGTCAAAGGTGTAGCTTTGTTGTACAAGAAAATTAGGTTTCATTGCTTATTATTAGGACTGAATCAAATTTATGGTCCATTTTTGGTCAATGTTACTGTCCATAAGATTTTAAAAATAGTAAATTTCATGATTTCATCAATTTACTTAAAACTGAAATTTCACAGAGTTGTAATTTTAGGAGTTGTGGCCCAAAAAGGAGTTGTGGGAAGGGATTGCAGTACTGCTATCCTTACTTTTGTGCTGTTGCTGGTGGGGGCACTGCCTTCAGTGCTTGGCAGCTGGAGAGTGGTAGCTGGTGTCCAGGAGCCCCGCTCCGAAGGCAGAACCACTGCCAGCAATAGTGCAGAAGTAAGAATGACATGGTATGATATTGCCACTGTAGCTTCTGTGCTGCTCTCTGCAATTCTGGGCCTTCTGTCAGAAGCCAGCTACTCTCTGATGGCCCTACTCTGAAGGGAGTAGCGCAGAAGTGAGGGTGGCATGGTATGATATTGCCACCCTTACTTCTGCCTTCAGAACTGGGTGCCCAGCTCACATCTGCCACTGTCCAGCTATCCTGATCTGAAGGCAGTGCAGAAATAGGGGTGGTAATACTGTGATGGCCTTCTGTACTGTGTGCCCCCCTCATTACCTTTTGAGTCAGGACCACCAATTTGAGAAATACTAAACCCCCCTATCCCCGAAATCTGGATAGTATAGGAAAAAGTACACATTAGACCAGAGTTCATGGTTGGCAACACAATTTTTCATGGCCATGAATTTGCAAGGGTCATACTTATTATTTGTCAAATGGGGGAAGACACGTGATGGTTATGCAGTGCCTGAAATATGTTAGATTGACATTCAGAAACTGTGTTGAAGAAGTCCTTCTAAATCTTAAGAGCTAGGACCTCTCAATTTGATATGCATCTTCCCCTTATCAAAACTCAGAACACGGTCAGGGTTTGTCTGTTCTGGGAAAATGGGACGTTCCTGGAATGGGATTGTTTTCCATAACATGGAAAGGGAGGGGGCTGCTAGGAGGGACAGTTATACTGCAGAGTGACCAGAGAGGGGTGGCAGCACCAGGAAGAAAGTGGCCAGCTGGGGCCAGGGCTCTCCATGTGGCTGCAGATAAATGGCCCCCCCTGCTCCAAATCACACTCTCTCAGCCACAGCACCAGATTTTTTTGGGGGGAGGGGGAAATCTCTGCCGTCCAGCAGCTGTGCAGTCCCTCTCCCTCTGGAACACCAGCCTCCCTTCCCTTCCTCCCCCCTTTCCCCCTGGAACAGCTCCAATCACAGGATACTGTAGCCTCAGGTCTCCCCTTACTCCCCCAGAGGCGCCTCCCTCAGGAGGAGTGAGGGGCAGTTGCAGTGTCGTGCTCTCTGCCAAGGGTGGACACAGTGAGCCTCCCAGCCTCTCTCCTGATTCCTGCATCTCTAGCCCATGCCCTGAGCCCTAATACCTCCCACCCCCTATCGTCACTCTGTCCTGAGCCCTCCTGAGACCCAGTCCTCTGCCCTGACTACTGTACTCCCAGCTACTTACCCTGAGCCCCCCAGTTGCTGCCCTGACTCCTGTACCCACTACACTATCAGCCTCCTACCCGTAAGGCCCCAAGCAGTGCTGAGTAAGTCTTCTAGTTGCATTATATAATTAAAAAATAGTGTTGCCAGCAAGTGATGAAGTTATGGAGGTATGGATTTATATGAAGGTAGAGGCTAAACCAGGGGCAGGCAAAATACAGCCCACAGGTGAGATCCAGTCCATCAATGTTTCCAATCCAGTGTGCCACAATCCTCTGGGCTGCCAATGTTCTGCAGCCCAGCGGGAGCCTTGGGCAGGTTTCCTGCTTGCCGCACCCCACACACCATTCAAAGTGTCCAGACACTGGGGTCACGTGTGTCTCTGCAGCACAGGCCCTTGGGTGGGGATGGGGGGGAGGCTCCACACACTGTCCCCACCTGAAGTACAATCTCACTGTACTTTCATTCTTAGCTATAGCTACACAAAGACAAGTTTAACACTTACTGTGAAAGATGGCTTGCAAATGAGTAGAGGACTTGTGTTTTCATTCTAGTACCATTCATAAGCATTCATTTCCATAGATACTTACTTTATGGGTAAACATGCAGGAGTCTGAAGTTATAACTGGCAACTGAACTGCTAGAGGGCATATGATAAATAAGAGCACAGCATCCCTCTTTGCTGCCATGCAGAGGACACTTCTGTACCTGTCCTCTGAAATGCAGGAAAGCTGTCATGTTGAAGACAGGCCTTGGGCAGTGTCTCTTTACATAGCCTCTTGTTGGCAAGTCTAAAAGAGAGAATTGCTAACTGCCTTTGATCCCCGATTTCAGAGGAAATACTCACAAACTGGTGTATAACTTTATGCTTAAATCTTAGCAGAATCGTGACTAAGCATGTCCCCGTTCTTCAATAAGCTCTTGAGGCAGATCTTTCCACCCATGTAGATGTCTGACTTCAGTGGGGCTCACATAGGGCTGAATGGCTATCTCTGTAGAACTTATTGCAGGATTGAGGCCTAAAATTATACAGTAGAGAAATGAGGAGTTGTAATTAAGGGAACCATGTTCACTTTAACTTTTTTACTTGAATTGGAAGTAAGAGATTCTTGCGGTATTCAAATAGGTATACATTATAATACAGTATCTTAAAAATAAGCATTCATTGACTTTGTTGTAAGTGAAATTTAGGTGCATTGTCTTTTTTCTCCCTTCAATAGCTAACATTTATGGGCCTCAATCGTCTAGAAGAAGAAGAAGAAAATGATAGTGATAATGAGGGCATTACTGGTGGATTTTTACCTACTAATGCCTGGCATAAATTGGGAGCAGAAGCAGAAAGATATTTTAGAAGATCCCCTTCATTTCACTACATGTAAGTATATTAAAGGAAAATGATCGTGTATGCTGAAGCACAACATGGCCTAATTCAAATTAGTTTACAAAAGGACTGACCCTTAGACTTTCAATTGTTAGATAGTGCACTGTATTTGAGAGAGGAGATGAACGTGGTAATCCAGCTGCAGTCCATAGCAGATCTCTCTCCTGGCATGGCACCTATACTTGTGCTCTTCTCCCACATATATGAACTCATGTACCTAGGCATTTCAAAGAACATTCTCCTTTTTGGGGTCTGGTTTATGAAGCAGTAACTAACATAAATAGTTTTTTCAGTCTTCTGAGGCACAAAGAGTTCTTCAACTAGAGAGTAAGAGCTCATTAATTTCCTTTACCTAGTCTTTTCTACCTCATAGTGCTATCCTCTGCAGTCATTACTTCTGCTTCTGTTGTAATATTTTCCATTTTCCTCATCTGGGAGGGATAGGCATACGCAGGGCTGGCCCGAGCACTTTTGGCGCATGCGCAGGCTGGCGCGCAGCCCGGGGCCTGCCCCCAGGGTGCACGGCGCATGCGCTGCCCAGCCTGGCCTGGCCAGTGCTGCTGGCGCGCACGCCGGGCCGTGCAGGGCCCCGTGGCCATGGGGGGAAGGACGCTGCTGGCCAGCGCTGCGGGGCTGGCGCTGCGGGAGCCGGGCGCGCGGCGCCTGATGGCAGCTGTAAGGGATGCGCATGCCCCTTACAGCTGCCATCAGGCGCCCCCATCGGTTGGCGCCCCGGGCAGCTGCCCGGCTTGCCCATGCCTCAGTCCGGCCCTGGGCATACGAGAGCTCTCCTTTCCTCCTTAGGCCTTCCCCAGGCATTGTGAAGCACTTTGTGGGCTTTGCTCCCAGACCTCCCACCTGATTGTGTCTGAATCCTGATCTGTGTCCCTGAACACCACGTAATCGTCTCCAGGATTCTGTAGCATGAGAATATCCCAGTGCTTCCTGCTTTTTCCTGTTTCCTAGGAAGGGAGCTATCTGAATCCAGGCAGTTACACTCGCACTCCTATCCTGGCTCTACTGCAGGAGAGTCTTCCAGTTCCCTGCAAGTACTCTTCTGTGTGAATAGGCACTTTCATGAGGTGCTGCATTATCAAATGAACCTTGAAAAATGAGTAGTCTTGTGGCACCTTACAGACTAACAAAAATATATAGAGAGAATCATGAGCTTTTGTGGGTAAAACGTACTTCATTAGATGAGTTGGAGTGGAAATTATAGAATCCAAAATATATATAACAGCAAAAAGCATTTAGCTGTCAGTTATAGGATCTGTGTTAATGGAACTAAGTGGGCTGGATGTGTCTCATTTATAGCTTTGGATGTGGAAATATGAATGTTAAAAGCAGGAGAAATTGGCTTTGTAGTGTGGTAACCAGTTAATATCGGTATTCAAGCCCAGGGTAACAGTGTCAAATTGGCAAATGAATTCCAGCTCTGCAGTCTCTCTCGGTAATTGGGTAGTGAAATTCCTTTGTTGTAGAATGGCTACTTTTAAATCCATGATTGAGTTACATAAACCTGTAGGAGAACATTGTATTTTACCATTTCTGATGTCTCATTTGTGTCCATTTATCCTTTGTCGCAGAGACTGTCTGGTTTGGCCAATATACATGGCAGAGGGGGATTGCTGTCACTTGATGGCATAGATCACATTAAAGGATGTGCAGTTGTATGAGTTCCTGATTCTGTGGCTTACGTGGTTAGGTCCTGTGATGGTGTCACTTGTATAGATATATGGACAGAGTTGGCAATGGGGTTTGTTTCAGGGGTAGGTTCCTAGGTGAGTGTATCTGATGTGTGGCTGCTGGAAAGTATTTGCTTCAGGTTGGGAGGGATTGTCTGTATGCAAGGATTGGCCTGTCTCGCAAGGTCTGTGAGAAAGAGGGTTCATTTTCCAGGACAGGTTGTAGATTGTCAATGATGTGTTTAAGCTGGGTTCTAGGGATGTTAGATAGTATGTAATTGAACAGTCGTGTAACCGCATCAGATTTTAGCGGTTACATGACTCTTCGATAGTCCCCGGCAAGATTCCCTTTAAATTGCAGAGCAGCACAGCCCTGCAGCTGCTTAATGAGCCCCACCCAGTCAAGAGCTCAAGGCTCCACACAAGGAACTGCCTGATTGGCCCCACAGTTTCTTAATCAGCCCCACTCATACGGCTGCGTAGTTTAGAGGGAACCTTGGTCCCCGTGTGGAGGGCCGGCATATTATCATAAGTTAAAGCAAGGTAAGGGTTTGCTGGTGCCAAGAAAATAGGATGTGCCTGGAATGGGATTGCTTCTCATAAAACCATACAGGCAAGTGCAAGGGGCTGGTTGGGGGCACACCTCCTCCCGCACTCAGGGACTGCCCCAGCCTGATCCTCCTTCCCCCCAGGCACCCTTTAAGGAGGATGAGAGGGAAATGAAGGCCCCCCGCTTCACCCATTCATATGGGAATATTGCTGGCTCTTCTCCATCAGGGCGTGAGGGGAAAGCGCACAGTTTGCTGCATTCCTTACTCTGGCTGAGGAGCACAGGGGGCAGATGAACCTGGATCTGCCCCATTTGGGGGGACATCCTGTTATGCTTAAACGAAGCACGTGAGATCTTGTACAGGGGAAAAGGCAGCATGCCGCATTTATTGAGAATACAACAGTTGCATATGCTTTAGTCATTCACACACAAACACCATACACACACATAGTCCCGCCAGATGACGTTATAGTTACCAGTCCAGAGTCTGGATCAATCTATTGGCCAGCCAGATTGATCACAGAGGGGGAGCAGGGCCTTTGTCGGTTGATCGATCCAATGCTCCTCTGGAGTTGGTGGCAAGACGAACCCAAAGTTCCATAGCAAAGCACCCTGCTTTTATAATCCTTTGTTGAAATCAATGGATTCCGCTCTGTCAGCCTGTGACTGGAATATTATCTTGTTGTTCCCAAACATCTCTTGAAGGCTCATCCTGTAATCAGTCATCTTTTGGGGGTGCCAGCTTCGCTTCTTGGCTCGTCAATCTGCCAATAGTCCAATCACTCCTTATTATGGGTACACATCTTTGATGCTGAGTAGTCTGGTCTTCGCCCACACTCAGCCTCCTTCAGCCAACTGGTTCTGAGCAATAACTTTTGCACCTTATCTCGACACATTCATACCCTTTTCACACACACACAAGCAATGTTACAAGGGCTCTCAAGGTTATGCGGCACAACATCAACATCTGCATTGGCAAAGCAAAGAGGCATTGTAAATCAAGCAACTGAGGCCTCAGCCTTCAACATCCCTTTAGTCTCATTAACACAGACACAATACCAAAACTATCTTCTTACTTAAGCCCATTTACTAAACTCACTACACTTTAGAACAAAGAAATAGTCATTTTACTAAAAGGGCTTAATTTAATATTACATTATTAAACTACATTACTATATTACTAAATCTAAAATACAAATATAAAAAGAATAAAACTTTCATTTCCAACAATCCCTTCCCTGGCTGTGTCCGCTAGAGCTGCAGCAGCCATGGAGAGGCATGTTTCACCTGGCCCTAAGCTGCTGTGGTGAGAGAGGACGGGGATAGTTCTCTCTCCCTGGAGCAGCCTGCATACTGAACCCCTCATCACCACCCCCACCACAAAACAATGATTTAAATGATAAGTAATGCCAGGTAAATCTTCTGGTAGTGTATATTAGAAGCTTTGTGCTCAATTTTCTAGAATTATTTTCCATTTTCTCCCAGCAAACTAACTTCAGTGTATACTCTAGTCTTATGCATACTGTAAAGTAGTTTTCATACATTCATGCCAGTTATCTATTTGGATTAGGTTGGGCTCTTTCAAGTCTGATCCTCCTGTACCAAGACAACGGATTGAGAGGCAGAAAAAGAAAGGAGGGACAGAAGAAAAAAGGGCAATGCCTGCCCAGGTTTGTAAAGTAATATTTTTAGTCCTTTTTGATGGCATATGTCTTAAATCACATACTAGTTTGTGAATTATCTGTTTTCTCTGCAGCTGTGGCTTCACTGAAAGCACTACAGTGGCACAGCTGCAGTGGTGAAGGGTTTGCCCGTTGCTGTAGTTAATCTATCTCCCAGAGGGCTGGTAGGTAGGTTCACAGAAGAATCTTTCTGATCTTGTGCTGCCTACAATATTGGTTCGGTCATCTTAACTTTGTTTCTAAGGGTTGTGGATTTTTCACAACCATGGGAGACTTATGTATGCTGGTGGACCAATCCTAAAATTCAGTGTAGAATACAAGAATGATCTCTCAGAATTGCTATACACTGAAAACTTACGTTAGTGTAGCTTCATCTCTCAGGTATGAAAACTTCCCCCTCATATCCCTAGGAAAGCATAGGTATGTCAACCTAATCCCCAGTGTAGACCGCACGACCTCTTGTGGAGGTTGATTACTTACAGCAACGGGAGAATCCTTCTAATTACTGTTGTGTAGTCCACATATGGCTGGAAAAAAAATAGAGGGAACATTGGTTGTGATATTTTTTTTCAGTTGAAGAAAATGGAGGAATCTCACCAGGAAGCTACAGAAAAAGAAGTTGAGAGGATCTTGGGATTGTTGCAGACCTATTTTACAGACGATCGTAAGTATGCCTCCAATTTAGCTAAGGGAATGCTACATTTAAGCAGGGAATGCAACATTTATTGCACTTCTGAAGCTAGGGAATGATACTCTGCAGCTACATTAGTAACTAATCGGGTCTATCATCCAAGGTCCCAGTGTGTCCTGCTTTGCCAGGCAGGAGTTAAGAATTGTAGATTTGAATTCTGGCCACATTTTAAGTTCTGTGTCTGTGCAGCCTCTGCAGTGATTGCACTGTATTTATTAGGGATGTGAGCGATTAGTCAACAACCAGATAAGCCTAGGCTCATTGGATAGTCAACTTCTCAAATTCCGCCCCCCCCCCCCATTGCTGCCTCTATGAGAGGTAGCAAGGGGACGTGGAAGCAGGAGCCAGTGTTGCGGGGAGCCATCTTAAAAGCTGGTTTTTCCCCCCAGCACCGTCTCTGTGGTGCTGCTTGCCATCTCCTCCCTGCTGTGCTGCTGCCTCTATTAGATCTCAATTAGGATCTCCTCTATTGGGATCTGCTTTGCTTGTCTGTGGGGAAACTCCTGCTGGGACCCCTCACAGACAAGGGCTGCTGCTGGAGCAGCCTCCCCTGGTGCCCTTGCACTGCTGCCTTGGATAGAAGCAGTGGCGTGGGGGAAGAGAATGGACAAGAGCACCGGGTCCAGGAGAAACCCCTACTGCGGCTCTGCAGTTTTTAAATGTAGTAGGAACTGGGCTGACTGTGCGACCAGCTCTTTCTATGGTATCAAGTACATGATTACCCAGTTACCCACCCCTTAACATCCTTAGTATTTATAGCTTTCTGTATATTTGCCACATTTAGCCTGTGGAGCTATTGTTTCATTTTGCAAACTCAGACAGACACTGTTTCTTTCCTAAACTGAATACAGGTTGAACCTCTTTGGTCCAGCACCCATGGGACCTGACTGGTCCCAAACCAAGGAATTTGGCAGACCGGGGAGATCAGTGCCATTCACGTGCTCCCTCGGCCCATGAGGGCTCTGCTCCCCCAGTCCATGCCAGGCCTTTGCTGCTGGCCCGCAGGGCGCTTAGGTGCTGCTCTTCCCTGGTCTGAGCCTGCTGGCTTTTCCCTGTGAGCGCTCTAGCCCTTGAGCCCCTACATCAGCATTTCTTAAAGTGTGTTCCGAGGCATACTGGTGTGCTGTGAGGCAGTTGGAGGTGTGCCATGGAGAACAGAGTTCACAATGGCCACCCTTAAAAGGGCAATGCCTGCTCTCCTGATAAAAGGACAAACTGGGGTTTTTTGCTAAACAACTTCTTTTCCCCATCTTTTTTTGTTTGTTTGTTTTTGCTCAACTTTTCCCTGGGGACTTTTTTTTTTTTTTGAGTCAACAACTTTTCCCTTGGGAATGGCTGCCCTTAAAGGGGCAAGCCTCCTTTTTTTTCCTCAGCAAAAAAATCCTTGGTGTTCCCCATTTAAAAAAAAAATTGATGTTCCTCTATCTTAAAAAGTTTAAGAAACACTGCCCTACATTCACCGACAATGCTGGACTAAGGAAATCCAGATTACAGAGGTTTCATAGTGAAAGAATACAAAGCATTCTCTCTTCTTAGAAGAATTCTATACTCTTTTGGGCTGAAAGGATGATCAGTGTTGAATTGTGATCTCCAAAAACAGCAACAAAAAATAATTAATGAGACAATGACAATTTTAATTCCAGCGAATGTGGGGAGGTGGGAGGGTAGCAGACAGAAAGGGGTAATATGGTGTTTAAAAAAGTACACTTTTAAAAAATTGAAAATCTGATAAAATGGCTTCACACAAGAACAGTTAAATATATAACAATTTGCTTAAGACCTACACATATAGTACATCTCCTAAATTAGCATATTTACATCTCTGCTAACTTTATGTATGTAACTTATATTATAACCACTGTTTTCTTATGTCTATAGCCAATACACCTATCTCCTTCTTTGATTTTGTGATTGATCCAAATTCTTTTGCACGCACTGTGGAAAACATCTTTCATGTGTCCTTCATTATAAGGGTAAGGAGTAATTTAGTTTTAAAATCTTACTTGTAAACTGGGATAATACAAGAAAACCAGAACATTTGCTTGTTTATTGCAATTGCAGCTGCTGTTTCCACAGTTTTAGTTGTGGTATATTTTTGTTTCTGGGACTGAACGGCATAGAAGTACAGGCTAAAATTTCATATTCTGATTTGCCTTTGTAAAAATGTTATTGGCAAGAAGTTTGAGATTCCATTCTTTTCATTAGTCTGAGAAGTTTTAATAGATTTCTGATAAGACAACACTGTCATCAGAATTGTAAAATAAAAGTTTAGGTGGATTGATTTGAATTAAAGCTATTTAAATCACCAATTAGGAAACCTTGATTTAAATCAAGAATTTTAATCTTGCTTGCATTTGTACTTCAGTTATTATCTTTATGGTTGATTCTCATTGGTCAGTACTTGTTTCTAACAGCAGCACCTTATAACAAATATACACAATTACTTAAATAAAGATAGTTTAACAAACATTTAAAATTAATTTTTATATTTGTATTAAGTAATGCTAAACAACACAATTTTTACTTACTAGATTGTTTCATGCAGCATTTCGATGGAAATCTGTTTAGCTGCCTTTTTAAAAAATAAATAATATTTAGCACTTACAAATGCAAAATTCATTTTTCTTTAGTTTTTTGTATTTCTAAGTATGGTTTGATGCTGGGACTTGTACCCAGAAACTCCTGAGATCTAATCCTTGCTCTGACATGGACAAGTCCATCCAATGAGTCAGTTTTGTTTCTTGTCTTCATAGATGGATCTGAACGTAAAATCTGCTATCTACCACTTACAGAGGTGTTCTGAGGGTTATTTTTTAGTGTTTTGTTTGTAAAGCATTTTAAAGAACTAAAACTCATGTATAAATAACATCTTATACAATTCGGGTTTTTTTTTTGTAAATTAATCCTCAGTCAATTTGTGAAAGTTCTTCGCTCCTTTTGCCTGATTTCAGACATGAAGTACAGAGCACCAAACTTTATTCTTTACCCAAGTGACATGATCCAGTAAAAATAGGAATAAAGCAAATGTGGTGGTAATTCTTTGGAAACTGCTGTGCTGTGGTAAATATATCAAGTTACCATAGTCACAGAACTGAGAAATATATTGAAACAGTACTTGATTTTTAAAAAACTTAGTTTTAAGTGCAAAAACCTGTAATTGCTTAAACAAGCCATGTTTTCCTGTCCATATGTTTTAATGGATTTAATTCTGTAGTTTAAAGTTCACACATTTTTAATATCAAAATGGGGGATTTTAAATGCTTATAACTTCACTTTAAAAAATTTTGTTTTAGATTAGAATATCACAAGTTGGTTCTCTTACAAAGTTATAATTATATGCTAAAATTTTCGATAGTTTAAAAGTAACCAATCTAGTTCTCACATCTTTTCACAGACAACTAACTATATGCTTAGATAACTTACTTTACACACGTGCCAAATGAAGTTATAATCAGTGAAATGTTTTATTCTCTGAACTTGAAAGGAAATTTGAAATTAAATGAAAATATATTAGTAGTTTGATTAAAATGCATGTGGTGTAACGAACATGCAAGTGTGCCCATATTGTATTAATGATATGATTTAGATTTTACAGATATATCTTAGGAAGTTCATTATGTTTCCCTTAGCAACTGTAAATTTGCACTTGTGAATATGTAGAAAGTATGTACTGTATTTGTAAGAGGGTTAAGTTATTGTTGCTCTGGGAACACAACTGAGATTTTTGATATAAGAATATGTACATTTCCATTGATATATCATTGCAAAGTTAGTCCTATAAATAAATGAAAAAAATTGTCATTGTCTGTTTTATATCATCTGGACAGTTGTCGTTTCTGTAATTATAAATCAAGTCGTATTGTGTTCTAGGATGGCTTTGCAAGAATAAAGCTGGATCAGGACAAACTGCCAGTAATAGGTAAAATACATTTAACTTTTTTAAAAGAAAAATAAATTATTCAAGCACCAAGAGAGTTTTTATATGTAGAAGGTGGCTAGCCAATAGATTTAGGACTTATAACTCAAGACCAGACAATGACCCATTTTCTTTCATGGGCATTGCTTCTGTCCCTAAGTAGTGTCTGCTGTTTAGGCTAGAGATGTAAAATCCCGTGTAACTGGTTAATCAGTTAAATGTGAAGTTTAATCCCTTCACTTCTTATGGCCCCCCCCGCCCAGCAGGCGGGGATCTGCTCTAGCCCTCACCGGTTAATTTTTCACATCCCTAGTTTAGGCCTGATCATATAACTCTCACTTATTTGAGTAACTGTAGGATTGGGCCATGCATGTTTTAAAGTATTGAAAACAAACGGAAGCACTCTGTAGCTTGCATTTACTAAATGCAGAGCTCTTTAAAGATTGTTAGTTTAAAGCCAGTACTACTTAAAGGCTTGACCGCTTCCACTCTACTCTTTTTCTCTTTTCCCTTCTCTCCCTCCTGTGCTCCTCTCCCCACCCCCCCTCCCCCCCCAAAAAAAGCCCCAGGAGTTCATGGGCTCCAGCATACAGGCCACTTAAGTTGCTAAAAAAGATTGCTATTAACTTCATTAGGCTTCTGATCAGGCCCAGGAGTTAAAGAAGTATCTGTCAAAAAAAAAAAAAAAACAACCCCAAAAAACAAAAAAATGGAAATCCAATCCAAGGGAATGTAATAGAAAAGTATAAATTATGGCAGGTAAAAACTAAGATAAACATTGGGAGAGCAAAGAGAATTTGAAGATAAAATTGTCTGTACATAACATTCTTAAATATAATATACAAAGCTGCAAAAGATTTGGTGTGAAAATGGAATGTCAGGGAAAAGAGGGCAATTAAGGAGGATGACTAAAAATAAAATAGTTTAGATTTTCACCATAGAGGGCATTGGGGTATATCTGCCTCAGCCCATGTGTGCACTAGGAAACTATTTCAAAACAACTAAATTTGCCTTAGCTCCTAATTTTACAAAATTGAAATAGCGTGTCCCCCACATGGGGACTCTCAAAATTAGTTCAGGGCAGGCTCTGTTAATGTGGATGCATGACCTTGACTTAGAGCCCCAAGAAGCAGTGGGGAGTAATTACTTTGAATTTCTCTGGGACGTAGTTATTTTGAAATAGTGGCACCAGAGCATTCACACGAATGCTAATTTAGAAATTAGCGTTATACCCCAAGAAAAGCAGATTTCAAAATAAACTGCCCATTATTTTGAAATAACGGTCTTGGTAGTGTGGACACTCAACTTATAAATTCAACCTAAGGGGGATTATTGCATAATAAAGCCCTAGTAAACAAGGGCTCAAACCTAATAAAGTATTAGTCCTGAAACAAATTGCTAAAGAGAAGTACGTCACCTAGACCAGATAGTACTCATCCAAGAGTACTAAAAGAATAAGGTTGACAGTGGCAATGAAAAAATGCAATGTCATTGGTCAGCTGCAATACTAGAGAAGTACTGGGGAGCAGATGTCCTACAAAAAACAGTGAGAGCCATCCTGGGAATTACATCAATAACAGGAAAATTGTTTAGAACTAGAATTAAAAACTGAATTATGAACACCTAGATTGCAATATGGTAGGGACAAACAAGCACATCACTTAAAGATAACTTTGTTTAATCTAGAATTCCCTGAGCATGGCATCAGTTATGAATGCAGGAGAATTGGTTGACATTATTTGTCAAAATTCTTGGTAAGAAGATATGAGGAAAACATGAAGTATGAGGTTAAATACTGTAATGGATTAAAAATTGCAATGTGGTAATAAAAGATACATTTTGACTGAACAATTGGCAGATTTAACACATTCACTACCAACTACTGAAGTTAGGAGAGTATCTACAATAGGTTTTTTTTTTTTATTTAGCTTCTGGTACTGGCCCATAAGAAACATAATACTAGACTAGGGATGTGACCAGGTAAGGGTAATGCTTACTGGTAACCGGCTAAAGCAGTGTTTCTCAACCTTTATTTAAAAAAAAAAAAAAAAAAAAAAGTACTCCCCCACCCCCCTTAAATAAATAAATAAAAGTACCCCAGTACCTACAGTTTTCAGACAGTTTTTTTTCTACTATTGCAACACATTTGTTTAAACAACTTAATCATAGCCGCGCGGGCAATGAAATTCTTGGGTGTGAAAAGTACAAAAATAATAAAGCGCTGTAAAACTTAAAACAAATTCATTTTTCTCCAAATTTTAGTTGAAGTACCGCCCCCCCCTCAGATTTCTCGAGTACCCCTGAGGGTACTCGTACCACTGATTGAGAAACACTGGGCTAGAGCAGCCCCCTGCCTCCCATGGGTGAGGGGCTGCTCCAGCCTGCTAAGGGACTGGTTAAGCGGTTAACTGGGATTTTATGTCCCTATACTGGACGAGATGTACCACTGATAAGACAATTCTGGTGTTCCTGAAAAGTATTGTAACACTTCACGTGCCTTTCTAACTGTATGGATCCTGAAAATGTGGTATTTTGAACAGAACCTTCAGGTGAAGAGGAAGGTAGAGAAAATGACCAGAGTGCCCAAGTACGGAACCAAGTAGTCATTTCTTTGAGCCATCAGGACTGGAAGGTATAATAGATTACACTTCCTTTACATCAGTTTAAGTTTAGAGTCTCAAAGAGCTGTGCTATTTTATGGTGTGAAAACACAGAATAGTGCATCATATGACAAGTTGTGTACACATCTTGGTAGCAGTACATATTGATCATTATGGACCCTGGATAACTAGTAGGTATAATAAAATAGTTTTTCTATAGTGAGAGATGGGATGCATACTTCATCCGACTCCACGGGTGCTTTGTGAAATTTATACTGCTTCCAATCTAAGGTTGTGCTACTACAAAACACTTGCTGTATTATATAAAGGCCAAGCAGATATTAGAATTCAGTTCAAATTGCTATCTGTTTTTTCCCTTGCCACAAGGCATTAGTCATGGGGCAAATGTGATGTGTCTGCTGTCCATCAGATTCATGATGATATTTAAAAGAATGTCCTAAAGTGCTCAAGACTAGGCTTATCTAAATTCCTGAAGGTAGCATGCAATAGTGTTAGTACTCCATATGGTGAAGTGCTAATTATAAAAGAAAGCTATCACTTTTCACAGCATGGGTTTGTAGAACTTGGTGATCTAAAGTTTTATTTGACTAATAGACCTCAAAGTGATTTGATTTTTGGCACGTGGAACTCCCATCCCCTCCTTCTCATCTGGTTGGCCTAATCATTCTAGCAAGTGCTGCAATGTGAGAGTCCTGTATTTCTAATGCAACTAATTTTTTTTCTGTTTCAGTTGTTACATTACTGTAATAAACTTTTTAAAAATATTACTTTCTTTGACCAGGACATTGTAGAAACTTTTGAAATCACAGAACCTATGATTCCCCCTCCTGGTATCAGCCAAGAAAATGAAAGTATGTATTTATTTAAGTTGTTTTTTCAGAAAACTTCATAGTTCAATTCATGCGTTTATGTATGTATTTGAAATAATTAGAGGAAAATACCTGTAATGCTTATGTAACACTTAAGATTTAATGTTTAATTTAAATATTTGAAGTTGCATATTTGTTTAGGGTTTTTCCCTATTAATTATACTTTAAAAAGAAATTTAATTATGGTGAACTATTCTAGATTAGGAATGTGAGTAGTCGAATAGTTGACTAACTGATAAGCCTAGGAGTATTGGTTAATCGAGTCAGCTACTTGCATTTCCCTACCCTCTTGCTGCTTTTGTATCAGAGGCAGCAAGGGAGGCTGGTGCTGGGAGGAGCTGGCTTAAAAGCACTCTCTCTGTGGTGCCACCTGATTTTCCCCGCCTGCTGCTGCCTCTATCAGGGCAGGGGGGAGGGGAGGCAGCACTGTGAAGCAGCCTCTGCCTGCAGTGGATCCCTGTGGGAGGGGGAAGTGGAGGGTCCCAGCTTCCCATTGTGACCCCTCCCTCCCCCCCTGCGGACAGGGGCTGCTGGACCTGGGCAAGCCTGGCTCAGTCCTGGCTTGCACTGGGTCCAGGACCTATTCACACTGTACATTTAAACTGCAGAGCCACGGCGTGGGAAGCTCCCAGACATGGCACGAGCCAGAACTGAGCACCTTCCCTTATCAACTAATTGTGTAGTTGATAAAAATTCAGTTGAGTACATGATTAGTGAACTATCCGCTTCTTAACATACCTATTCTGGACATTACAAAGTGTTTAATTACAATGATGGTTGCTGTAGAACTCTCTAAGTGTGTTGGTAGTCTTTGGATCAAAAGTCTTTACATATAAATCTTCTAAACAAAGAACTGAAATATGTGTACTTGAAAACTTGATGGTTAGCTAGTTATTTGATTTTCAGAATTTCATACTGATGTTTTAAATGTACTGCTGTGAATGATCATGGTTTAGTTTATATAATTTTTTTTAAAATGACAGTTGATAAGTGATAAAATATTCTAAGGACATCTTGAAGTACATGTACAGAAATTATGTTTAGGAATAGAATACACAAAAAAGCAAGAATAAATGCAATGTAATAAGATTTTAGGTGATCTTGAGTTCTCTTTTAAAGTTTTTTTTTTATTTCTTTTTCTAGGTTAGGTGCCATGAAGGAAAAAAGTTTTAAAATTTACTTCAAAGAAGTTTTATATGTATATATTGTATGATGCAAATTATTTTTGATGAGAATACTAGTTTAAATTTGACTTTTTATATAAGAAGCTTATTGTATCTTTTTATTTATACATGCTATTTACAATAGTAAAGGTTGTCATGATACATAGGGCATTTTCATCATAAAATGATTTTCTTTATTAAAATATTTTTGTAATTGTAATGCTTTCCAAATTTTTATACAATAAATATAGACCGAACAGGGGCATAGCAATAGGTGGGTCTGTTAGCATTAGCATTCAGACTCAGCCCTGGCTCTTGCCCCACTCTGCCCGCCAGTGAGTGGAATCAGGGCAAGTCTCTGCACTTGGTCTCTGCTCCCCAGGTGGAACACTGGGTGGTTGGGAGTGGGGCAAGCCACTGTGCCTGGACCCTGCCTGGAAGGATTTGAGACTAGGATCAGGTTTGGTTAACTGTGACAGAGCTGAGAAACATTGCTCTCTATGATCATGATGCTTACTAGCCTACTTTCCCTTTTTTGAAGTTCAAGAAATTTTTTTGGCAGGTTTAGTGAAGACCAATTTATGTTTAAGGCTTTAAGAGGCCCATCAAAATTGGCTTTTGCTGTAGAAGGGAGTGTCAGGAAGAGACATGCGGAAGTGCCAGGTGTGAAAATCAATGTGGTGCTTTACATTGGTATATGGCAGTTGTGAATCTTCTGTAAAGACAGGAAAATCCCTTTCTTTTCCCATTATAGGAATTTTCCTTAGATCGCCAGGGCCCAGAGAACAGACAGGAGCAAGACAGGCCTGAGAATGGTAAAAGGTGATGTGTGTCACAAGCATTCCATGTTAGAGGGAGTGAACTGAAAATGGTCAAGCTCAGTGCTGGCCCTTGAGTAGGATGAGGAAAGCTAATAGCAGGCGCTCTGCTTGCAGCAGGCCCATGGCTCTCTGTGGGGAGAAGAGACTACTTCCACAGTTAAAGGGTGCAAAAATGGAGAAATTCATTTCACACAAACTTGAATGTGGAATTAGTTGCTTACACTCAACTGCCTCCTGTGCTCACTTCTGCCTTTCACAATATGTGTTTTAATTCCCAAAACTTCAGTTAGAAAAGGTAGGATATGTAAATTACAGTCCTTTCCACAGAAGGGAGAGCATTATAAGTTGAAACCCAACCAACATGTTTGAAATGTGCAGAGTTTGGAGTGGGAGGATGTCACCTTAACTCTTAGATATCTCTAAGAACAGCAAAGGACATTTTAGGCCAGGGTTGGCAATAATTTCTAAAAGGGGGCCACTTCATGAATTTCTGAAGTGGCCATGGGCCACCCCAAAAGGGTTAGGGCCTCAGGTGGAAGGGGCGGGGCCAGGAGACTTCTTATTGTCCCGTGCCCACAGACCCTGTTTGGTCTGGGGCTGAGGGGAGTGCATGAAGTCTTTTCCCACCCCCTGAGCCTACAGGGGATAGCCAGCTGTTTTAAAGGAGCTGGTGGTTCTCTCTAGGCACTGCAGTGGGAGGAGACCTTGTGTGCTTTCCTTACCCCCAGGCCAATCAGGGCCTGGGGAGGGAGTGCACAAAATCACTTTTTGTCTGTCCCTGCCTTGCCAGGGGGGCACATGGTGAATAGAGAGAATCACTAGCTGTAAAACAGTGGGCAGTTCCCTCTGATGCTGCATGCTCCTGGCAGGGGGAGGAGACTTGGCATGCTCCCCTGTCCCCAGGTCTCAATTGGCCTGGGAGTGGCAGGGCAGCCAAGGGCTGGATCTAACCTGTGCAGGCCCCTTTGGCCACCTGTTTTAGGCATATACTGATTAAGTTTCTGTCCCTTTACAGACTGACTTGCTCAAAAATAGCTTTAGTAACCGAGAAAAGCCTTTCATAATCATGGCAGAGTTCATGCCTTTAACTTTCCATGACATTTTTTGTGGTTTTTGTTACAAAAGCATTTAGTCTTAAAACTATATCTGATGTTCTTAAATTGATGTCAATAAATATTTATCAAACATTATTGATTGTTTTGTCTTCTTGCTCTAACTCCTGCATTTATTTTATGTACTAATCATTTTATTTAGTCACCAAGTCATAGTCTATCAGTATTAACTAGTTGATACTAGTGGTAATTAACCATGTTAAATTGCTGTTACCAAGCTAATTGTATATTCATTACAATTTGCATAGACAATATGATTAGTCAATAGGACTGCTCTGCAGAGCTGTAACTGAGTAGCCCTGGAAGCTGCTGGTGCTGTGGCTTTGCATTTTAAATGTAGTAAGAGCTCGTGCTGAGTCCAGCAGCCCCTGTTCACAGGGCTTTTGCTGCATTTCAAAGGCTGAAGCGCCACTGTGGGAACCAGTGTGAGTGGCGACTGCTTCAGTCCCCCCTGCAGAGAAGGTGCTGGGGGAACCAGTTTTCCCCAAAATACTAGCTCCTGCTTCCCCCCACCCCCGCTGCCTCGGGGGGGCGGGCAGGGAGCGTGACTAGTCAAGTTACTACTCAATGTCGCTTATATCCCTCGTGGTAATGGGTTTTCATGAAAAATACCGGGTTTTTTGGTGAACGCCATTGGTATTGCAAATGTACAATACCTTTTTTGGGGCTTTATTTCGTTAAAAAAACCGGAACTAATACTTGGCCAGAGTTCCAGCTGCGGCCATTTTATAGCTTCCTAGACCCCTACACCTGTCACTTTTCCTACCCTCTGTGAGGCTTCCCTTCGCTGGATGAATTCAGTCCTCGGAACAAGTGCCTGAGGCCGAGCAAGTGCCTGTGAATTGAACACGGCTCGGGAACACAAGTGGAGGAGCCCCGCCAACCGCACTACTCTCCCCACAGCTATACTGGGTTGTAATGTAGGATCCGGCGTGACACTTGCTAACTGCCTAATCGGCCGCGTCCTGGCTCAAGGCTGGCAAAGTAGGGCCTATGCAGCTGCGATCTTCTTCCCGGTCAGGTGGCTCTGCAGGGCGCAGCCAGGAGCGAGGCCGGCTGGGCACGATGCCCTGCACCATAGTGGAGTACAGCGGCTGCAAGGAGGGTTACCCGTGTGGCTACTGCGCCTCTGCCCAAGGGAAAGCCTCCACTGGTAAGTGAGTAAAGGGCTGGGATAGAAAAAAAGCCCTGCAACACTGGCGCTCGGAAATGCCGAACAAGCAGTCCCGGTCTTCCCCTATCACCTGTCCGGGAGCGAGGTGCCGCTCTCTCTGTGGCTATCTGTCTCTGCCAGCGCAAGGGCAGTGCTACCGCTTGTCTTCTCCGACGGGCCGGACACCTGAGAGCGCGCGGGGGGCGGGGGGAACTGGTAGCAGAATTTGCCCTTGATAAAGATGGCGGATATTGCGTCCACCTTTCCTCAGGGAAGCTCCCAGGCCCTCAGGGAAGATGACGGACCTGCCCGCCTCCCACAATGTTTCCGCCGGTAACCGCCGGGGTTGCCGTTAGTAAAGATGGCGGCGTTCATAACCGAGTTCCCCCCCCCCCGTAGTGACGCAAACCTAGACAGGCTTGCCCACAACCAAAATGGCGGCAAGAGCTGCTTCCGGTCGCTCCGGGTTGCTGGTAAGGTTCCAGGCACGGCGCTGCGTTGAGCTGGTGGGTCGGTGCGGAAGATGGCGGCGGCCGAACGCTCCTCGAGCATCGTTGAGTACTTCGGCGGAGAGGCTGGCTACCGCTGCGGCTACTGCAAGAACGTGACTGGCAACCTCTCTCATGGTGCGGGCCGGGCGGGTAGGGCACGGGGCGGGGGCGATGGAGGAGCAGCCCGGGGGCTGAGGGGTAGCTGGGAGGGCGGCCGGGCGGAGCAAGCGGCAAGTGGGGGAAGTTAGGCAGGGTGGGAGCGGCTGGCTGGGGGAGCCAGTGATGGGGGAAGGAAGTGGAGCTGAGGCGAGGCGATTGGTTTGATCCAGGCTCTCCGGGGCAGGGAGTGTTGCCAGTGTGAAGGGTGCTGGTGGGAGAATAGGAGACGTTGGGGCTCTCGGAGCGTGAGCGTGGAGCTTCTTGTTTATTTTGGGCTGAGGCAGCTGCTGTTGCTTTTCCCCATAAACCTTTCTCTGAGCCTTGGGTTTTTTCCCTCCCCTATTTCCATCAAGCCTGTACCCGTGTAGAGTCACTATTTAAAAAGTCTTCCTTAAATTAGGCTTTGGCACTTTTGGGTGTGAGAGCACACCTTCCTGCACTGAGGGAAATCAACATTCAGACAGGTAACCAGGGGAGGAATGGGGTCTCTGACCTTGCTGCTGACTTGCAACATGGACATTGGCAAGTCATTTAAAGCCAGACTTTCAAAACTGGTCTCTAATGTGGGTGCTTCTGTTTTGGGGTTCCTGGCTTCAAAGAATCTAGGTCCTGACTTTCATAGGTGCTTGGAACCACAGCTATTAATAGAACTCAGTGGGAATTGCAGTCACTGAGCACCACCAAAATGTTAGGTTCATAGGTTTGGAGGTGACTTTTGAAAATGTCTCCTAACCTGTGTGGGCCTACAATTTCCTTATTCTCAATACAGGAATAATACCTATTTCATAAATATGTATTAATATTTGTGAAAGACTTTCAGCTCTAAAAGGGAAGCATTTTAATACTATTTTTACACTATTAAAAATGGGTATTTCACTGTGATAATGTTAATAAATTGTGCAGGCATGCTTTTTGCAAGTATAAGTAGCTAGTGTTGTGCAGTATGAAACTGACAGGCATGATGTCAGTTTCACCCAGCTTCTGCCACCTCTTCTAAGGTTTGACATGGGGTGTGGAGGGCCTGTCCCAACATGTGGGCCTGAGACTCTGACCTGGAACGTCCACATAGCTATTTCACCATGATGGTTTGAGCTTCAAGTACCTTGAGAGTCCTGGCTTGAGCTGGTTCTTAGCTCTGGTTTCCCTGCAGTCCACACAGTGGAGCTTTTGCAGAACCACAGATACTAAAAGCCTTATGCTCTCTGAGCTTGAGGCAGTTCACACAGTAGGGCTGCCCTGGCACAGTAAGCCCTAGAAGCTCAGGCCCTTCAGTAGCACAACAGGAAAATAGATAGGCCTCTGTTGGAGTTTGTCAAACTGGAGATGTGTTCGACCTGAAATATTTCATGGAAACATTTGCATTTTCCTTTGAAACTGGTTGGAAAGTTCCTGACCATCTGTAATGCTTCAGAACAAGAATACCAAAGCTCAGTCCCTACTCAAGAACACAGCATTACACATATCCTAGTTCTAGTGTTTTTAGCTGGACTGCTCTTGTGAATAAGGGCTTGTCTACACAGGACAGTTAGAGTAAGCTAAGATGTGAAATTAAACTAATATACATGTGTGGACACTCTTATTCTGGAATAAGTGACTTTTTGGTTTAGTTCATGCTGCTTTGGAGTAGGCATGTTAAAAAGCGATTAATTGCATTACCATGTAACCGCTGAAAATCTTACGGTTATACACTGTGGGCTCTGCAGTATAAAGCTTATACTGCAGAGCCCACAGCGCAGCCAGTTACCGGGGAGTGGGGCCAGCAGCCATTGTGCACCAGGAGCCGGCTACTGGCCCCACTTAATACCGCAGAGCCCACAGCACGGGGAGGCAGCCAGTTCCCAGTGCACTCCGACTCCAGTCTGCTCCCAGAGAGCCGACTGCTGCCCTAAATGCTGCTTCTGACAGAAAGGCAGCAGTGCCAGGTGACAGCTAGCTGGCTCACTGGGAGTCAGTGAAAACCAGGTAGCTGGCTACCACCTTGCGCTGCGGGCTCTGATACAGAGCCAGCAGTGCGGCATGGCAGCCGGTTCCCTGGGAGCTGGTGTAGAACTGTTAACGCTAACCAATACGCTCATGCTTATCCGTTAACTATTTAAATTGTTGTTTTATTGTACCCCTGCTTTTGAGGGGCTTTATGCTTAAAAAAAAAAAAAAGACACTCTTATTCTAGAATTATAGTAGTATAATTGGTAACACTTTCCTGTGTAGACATATTTTAAGGATCTGCAGGGTTAGGCCCTATACTGACTTAAAACATGACATTGGCAATTTTAATGTTTTATACTGGTAGCTGTGGTTACCTTTGACCTATTCGGGTTTGTCTTGTTTCTCTTTTGAGGAGTGCTCTGTTTCTTGTGTTTAGAGTCCCATTGTCAGGTAATATGGTATTCATTCTAATCTATTGTTTTCATATTGGAAGCTGGGAATCTTGTATTAGAGTCTTTATTGGAACCACCAGTAGATATTGCAGTAACTGATAGTATAATAGGCCCAAGAAGTGGCATGAAAAATTGCATTAGGGGCTAATACAACTGCACATCCTCGAATGTGTGATATATGCCATCAAGTCTCAGCAATGCCTCTCTGCCATGTATATTGGCCAAATCAGACAGTCTCCGCAACAGAGGATAAATAGACACAAATCATCAGGAATGGTAACATACACTATAAGGGAACATTTTAACCTCCCTGGACATTAAATTATGGATTTAAAAGTAGCCATTCTTCTACAAAGGAATTTTATCACCCAATTACAAAGGGAGACAGTTGAACTGCTTTTGCTGTTATATGTACTCTAGATTCTGTAATTTCCACTCCAGCTCATCTGATGAAGTGAGTTTTACCTATGAAAGCTCATGATCTATACATTTGTTAGTCTCCAAGGTGCCAAAGGACTGCTCATTGTTTTTGAAGTTACAGACTAACAAGTCCACCCCTCTCATTACTGTGTGCCCTTCCTTCTGTGTGTTGTTTTGCCATTTCTTCTGACAAAGCTTAAGCTCCTAGTTTAAGTTTGTATCCCATGGCCTTCCAAGTATATCCTGAACTACTTGCATTTAAAAGTTGAAGTATTGTCTCCTAACCTTGAATGGCATCTCCTTTACATTGGGGAATTATTTATGATGGGTCAGTGGGGAAAAAACACAGTAACTTTTTGACTATAAATTACTTGGATGATTGATTTTCAAAGTTGTACTTTGAATTCTGTTTTGCATTGCCTTCTTTAATGGGAAATTTGCTAAGAGACTGTTTTTTATCTTTACAGACTGAAGTGCTTAATATGAAGTTTATAAATACAAGTAATTGTTTCCCCTCCAAAATTTGTAAGAGAAATCCCAAATTAATGTTTTAAATGTACAGTCAGCTTTCAGTAGAAATTGCTTACATTTTAATGTTTTAATGCGACAGTCACCTGTTGTTTATTACAGGCATGTGGGCGCATTCAATGACTGTTCAAGATTACCAGGATCTTATAGACAGAGGATGGCGAAGGTAAATTAAGAAAAACAATCTTCAAAGAGATGCTGTCGTCTTAAACCTGGTCCAAAATGATGTGTTAAGAAAGAAAAGCATTCATAATATCTAAGACCAACAGAATATGTCACTAATTATATAGAAAAGTAAAAACAGTTTTAAACACACACACACATTGCAGGACTGAGGAACTGAAAATGAAAATAATTTTCCATATCCTAGCTGATAGAGAGGCAATGTGCAAAAGTATAAATAATGGCAGGTGAACTGGATTTTTGAAACTTTCACCAATACTAGTGAATATGTATTTGTTTATAACATACTGTTTTTAAACTGTGTCCTTTTGAATTATCCTTTAATATGGAAATACTTTAAATATTTAACACAAGATCTATCTTTTTCTTTAGAAATTTATGACACTAGATGACTTCCATCTTTTGGCTAAAGTCAAGCTCCTAATTCTGTATTTAGTCATTCAAGTCAATGACTGGGTTTTTATATGTTCTGAGTACACAGCAGCAGCTGTTGACTTCACTGGGAGCTGGTAGGCACTCAGTAGTTCTGAACAAACTATGCAATTAGATGACCAAATATGGGTTTAGGAGCCTAATGTTAGGCAATTTTTAAATTGTCGTAGCATTTATGTTCGGGAACAATACTGAAATACTGATACTGTACATCTTGAAAGTGTTACTGTAGTCCAGATAACCCAACTCTTGCATTTACAGATTAACTTGGAGAAAGTTCTTTACGCAATTTTTTCTCTTCACCTTCAAAGTTGGAAGATACAGATGTGGTAACTAACTCTAGCATCCCCCTCCAATGGAGAAATTAATGCAAGAATGTAGTTGAAGATTGTCATAGCCTTTAAAAAAGGAAATATTTTTAAATGTATCTGTAACATTCTTGTTTTGAATACAATGTAGTAACTTTGTACAGAGTGTGTGTGGGGGGGAAAAGAACTTTCCTTTGAAGAAAATGCAAGTTTTCAAGAACTTCTTGTTAGTAAATAAGAGAAATGCCATATGAATGTTTCTTATTCAATGTGTAAGCTCTCAAAACTTTTACCAGATAACTACTAGCCAGAGGCTAATGCTTTTTGTTAGAGGCAGATATGAAAAATAAGCTATGGGAAGTGAACAGCAATTCTCAAGATGTCAGAAGAGTGATCTGTTTTAGGATTCTTAGCTAGGTGCTGTCCTGGGGTATATTTGGAGATGCTATCTTTTGTATCAAATTCTGACTAGTGTGGGCAAGGTAGTAAATTAGAAGCTGAATTTCTGTATTTGAGTAAGAAATTGTTCTTTCACATACATCTGTCCTCTCATGGTTGCTGCAAAGAAGATTGCTACTTTACATTTTCCCTAGCTTTATTTTATTTTTTTTTTGTTTTCCTACTCTGTAGATACCAATACTTGTCTCCATACTTGCTCATAGTTTTCCCAAGGAGTACAGAATTATGGAATTGACATGATCCTGAATCTTGTCAGTTTCATCATTGTCCAGATCTGTACAGCATTCGTGAAATTTACCAGAGTCTAACTTGGCTAAGTTGTGGTCTGCAAAAGCTTGTGAGCAAGCAGATGATACTTGGAGGTATATGTCTGGAGGCTAAGAAATAGTTCTGTCAAGGAAAATATTTTTGCAATTATAAGGGCTAGACAGTAACTTTAAAAAACATAGAATTTCACATTGAGGCCTAGGCTAACAATTTCCACCCAAACTGTCTTGGATAAACTTCCCTGGTAATAGACAAGTAGATTTTTAAGCTCTATTCTGCTTCGAATTAGGAAGAATTGGAGATCACTATAAAAAGTATCTTAGGTATAATATAAATTAACAATCCGATGGAAAGTTGAAAAGTTTGATGGGAGATGGAACTGCATGACCACATAAGACCCAATAGTTGTGTTTCCATGCTTATGTTGGCAGTACTTGATAACATTTGAATGTGGAAGTGCTCCATTGTAGCAGACTGGCAAAAGTGCTAAAGAATTTGCTATTTTGGTTTTGTTACTCTATTTCAAGGAATTCTCAAATTTCATTGCACCACAGCCCCTTCTCACAACCAAAGTTACTACAGGGTGCTATGAGGGGGGCCAAAGCCTGAGCCTGCCCAAAGCCGCCGTGCCCAGGCTGAAACCTTTTGGCTTAGGCCTTGGGCGATGAGGCTTGGGCTTTGGCCATAGGTCTCAGCAAGTCTAAGCTAGCCCTGGTGACCCCATTAAAATGGGATGACAACCTACTTTGGGGTCCTGACCCACCATTTGAGAACCATTGCTCTATTCAGGTCATATATTATTTGACATGTTTTTTCATGTTTTTAGAGCAATTTAAAATTTTCTGTAAATAAATTTTGTATTGTAATTCTATAACAAACATTGAGCTTAATAAACTATTTTATTATTTTTAGAAGTGGGAAGTATGTCTACAAACCCATTATGAATCAAACATGTTGTCCTCAGTATACAATAAGGTAAGACCAAATGCGTGTGACTAGTGCCTTTAAAGCTGTGTTGCAGATAAGAGGAATGATTTAAAACTTAGTGAGAGTGTCATACCATCCAAGGCCACACATTTAAAAGTAACTTGGCTTGTTCGTTTCCAGTTGAGACCTTGGTTATCCAGGGTGTGTTAATTCCTTCTGCTTAGAATAATCAGTTGGATGGTAAATTTACTTTTTAATGGTATTGTGTTCTTTGAATGCTATAAATAAAGCATAAGTGGGTTCATGCAGATTATGGCAAGTTTCATAATCTATTTCCCTGCACCATCTATTTTCCTGCATTAGTCAAGAATGTATTCTGGCTTATCACATCTAGATTGCATACGTAAAATGAGTTGGTTGTTGCAGGCTGGATCTTAATGGATGTCTGCATCCTACACATACTCTTTTTAGTATCCCGAACAGGATGGCGATGGATTGAATAGTCATGGAGAATTAACTGATTTTTTTTTTCATGTAATGGTGGCAGGTAGTATTAAAGAAGCTTGAATTGCCACCACTAGTGGTATAACTGAATGATTCCTATTAAGTTCTTTTGTCAAGCAATAAAACTTGCTGTATATTTTTTAATGAGATTGTACTCCTTCATCCATATACATTTGTAAGGGTAGATAAAGGTGCATGTTATATAGTACAAAGGCACACATGTAACATAAGGTTAGAAACTTGAGCTAATGATTACAAGGGAATTTAAGTAGACAAGAAATTAAAGAAGAATAGTTGTATCAGATATTTTTATGTTTTCCAGTTTAGTTCAAAGAAAACAAAACTCATGTTTTAAAATTTTTTATTTTTTTTACATTTCCTCTTTTAGATGTCGACCTTTACATTTCCAACTTTCCAAATCTCACAAGAAAGTTCTGAAGAAAATGTCAAAATTTCTTACTAATGGGGATACTTCCAAGGTGGCTGGTGATGGTAAGAAATTCTTCATCATTGAAAAAGTGTGAGGATTATTCCCACAGAAGAGCTATTATACCCTAATATGGTTTTAGGAATAGTTCAGGGCTTGAAGAGGCTTTGACAGTCTTTAATGGAGAGTGGGAAAGTGGGTAAGTACTCTAATTTTTAAAAAAAGAAAAGAAAACTAAACTAAGATTAAAAAACCCAAGATGGAATCTAACCTCAGTGTGAGTTGGTTGGATTCTAGATACTGTATCTTTACAACTTGCCCTGAAAAGGGGCCACCATGTGGCTATAGTGCCCCAGGAGCAGACTAGGAATAAGTTATGACGTTCCTCCTGGGCTTCTTCCTTTCTGTGGAGGAGTAAATGTAACTTTTTTCCCCTCATAAAGCAGCTTGTTTCCCTCCACTGTGTACCTGGCCACTTTGTAGCAGGAGGAAGAAGGGAGTATCAGGCAAGCAGCCTTGTCTCACACATGCAACTGAAGCCACAACTTGAACAGGATTAAGGGAGAGCTATTTGAGGGGCCCTTATTCCCCTATGTCATTACAACACCCCCTATTCAATAAAGTTATGAGAAATTTAAAGAAAAACAAAACTAGTTAGTTTTTTGTGAGCCTTGAAGTTATTTTGTGCTGCTTCTATTGCTTCTGCCACAGCAGGTTATTAGATCATAACTTGAGTGTTTTTTTTGTTTGAAGTGAGAATAGTTAAGGTTGTTATCGTGGCTGCATGGCACAAAAGACATTTTCAGGCTTCTAAGAGGGTATTATAAACAAACAATAACAGCATATCCTTTCTATGGTAGAAAAACACTTGTAAAATTGGAAAAGTGCAACACTGTTTTAGATGTTACTATGAGCAAAGTGTGAGCTATAATTTATATAATTCACTCATGCAAAATTGTCCATGCCACGTAAGCCTGTTGTGGGCTGGATAGACGGAAATTGTGGTGATGAAGTGGTCATGCAGTGCTGTGCATGTTGAAGTCTTTATGACAGCACTGCACCAGGTATTGTAATGGGGGTAGTGTTGATGTTTGCCAAGGTACATGAAGCACAAATACATGAATCTAGTTGTTACAACACACCTTTCATGAATTAATGCAGCCTTTATTCCCATTCATAATATGGAATAGTATCCAGAATTAAGTGGTTTCAGGCCTTAATTTGCTCCTGATTCTATGTTTCTCTTGATGCTGTATGCGTAGGCTCCTGCACCTTTGGAAGCTGACTGACTGTATTGGATGGGGAGGAGAAAAAGGACTGTAAAACTGATCTTAAAAAGTAGAAAAATAGACTTTTCTTGAATGTATTATAATTTTACTTGTTACTCATAGCTAAGACCCTACTTAACTTGTGATATTGAGGAAATGGTGGAGTCTGATTATTAGGCTTCAACTGCAATTTGATAGCAGGAGCCCTGTCATGTGTGGGACTGACAGTGGGAGCCCAGGTGGCCCCGGAGCTGAAAGCAGGAGACCCCTCTCTTAACCTTGGGCCACCACCATCTGCTCCAAGCAGATGACAGCAGAAAAATCACAAAAAAGTAGTAATGGACTCTATTACTGCAAATGAGGTCCATTAATTACCTTTCTGCAATTTTCCATGGCTTGTCTGTAAATCACATGAAATTGTTTTTCTTTCTTTTTGACAGTCATCCCACAATTCAAATAGGGCCTTATTTGCAACATTAACAGGTGAAAAAAAAATTTGTAAGTGATTTTTAAGTTGACTATTTGCTTAAAAGTTGATTAAACATGTCCAGTGATATGTTTATACAAGCCAAAGACTATTGCACCCACCTCCTCGCATCCTGCAGTCCCCTATTTACATGTTACTATTTCCTATCTTGATACTCTAAAATTGATTATGGCAAGGCCAAAACTGTCTGTGGTCTTGCTAGCTTTGTAGTTTGTAAATTTGGTTCACATGAATGTTAATATAATAATCTTGGTGTGGATGTGCATTGTCTGTCCTACATTGACAGTTTGTCACTTGTCTTAGTTACAGAAGAACCTATGGATTCCCACAGGGAAGATGCTATTGTTTGCAGTTTTGTGTTAAAAAATGAATCTGACATCAGTCTATCTGAACTGAAACCCCTGAGTGTGGACGAGATGCAGAGGGTGGAGAATGAAGATAATAACGAAGAAGAGGAAATGAAAAAAGAAGTAAATGTGAAAAAAGTGGCATCAGAATCTTTCCAGACATGTGCAGATCAAGACAATGCAAGTTCTAGTAAACCATCACATTCAGCTAAACTTGTTCATACAACACCCAAACCAGGTAGCCAAACTTACTTTAGAAATATCAGTACAATAATTTGGAAGTCCATATTAACTCCTCACCCCACCTTTTCCCCTTCAGATTAGTTTAGTTAGATCTCTTATACTTTGGCTGTTAAATCTAGAGCTGTTCCTCTTTATTTCTTATGCTCTCAAACAGGGGACTACAGTCTGTAAATCAAGATACAGTGCATATTGCTTGACTGATTAATTCTCCTAATATTTTGCCCAGTTCTTTGGAGCCATCCAGCAAGTATCTATGTTCATGATTGCCAGGTCATGGAAGCTTTGAGAGTCATCTAAGCTCTCTAGCCAAGTGAGCTATTGATAAGTCTTACCTCATGAGCAATAACTGAAAACCAAATTGGTGTTTAAAAAGGTGGACTTAGCTAACTAGTTTGCATCAAGGGAAATAACTAAGGCCATGTATAGACTAGAGAAGATTGAGGCTGTGGCAGTTGATTTTCTGACTTTTAATCTAGCAGGTCTTTAGGTCTTGAACACTGGGGGAACCCCCATCAACACCAGAATTCCTACTCTTCATGAGAACTAAGGGAAGTCGATGGGATTATTTCTCCCATTGACCTCCCACTGCAAGGACAGAGCTGAAGCTCGGCTTACGGTACATAGACTCTAGCTACATTTAAGCCGACCTTCAGCTGTAATGTAGACTTGGCCTAAAGATTGTCTTGCTTTAGTTAGTACGTCTAGTTATCCTGTAAATTATTTTTCTTGTTACACTTGCTTGTCTTATTTATGTTCTCCTAAATTATTTTCTTTTTCTTAGGGACTATGTTTCTTACGCACACAAAAACATCATTTGTTTATGTCCAGTGGACTAGGGTAGCACCTGTCATTTTTTTGCTCCAGGACTAGTTGGATGGTTCTTTGCTGTAGAAGCAGAATGCTAGTGTTTTTGCACCTCAGGGGTACTTAAAGGTTTAAATAAAACACACCCTACTTGATAGCAAAATGTGAGATCATGAAACTTGTATTTTTTTATTGCATGTGAAGTATTGGCATTTCTATTGTTTTATACAGAAGAAATAGACTAGATATCGTGTAGTTCATTTCGCGTTCAGAGATTCATGCATTTGTAAAATGCTGGGGGTATTGTGCATCAAATACTGCACTGGAATTTTGCTAATAGAGTTCTGCTTAATTCTAAAGAAAAATAGTGGAGAAATCTATTAACTTTTTTTTTGTAACTTAGTGATTATATTACATTTTTATTACAGAACTTGCAGTTCAGCTGCCTTCAAATCTGTTATTTTCCAAAATATTCATTATTCAAAGCAGAGACTGAGAGGGTTTTGTTCCTTAACCAAACAAAAAGGAAATGGAGCATTCTAAAGAAAAACTTGAACAAAGTTCTTCCATTCTAAACTCTTCTGTTTATGGGAGCTGTGATCTTGCTTACTGTGGCAGAGGAGCCAGGCAATTTATAGTTCATGGGCTAGGTTTTCAGAAATGATCAATCCCCACAAAGGATTGTCTTCATAAGAAAAAAGAGCGTATTCTTACTTGGTTAGTGAGCACATGCTAACTGTAATGGGTGAAATCCCAGTGAAGAAAGACAAGGCAGTTTGTAGTTTTCACACATGTTGGCAGGTCAGCGTACAGCCTCGGGAGCAGTATAGAGGTTAGGTTTACCTGCTAACATGTGAAAACTACAAACTGCCTTGTCTTCAGCCAGACACTAACTAACATAAGAAATAACTCATGAAGTGAGGTAAACTAAGAATACCCCTTTTTCTTAGCAAAACTCACCTAGGAGTGCCAGATTTTCAACACAACTCCTCCCATGTAAGCAACTAAATGAAAAGACCGAATTTCTTGTAAAAGTAAGTGCTCAGCAAGAGCATTAGGAAAGGGGCTTGTTGAGCACTTATATAAATCTGGTTCCAGATTTTTAAGGCTTCTTAGAATATGGTGATTACGTTTTTAAAAAAGTGAAATACTTTTCTACCCCCCGATGTGGACATTTTACAACAAACAAAATAAAGGATTAAAAAGACAAAGCTTTGCTGTTAACTAAATAAAAAAATTTTCCTAGACTTCTAATGCATACTAAATGGAAATTGACAGCAGATGGCAGCCATGAGTAAAGATTAGTATAAATTGCCTTTTCTTAAAGTTGAGGTACAGTCTTCAATTTGTGTGAAGAATAACTTTGTGACACAATTTAAACTATATAGATGCAGATAAAGGAAGTTTGAAATGTAATGTTTATACTAATTATTTTCAAAATTAAGTGCATATTTTGGAACAAAAAATTCCAGTGCTGTCCTTTTCCTTTTTTGGCAGGATTTAAATGAAATATATAAGTGAGTTACAAATGCACCAAAATCTTAGTCAATGTACCCATAATTTTTTAAATGTAGTTAGTGTTAAAGGTTACTTCTAGTTTAAAACTTTCCAGATTGAGAGATGTTTAGCTTTTGCTTTGGAAAATTTGACATTTTCCATGATAAAATGTTTTTATGTAGAAATAAATGCCTTATTAAATAAACAGGTCATTGTCCTACAGAACAAGTGGTCTGTTTCTGCGCATATTTGTAAGGAAAAAAATGTGTATTATATAGAAAAGTTAAACCAATGAATTTGTTCCTTTGCTAATATATTGTTTGTGTAATTTATGGCAGATATGTGAAATTAAACAGACGCTGAGTACAGGTTGGGTGATCAAAAAACTCTCCAGGAAAATGCTGAATATTTTCAACTCTTCTGCTGCCAAATGGAGATGATGATGCTTGCTTATCTTTGTCGAGTGCTTTGAGATCTTTAGATGGAAAAATATTCTCCTAAACAAAAATGTTAGGGCTTGTCTAGACTACATCCCTCTTTCGAAAGAGGGATGTAATTGAGCCTGATCGAAAGTGCAAATGAATCGCGGATTTAAATATCTGTGCTTCATTTGCATATTGGTGTCTGAGCACTGTTTCAAAAAAGGGTATTTCGAAAGTGAAAATGCAGTCTAGACGTGGTTCTTTCAGGGGAAAAAAAACCCTTTTTCAAAAGATCCTGTACTCCAATATGGGAACTTTCAAAAAAGGGTTGTTTTTTCGAAAGAACCACTTCTAGACTGTGGTTTCACTTTTGAAATATGCTTTTTTGAAACCACGCTCGGATGCAAATATGCAAATGAAGCATGGGATATTTAAATCCGTGCTTCATTTGCACTTTCGATCGGGCTCATTTACATCCCTCTTTCAAAAGAGGGATGTAGACTAGAGGAGCCCTTAGTTAGCTGAACAATAAGGATGATCACTTAATTTCTTTTCTTTGTTAGCAGGAATTGCAGGGGACAAAAACAAGAGTGGTGTTAAGGTGTGGCAGTTACAACCTATCAATTATTCGCTTGCCATGCCTTCTTCCCAAGGTCCTTGGGGGAAGGGTGGTTCCTCCCCCCCCACACCCAACTGTAATGGATACTGCTGAAGACTTCTCACTAGAGTCCTGGTGAATTATGACAGGCTTGCCAGTAGGAGACGCAACCTCAGGAATGCAATATCATACCTCTGTTCCTGAGGCACTTCCCCCCCTGCCAAGCTTTCCATGATTCACCAGAGGATAGTCCAGGTTCGAAGGTGAAAAGACTAAACTTAGATGTTGGGGAAAGCATGGATGGATCTTCACCTGTTTCTCTCTAGTTTGCCACCGGTCTCTTCCCCTTTCTCTGTCTGGCATATGTTCTCCTCCTGGGCCTTCTCTCTTTTCCTCAAGTGCTTCCTTGTATTCTAGTAGAGCTGAAGCAGCATCAGCACAGATGTATTAGTATCAATCAGAGCTGAGGCAGTGTCAGCACAGATTTATTAGTATATTTAAAAGTCAGAAGGGACTATTAGATCATCTAGTCCGGTGGGTCCCAAACTTTTCGGCATCATGCCCCCTTTTTGACTTTTGAGAAACTGTCACGCTCCCCAGTAGCAGCAAAACTTGTTGAGCAAAAAAAAAAAAGGGGGCCGAAAGGGGCATGCCCCCTAGTTTGGGAACCCATGATCTAGTCTATGCTCTTGAATAGCACAGTAATACATTTTTACCCAGTTAGCCCTGTATTTGAGCTCCCCTGGAGAGCCCTCATTGTGCTGGAGCCTCTGCACCAGCTATCACACTTTGAAAAGCAAAGCCTGTATGTGCCAACACATCAGCACACCCATATCTGGCTCCCCAAAGTGTTGGGCATGGGATACATGTGTCCAAGATCGGGTAACTTGATTACAGGTTATACCTCCCAGAACTGGAAGTCCTGGTCCAGCACCATCCTCCTTGATCAGAGAACCCTGGTAGACTAATGGCAGGAGGACAGTCCAGGAGGGGCTGGGTTGAAGCAGCTGAATGGGGCAGGAACTGGCGGCAGCCCCCAACAGTCTGTGGCACTGGGACTGGGTTGGGGAAGCCCCCAGCAGTGCAGGATCAGGCCAGAGAGACAGCCCATGGCAGTGCGTGGCCAGAGCCCTGGGCAGCCCATGAATGCAGGACCAAGGCTGGGGCTGGTGGTGTCCCCCAGCAGCATGGGGTTGGAGCCTTGGGCAGCCCATTGGAAGCAGGGACAGATCCTGTGGGCTACCACGGGGCAAGAGCCGTCCAGGCTTGTGGCAGAGGGACCAGTCCGGGGCTGGAAAAAGCTCCAGCAGCCCATGGCAGCATGTGGCCAGAACCCTGACAGCCTGCGGAAACAGGGCCAGAGCCCTCAGGGTTGGGCCAAGCCGAAGCCCCAGGCAACCCAACCAGGGCCAGAGGCAGATCCTGGCAGCCGAGGTAGTGTGGGGCTGGAGCCTATGGCAGTGTGGGCTGCTGGAACCCAGCAGGTGCTTAGGCTGGAGCAGCAGCAGTGGGGTCAGTGACCCAGCAGGCAGCCCAGCAGGGAGTCCCTCTCCCTGCCCCCACCCAGCTGGCAGAGTCAGCAGCTGAGGGCTGTGGCAGGGAACCATCTCTAAATCTGGCTAATTCTCTGGTTTGGGAGCAGTGGTCCCAAGGGTGCCAGATCAGAGCTGTCCAACCTGTACTTTAAGTAGCATTAGACTAGTGTGCTTATTTCCTTAAAGGTAATGAAAGTGGCTGAAGAAGACTGTCTGGGTTGTTTATCTTTTGTCTGTGTGGTTCCATATTGAAAGTGCTTATTTTACGTACAGACCTCTTTTTCCCCTGACAGCAGTTTTTCCATGCCAATGTGTGGTATTTATGGCTTGCATGTTTTCACTAGTAGTAGTCTGCATGTGGAATTAGCTAACAAAAACATGTTGATGTGCATTCTAGGAAAGACTCTAGCTTACTCTGCCATAGCACTAAACCATCAAAGCTAACAGGAGTTAAAAAGTATTTTGTCATTAAAGAAAGCAGGTTCTATTTCTAGAGTTACATTCTTGATTGATAATCAGAATTTATGAAATCTACTTGCCAGTGACAAATGGGATACTTTTCTGGGTGAGCCATCAGTTTTTTGCACAATATATTTTTAAAAGATAAAGTTTCCAACTGTGAAGGTACCTCTCCCAGTATGAGCCAGTGCAGTGTCTTGCAGACATCTAGCTTGGGTGTTTTTAGTGCTGCTCAAATTTTCCCAAGCAGTAGCACTAGTATGAGGAACCCACCCCTATTCATAAGAGAAGAGAACCTAAAAACCCAACAGGCTCCAGAGGCAAGGAGGTAATAGTTCAGTGGAATCGATTTGCATCATTTAGAAAGCTGTGGGGGAGGGCAGGCACAGGGAAGACCTCTCGTCTGTTTAATAATTGGTTAAAAAAATTAAATTCTCATTACACATTAACAAAAAAGCCTTTGGTTGTCTTTCACTGTGAATAAGGAGGTGAGTTACCCACAGCTAGATTATCCTTTTGATTAGATTATCCTTTCTTAGGTTTTTTTATGCTTCTGTGTATGACCATAGTTGAAATATATAACAACTTTGACATTTCTCATGAAAGCACTTGATTGTCCAGGATACTTCCAAAATTAAAGATAAATCTCTTTGAGAATTAGTCGTATGTTGTAAATGTACTGATTCCAGGACAAGGCTACTGGCATGCAAATGTTTCTTCAGCACTTTGTCATAAAGTATTTGCTTTGGCTATCTTTTCTAATCTGCAAAAAATAAATGTCCCTCACCATTTTTCCCCATATGGGAATAGTCAGTCTGTGCAGTGCCCCCTTGGTCCCTGACAACCCTTTAGCACTAATGATTTTTTTATAGCCACTAATCCACCTAGCCCAAGTAGTTTTAAAGCATGGAAATGGAACATGAACAAAGTAATGCTGACTCTGTCATTATCTACAGTAATTTGCCATGAGCTGTGGAAGAACACAATGTAGCACACAACAACCTGTTCCTTTCTGATCTTGGACTGTGCATAGTGCCTGCAGAAGGACAGTACTGTTGCAGAGCTGGCAGTCTTTCTACTTTTCTCTATCCCACAGTCTCTTAAAAACAGAGGGGACTGTGGGACTCAGTAGTCTGTGGTACTTAATAGGTAACACTGGCTCATTGGAAAGAGACACAAAACAATGAAAAGGTCTCTAAATGGCACTACCTGACATATTGGGGAAAAATCCCTTCACACTGTCTTCAGTGACACATAAACATTGTAATTTATAGATTTACAGTTGGCATAAACAGTTAAAATTAGTGTTTCATCACAGGCAAACTGCTGCTGGTAATTACTTTTTTAACTCAAGGATGTTTTTGTTAAGCATTTTAAGTGTTCTTGTGAGGAAAGCACAGGAAAGAGCTATCTTGTTGGATGTAATCAGATATTAATTTTCACCTATTGATATCACCTGTATCTTGTGTTCTGACATGGATAGCTTCTGCCTCATTGTCAATGTCATATTTAAAAAGTGAATGATAAAATGGAAGATTAAAGTTCTCTGAGTTCACTTTGTTGTGTAAAAGAGAAGGGAAATCAGACTACGATCAAGAATTTCCCCATTAAAGTAGTCTGGATTTTACTGCATTTAAGTCTCGGACAGAGGCCAAAATATTATTACTGACTTGAGGGATAGGTCACTTTTGAAATGTTCAATATCTTAGCCAGTGAAGCTAAGTAAAGAAAATCACTGATTTAGAAGAGGGGAATATTTCTCCAATTACCTTTTTTCTACGTTTGATATTTTCTCCAGTAAACGTAATTGGACATAATCAAAACACCACAACTACTACCACCATTCACAGGCCCCTCCCCCCCAAAAAACAAAACAATTTAATGGAAAATTTTGGCAACCCTTACAGAGTTATGTTCTTAACCCCTGTTTATCATTGTACCATATTGGTTCGACCTTGGGTAGAGACTAGTGAGTTAATTCTTAAACTACTAGGTTATGGAAGTATCCAGAACCCATTTTTTTAATAAACAAAAGTGAAAATTATAATTTATATTGCTTTCATTTATGTACATTCAACATGTGTTCGTGTAGGACTGTTTATTTGTCAACAGCAAAATTCTAATAAAGGGTCAGGACTCAATTTTTCTGCCCCCCCGCCCTTCTTTCCAGCGGGACCATTTCTCCAAAAGGAGACTTTCTCTTCATTTTTTCCCCTGCATTATTCCATAGAAATTTTGTTCCTAATGTATAGGTAGAATGCCCCTTTATACCTCTGTATCAGAGGGGAATACATAAATTTAAATGATTGTTTCATATTAGAAATGGAAATATGTCAGTTATAGTTTATTTTAACTGAGACATATGGTTCATTTTCATGAGAGAGAAGTGACACATGAATTTTTAGAAAAGGTCATTGGGGAAAAAGAGAGGCTGAATTTGAAGGTGAACAGGAATTCAGTGAGTCTGTATGGGAAAGTGTCTGAGTCTATATCAAATTTGCTTTAAACAGTGATTAATATTGTAGATATTAATTTTGAAGTGTAATGAAATATGTTGACACATTCAGGGTCTGTCTAGACTACATCGCTTTTTTGAGAAAGGGATGTAAATTAGGCATGTCGATATTGCAAATGAAGCCGGGATTTGAATTTCCCGTGCTTCATTTGCATAATGGAGGCTGCTGCTTTTTTCGAAATGGCCCTTTTTTAAAAAAAATGGCAGTTTAGACGGGACTCTTTCGAAAATAAATCCCTTTTTCAAAAGATCCTGTAAACCAAAAGATCCTGTAAACCAAGTACAGGATCTTTCAAAAAAGGGTTTTATTTTCGAAAGTCCCATCTAAACTGCCATTTTTTTTAAAAAGCCCCGTTTCGAAAAAAGCGGTGGCCGCCATTATGCAAATGAAGCACGGGAAATTCAAATCCCGGCTTCATTTGCAGTATCGACATGCCTAATTTACATCCCTTTCTCAAAAAAGCGATGTAGTCTAGACACAGCCTCAGTGACAAGCAGGAGAAGAATTGCATTACCACTACTCTGTAAGTATAAGGAAAGCTTTAATTACTGTACGCAAGGAGTTGGTGTGTTTCGTGCAGTATAATAGCTTCAGTGAAATGTAAGAGTACATCCTTTAAATTAATAACTAATTTGCATGCATGTGTACTGTTCTGCATTCTCTCAAAGGTCTAAAAATGAATATGCTTTCTTAAAGCCATAATTAATATGTGTAGATCTTTCCATTTTAAGTGTTTGACGTTGCTACTCCAATACGAATCTTTCTTCAAGGGTTTTTACAGGTACAAAGTTTATGTATAGTTGGAAAGAGCTTTAAAAGACTTTTTAAAAAGAAAAGCTCACTGTTTGTAAAGCATATAGTATTACATGTTTCTTGTGTAGGTAAAAAAATCTAAGTTTATTTTTATATATCCTATTTAAACTGAGTGAGATTTTTACCAAAAAGCTAAGAAAGTTTTAACTTTTTTTGTCGCAGTATAAAATATATTACAGCTGATGTACAATTTTCATTTGCCAAAGAAGAAAATAAGTTTAATAAAATGCAAGGAAGAGTGGTTAGGGTTTTTTTTTCCCCAGATCTTGTAAAATACATAAGTTCTACAATACCAAAATGCTGTATTTTCCAGAGAGACCAGTTGTAAGATCTTGTACGGGTTGTCGTCTGTATATTATTATGTTTCCATGAGACTCAACTAAAATAATATTTTGAAAATTAATTTGCTTATAAAACAAACGGAAATACTACAAATGGAGATATTAGAAAATAGTCATACTATTGTCCAGTTTTTGTTTGTAGTTTAGAGTTGTAGGAATATATTCAGAGTAAAATTAAAAAAACATTGAAGTCTAATTTTTAAAACTGAGGGTGCTTAATAGAATTTTAAGTCTTATTAAAAGTCATTTTTAAAAAGTCAGTTACTTCTCAAAATGAGAATTGAACTTTGAAGTAGTTATGCACTTTCGAAAATTTTATCCAGGTTTAGTGCTCAGTTGGTAGTAGTAAAGCACAGTATGATCTTCTCATTCACATTATATGTCTGGCCTGATAGTCTTTAAGCTATTATTAATGACTTTCCCATATAGATTTCCTCTTATGCATTTTCCTTCTTCTTTTTTTAAATGTAGTATTTTGCAACCAGACATAAGAAACAATCAATAAGAGCTGACATAGCAATATGCATATTCAGAATATTGATGATTGAGTGGCAATACAGTTATTAAACCTTTTTAAAAAGTGGGCAAATTACACACTTATCTGGTCTTTAATATTCTGTGCACTGCATATTAAAGGTATTGGCGATGATTGTATGTTGCAAAGGGTTTCCAGGTGGTGTGAAATATATCCGTTCTACTTTGTCTCCTGTGCATGATTTTCTCAGGATGCCCTCTGCTTTGCTGATTCAATATATTCACAGTTGGTGACAGGTCTTTCCTGTGCCTCAAGGCGATCCTTTTAGTTGCTTGGAGGATATACTATTGCTTTACATAATGCATCTAAGTACGAACTAGTCTTTGTGGATATGCATGGTAGTGATTGAAGCACAGATTGTCTCAGGAATTGGGAAGTCTTGATTTGTATCCTTAAAAACCGAAGGGGTCAAGACCTTTAACCATATACTTTTAATTGGGCATGATATTTGCATCGCTATATTGTCATGGCCTTGTTACTTTTGCACTTCTGCCACCAGAGAATGTATCTTTCACAGTATAACTTTGCTATAGATTTTAAGTTTTCATTTAAAATAACTTGGGTACAGTTTGGATCTCCCTGGTACTCTGGGGACCTAACTGCTCCCAGATGAGGGGTTTTGTCAGACCAGGGGAGGTCATTTCTGGCTTCCCTGCTACTAGTCCCCCTCCAACGATGGCCTGGCTACCGGCCAGAGCCTGATGCCAGCCCTGCTGGCCACAGTGGGCTCCCAGATCCACAGGCAGCTCGCTGCTGGCAGCCTGCTGCCCTGCCAGCCCATAGAGCTCCCAGCCACCAGCCCTCTACCTGGACACGCTGGTCCTGGAACATCCGTGATCCTGCTGGACCATTGATGTTGCTGGACCAAGGAGTCCCCGTTTAGAGAAGTTCAACCTGTATTTTAGTTGTTTTGGTTGTGAATATAGGCATAAAAATGTGAATGAGTATAACTATTTCCTCCTGAGTAAGCAGAAAGCATGAAACAGTAGTTCAGCCCATTTGTCTCAGCGTAGCATTATTTTTGAAACCAGCCATTTTATCTGCTGAGAATTTTAGCTGAAATACCCACCTACTATGTTTATCTCTGATTTCAAACTGATTTTCATGCAACAAATGCCAAAAAAAAAAAATCACATTTCCGACACAGCAGCTAAAATTTATATGCTCCAGCTATGCATTTAAACACATATATTGAAAATCAGTATTGGGGTACAGTGTAAAATGGAATGGAATGTCCAAATGAACAAGGGCTACTGTAGACATTGTATTTTTGTTTAATTGGAAATCCTCAAATTTTAAATGAAGCTACCATAGGTTTTCTGGTTTGCCATCTCAGAGGCCATGAAAGGAATGATCTTGCAGCAGTTGAGGTCTGACTTGCCTTAACGGATGTGGGACTACAGCTAATGGCTGCAAAATATTTTGAACATGGGAAAGAATGCTGTGTAAATAATACCATGCTATTAAAAATTATATCTTTTATACAAGTATTGTTTGTAATCAACTCTGTCCTACCTTTCATATAATAGCTGTTTTTCTTGTTCTATAATGTTGTTGTTTAATTCTTTTCCTTTGTTTTTTTTGTCCTTGCAGGAAAAGGGGCTGATTTGAGCAAGCCACCCTGTCGAAAAGCTAAGGACATTCGAAAGGAAAGAAAATTGCAGAAGCTTCTTCAGAACCAAACTCACACACTTGAAGGTCCTCCAAAGCAAGTGGAGCCTCAGGTTTTACTCTCTCAAATCTCTAAATCTAAAGGGAATCAACCTAAGTCCCTTGAAGACTTCATTTTTGTCTCCTTACCTGATGCCAGACATCAGTTAGAGGTATTGGCAATTACATTATTATTGATTTTTTTTTTTTGTGCACTAACATAAGATAATTTCTACCATTAGAAGCAGCTTTCAAAGAAAGAGTAGTGAAAATATTTGAAATGGAAAAAGCTCACTTTTAAAGTGAAAGCATTGGAGCCTTGATAAATACTATCTACATTGCCAGCACATAATTTGTTAGCTTTTGAAAATATATTTTGCTATAAAATATACATTGTTACAGAGATGTTCAAAAGCACCTAAGTTATCTAAGAACTATGTGCTCATACATTGCCTACCCGGTTTTCTTTTAAAATTTCCCCTTGAAATCTTCTGAATGAGAAAACAAAGGTGAGTCTTGCTGAGCCTCTAGAGGGTGCTCTCACTCTTAGAATCAAGGGCTATTATTAGATGAACATTTAACAGAATACTTCACAAATGAAAGACTTTAAAATTGATGAGTATGAGAGAGAAAAATACAATGTAAAGTTCTAAAGCTGATAAATATTTAACCATCTGTGATGATCAGCTCAATAGGAAAATAGCTGTTCTTATAACTGAATTGAAAAGACATAGTACAAAATTCTTTCCTATAAATGCATGGCTGATCTGCTTAGAGGTCTTCAGCAGGTCATCAAAGTTGGCATCTATATTTTTTTTCCTTAATGGCTATCATACATTTAGTTATCTGTCAAAGGAGTTACAAAAAGAATTAGTGATATACTGGCTGCCATTTGGCAAATCTTAGTTTGGAGAACTTTCTAAGCATTTTATTTGGTTTTAAATTGAACAAACATTATTCCTAGAATATGAGAGAGAAAATAGCTTATAGAAAAGGCTAGTCTTCTATAAACTAGAGCTTGCTGGTTGTTATTGACCACCATGTGGAGTAGAATTCATTATAGTGACTAAAGTTGAGAAATATAGTTCTTTGTGCTAAGAGTTTGAAGAGATCACCAGTGGTGGAAAATTAATGGCTTGATTTTCCTCAATTTAAAAAAAAACAAAACGCACATGTGTGGCTTATTCTTCCAGGTTTTCTGATACAGTTAGGTTATAGGAGAGTAGGAGAGAATGGATGTATTAAGAAGGAAGGAGGGATGGTTGAAAGGAATAAATCAGGCCTGTAGAAGGGGGGCCAAGAGTTCAGGAGGGAACCAGCACAACTCTAGACTAGGGATGTCAATGTGTAGACTAGGTGATTAACCTATAAACTTATGTTTATTGGTTAATCTTGTCAACTATGTGCATTTCCCCCTCCTTGCTGTCTCTGTATCAGAGGCAGCAAGTTGGGGGGGGGGTGGGAACTGGTGCCCAGCTCCCCACGAGCACCAGCTCTGCCTGCCACTTCCACCCCCTTGCTGCTGCCTCTGATAGAGAGGCAGCAGTGTGGAGGATGAGAGGAGCAGGCAGAGCCAATAGGCGCAGTGGGTAGCAGTGCGGGGCGGGGGCAGTGTGAAGCAGCTTCTGACTGTGGTTGGCCTGGGCTTGCTGCGCACAGATCCTTGGCAGCAGTCTCCGTCTATGGGGAGCTCGGACTCCCCACCCCTGGACGGCACCCCATGCTGCTGCCTCTGTATTAGCGGGGGGTGGCAGATGCGATTCAGTCTGCGTGGGGAGCTTGTTTTTAAACCAGCTCCTTTCACAGATCAGCTCCCACCTGCCACCCTGCACTTTTGCCTCTGATACAGAGGCAGCAGTGTGGGGTGGCAGGTGGCTCCCTGGGAGTGGGGCTGGGAGTGCACTGGCTGCCAGCTCCGCCCTCAGGACTATCAAATAGTCATGTAACCACTAAGTTTTAATGCTGTTACATGACTATTCAATTACACACTAACATCCCTATTGTAGAATGGTGATTTGCAAGAGTCTTTTTGGGTCATGGTGGATCTTATGGGCAACTCCAGAGCCTACTCAGAACTAGAAATTATATTGTTTTCATGCTGTTCTGGGAATTGAACACAGCCTTAAACATGTTTGAAGATACAGGATGAAGATGGGAATGTGTATATTTCCCCTCACTTCTTTAGTATAGGAAACAACCGTTTTAACTATAAACTAGTTTCCAATTATTACATTGGTCATGTGGACACACTCTTCCACAGATAAAAAGAGAACAGAGACCTATTGTTGTAACTAACTAATAATTTACAATTCCTAAGGCAACTAACAAGTAGGAAATGGGAGTAGGAGATGAGAAATGATTACCTAGGAAAGAGTATTAGGGTATGTCTACACTACAGTGTTATTTCGAAATAACGCGTCTACAAACAAAATGCATTTTGAAATAGCATTTTGCTATTTCGAAATAGCACGTCCACATTGAGTAGACTCTGAATCGCATTTAAGGCTGGCCAGAACCAGTTCCAGCAGGGCACCAGGTCAGGACTTACTGTGTGGGGCTGCTGCCTGAGGCTATCTGAGGTCTGTGCTTAAAGGGACCCCCCCCCAGACAGCCAGTTCTCAGGTTTCCCTGCTTGCTTGTCTACCTTGATGAGGGACAGCAAAGCATTTTGTCTCTGCGTGCTCTGGTTGCCCTCACTCAGGACACCACAGCACTCTGCAGCATGGAGCCAGTGCTGCCCCAGGCACTCTGGTGCTTCTCTTGGACGCATTGCTGCGTGCCTGGCTGCACTTTCTGCAGGCTGCCATCCGGGATGTCCATCGGGGGGCTGTCAGTATCCAGGAGGCCCTGCGGGAGAGCTTCCACTCTGAGGAGCACTAAGAGCCTCCCTGGTCTGCCCCACTGGGGGCTTGTGCCTCATTCCTCCCTCATGTCCTCCCACTTACCCCTCCCCAACCCCCCTTCCTGATGTCAAATAAAATACATGTATTTTCATGAACACAAACTCTCTTTATTGAACAAAACTGGGGGCGGGGGGAGGGAATGAAACTCTGGTGAGACTGGGGAAAGGAGGCAGGAGAGGGGAGAAGAGAGGATGGGAAAGGGGAGGGGGAAAACCTGGGAGGAGGGAGCTGGAAGAGGGAAGCAAGGGGAAGAAGGGGGAGGGGAAGCTCAGGGTTGGGGGTCTCGCTGGACCAACTTGATTTTCATGCAAACCTGCTCCTGGGTTCACATGTGGCCTTTGGTGGCCAGGCTGGCAGCTATCCTGCCATAGACCGCCACATTCCTCCGTCTAGTGCAGAGATCATGGAAGTTGGGGGCATCCCCCCCAAACCTGAATAAGGTCCATGATCTCCACCCTGGACCAGGAAGGCGCCCGCCTTCTCCGGGCCCTGTCAGGCTCCTGGGAGCTGGCAGACTGCTCCTGGGGAGCAGTGGAGGGCTGGATTATGTTTTGGGGCCACTGGGTTGGGGCAGTGACTGCTGGCTCTGGGCTGGCAGGCTTAGAGCTGGCACAGGCACTGTGGCCAGAGTCTACCCCTTTAAGGGCTCCCAGGAGCGGGGGAGGGAGAGAAGTGTTCTTGGTTGAGGCTGGAGTGGCCACCAGGGCACCCTGGGAAGGCTGGAGGCCCCCTATTTCGAAATAAGTGTGTACACAGCACTTATTTCGAAATAGCTATTTCGAATTTGGCGTTTTTCCTCGTAGAATGAGGTTTAGCAAATTCAAAATAAGTGCTCCGCTATTTTGAATTTATTTCGAAATAGCGGTTTGGCTGTGTAGACGCTAGGAAAGTTATTTCGAAATAAGGGTTGTTGTTTTGAAATAACTTTGCTGTGTAGACATACCCTTGCAGAAAAGGATCTAGGGTTGTAGTTGGGACCACAAACTAAATGAGTCGTCAATGTAATACTGTTGCCGAAAAAGTGAACATCATTCTGGAATGTACTTCCTGGCATGTTTGTAAATAAGGCTCAAGTAGTAATTCTTCCATTTGGCAGTCATAAGGCCTCAGCTAGAGTACTGTGTCCAGTTCTGGGCATCCCAGTTTGGGAAAGATGTGGACAAATTGGAGACAGTCAGAGAAGAGCAACAAAATAAGGACACAAGAAGTAATGGGCTTAAATTGAAGTGAGGGAAATTTAGGTTAGACCTTATGAAAACTTTGTAACTTTCAGGATTGTTAGGTAGAGGAACAAATTACTTAGGGAAGCTGTGGAATTTCTGGATCACTGGAGGCTTTTAAGAAAAGGCTAGACTAATATTTTCAGGTGGTCTAGATCACCAGTTGTCAACCAGGTGTCTGTGGGCCCCTGGAGAACTGCGAGTAGGCTTCCTGAGGGCTGCCAAGCAGGCCTGGTGTCCGATTAATTGGGGCACAGAGTGGAAAGCTGAAGCTCAGGGCCCTGAGTCCTGCCGCCCAGACCAAAGCCAGAGCCTAAGCAGTTGCTCTGCTTCCTTCTCTGTAACATCAACCCTGACTTTTATGTGCAGAAAAACAATTGTTATGGCACAGCTAGGCTGTGAAGTTTTTATAGCATGTTGCAGAGAGGATGGGGGGGGGGGGTGAGGAAGGGTGGGAGGAGCTCAAAAAAAAGAGAGGCTAAGAATCCCTGGTCTAAATAATATTTAGTCCTGTATCAGTGTGGAAGACAAGACTAGATGACCTATTCAGGTGAGATCTTTCAGTCCTACATTTCTATGATTTCTGTGATGGTATGATCAGTTTCTTCTTTTCCTTTTAATTAGGAGATCTAACTGTTCTACTCTCATCACCATAGTAGAAGAGTGGTCTCCCTCCAAAACTCTAGCATTCATATTTCCAAGGCTTATGTATATGTAGCATTTTTCATATGATGTGAGATTATAGTAAAAGCACATTTTTTTTTTTATTGTGGAGATCAGTTAGCATCTTTCAATACAGTTAACTGGCTTATTAGTTTTTGACCAATTGTGGCAGCATATGCACATCCCATCGCAGGAGTTGAGGGTGTTCAGGGGTGCATATGCCGCCTGGTTGGCTGCAGGGTTGTTGGCAGTTGCTATAGTCCATAAAGACCCACCTGTAGTCTAGGGTAGTGGAGCTTAGTGGCTCAAGTCAATAATGCTGTCCTTCTCTCAGGGCAGTACAGTCTACTGGTCAGAGTCCATGGGTAGCCCTTACTCCAGGGCAGTATGGCCTAAGGGCTTTGTCTCAGAGCAATATGGCCTAACAGCCAGAGTCAGCAGGTAGCCCCTTGTCCTAGGGCAGTATAGAGTAAGTAGCCCTTACTCCAGGGCAGTATGGCCTCATGGGCAGCCCTTGTCTAAGAGCCTTTGTCTCAGGGCAGCATAGCCTAGTGGGCAGCCCTTGTCTCAGGGCAGTAGGGTCTAGTGGTCACAGTCAGTAGGTTTGGGGGCCAGTCCTGACCCAGGGCCCTGTGAGTGGCAGATCAGCCCTACCACTCCCTCAGCTGGGAATCTGGCCAAAACACACTGAGTGTACCTGGGCGGGTGAGGCTGCTCCTGCTCCCTCCCTGTGTCGCTTCCTGCCGGTCCTGGTGGGACGGCATCCCAAATAGCGGCTAGATCTCCCAGTTCCCTGGCAGCGCCTTCTCATTAGGTCTCTGCTGGGGCTGTGTAGAGGCAGTCTCCTGGTCCTTCGGTTCTTGCTGCCTGGGTCACTCGCTGCTGCAGCTCAGAAGCTTGAGGAGGCCCTTCTCCTTTGCTGGCCAGCCCACACTGAGCTGCTTCTCTTTTTATGCTGCCCCAGCACTTAGAGCATGCTTAGTCTGGTTGAAGGGGCAGGACTTCTCCTCCCACAGCGTTTTTACTCCTGCTCTAGTGCAGGATATGCACACCCCATCACACCAATATTCGCATATTTCTGATATTAGGGCTTAATTACCTTTAAAATTAATTATTTGAAAAAACTCAAGTTTTGTGCACTGAGAATAAAATAAAACCTTCTTTATTTATCTGATACATGATGGAATTTTTTTAGTTAGTTAATATCTGAAAAAAATTGAAAGGTTGACACCTCATTTATTAATTGGACTTTTAAGTTTGGTATATTAACTGCGATCTGTTTTGCAGAAAGTCACAAATTCTCTGCTTGTGGTATCTTTCACCAACTTTTATGTATGGATGTAATTATGTGATATTGCAATAATGAATCTGTCTTTAACTTTTTCTGAAGGTGAGGGTAGTGAGATCATCTCCACCAAGTTGCCAGTTCAAAGCCACATTTCAGGAGTCTTACCAGGTTTATAAACGTTACCAGATGGCTATTCACAAGGACCCACCTGATAAACCAACCATAAGTCAGGTCAGAAGGCCAAGTATAATTTTATGTAAAACCTCAGCTTCCCCTCATTTCATATGTCTTGGATGGATTCTGTGAGAAACAAGTGTGGGCTTTATATCTATTATATACATATAACTCAAATGGAAGCAAGTAAAATCAAGGGAATGGTGAATTAAACCAAACCAACATCTTGGAAGTGCAAGTTGTTTTTCGTATCTTGCTGTAGGTGCCACAAATATGTTAACTTTATTGCAGACAGAAAAATGAGGAAATCATGGGCATGGTTCAGAAAATTTGGAAGAATTATACAATAAAGCCACAGGGGAGCAGGAGAGGCGACCACTGGGAGACACTCAGATACTTACATGATGAGGACCAAATAGATAGTCATCTCTTCACTAGGATAAATCCTGAACAGGATTGACTTAAATCATTGACTTAAATGTGAGTCTTTACATGAGGAAAGCAAGCATGATATGGACCAAAATGTGTGTGTAATAATTATCAGATGCAAAAAATTGCCTGTTCGGGGTTTACTGGAGTTTGTATAAAGCTCTTTGCTACTTACAATTTGAAACAGTTTGAAATAAAACAATACATTCTAGCTAAATTACATGTTGCCACTATTTCACATAATGAACGGACTTCATGTAATAGTTAAACTTGCCAGATACATTATCTCTGTGAAGTTAAACAAAAACAGGGAAGGAGGGGAATGGGATGGTGGGGGAAGCTTAAGTAGCAAGTATTAGGGATATGTCTCTAAAAAGAAGCCTTTCAATCACTCTGTGAACTTTGCAGTTAAAATAAAATGGCTTATTTTGTACTACTGAAGGATAAGAGGGCAGAATAAATTAGTGGCTGCAGTATGACAACATGATATAAATTCTAACAAAATATCTATCATAATTTAATATCCTAATCCTTTAATCTTATGGGGTATACTTGCTTTACCCCATGTAAGATATGGTGTCAATGGCTGAGGCTTTGAAATGGTTATGAGGAGATCTTCCACTAGCCTTACCTTCAGGAGCATATAATCTGATTAGATGCAGTTACATATTTTGCTTGTATTTTCCTTGCTATGAAGGTGAGGTTAGTACCTGTCTCCTCTGAAGACCCACAGTTCAAATCATCCTTCAGCCAGTCAGCTACTTTATTTGCCAAGTATCAGATGGCTATACACAAGGATACACCCTCTGAATGTGGCGAATATGAGGTACAGTTCACTGTATGCACCTTTACCAATGTTTTTTTGATATTGTTCAGAAATAACCTTTGAACACTGAAGACTACACCGCTATTACAACTTGGGAAGGAAAAATAAAGTATTGTTGCATTAAGTATCTGTGCCAGGTTTTACCTCAGAGGAAAATTTCTCAGCAGGAGAGAAACTGAATGTGTTACTGCAGTCATAACAAAAAAAAATATACTGACACCAGCAAGTAAATAGACCAGTTGTACATGGTTTAATTAAGGAAATTTGAGACTGACATTTACAGTGGGGAAAAAATGAGTAGAAATATGACGACTGACTAAATAGTCTTTATATGCGATAGAAAATATGTTAGCTTGAGGACACTGTTCGGTAGCTGTGACAATGTTATGTTTCAGATGCCATCCTTCACTGTACTTTGTGTTACTTCTTTTTACAGCTAATTTTTTAAACATCTCCATTTTGTTTTGTTTTCACTATGTTGCTTATGACATCATGTATAGTCTGTTTTTTCCACTGAGACAGCCACATTAGTATTAAGAATATTCTACAAAACTGGTGTTTGCACACTTAGCAAGAATACAAAGACTGGGAAGAAGTTTGCTTTTTAAACCCGAAAAAGAAGTTTATAGAATTTTTTTAAATAGAACGTATGTGATTTTCTGAGAGGTAACACTGAACTTTAGCTAGCAAACTTTACAGAATTCATATTTTGTAATCTAATTCTTCCCCCACTGGGCACAAATAAAAAGTTAATATGTATCCCTTATCTAGTCAGAAACTTTTTCCAAAGTTATACTTAGCTAGATCATTATATTCTTAGAAATAAGATTTATACCAGCAGAAGTGGTATCAGGTAACTTATGGTTGCTTTCCACTATGCATAATATATACAATAACTTTCTTATTTGTTTCAACGAGATTTAAGGGGAAGTCAGAGTGGAGTTACTGGAGGATGTCTAAAATGATTATTTCCAACTTCAGTATCTTGAGTTTTAGTCTAAGACACAACATTCCCTATCTTTGTTGCTCCAAAAGTGTTGTGGGTGCAAAGAGGCAGAGATAAAGATCTGCTACTTTTGATTTCTCCTTGTTCTTCACATTAAAAAAAATTAGGAGGTCTTTGTAGTATAAAGAAGCCAGAAAGTACAAAATCAAAATAACTCTTTAATTCACACTTCATCTTTGAATTAGGGATCAGGACTTAGGAGTGAGATGAGATTTGGCAGCTCTTCGGAGCAATGTGAGAGGTTTGGTGTAGGCTTTTGATGTCTGTGGACCCCATAGATTTGTTTTAAGACTTGAAAAATGACTTGTAAAGATGGGTTGGTAGGGAAATTTAGGATTCCTACCATCTCAAGATACAAAATGTGCCATTTATTTGAATTTCAGAGGTGAATTGCCAAGAACTTCTTAGCATTTCTTCCTCCTCTTCTTTATCCTTTTGTAGAAATGCAATTAACATGCTTCGTTTGAATGATTTTATTACTCTTTTTATTGACAGCTTGAGTATCTAGGCTAGTGTATATTCCTGCTGGGGAAGAAAGACCTAGTGCCACTGAAGTGAGTGGAAATATTCCTCCTGATTCTAAATACCTTGGGTCAGATCCCTTGAAAGCACTAATAAGTTTCTTTTGGTAGAAGTTATTTTGGGAACAGTTTGGGCACTTAGGATATTTTGATCCACCACTAAAATGCAGAGAGGCTGCGCAGGGTGACCAATTGGTGACCACAACCATTTGCCTCTTATGTCTGCCCTGACTTAGAAGGAAGTTGCTCCTACTATATAATGACTAAGCTGTCTGGCAGCACAGCTTCACAGGTGATTAATCAACCCTGCTCAGTCAGTAAGCTCTGTGCATGAAGTCCTGAGCCTCTGATTGGGTGGGGCTGATTAACCACCTGTGAAGCTGTGCTGCTGCACAGCTTAGAGGGACCACTGGGTAGGAGCCAACAAATGATGACTGGAACCAGTGCTTGGACGCTGGGCAGAGAGGGGTTAGTTTTGGTTCCTAGAGGAAATAGTCATCTGAGTTGATTCTGCATACTGTTTAACATATATTAGAAGCCTCTAATCTTTCAGACTGTGGAATAAGGAAGTTGTCCTCAAGCCCTTGATCTGGGTCACTTGTAGGAGAAGATGGAAATGACCACATAGGAGATTTTAGGAGCTCTTAAAAACACATTTCCTCCTCTTTTCAGTCTATTTGTTTAATGTATCATTCAGACATTTAAAAAACCACTTTCTAGAGCTACGCTTGTCCTTCAGTGAACATAGAATTAATTCTTCTCTGCGCAAGGCCTTTTATCAAGGTAGCTGCAAGAATGGGTTGAGTTTAAACTAATAAAAAGATAGGGTTAATGCTGAAAGAAGACCCCCTACTTCAAACAGTTATGTCTTATCAAGGCAATGTAGCACATGTGGGTGTAGTGGATAATGCTTCTGTTATGAAGAGAATACAGGTTGTATCTCTTTGTCCTGGGACACTCTGGTCTGGCAACATCCATGGTCTTACTGGACCCACAGATATTGCCAGACCAGAGAGCCTCAGCAAGAGTGGCCCTAGACGAGCTGCCAACAACTGGCGCCCTAGGCGAAGCGCGTAATCGGCGCCCCCGCCTCCAATTCCCTCAACGGCCGTTTAACTCGGCGCCTCAGGCGACCGCCTAGTTCGTGCCTATGGATGGGCCGCCACTGAGCCCCAGCCACAGAGGTTGGAAGTGGGAGTTTGTTTACAGCCACCAGACCTGGCTCTCAGTGTTCTGTGCTGTGCTTTACCTCTAACTTACACCTACATGTCTTCTAAGAGCCCAGTAAGCAGTGGATGTGTTGGTAGACATTATTGACTACCTGTCGTCCAGCAAAGTCTGTGGTTTGGCACTGGTCAGGTCCAGAGGATGCCGGATTAGAGAGGTTCGACCTGTATTGCTTATACTGGTGAAATTTATGTTACTTAAAAGGGTGTTTTCCCCCCACATGTCTGAGCAATAAAAGTTTTTCTGACATAAGTGCTAGTGTAGACGTAGCCTTAGTCAACTCTTCTGGACAACTTCAAGTATCTGGTCCAGTATATATAGTTGTAATACTTTGAAATAATAAATCATATATCTGTCTCTGGTAGACATTGAGTGGAGCTTGTCCCCAATGCTGGCCTTGGGGACAGTAGGTGAGTGGAACTTGCATTGTGGCCAATAGAATATAATCCTTATTCTTCTGCTGCTTTGATAAGATTGCAAAAATGACAAAAGCCAGATATTAAAAATCTCTTTTATGCCATGAGTTCCTTTTATCATGACATATAAAGGGTTATTTCCAAAACCATATTACTAGGCTTTTTTTAAATAATTGTAACACTGGATTAAAAAAAAGCATCAGGAGCTTGGTGGTGGCATGGTGGTGTTGATGTTTTTTAACCTTGGTTAATTTGTGATGTCTTTCCAAAGCTACAGATGTTTGGTGTGATATGTTTGCTTTGTCAGTGTTCACAACTCTGCCTGAGCGTGTGCATGAGAGAATAAATGGCAATATTATGGACAGGAAGGTAGTGTGGTTTATTAAATCTTCTCTTTTCTTTTAAATTTAAAAAGGCAAAGATTTGCCTTCCTGGTAAACAATTTCTTTAGTGGCCCATAAACAGCTGCTCTACTTTCTTGCTCTATGCAACAATAATGGAAACACAAGACTAACACAATTCCTTTAATAAGAATACCAGTTTGTTCAGTTGAGTTCAATGACTAGTTACTGTTCAAAACTGAAAAAAATGAACAAAAAAGATCTGTGAGTTGCTGTTATCTGCTTCATCTGGCAGTCATGTTTTTCCCCTTTATAAATTGTTTACATTCTACAAGTGCAAGACAGTCTCTTTTTAGACCATGCTTCTTTTGGACCAAAATGGACAGAAAAATCTTTGCTGACTTTTCATTTGCCAGTTGTATTCTCAGCTGGCTCTGCCCCCCCCAGCTATGTATCGTTCATACCAAATACATTCTTTTGTTCTCTTAAACCCCAATCCCGCAAACACTTACAGACGTTTAACTATACTTCTTTCAGCAATCTCATTGAAATCAAAGCAACAACTCTCAGTAGTAGTTAATGCACAAGTGTTTGCAAGACCTGGGCCTTAGAATTTAACCGTGTTTGGACAGGGGCTCTTACTTTTCCAAGATCCTGTATTAATGACCCTGCAGGGCATTGAGTGTGTTTCAATCTCAACTTTCCCTCCATCCTCTCACTGTATCTTTTCATTCTTCCCCATGCAAAAATCTTGCTTCTTTGCCACTTTGGAATTTTGGTTTTCATTTATTTAGATTTTGTGTATTTAAATTCATATTCTTTCCTTCTTTCCTGAGTTTTAGTAGTATATTGAATACACTAAAAATTTGTAATGGTTTTTTCTTCAGCCTCCTATTCATATATACTCCCAATAGAGTGCTCACTCATGAAAATGTTTTCACTATATAATTGAAATTTTGGAATAGTTAATGTACAGATATTGAAATAGCAATATGCTGGAGGTAAGAGTCCCTAGGGGAAGTAAACCCTCTATAGAACCCCGCGTGGCTATAAAATGTGGTTCCACATTCAATCCACATGCGCAGGAAACGACGCACATCTGATCCACAATCCTCTCTCTGCCTTTTATTTTTATCTGCATCCACATCTCAGCAGCAACAAGCAGTCTAATAATGCCTTCCTCTGAGGAGTGTCTGTGTTTTCTAGGGATGCATGTCACTCTGTGCTCCACCAGATGCATGAGTGCTTGTTCTGCTTCCTGCTAGAAGCACCTGGTGGAGCGGAGTGGGACCAGCACCCTGCCTTGACAATGCTCTTCTGCAGGAGTACCCTGACCCTGCTTCACGGTAAGTGCCGGGCAGGCCAGAACGGGACAAGCACCCATGTACAGAGCCATTCTTATAATGCATACAGGTTAGACCTCCTGGAACCCTTGGGACCTGACCAATCCTGGATCAGGACTGCTAGATCAGGGAAGGTCTGGGATGCAGAGGCACCAGACTCTCCACTGGACTCCTCATCTAAGCTACCTGGCACCACTGTCCCGTGGCTCTGGCATCCCCGCAGGCTCCTGCAGAGCTCTGCAGGCTCTGCTACCCCATGAGCCCTGCTGCTTCACTGGTCCCGGCAGCCATTTCTGATCCCAGCCACTGGCAACTTCTGTACTGGGGCTCTCTAGTCCAGCAACTTCCATGGTCTGGCGGGACCACCAGACCAGAGAGTCCCAGACCACAGAGGTTCAACTTGTATGCACACCTGCTCCAATATCTGCAAAAATGAATTATGGGTATCCACATCCATGGATATGGAATGGATATCTTTGGATTTTTCAGGGCTTTATTAATTTAGTTCCAAGCACCACAGATTGTGTCAACATATTTAAAACGTTATGTTGTGATGGGTTCTGTAATTGAAGACGTTTCCTTCTCTATGATATCATCTTCAAAATCTTCAGAACTGATCTGAATGGTGACAGAGAATTGTTGCTTTGGAGTGTGCTTGCTCTTTGCAAGCATTGCTATATAGTAATACTTTCAGAATCCAGTTGCTTCTAGAATCCCAGGTAGCTTTAATTGCCAATCACAATATTTTTTTCATTTGCACTCTCATCTTGACTTGAAACTATAAATATTTTGCATGTAGCTCTTGCGTTTACAGGTTGAACCTCCCTGGTCAGAACTCTGGTCTGGTAGGACCACGGATGTCGCAGGACCAGAGAGCACCAGCCTCGGAGGTTGCCCACAGCTGGCGGCCTGCAGGGCCAGTGGCCTAGGGGCAGAGCGGGGGGCTGGGAGTTGTGCCGGCTCAGGCATGGCCCAGAGAAAAGCTCTACCAGTCAGAGTGAGGCTGGTCTGCAGAGGAGCTCTGTTTGCCATGGGCGCGGAGGCCTGCTGCAGCTGGTGTGAGGCCAGCCGGGGAGAGTGCCAACTGCAATACAGAGCCCTGCTGGCCAGAGCTGGGCAGCGGGCTGGAGAGGAGCCTGGCTGGGGGCAGAGAGAGTCCTGCTGCCCAGAGTGGGGCTGGCGGCCCATAGAGGAGCACCACCAGGAGCAGCAGATCCCAGCAGTCATGCTGGAGGTACTGCAGTGGCCGGAGCTGCAGCTGGGAGAACACCAGGAGAGCCTGAGGCCTGACTTCCCCGGTCTGGCAAGTTCCCTAGTTTGGGACCACTCAGGTGCCAAGGGTGCTGGACCAGGGAGGTGCAACCTGTATTAACTATTACCTTTGTCCAGATTTTTTTGTATAAATTATGCTACCCTTGAAAGACCACTTTAAAGCTACAGAAAACAGTGACTACTTGCTTAGAGATGTTAGCCATGTGTAGAACATGCCACTCCATTGCTTCAATAATTGGCTTCCTGATGCAGTTTTGAGTACTGATGTTACTGTGTGAAATCCTAACTACACAGGGCCAACCCTCCCTCTGCTCATTCTAATTGAGTAAATGAAGACCAGCTCCTTTGTGGGGGGAAGAAGACAGAGATTATGTGACTGAGAACTGTCAGTGAAAACATGAGTAAAGATGTGTGTGAAATGAGATTTTTTGCTTTGGATGTTGATCACAAATTTGAATTTTCTTCTGGTAAAAAACTGAAATTTTTGAAACATTCTAGAAGTTAAATGCATCTCAGGTTGATGAAGACATTTTGTTTTGACAAGAATCTGGGAATTATTAATCTTACAAAATGCTTTTCTTTCATTTTTAGTTTCTAAATGCCTTTTTGTTAAAAGGCAACACACTGCTTCAGGATACCATGCTTTAGATGAATTAGTGTTTTTCAATGGAAAAATGTTCTCTAGGAAAATTATTGACCAGCCCTATATACACAGAGGGGAAAAATTAATGTTCCTAGGTGTCTTAAGTCTTATTTCCTGACTTTTGGGTGCTTGAATCTTCCTTTCTCTTAATGTTGTCTTTTTTGTATATAATTTCCTGGGTTATTTTCAAAAGAAGAAAATAAATTGTATTATGTGAATGCTCAGGAACATACAAGCTTCACAGAGCAGAATATAGATAGAAAATGGTGCTGTTTGACAGTTCATAACACAATTAAATTTAAAAGATTTTAAGGGGGATACAGAAGTCTTCTTTCTGGCTCCAGGACCTTCATCACACCACATCTTGAGTTCTTGCTGCAAACTATGGTGGTGATAGAGCTCTTAAAAATAGTGAAAAAATGTTAGGCAACATGAATATAGCGTTCACCTCTGCTCATGTTATACATTTGTTACTGCATCAGGCTTGAACTTTGCTTTTTCTTGCTTAAGCAGCAGAAAATTATATTTGTACCTTGTAGAAAGATGCTAATGAAATCAGTGCTGCATGGGTTTATTTACAGACTTAACAAAATTATTTGCTTATTTGTACTTTCCTTGGGTGGTGGTTATGTGGGTTTGGTAAGCCAAAGGAAATGATTCAAACCATACAGTGAGAGAAGTAATTTCTAAGGGTAGGAAAAAGTAAGTATAGATGTGACTTCTGTAATGAATAGCAATTTAACATGATGATCTGATCACCGACCAAAAGTATATTGCAAAGTATATTTTGGAGAACTTCAGCATGAATAGTGAACTGTAATGGATTTTGTGCAACATTCTGTAAACAAGTTTTAGAAAAGTTTTGATATTTTTGGTCAGATGAATACAATATCATATAAAACAGGAAATTCTACAAGTTATCAGTTGATCAAGGATAGTATTCAGCTGTTCAGATAAACTAGTAAATGGTATTTTGTTAGCTGTGTTTTGAAATGTTTTTAGATTTACACATTGGTATTTGTCTTGGATGTTGAATGATTAGGAAGAAGTGGTTTATCAATGTGTGTGATATTGGGAGATGTAATATTCATATTGGAAAAGTCGTGTTGTATATAACATGAAAAATTTGAATTGATTTTTTTTAGCCGTATTACTCTTAATTTTCTGCAGTAAACTACTATAAAACTTGCATACACAGAGATTAATATGAAAATATCAGCTTTTTTTAAACCATAAACAATGGTATATTTGGAAATCAGCTTGAGGTCAAACTCAGATGAACCATTCACTGAAAAGTACATTTAAAGTATGATATTGTCACCTCATTATCGTTCTTAGTTTCAGAAGGACATTCTGTGGCTGAATAATGAATTTAAGATCCCAGACTCCATTTTTGAGTGTTGTGCAGGTTTCCTTTGAGGATTAGGACCGATAAATCACACACAGATTCATCGCTTTGTGAAAAGTGTTCACCCACAATATGATGTGATATTTTTGTTTTTTATCACTTTCCTACAAGTTCATTCAAGTGCACAGTGGTTGGGATATGAGATAATCTGGTGGATATTCATAGGTTTTTTGAAATGTAGTTTGTGTTACCAAATGAGTTACTACGTTATGATTGTAATGTAGGCAGAAGAGCAAGTTATATATAATCTAGTATGAAATGATTGAACTGCTTTGAGTAAAAGACTTATAAATGTAAACCTTTCATTTTATGCCACACAATAGGTTAGCAGCTAGTGTTAACAGTAAATAATTGAAAAGATTGTAAGTTTGAGTAAATAAACAGTCTTTTGTGTGTTGGCTGCAGCTCCATTGATTACAATGGATTTTCCCTATTTACATCATCAGAGAATTTGACCCTTTATATTTGAGCATGTTGATAATACGAATTATGACATCTGTTGCTACAGGAGCTGTGCCATTTTTGTCACTATATTCTTTGGGCAGTATCTCAAACTTCTAAGTTTATGGTCAAACTATCAGGTGGCGTGAGATATTAAATACTATATCAGCAATTGGAATGATTAATTAAAACACTGATGAATCTGTCCCTGTCAATCCTTCAATATCATTCTTAAAGTCAATGTGGGGAGTGAAAACATTTGTAAACCACCAAAGTGAATTCTGAGTAACACTCAAATGATAGCTTTGTTAAAGAATATTCAACACGCAGAGTGGACTATAATTAGTATTCTTATAGCTAGGATTGGTATGCTACCATTGACAATTTATAAGGTTTTTTTTGACATAACAGAAAGTACTGTGCACTGGCTAGAGATGAGAACAATTTCAAAAGAATCTTTATAAGTGCTCCAAACTTTATATGGCCAATAACTAACGTCTTTCCAGTTTTTCTTCTCCTTCTGCATTGACTGAAAAGTTAGGGTTAGAAGCACTCTTTAACAAAGAGAGAGAGAATGAATTCAATTTTCTGTTTTACACAAGAAACAGCAGTACGCAGACAATGAAATTGAGTGCCTGGAAGCAAAATAATCTTTTAGATCTTACTTGTATTACCTTAGTAGTAGAGAATATGTTTGTGACACATCACTATCCATTGTTTTGCCTGAACTGAATTAGAATACTAGGGTGACCAGATAGTACTTGATGATTAAGCTCTATATATTAACAGTGCACAATTCTGAAAAACAATATAGGAATTCTGACTGTTCTCCAGAGTATGGGAAAATTTCACACCAGGGAAGATTGGAAGGAGGAAGGTCAGTAATAGAACTGCTCCATTTTCTGATTTTCAGAGACCATTGATATTTCTGTATGTTACCTTATCCTCTTGTTTGCCAGCAAAAGAATAACCTGTCAATTCTTACTTGCGGATAAAGGATTCAGGAAGGTTTCACAGAGCTTTAGTTACCTATAGGTTGAATCTCTCTTAACCAGGACTCTCTAGTCCAGCAACATCCCTGATCTGGCAGGACCACAGATGTCCCTGGACCAGAGAGTCCTGGTGGAGGAGTAGTGGCTGAGTGCCCTGCAACGGAGCTAGAGTCTAGTAGCAGGGCTGCCCTGTGGCAGTGAACCAGGAGCTCAGCAGTAGGACTGCTGCCCAATGGCGACACTGCAGGGGGTCGGAATGAGGGGGCAGGAGGCAGCACTAATCTGAAGGCAGGTCTGGAATCTGCTTGAGTCACCAACATTAGAATGAACATGTCCAATCACTCAAAGGAGGAGGAAATACCTTCCTTTCCATAAGTGTAGTTCTTTGAGATGTTCTGTGTGTCCATTCCTTGATCCATCTCCCTTCCTCTCTGTCAGAGTCTATCTGATAAGAAAGAACTGAGGAGAGTTGAAGTGACTCTGCCCCTTTATTTCTGCATGCAGTGGTATGTGACACAAGAAGGCACTCAAATGGCCCAAATGAGTACCTCTGAGGAGAAATAGTTCTCCAATAGTTGTGCATGAGGTGCATGCATACCAGTAATGGAATGGACATGTGCAACACATCTTTAAGAACAAAACTTAAAATGACTTACAATGCCAAAAAAAAAAAAAAAGCAGCATAGCAAAGACTCTTTCAGGCAAATAAGGGGTATAGTCTTATTCTTTTGACTTTACCTGTCACCTTTGAAGGCACGCATCCACATAAACACAATAAGGAGATACCAAGAGTATAGGTGATACCCAATAAGAGAAGTTACATAATAAAAGATTCTACAACAACATGGCCATTCCAATTGATGTCTGATGAGGGACCCAATTCTCTCCTCAAGGAAAAGATTTGTACTTCCCCTAATTCAAATGGCAGTTATCAGGAGCAAAGTTAACAATGACAAGTATCAGAGAACTGCATCTATCACACTAGAGTTGAGGGATCAAGATTATTGAGATTCCCTTTTGCTAAATCTTCCTGAAATGTAATGGGAGTTAACTTTCCCTGGGCCTGTTTTTGTATAAGACTGATAACAACATACAGGATAGGAACTAGACTAGGATACAAGAGACAGCGATTGAATAATTCCCATTTTAGACCCAGATTGCCTGAGTGATCTTGATCAAGTTGCTTAATGTATTCTGTGCTTGGGTCCCTTATTTGTAAAACAGAAATGGCATTTCCCTCCCTCAGAGCGACATTAATAAATCTTCATTAACGACTGTGAGGCACTCACTTTACTACATGGAAATGGGCCACGTAAATAACTAGTGAATAGTTGGTACACCAACAAAGAAATTATTTTTAATTAAAATTAATTGAAAAGCTAACATGGAAATATATTTATAGCAGGTAATAGGAATCTTCTAAGGAAACAGTCAAACACAAAGTAGCATGGAAGAGCAGTTGTTGGTAGCTGTCTCCAAATGCAGTAATAAACAAACTACATGAGGAACAGTGTGAGGTACAAGTATAGATGTATGAGGTGCATCCCTCAATAGCCTTGATTTTTTTTTTTAAATGCTTAAAAATTATAGGCTTTTAGGCTACACTCTCAGTGAACACTCAAGACACAAAAGCAGAGAACCAGTGCATTGGGTATGTTTGAAAGACTAGGTATATCAACTTCTATATCGTTTTCTTGCTCAGATATACGGTTTCTAAAGATCTGAATTAGTAGTCTCTCAATTGTACGGTGGGTTTCTGACTTCATTTTCTTAATTGGTTCAACTGTCTTGTTGGGGAGGTAATGAAAAATAAGGAAAACAACTATTTGACCACTTTTAAATATTTTTGCACCTGTTTGGACAGTGAATCTTTTGTATGCTATTACATTATTTTCTTCCAAGACACATATTTAACTATGTCCAACGTAAGGAGACAGACCAGCTACCTTAGCAGTGGAAACTGAGGGGCATACTATTTTTCCTCTCTGAACTTTTCATTATAAAATATCCTAAATAAGTTAAATAAGAATTCTTGCTTCCGTGGGTCTAAAGGGCAATAAAATTGATCATTCTGGCATTTTCTGAAAACTGCTGTAGAAATGTTATGATCATGCATGGAGAATTTTTTAAACTTGTATAGATGCCACTTTTGTTGTTGTTGTTGTTGTTCTGCCACTTTACATTTTTCTTAAAGTTTTAAAATTTAGATTTCTCATTAACAGACTGTCCTTATAGAAATAGCAACTAGTTAAACCCTAGCCAGAAATTTATTTACCTGGTTTTGAGATGGTACAAATGATAAATAATGGTGCCTAAATAACATAAGCTAAATGTCAATGTTTTATAACATAAAGTATTTGTCAATCTTTTCATTTACCTTAAAAGACAAATTAATAGAACAATGGACTTGTACCCTGAAATTATACTCATTTTTTTTTTTTTTTTTTTTTGGAAAAAAAAAAGTTGCTTTATAAGTTTAATGACTCGTACTACTATCAAATGCAATCCGTTGGTCTTCTTCTATTTGTATTATTGCAGTAACAATACAGTGTTACTGCAATACTTCTGTTTAAATTTCTAGTGTCTAAGAGGAGAAAACACTCACTTCATAAATAGTGAAATATTTCAGCTTGAGGTCCACACATCTATATATGAGTACCATGCAAATGATACTGAGGCTTTATTTTACGTTCCTTTTAATTTTTAAGTTTATTAGCAATACAGCCAAAGTTAGCCATGTCAGCTTTGTTAGAGCATAATTTTGTTTTAATACATCACCAAAAGCATCAGGAAAAGCTACCTGTTTCTTATAGATTTTAACATTACAACAGCAATCATTCAGTATCTATTCTACAGATAAATCTACTGTATATATGGATGTGTATCTAAGACACACACATATACATAGTGTTTACAGTTGTAATAAAAAATTAACATCATTCTGGAACAAGGATCATTATCTTTAATCAAATAAGCAGTTGCTCAAAAAGACAGCTGATAAAATCAATTTCTACAACAAACAATTCACATTTATGCTAAGTTATCAGAATTTAATGGTGTTCATTTGTCAACTGTCATAAAATGGATTCATCCTTAGGCTTACTGGAAAAAATAAATAGGCATGTAATATCAAGTGTTAAAGACATCTGATCTGTTCATAGAAAAATTACTTTTTAAGTAAAATGTTTGTTTAACTTAACTTACTGAAGGTTAAGTTTTTAGCTCATCACACCAGAAATTAAACACAAGTCCCATCCTATTATTGTGAAGGAACTGTATGGAGCACTTTTGATAGATTTTTATTCATTTTTAGTCACATTATATATCCTTTTCAAAACTCGTTTACCCTTACTTACTTTGTTCCTTTCCTTTTGACAGTAACAATAAATACAGTTTGCCCTTCCTTTCAAATATGAATTATTTCATTTTAACCACCATGTAAAATGGGAAAGTATTATTTAACAGAGGACACAGACCCACAAAGATTTGTCAGGTGCTGAGCACTCAAAACTCCAACAGATTTCACTGGGGACTGTAAGTGCTGAGCACCTCAAGAGTCAGGTTCTAAGTGATCATATATGTGACACTGGCTAGCTTTGTTGCTTCTCTCTAAATCTTCTCAATTCATCTGTGTCTAATAGCCAGGTGTATACACACAACAAGGCCAGGAGAAGGAACCTTGATGCTGATGGCTTGCCCAAGGCCCTTGGTGTGAACTGCAGATCAAATCAATGTCACTGCAGCCAAAGAGTATGGTGACTGGTACAAATTACTGTAAGCCACAAGGAAGAGAAAATAAGCCAACTGAGCAAGCTACTGCTGAACCTTCCCCTGCTAGAGGTATAGGGGAAAAAAGAAGGCATAGTCCTAGGGTGGCTGGATCACACAGGTCAAAGATAAGGGGACAGAGCAGAATGAGAGGGTAAGTGGGGGGGAAAAAGCCCTCAACTAATGGTATACAAAGTGGAAAGCTTGGCTGCTGAAGGCAAGAAATGGTATACAAAGTGGAAAGCTTGGCTCCTGAAGGCAAGAAAAATAGGATATCTGTGCATTCTTTAAGGACAAGAGAAAAGTGTAAATAAGATTTAATAATAAGTTTAAATAAGTTTACTTCAAGCAAGAACTGGATGGAACAACCCACTATTCTGTCCAAAGCAGTGAAAGTCCACATCACAATAAGAAACTCTCACCTATGTTTCTGACCTGGCAGACTGTGGAACTGGAAGCCAGTGAAATTATATTGTGTCACAAGCTCAGAGAGCAAATTCTGATCAACAGATGGGGGAAGCAATTTTTAGGTTTTTATAAAATTTATGGGGCGAAAGTTGGTTTTTTTCTTAAAACCTAGTTAATTATGGTAAAAATGTTTTGGAGAAGGGATGTTTTCATTCAGGATTCACTGTCCTGCTCCTTCAAATAAAATTAGAGCTCATGTTAAATATCTAAGATGAGTTCTGATGAATCTCCCAGGAAAAACAGGGAAGACCAGTCTTAACATTCCTGGTCCTTTGATGGTAAATATCAAGCGGTATTAAAAAAAAAAAACCCTCCAAACATCTTTTAGGCCTTTTGAACACTATAGATAAAATAAGGGATGTCAGCTGTTCTTAAAACTCTGCTCTAGTCACCTCTAAGGAGAGATTTTTAGTGGGTTTTTTTTTTTTTCAGACTGGGGTTTTTTTCTGTCTGTTCCTGAACTATTTCTCTTCATGGTCTCAGGCTGCTCTCTTTCTATAGCTTAAGTGTACTTAACAGCTTTTCCTTCTATAGTGTTCCTGTACCAGGAATTTGTTGTCTTTAAAGGCCTGGACAGTTTATATCAGCACATTTGAAGAGAATCCTGAGGAACCCCCTCTTGACTTGTATGGAGTCACCTTCTCTCTCCCTATATGTTTGTAGTACCTGAAGAATGTCATCTGCAGGGACTGCCAAATAGTTTGAAGGAAGGAAAGAGGATGGATCTTCTGTCTGTAAAATTCAAGGAAGTCTGCAGAAAAGCTGTTCCTTCCAGAAGCCCAATGCACCAATTCCTTCAAAAAGCCTGTAGTGCGATGTGCAACCTCAGCAGCCCCCCTCCTCAGGGAGGACTATAATATAGACAATGGATAACATAGGAGAAGAGGGGAATGGGCTTGCTCCAGAACTCTTGAAAATTGTCTGGAGCTGCCAGATAAGTGGGTGAAGATAGATCACTTTACTTTCCAGGTTCAGTGAATTCAGTATTTCTGTTTAAAATGTTAAAATTCTGTTTAAAGATTATGTTCACAGATAACCCTTTTTCTCTCAAGGGTAAGTGGCAGATATTAATTTGCCTTTCTTTGAAAATTAATTGCAAAGATAAGCAAATAACTAACACATACAGAATATATTTTGCCTTTCTGTTGTGACTTCCATCTGAAGAACTCAGATCATTATGCAATCCTGATGAAGCAACTCTGGGTGCTAATCGTTTCCCCCGTACATGCTATATACATTGGGTTTTACTGTTTTGCTTTTAAAGAACCATATTCTTAGATGTAGATCCTATTTCCCCATAACATCTGATGCAGCTCATAATTTCCCACTAAAAAGTCAGAAATCTGTTTTTTTCTAAAAGGATGTATTTGTCTTCTCTATTGGTGTCTTTTGGGTAAAAAAAAAAAAATCTTTTTCTCATTCTTTCCATACTTTTTTATAGTGTTCCTTTCTTGTTGTGTCTTTTTGGTAGTATATTCATCTGTTTTTGTGTTTTCAATTGCATTTTGTTTTAAATTAATTCTCCAGAAGTTTTTTTGGTGGTGGTGGCAATGTGTTGTTGTAATAATAATAATAATAATTATTTATTATTTATTATTAACAGCATAGTACTGATTTTATAACTGTGTGTTTACTGTATAAAAGACTGAAAGCTAAAAGAGATTGCATTTGAGGAAGTATGTCCTGTAATATTTGCAAATAACTGTAATGTTTTTTGCTGAATAAAGGCAGATGGTGTGGCAGCTCTCCACCTGCACTTAGGGACCTCCTTTTAGAAATGTAAAAATGAACTTGAACTATGCATTCATGGCTAACTTTAGGCTTTCTTTTCATACTGGGTGATTCTGGCCCTCTCACCCCTCTTCCAACTAAAAAAACCCCTTTGGTTTGCTGATTAGATTGCATTTTCTATCAACACGAATAGCAGATGTGGATTTGTTGAAATCAAACAAACTTTTTGCCTCTCACTGGTCCCGCTGCTGTCAAAAACCACTTCATGGTTGAATCATTTATTTACAGTTAGCATTAGAAAACATGGCATTGCTAATTTTAACAGTATTCTTATGTAAAATATGTTGGAGAATGTATTATTGGTTGTTTGAATTTTGTTAATATTGGTCCATATCTTCATTATCAGTCTTTTTAGATTAATTTTGAAATCCTGATCTGGTGAAATCTACTTCCTAACTGCAATTATTGTATAGTTTGCTGTTAATTGAAAATTATGTGGAACTGAAAGGTGAACAGAAGTCATCTGAAATGTTGCTTAAATTTACTTAGTGGATTATGCTCCTGGAATATATTGCACAGTTTGTGTTGGTGGTCTGACTGGATAAATATGGAGTACATTACATTTTAGTACTGCAGTACCTATGGAACAATCACTTCATTTCTTCTTTAAAAGATTTCACTTTTTTAGGTAAAGTGTCAGGAAAGTGAAATCAGTGGATTTAATTTAATATGAATAAGTGTAATATGAAAGCTTTAGCAGATATGAATTGATAAATAATGTGCAATAATTAGATAAGAGATCAAGTGCATGACTTTGAGTAGTTTAATTCCCAGAAGACTGTGAAATAATTTTTGTTTTCTAATATTTTCTTGGAACCAGACTTTATCTGTAATGATATGAGGTAGCTGTGGTAGCAAGAGTGCATTTCTGACAAACAGTATATAGATAACTATAGTAACATATATTGTCTGGCAAATGGCAGTTCTGGCTGTGGAAACTAAGTCTTAGATTAAGATTAAAAAAAAGTTTCTAAAATCAAATGAATTGCACAGCAAGGCCTTAATCGATAAAACTGTTTGAAAAGTATCTTTGGCTCAACATACTGACCCATTGGGTATAACTTGCACCATAAACCTAGAGTTACAGATTAAGAGCTATTGGGGGTCTTCTGACATCAAGATTAATAACATATGGTTTATTTTTTTCTGCTGCCATAACCTTCTAAAATTATTGGCTATAATAATTGATATCAAGGTCATGGAAAACAGACAAGCAATGTAAGAATTTATAAATCTCTGCTTTCTTTCTAGCCAGTGTGATTCAAATTTGAATGGTTCTCTGCAAAACATAAAACATGCTTTTTTTCAGAATCCAGAAGTAGAATTAGAATATTACAACCATACATTTCCCCATGCCTCTGCAGTAAAATTTAGAGTTACTCAGTGTTGAACCCTTTCCTTGTGAGCATATTTGAAAGGGCTAATTATAGACGGCACACAGTTCTCTTGTCCTTAGCAGCTGTTTATAGACATTCCTTTTTCGTCCTTAAAGCACGTCTAAATATTAACCTACAAATGAATGGTAAACTTGATATTATTATGTGTTTGGGAGAAAATGTAAACAACATTAGTGCCTTAGGAAAAAATCTTAAATTTTATTTCTGTTGAGCTTTTGATTAATTTACTGTAGAAAGTCTTTTCTCATATACCATAATATACATTAGTTATGAATGACGACTTAGTTTGTACTTCATTGATTCTCCAATTAATGTATTGCAGATTTATGCGGCTTCAGGGGACTGGAGTCAATTTTAAGTGATATATTTTACAGTAGTTTGGCTCTACAAACACTCACTTTCATAAGTAAGAGTTTATTTTGGATATGTATAGCACTTAGGCTTAAGGGCAACATTGCCAGTGTCGTTTACATGTTGACAGCATTGGCAGTTTTTTGCTGACTCCCTTATTCTGTTATAAGACAGCTCATTTGCTGTGGAAAGTCTGTTTATCAAAGGTACCATACATACACTACTTCAGAGAGAGAACTCATCTTTTGCCTATACAGAGCAAAGTAAGATCATTAGGGGAAAAGTGAATCAAACTGGGCAACATAACGCTATCTGTTAAATAAACTGGTTATATTTTAAAAATCATTGTGGGATAAACTGATACCAGTAGTATTTTTAAAATATTGACAAATACACAAATAAGTAAAAAAGATGTGGCTTTATTTAGTAGTCTTTTTTAAAAATCTTGAACATGATCAAAATCTTTGAGTTTCTACTGTTCATGTAAAACTGTTTGTGGCACCTCATTACATGTTCAAGATAAACTCTAGTTTTGATAATACTTGCACTTTCAGGAAGTTGGCTTTCATGGAACTGAGCAGGCACTATGATTTTCTGCCTGTAAATGTTAAGATTTAATCAATCTCTACCACCAGACAGGAAGACCAAACAAAGGTATTTTAGTGATAAGGATGGTAGGAAAAGCCACTGTACTAGTGAGGAGGATGAAGAGGTATGGGGGCAGGAAGAGGAATTCTGAGCTTGTGTAGGGAATGGATTTAGAATAAAATAAAACAAAATTTGTATACGTAACTACATTTTATGCACTTTTCCTCAGTGCCTTCTGCAATTTTGTGTTTTCCCCTAAGTTTTGTATTTGACAGAAGATGTCAAATGTAAATGTAAAGCTAGTTTAAGTTTTATCTTTAAGTACTGGTAGATAAAAGATACAGTGATATATTTTTGGAAGGTTAATTTTAGTTTATGGAATTGGTGACTTTTTACTTAATGATTTGTTTTGGAAAACAAACTATCCTTCCAGATTGCATAGACTTCACTGTATTTAAATTAATAAAGAGAATTTAACTTCAGTGCTAACATTCTCTTTTTTCTCTGTTGTGTATTCTGTTTCTTCTGCCCATGCTCTGGGGACCATGCAGTTCACAAGATTCCTGTGCGATTCTCCACTTGAGGTATGAATTTAATCTTAATTCTAAAATCTGAAATTGTTTAATGCCAGTGTATCTTTGTTTCTTCTGCCTTCTATAATCTGTACTGCTTCCAGATCATTATCTAGGTCAGTGTTTCCCAAATGGTGTTCTGCGGAACCCTGGGGTTTTGCGAAGTGAAAATAAGGTTCAGCAAGAAAATTCCATTACAATAACATTTTATGATTTAAAAAATAGTAATTAATATTTAAGCATTTAAACAATTTTCATTTGTGTTTGCTATGATAAGTGTCCCTGTGTAATGCCAGTTTAGCCAAAGAGTGGGGATGATGTTGTCACTACTCAGCGCTGCGCACGCAGTCAGTCAATGGTGGGATCGCCTCTTATATACCATATATAAGACTCTTATTAGGGGTTTAGCAAAATTCTTTTGAGTTTAAAAGGGTTCTGTGACCAAATAAAATTGGGAAACACGGATCTAGGTATTACACTATGAGGGCTATCTGTGAACCGTATAGAGTGAAATTTTCAAAGGAGTCTATGGGAGATGGGCACATTGTTCCTTTCAATTTCTGTGGGAGTTGATTGCCATAGCTCTCTTGTTAAACCCAGCCGTTGATCCTGATGCATACACCATCTATATTTTAGTATTGGGGGTTTCATAAATTGAGGCAAAAATCACGTAGCCCTTAGTCAAGCAAAGGTCTTCAGGACTGTAGAATCAGGTCATGAAAGGATAATAAGATTTATAATTATCTCATTAATTTAAGTTAATGTTAAACAAAAATCCAACCAAGATTTTTGCTTTTTTAAATAATGGCCAGGCAAAGGATTGAATGTTATAGCTATCTTAGGATACCATTCTATCTTTTCCCTCTTCTCTTTAGTAGTAGCCAGTAACGCAGAGAGTTATCTATGTTACTTTGTTTCAGCAAAAACCACGAGCAGTCCAGTGGCCTCTTTAAAGACCAACACATTTAATAGGGCAGTGGTCCCCAACCTTTTGGGGCTGCCGGGTGCCCGGGGGCGGGGCCATGCATGCGCTGCGTGCCCGGGGGTGGCACTGTGCATGCGCCGGGCGCCCGGGCCGCGCATGCGCTGCACGCCCAGGGCCTGGGGTGCAAGAATGGCTTGGGCCAGCCCTGGTCACTAGGCAGGCACACATAAATGCCCCGGCGGGCGCCATGGCACCCACGGGTACCGCATTGGAGACCACTGTAATAGGGCTTAAGCTTTTGTGAGTTGCTGCTCACTTTATTAGATGCATGAAGTGAAAGAATCAGATGGCAAGGATATATACCATGGGAGTGTTACAAGTGTTGTTAATTGAGGAATATGCTTGTTGACTTCTGTTCTTCAATTAACTCTCTCTCAGCTATAAACAAAATCTTTTTTCTGCCTTCCTTAAGAGTCCATCTACAATGCGTAGTCCTAAGCCACTTTTGAGGACCTACCAGGTAGTTAGGTTGCTGTTGCTCACTATGTCTGTGAAAGAGATCATTTGTAAAAATTAAGATATTCCCGTTTTTACTTAAAAAGGGGTGCAAATGGTAAATTGGTTATTGCATCAGTTGGCTTTGTAGAAGTTGGGCTAGCAAACCTTTTTTGATTATCTCTATCCATTGTTGACACACCATGCAATAGCCTTTAACCTTTTGAAGATGCACTCTTTTAATAATGAGGTCTGCATGCCAAACCAAGATGCCTGTTACCAGGAAAAATCTATGTGTAAGTGAAAATTTTCACAAGATGTTGAAAGCACAATAGTTTACAGGGCTTAAAGAGCTCTAAGATCTTTACTGTGCTCACATGTTTATGATTATATGTGATCACCAGTTTCCTTTGCTCTCTTTGCCAGCATAAGTTTTCTGGAATAAGGTGTTTTTTTTCAGCTCAGCATAACTGTTAGTCCCCTAGCTGGGTACCTAAAAGCATGCTTGTCATTGGTTTAAAATAAATTGACTAGCAGGTTTTTGGAAAATGACTAAACTGTCAGTCTTAGTTTATGTTTAGTATCCTTTTTTCATTTAAGAAAAAATATGTGGAAGACTACTTGTGGGGGTATTATGTCAATAAAAGAAAACTAGAATTGATCAAAAAGCAAGTTGAATATTTAAAAAAATATTTTCAGAAACATTGTCTACATCTTTGGCAGTTTGTTTATAAAAACTAGTTTTTGTGAAGTGAAAGAAAATTGAGTGAACACATCCCTTTTTAATGTTGTTTGCTTTTGTTTTAAAGACAATTCTAGAACTAGTAACTAAGAAGAGAGAGAGGAGTTCACAGTTTGGAATGATATTTGAGATTACTTCCTTTACAGCGCAAATACTAAGAGAAAAATGTGGTACTATCTTTGCTGTATGTCTTAAAGAGTTAACAACCACATGATGGTAATGAAATTGTCAGGTTATAGTAATTACACCAATAATTTGATATGTTGCAGTTTGAATGAAGCCATATGTGGAGTGTTTGTTACTTTTCTCTGCTGAGTCCACCCCCTTTACATTCCTGCAAACTGAAGACTAATAGAGCTCATTAGACTTTATAGGAAAAGGGCTTTTATCACCTCGTCAAGTCAGGCAGCAGATTTCCATTATATTTCTAATTTTGTATGGCTACATAAATGCTGATGTACACTTCCCTGCTAGGTTTATACTAGTATTTCTTTCTTACAGACATTTTTTATTGACATTTTGAAGCTTGAATTAAATTTTGTGTGGCACCACTTACAGATGTCTTCAATTAGGTGAAGTTAAATAAAAGGGGTTGTATATCTGAGGCCAAAGGATTCTTGAAATTCTCTATTCTGAAACGATTTCCACAAGCCAATCCAGTGGGTGCAGCTTCTTCCATTTTGGGGGAAAAAATACAAACCTTATGTGAATTTGAATTTGTTTTGAATTTTTAATCTGTATTAGCTGCAGCAAGTATCTGTATTCAAAGAGCTTTCCCACTTATTTTATACTTCCTTTATTGTTAATTCAGTGTTGAGGTATTGCCATCAATTCCTCAACATGAATAAAAAACATTATTTCCTTAGAGATTGGTATGTGGCAGGGAGAGAATAGATAACTCTCTAGCAAAAAATACAACTCTGTTAAGAGAGCCGTTCTATTTTTCACACTAAGACTAGATATAAGCATTCAGCTCTTTATTACTGCTAAAAATGTTGGTGCTTTTCTCACTTTGTCTGCACAAGAGCAAGATTGATGGTGTGGCATAATACACAGCAATCTGACATATAGTGAATAGAAATAAGCATATCAGTGACACACTCTTGTGGTAGTCATTGGTATATACTTGGAGAAAATGCAATGTTCTTAGAACAGAAAGTTGCAATGTTAAGTTAGAGTTTATAGATGAAGTCCTCTCTGGACAGAAATGAGAATTTACCTTATAACCGCGTTTCTCAAACTGTGGGTCACGAGCAACTTAGAGGGGGGGTCACGAGCAACTTGGGGGGGCCCACACTATCACAAAGTTTGAGAACCCCTGCCTTATAAAAATATTAAGATTGGGAGCAAGAGGAGGAGTGGGGACTACAGTAAACAATGTTCTGAAGTTCCAGCTGTTTGTGATGTTGGCAAATCTTTATTAAGCATTTTTGTTAAATAGATTTTAGTAATCAGCAAATCTTTGGTTACTGTTGTCTTTTTGTTACCCTCATTAGTTTGCTTTCACCCTTTTTACTTTTCAAGCCACTTATGCTGCTTTAATAGCCTCTTTTTGTCCTGTCTTTCCTTTGCTTTTTGCAATCATCTCATTTCGGGCTCCGAACTTAATACAAGGAACCTGTTACTAGCATTGACAATTCCATGCTGTAGATTTACTATCACTCTTCTAAAAAGCATTAGTCAAACTGGTTTTCAGAGCAGTGACAGTTTACATTGGGGTGGGGAACCTTTTTTGGTTTCGGGGGCCTCTGACCCGCAGAAAAATCAGTTGGGGGCTGGGGCTGCCAGGAGACAGCAGGGGGATCTTGGAGTGTCAGCATGGGCTCCCCAATGCTGGGTGAGGCCTTAAGTGTCGGGGGCCAGATCCTGGCAACCTAGGGGCTGCATCCAGCTCCCAAGCCTTAGGTTCCCCACCCCTGGTTTACATGGTTTGCTAAAACATCAGGATGCAGAATTAATGTGATTGACAACTGGTTTGCTGGCTGGACAACTGTTTTGTTCCCTTGACTGCCCTTTCTAAAAATATTTATACATGCTACTTTAGTTAATCCCCACACTCCACCCCCCAAAAAGTCAAGCATTACTGTTTAAGAAGTTAAATTTCAGGGTTGGTTTATTATGAAATGTTTAAAATGCATGGATTATGTTTTAGAAGAATAAAACTAATATAAAAACATTAGACTTTGTTTTGGAACACAATTCTAATGTGGTATAATGGTGGTATAATTTGTTTTGGAACACAATTTTTATCTGACCTTTTATATTCATGCTATTTAGAAGACATATGTTGGCCAGTACATTTCAGATGTTTTAAAAAAAAAAGTTAAGGTTGATGGGATTGGTATATAAGGTAATTCTATATTGTATCCTGTTAGCCTTACTTAAAATTTGTGATGAGAAATAGCTGACATGCCAGTTCTCTGTGGATTTTTCCCTGTCTTCACTGGTTACAAGGCCAAGACCAATCGATATGAACCTTTTCACCCTATGTATCCAGCCAAATAATTTGTTGTTGTCCTCTTCTCTCCCCAGTCTTGAGTTGCACTGCTGTGTAGCAGCTGTGGTGGCCATCTTTAAATCAGTTTTAGAGTTAGGTGACTACAGCGAAGGAGACAGTGATTCGGAGGGGTTTTTTTTAAAGATTTTATTTCTCACTCCACCCTCCCCACATACAGATCTAGTTGTTTGTTGGATGTAAATAGTTCAGTTTTGATGGGATGAGGCTACATTAAGGAGTCCGGTGGCACTTGAAAGACTAACAAATTTGTTAAGAGTATTAGAGCATAAGCTTTCATGAGCTACAACTCACTTCCTGAGATGCTAGAGAGAAAAAGAAAAATTGAATACATTGGAACTTGATCAACTAATGGATGTCATTCAATCTGAGGTTAAAAAAGGTAAGAGAAGCTTGCAGAATGAACTGAATAGGATCATACATACTCTGCAAAGGACAAGATCAAATTAAAACAGAAATAGCCTCAGAAAATGCCTCAACATTAGGGAGTGGGAGGAAAGTGAGGCCTGGTTGGGATCACTCCTTCTCAGTGCCCCTGGATGCAGAACTGTAAAGAGGTGATACTTTGTCCCCTTCCTTGGAAGGGCCAAGCTCTACACAGAGCCCCCTGTGCCTGAGCCATGTAGGCTGGGGCAGGAGAAAAATTCAAGGGAGTAGCCAAGATCATAACTCTCAAGCCAACAGAAGCAAATGAAAAAAGAGGCTCCACACCGGGCACCTTTGGATGCTGATGTTATCAGCCAGCTTTCTACAGTTTCACTTGGGTGATCAGTGACAAACTGTCACCAGGCAGTTTCTTCGTATTTATTCCTGTTTCTAGGTGTTCTTATGAGTCCGATAAATCAGGATCCTGTTTCTATTAAGATTCATTTCCAGGGGGGCTTGTCAATATTTTGCAGCATTTCTGTAGATTACTTAAGGCAGTTGCTTACCTTAGACCCCAGATTAGACTTTCTTTTTCACCATGGAGCCTTAATTTAGGCCTACAGAGATCGTGAGAACCTTCTCTCTTTCCCTTGGACTATTTGACGTTACATTTCTATCTATTAAAATGATTTTCTAATAGCTATTACTCCTGGCTTCTGGATGGAGAAGAGAGCTACACTTGTATAAGTAACCTTACAACAAGCAGCGTCTTAAAGACTAACAAAACATGTAGATGGTATCATGAGCTTTCGTGGGTACAACCTATTTCTTCAAGTCCCAACAAAAGCTCATGATACCATCTATATGTTTTGTTAGTCTTTAAGGTGCTGCTAGATTACTCGTTTTTTAAGTTTTTCCAGTTACAGGCTAACTCGGTTACCCCTCTGAAGCTTACAAACAAGACATGAGTATATTTGAACAACTACATTGTTTTCTTCTGAAGTTAGCTTTGAAGTTTTACCTCAGTCAGAGTATTTCCATTCTGTTTTGTCCCAATCTAGGCAAGAGAAATCAAATTAAAAAGTGTATAGTAATTTTATATTAGTTTTATAGCTAAAATTTATATAAATATATTATTACAGGAATGTACAAAGAACATTCAAACAACTTTCTTGATTAAAGACCAGCAGTCTCTCCTCACATATATGATCTGTGGTGGACAAAGTAAGAGAAATTTAGTCTTCCAAAATGAACTCAAAATCATTTATTATAAAAGCCACTGGAACATTTAGGACACCAATATGTTTCCCTTTATGATTAGGGTGACATCCATATTAATCTTCACAGTTTAGTTTGGTTCTCTCTTGTCTAGACCAGCATGAATAATTGTGTTAAATTTCATTCTGGAAAACTACCATTTATGCAATACTGGATCATGTAAAATATAATATATGTTTACTGAAATTGTTTAGAGAAAATAATTTCTTCGTTGGTAAGCAAATCTGAGATAGATTGTATGCTTAGTTTTGACTCTCTAATTGCTACCTACTGCAATAAGTTGGCTTTTTAGGCTGTCTATAAAAGTGTCATATTAGGAGCTATCATAACTAATTACAAATCAGTGTAAAGCTTGTAACAATCATGGAAACTGTAAGGATTCATATGCGTGCTGAAGTTTGGTTCAGTCATTTATATTGTGAGAAATGGAAAATGAAAAATATCTGGCCAAACTGTGAAGTCATTCCACATTTATTTCCTTGTGACTATATAGAATCATTACCAGCTACCCCTCTCATCCCTTCCTCCCCTCCCCCCAAAAAAACAAAACAAAACACACCAGCACAGATTTATGTTTTCCAAATATATTCCAGGACTTTCTTTTATCAGTGACCTCTTCATTGAAAATATAAAGCTTATACTGTGAAGGAGTTGTTCTCCATCAGCCAACGAAATGAGCATGATTGTTCAAAGCCACAAAAATTGAAGAAATAGAAAATAGCCACTTATTGTAATTGAGTCTGACCAGTACATGGGCATAATGGAACCTCTAAGTTGTCCCGCCTTCCCCCCACTATGTACACATGTTAACTCCAACATAAGCAGAGGTCCAATAAAAAGTGAAGGCATACCTGACAGAAGATTCCCTCTAGGACTCCCAGGATCATGGCAAACGGTCACGTACACAGAATACTGGGTTGGGAGGCACTCTGATTGTCATAGTTTTCCCTGGGGTCAGTGAAAATATCTAGATTAGAAGACAGAAATTTGTTCATTTCTTTTTACTTCATGGGTAATAGAGACTTGTCTTCCCACCTTCTTTTCATCCAAACCAGAAGAGAGAGAAATTATAAACCCCTTAATTGTTATGGTTAATGGTACGTTCCATCTGGCAAGTGATGATTGCTGTATTCCAGTGTATAGCAGCAATAGCTACAGAGTAACTTGACTATATACAAGTATAACTATAGTTACGTTGTTGATAAGTTCTTTGGGGCAGGAATTAGAGATGTCAATGTGTAGTCAATTACATGATTAACCAATAAGATGGGTTTATTGCTTAATCCTATTGGCTACACAACTCTCCCCCCTAGTTGCCTCTATGTTAGAGGCAGCAAAGGGAGGAGAGGTGTGAGCCAATGCGTATGGGGGAGCTGGCTTCCATGGAACTGCCTGCCCCCCTTTGCTGCCTCCAATAGAGGCAGCAATGCAGTGGAGGGGCAGGAGAGAGCCAAGCACAACTCATGTTGATCTGCCTGTCCCCTTGCCCAATAGAGAGGCAACAACACGGTGGGTGGAAGGGCAGGCGGGAGCTGGTACACATGGGAAGCAGCTTTCCACGCATACAGGCTCTTGCAGAGCTGCTGGCCCACTGCACTGCTGCCTCTTTATTGGGGTAGTGGGACAGGGAGTGCAGGCAGAAGCCAGTTCCTTGTGGGCACTGGTTCCCGCCTGCCCCCTGTGTGTAAACATGTAACTACTAAAATTTCTAGTGGTTACACATTTACTCCAATACTTGACAGTTAGCATCCCTAGCAAGAACCATCTTTTTGTTTTGTTTATGTACAGTGCCTTGCAGGAGGGGTACTCCTAAGTGCCCAGGTAATACAAATTAATAATAATAATAATAATAATAAAGTAAAGCTGCCATAAGAAAAATGAAAGTGACAGAAATGCATTGAAGCAATCTGGGACATTGACTATCATAAGTGAAGTTGGAATATAACAATTGACACAGACTGCTGGCTAAGACAGAGCTTTGCTACTGCAGCCTGGCTAAAAAGGCCAATTGCAGATGGCTGAACAATCCCAGGCCTGAAGAGCTAATGGAAGCATCTGTGGGCCTCATTAGCCAGAAGGTTATATAAGGCAGCCAGAGGGGAAGTGAAGGGAAGGAGCAAGGAGCCAGGGTGTGGAGGAGTGCGCTCCCAAGCCGGAAGGAGAAGCTGGCTGAGTTAGCTGCTAGAAAACCAAAGCTCTGTAAATAGAAGGTGGTGGGAAATTGGCACTGACAATAAAAGGCACAGGTGACTGCACCGGGAATGGTCTCCGGTTGGTTTGTGACCCAAGAAGAGGTCAAAAAGTGAGGGGACTGGGCGAGGACCTTGCCACACAATTCACAACACGTGCTCATATATTATATGATAGAAGTTAATATTAAATATTTAAAGGACAAGTGATATAGCATTGAGATATAAAAGTTTATAAGCCAATATGATATGTCCAAGTAGAATCAAACTCTTCTGGTGTTAATAGAATTGGTAGTTAGTTGAATATTATGCTTGTGGAATTAATTTTAACAAAATACATTGTGTTGTACTTTTTTTTTTTGACATCATAAACTAGTTATGCTGTTGTTTTGATCCTAGATTTAGTTCTTAAATTGACATTTTTTGATTGCACCTGTATCAGTAAACCTTTATCATTCCCACATAATGAACCATTTATTTTTCATACTGCTACCTAATATTACCATTTGGGACCTGGTAGACTCAAGCTTCCTCTTCATGGGGCGTGAAGGGATAATTATTTTTTTCTTGTTTTTGTATAACATAAGAACATGAGAATGTCCATCGTGGGTCAGACCCAAGGTCCATCTAGCCCAGTATCCTGTCTGCCGACAGTGGCCAATACCAGATGCCCCAGAGGGAGGGATCACAACAGGAAATCCTCATGTAATCCCTCCCCTGTCACCCACTTCCAGAAAAACAGAGGCTAGGGATACCATTCCTACCCATCCTGGCTAATAGCCATTGATGGACCTAACCTCCGTGAATCTATCTAGCTCTTTTTTGAACCCTGTTAAAGTTCTAGCCTTCACCGCATCCTCTGGCAAGGAGTTCCACAGGTTGATTCTGCACTGAGTGAAGAAAAACTTGCTTTTGTTTGTTTTAAACCTGCTGCCTATGAATTTCATTTGGTGACCCCTAGTTCCTATGTTGTGCGAATAAGAAAATAACTTTTCCTTATTCACTTTTTCCATACCAGTCATGATTTTATACACCTCTATCATATTCCCCCTTAGTCTCTTCTTTTCTAAGATGAAAAGTCCAAGTCTTTTTAATCTCCCTTCATATGGGACCCATTCCAAACCCCAGTCATTTTTGTTGCCCTTTTTCTGAACCTTTTCCAATGCCAATATATCTTTTTTGAGATGAGATGACCACATATGTACGCAGTAGTCAGGATGTGGGCATACCATGGTTTTATATAGAGGCAAAAAGATATTCTCTGTCTTATTCTCTATCCCTTTTTTAGTGACTCCTAACATTCTATTTGCTTTTTTCACTGCCGCTGCACACTGTGTGGATGTTTTCAGAGAACTATTCATGACTCCAAGATCTTGCTCTTGATTAGTTGTAGCTAAATTTGTCCCCATCATATTGTGTATATATAGTTGGGATTATGTTTTCCAATGTGCATTACTTTACATTTATCAACATGAAATTTCATTTGCCATTTTGTTGCCCAATCACTTAGTTTGGTGAGATCTTTTTGAAGCTCTTCACAGTCTGCTTTGTTCTTAAATATCTTGAGCAGTTTGGTATCATCTGCAAATTGTATACTCCTTTCTGTAGCTCATTTATAAATAAGTTGAATAGGATGGGTCCCAGGACAGACCCTTGGGGGAACCCACTAGTTACCTCTCTCCATTCGGAAAACTTACCATTTATTCCTATCCTTTGTTTCCTGTCTTTTAACCAATTACCAATCCCAAAAGGACCTTCCCTCTTACCCCATGACAACTTGCTTTACAAAAAATATAAAACTTCAAATTGTTCACCGGTACCATGATTTAATATATTTAGCTATCCCATACTTTGTGTTTTGGAATTTAAATTATTTAATTGGTGTTTATGAATGTAAAAGTTGTTCAGATTTAAAGATTTGCTGGAGAGTATGTCTTAATAGGACACTTATTTTTATCATTCTGCAACTCTTCCTATGTTTAGCTCACACAAAAACTTCCTGGGACTGTTACCACTTTCCCTGTCTTGTAAATTAAAGTGATACAATTTCAAGAATATATTCAACTAATTTATTCAAACTAAATACATATTTAATTTTATTTTTCATTATTTCCTGTGCTAAAAACAGCAAACAAAACTACCAAGTATATTGTACTACTAATAAAATAAGGATATACTGGAACAGGTTAATGGACGATCAATGGTGGGGCATGAACTATTAAGAACATAAGAAAAGCCATACTGGGTCAGACCAAAGGTCCATCTAACCCAGTATCTTGTCTTCTGACAGTGGCCAGTGCTACTGGGTGCCCCGGGGGAATTACAGAACAAGGAATCATCAAGTGATCCCTCTCCTGCCATCTATCTCCACCCTCTGACAAACGGAGGCTAGGGACACCATTCCTACCCATTCTGGCTAATAGCCATTAATGGACCTAGTCTCCAAGAATTTATTTAGTTCTTTTTTGAACCCTGTTAAATTCCTGGTCTTCACAACATCCTCTGGCAAGGAGTTCCACAAGTTGACTGTGCACTATGTGAAGATAAACTTCCTTTTGTTTGAATTGTATAAATCTTCAATTATAACTTATACTGCTTTCTGTGAGTTAATGTCTGTTACTAAGGGCACAGTGCTCTGTGAGAGGGGGTGTGCATCCACAAGGTTTGGGGTGGTATAAAATACCAGCAGCAGAACTAGGAGACCCAACAATTTGTACTGTGTTCTACTAACCTATGGTTGAATCAAGTCCACTGCTTTTAAGATACCATAATAAAAATAACACACATGTTAAATCTTGTTAGAATAAAAGATAGCATTCAAGGTCATTTGCCTCAACGTATGAGGGCCTGATGTTTCAATAATATTCTATAGCCCTTAGTCACAGCATACCTAGTTGTGTTGTGATTTTCTCACAACTTGAGGTTTAGCTTTTTATTCTGTAGTGTTTTTCTTTTTAATGTAATTTATTAAATGAGAACAAAACACTATTAGCTTTTAACTTTCCCATTTTTAAAATGTAGACCATGCTGTCTTTAGACATCCTTCTTTTAAAACCCTGAAGGCATAAATATTATAAATTGCATTACTAGAGGAATATTATTTTTAATGTTATTCTGTTTCCAAAGTGGTTTTGACATTTGATTTCTTGGCTTCTTAACCCTAGAAACTGTGGCACTTTTTCTATTAATCAGAATAACTCAAGTTTTGTAGAACAAGAGTTAGAATGCAGTGTTTCCAATAGATGAACCCTTACCTGTATATCTTAATCACCTGATGTCAATTACGGTTTTACAAAGAGGAACCCTGTGGCACTTTAAAGACTAACAGATTTATTTGGGCATAAGCTTTGGTGGGCAAAGACGAACTGAGTGCATTGTGCCAAAATAAATGTGTTAGTCTTTAAGGTGTCACAGGACTTCTTTCTGTTTTTGTGGATACAGACTAACATTGGTGCCCCTCTGATAATGATGGTGTAATTAACACAGCCAGTGCCTAATATTACTCCAGAAGGACAATTTAATAGTACAAAGTGCTATGAGCCCATTTCTTGAGGAACAAATCAATATTTCACATTGACTTGGTATTCTATCTCTGTTATATATCAAAACCCACTAGATGGAACTTAATACAATAAGACCTCAAATTCAATGGAGTTGAGCATTCACTAAGATATTGAGGGAATTTATCTGTATGTGTTATAAAAGATAACTTTGTATGAAATGAGGAAATGTGTAAAATAAAGCTTTGTTGATGTTTTATTTAATACAACATAGATTCCAGAACTCTCTGCCTGGAATCTGTAATACGTTCATTGTAAAATACAATTTGTTCATAATATTTTATTGTAATTGAATTGGAGTAATAGTGGGAATACTTGAGGTATAAACAGTAAATATTGTACCTGACACCTGTGCTTCATTAGCAGAGGTTCATTGACTCACTTTGTTTGAAACAACATTATAGATCTCTTCTCATTCTATTCCCCACAGTTTGCATGCACCCAGGCATTCTTTTACTTCACAGAATAACTGCATGTTAGCTGAAACTTCTTGTTGTTCTATATACTATTTAAGTTGAGACTTTCTTTGCATGTGGATAAAAGCTTACTCTTCCAACTAAACTGATTCACAGAGATTGTCTTTTTAACGTTTGAAGAAGTTAGAAGCAGGTAAATTTACAAGAAACAAGTACTTGTTTCTGAAACCATGTCATGCAAAAATATAGTACAGGTTGGATCTCCCTGGTCCAGCACCCTCAGCACTTGAGTGGTGCTGGACCAAGGGAGGTCTGTGTTGCCCTCCTGGCTGTCGGCCCTGCTCCTGGGCTTCCCTCCTGGCTGTTGACTCAGCTTCTGGCCCTTGCTGGTACTCCCGGCTGCCAGCCCCGCTGCCACTGGCCTGGACTGACTGTGCTCATGATCCTGGCAGGCCCCCCACTCTGAGCTGCCAGGAACTCTGGTCCAGAAAGTCCCATATTTCAGAGATTGAGCCTGTACAGCGTTTTTTGCTAAATTTAAGGTCCTGGTGTGTGATTTGTTAAATAGACGTGTACACAAGCTTATGTTTCCACATCTCTTGGGTGAATGAGACAAAGATAGGAAAAACTTCTTGCTCTTAGTACATTGACTTTGTTTCAGTCTGTGTCTTCTTGCTGAGGGCCTGATGAGCATCTGTTGCCCAGGTGATGTGCATTCTGAGTGTGTGCAAGGGGCCAAGAGCATGATGCTCCAGCAATGCTGGACTAGTGCAACACAGTAGCAAGTGCAAATTAGAGCAGTTTGTGATGTTCTAATTTGCAATAATTGCTAAACTGGCACCTGACTGCTTGCAGAAAATGCCACGAGCTCTGCTGCACCTGAGGATCCAGTCCTTAAAGTAGTGTGGCTTTCGCTCGAAACATAATTTTAAAAATAATCATTTAGTGTAGAAGAAATGTGCAATTCTATATCCTTTGGTAGGTGTGGAGTGCTTGTGGAATCATCAACACTGAATGTTTTACGTATGTTGTCTTTCTTATATTTTAGTATGTCTTTATACTCTTGCACTGTCCTTCATTGTGGCTCTTCAAAACAAAGCAAAAAAGACTAGCTTCCATAATTTATAGTGGTACTATTGTAGAATCTACACCCACTCAAGTACTATTTCAAGGTATTTCAATTATCACTGGTTTAAAGGATAGTGATTTTAAATGTAGCATATTTACATTACAACATGGACTGCTTGCCCTCTTCAGAAGATAAAGAATTGTTTTGTTATGAGCATAGGACAGGATTGATCTATACTGTGTTCTTTCTATCTCCTCACACCTATCTTACAATAACCATATTCTGAAAGTAATATATTAAATGAGCTGGCATTTATACTAGTGAAGCAAGTGGGTATCACTGAAATTGGTAATCAAGACTAGCAACTGATCAGAAGAAATCTGTTTTTTAAATATTTGAACGAGACTACAGATGAGGTTCTTGTTATATAAAAATGGGTTTGGCCCAATAATCATAAAGTAGACATGGAGGAGTAAATCTAATAATTAAGGCTAGATCTGTTATATATTACACAAGAATCATTAAATGTATTCAGATTATTCATAGCTATTTGTTTTATTTAACAATGTGAGGTGTTAAGATTGCACTTTCTTTGAAGGGAAGAGTCAAAACAGATTTTTCCTGCTTTATTTCTTGCTCGCCATTGCTAATAAACTAAGAACATTGCTTACAGTTCTAAGTACTTAGTTCAATAAGAATTAGCTGCTGTTTTCTGTTACAGTATACTAGACTACAAAGCTTAAATTTGGTACTTTAAGCACAGCAATCTTACATACAAATTTTAAAAAATAAATTAACAGATCACCAAGAGGATATTAATGACAGAAGAAAAAAATATAAAACATTTTATAAATTCCATTTAAATGTTTAATACCTATATTAAATGACATACATCTTTGGTGGCATGACCCTTCTAAAGGTAGAAGTAGGAAAAGACTTCTTCCTGCTTATCAGGAAAAAGCACTGTTTGAATTATGTATATAACAATCTGGGGGGAAAAAGAATTTTGAATTCTCATAATTTGATCAGAATCACTTTTCTGATGTATGGTTCACAAAGTTGAGACAAATCATCATGCCTATGTCTACACAGTAGGCTTCTTGTTCAAGAATGTCCTTTCTTGTGCAAAAACTTGTAGTGCGTTCACACTACAAGCCCGTTCTTGCACAACAATGTTTACAGTAGGTCGTCAGAAGAAGGCTTTTTGTACAAGAGTTATTCTTCTCCCCATGAGGAATAAGCCTTTTTGCGCAAGAGCTCTTGTGTAAAAAGGCTAGTGTGGACGGGAACCGGGGTTTCTTGTGCAAGAAATCCCTATGGCTAAAATGGCCATCAGAGCTTTCTTGCACAAAAGAGTGTCCACGCTGCCATGGATGCTCTTGCGCAGAAGCACATGGCAGTGTGGACACGCTCTTGCGCAAGAACTTTTGCACAAGAACTCTTGTGCAAAAAGTTCTTGCCCAAGAAGCCTGCAGTGTAGACATAGCCCATGACTATAGAGAGTAGCATGCATTTATACCATTCTGCAAGCAATAAAGCTAACTCTGTGAAATGCATGTTGCTTTTTCAAAACAGGAATTGATTGTCCATCTTACTTTACATTGATGTTTCAAGATTTTAGGAAAAGTTGAGGAGTTCTGGGATACCTTAAATCCTAACAGATTTATTTGGGCAAAAGTTTTTGTGGGTAAAAAACACTTTGCATGGAGTCTGAAGTAGTTTTTACCCATGAAAACTTATGCCCAAATAAATCTGTTAGTCTTTAAACTGCCACAGGACTCCTTGTTTTTGCAGATACAGACTAACACAGCTACCCGTCTCAGACTCGTCAAGGTTTTAGGTATTTCCATTTCATTATTCTTTAATAGTGATAAAGTATGTAATATGGAAGTGGATGTTCTTCAAATTATTTCTCCATCCTTTGAGTGTGGAATAAGATCTCAATGTCTGTATTGTTCTCTAGTGATAGAGATGCAGCCGTGTTAGTCTGGTCTAGCTGACACACAAGACAGAACTATGTAGCACTTTAAAGACTTTAAACCATCTTGTTAGTCTTTAAAGTGCTACATAGTTCTGTCTTTTGTATTGTTCTCTGTTATCCTTTTTCAGTATTGCTTATACAGAAAAATTGTTTAATCACTAATTATCCCTTTTGTTTCCCTTAGGCAGAGAATCCTCCCAATGGTCCTGATTGTGGTTATGGTTCTTTTCACCAGCAATACTGGCTAGATGGGAAGATAATTGCAGTGGGTGTAATTGACATTCTTCCATGCTGTGTGTCCTCCGTATATCTGTACTATGATCCTGACTATACTTTCCTATCATTGGGAGTCTACTCTGCATTAAGGTGAGAAGAGAACATTTTTATCTTCAGTTAGTAGTGATTGAGATGAGCTCTTAAATTTGAGCTTGGGACCTGTCTGGTCTCGAACAAGGGGATTTGCCGGACCAGGGGAGGTCCCTCCTCTCCTGACCCAGGTTGCCACTGAGTTAGGGTGTCAGCCTGTCCCTGCTGAGGCCCCAGGCCCCCTCTCCAGGGATCTCTAGATGCCACCGGCTGCGCTGCTGCTGTGGTCAGAGCACCATGGCCAGAGCTCCGCAGCCGAAACAGAGCTCCATAGCTGCCTTGCTCCGTGGCTGTGGCCAAGCTCTGCAGCTGGGTCCAGAGCTCCACAGTCAAAACCGAGCTCTGCAGCTGCCTCCTGGCTCTGTAGCTTGGGCCGGAGCTCCCTGGCCACCCATTTGTTCAAGCTCACCTCCCCAAGCCCTGCAGATAGCATGGTGAGAACTGATTCCCCCTAGGCTGCAGCCATCTCATTCTGTTAGGGTGCTGCCATCTCAATAGAAGACCAGTCAGGCTGACAACATATAATTGTTTCTGTTGCACCTCCTTTGACATAGTCTGGGCAGTCCATGACACAAACCCAGTTAACAAATGGCTGCTACAGTATACACTGATGCATTCAGTGATCCACCAGTTTTGTAAACTTCAACCAGAAATTGTAAGTTTTACATAAAAAACTTTCCTAAACTGTCACAACATTATTTAAGCAGAGACCATTACTAGAATCGCTGAATATTTCATCATCCCAAGGTATCATGCATAACGTTAGGCACCTAAATAAAAGGTGCCTGATTTTTTCAAAGGAGCTGAACACATGAAAGCAGTATTTTAAGAATGTTTTTATATCTTTTGGTATGTATCACATTGCTTGGATAACAATAGATTGACATTGACCATGCATGTGAATATTTGGAATGATGTAAATTTCCTACATAATAAATTCTAAACCTTATGTAGGCACAACACACTTTCATGGTGCAATAAGTTAAGAGGCCAGCTTGTAAATCATTCTGCATTTAAGGCGGTAAAGCTGAAATCCCAGTAGTATTAGAAGGGGCCAATCTAATGTTACTCTTCTTTAAAATGTTACTCTTCTTTTTTTTACACACACACGCACGCGCGCACACACACACACACACACACACACACGAACGAAAGAATTTAGGAAGTAGCAAAGGAACACGATTTTATAAAATCTTTTATCAATTTTACTCTGAGGAGACTGGAACTACATTAGTTTTGTCACTTTCATTGTATGCTGTTGAGAACTTATGTTGCTGATTATGTAGAAAGGAAGAGATTTTAAGTTGATTAAGAGGTGTGGAAACACGAGTAAAGAGCAAGGGGAGGAGTAAAAAGCTTCTAGTAAGTTATCAGCATGAATGATTTTCACGATATGATATAAACTGACCAAAAATACACTGAGAAGGGTTTTGGCCACAAAAGCTCTTGATACAGTATACACTGATATATTTCTGTTAGTCTCTAAGGTGCCACAGGACTACTTATTTTTGAGAATTACACTGTTCTTATTCCCAGAATGAAATTCAGCCTCTTTTGAATACTACTTGATGTCATGAAAATTAACACTTCATAGTACTTTAAATTTTTTGACAGGAAAAAAATATATTTCAAGTTCTAGTTGAGCTATTTTATGTAGCATCGAAATGCCAGTTAAGAGTTTTATGTTCATTTCTTTAATGTGTACACGGTAGGGGCATATGGCTCCCACGTTTACTGTAATTTTCCAAAGTTATCATAATTTTTTAAATGTCGTACATTGATGTCTTATCAAACATAGTAAAAGGTCTCCAATATCCATTTTACATGTACCATACAGCGGTGTACAGGAAACCCCCACGTTACGACGGCTCGAGTTGCGACCCCCGCGCTTACGACCATTTTTGTAAGTGTGGAAGGGGCCAAAAACCCCTGACTTACGTCATTGGCCCACATTTACAATGGCGCACAGTGCCTATTGTAAATGTGGGTTCGAGTTATGACGCCCCCAACTTGCGATGCTTTCCCAGGAACTGATCATGTCGCAAGTTGGGGGCCGCCTGTACAGTGTTCCCTCTAAGCTGCGTGGCAGCACTGCTTCACAGGTGATTAATCAGCCATGCTCAGTCAGAGGCTCAGGTCTCCCTGCATGGAGGTAATTGACTGGGCAGGGCCGATGAATCACCTGTGAAGCTGTGTTGCCGCACAACTTAGAGGGAATACTGGTTGTGTATGAGATGCAAATTAAAGACAGCGTGGCAGCCTTAACTAAGAATGTTCTTGCTTTCATGTGATTGAATCAATGTTCTATGCAGTTCCCCATGAAAATAAGAAAATTCTAATTAAAAAGACTTTAAAATATAAAGATGGCATTTACAATGAAAACCACTAATTTTTGTTTAGTTGGGACTAAATTAATCTGAATGGAAATATGAACGTTGTCACATTGTAATTCATTTGAAAAGATTTTATTTTGCCTATAGTCATAGAATCATAGAACGCTAGAACTGGAAGGGACCTCGAGAGGTCATCGAGCCCAGTCCCCTGCCCTCATGGCAGGACCCAGTACCATCTACACCATCCCTGATAGCTGTCTAACCTGCTCTTAAATATCTCCAGAGATGGAGATTCCATAACGTCCCTAGGCAATTTATTCCAGTGTTTAACCACTCTGACAGTTAGGAAGTTTTTCCTAATGTCCAACCTAAACCTCCCTTGCTGCAGTTTAAGCCCATTGCTTCTTGTTCTATCCTCAGAGGCCAAGGAGAACAATTTTTTTCCCTCCTCCTTGTGACACCCTTTTTAGATAACCTGGAAACCGCCATCATGTCCCCTCTGTCTTCTCCTTTCTGAACTACACAGTCCCAGTTCTTTCAGTCTTCCTTCATAGGTCATGTTCTCTAGACCTTTAATCATTCTTGTTGCTCTTCTCTGGACCTTCTCCAGTTTCTCCACATCTTTCTTGAAATGTGGTGCCCACAACTGGCGACAGTACTCCAATTGAGGCCTAATCAGCACAGAGTAGAGTGGAAGAATGACTAGTATTCTCTTTTTAATATAATTTTATTTGGCGGCATTTTAAACACATGCAGAAATTTGTTTCTGTCTTGGAGACTGGCTTCCCGGTATCACTTACTGTTGGCCTTGTGTTTCATTGTAGCCACCCCCTAACTTAATATCTTACTTCAAGATGGGTGGTCTTAGCTCTCTTCTCTCTAGTTAATTCTAGAGAGGTATCTTAACCCTCCAACCAGGTTACAAAACAAGAAACTAAAGAATCCCAGCAAACAAAAAGGTTCTTCTGCTCTTCCCTTTTTCCAGCGCCTCTGGACTGGTCTTGTATCCTTCTCTGCTCTGGGCTATAGACCTGGCTGCAGAGCCATTTCCCCTGGAGTTAGGCTTCCCATTCAAGGATTTGCCTCCAGAGCTTACATGAGAATCTACTCGCTACCTGTGGTTCCAAGTTCCTACTTAAACATTTTATAAAGTCCAAGTGTCTTAAGCTAATTAGCTGCAATCTAATCACTTAAATAATTAACTATTTGTGGTTGGGGGTGGGTTAGCTAGTTCTCCTCAGCGGAGTCTATCATCGCTATATGGTGCTGAGACTCATCTGAAAGGACCAGCCCTCTGCAACAGTTTCCAACAGATTCCTATTTGAATTGAATGTATGTGTAGGTTTAGAGTACATTTAACAAATCCTTGAAACATGTAGTTTCCTATATATGTAAGCATCACGTAATTTTTTTAAACATTAAATATATTAGGATTTCCATATCTTGCAGTATCTTCATTAGTAACTGAAGCAATAAAAACAATAAGCGATAAACAATAAGCAATTAAAAACAAATGTTGCTTATCCCCTTTGCTCTTCAAACACATCCAGCTTTCAGACAGATTCACATGTAAGCTGCCAAGTTATAAATGCCTTAAAAATGAGCATTATAGAGGAAACACTGACAAAACCCTTACTATAGCAGCAGTGTCCAGTGTCAGTATAATAAAGAAAAATACTTACTGTGCAATACTGTGGTACTTTTCTCTCTCAAATTGGATGAGGCAGTCATGCAAACAAGCAATATGTATGTGAAAAATAGTGTTTGCTGCATGAAGATGGAGAGTTTTGCATATAAATCCCTAGAACGCACACAGTAGAATAAACAAAACTTCTTGAAACTTGTTGATTTTAAAAATGCTCTTATGTGTTCCCATATTGTGTATAGACTTTTTTTATACAATGAGAGAGCCAGATTTCTATACAACTCCAATGAGTATGAATATTAATAAGAAACCTGTTAAATGGGTGCCTTTAATCTTTTGCCATTTGAATTGGCAGGACAGAAATGAGGCTCTTCTACTTGAAATGGTGTTTTGAATTTGTGGTTTTGAAATAACACTGCTTTTGAGTTTACAGTTTTCATTTTATCTTGACTAGAGTTTTATCTTAGTCCAAGATTTAGGTGACTAATGTATTTCTTTTATAAAAATGATACATGTATCTATGAAGGCTAGCATTCAAAGTTATTCCATTTTCTTCACTTTCACAGAGAAATTGCTTTCACTAGGCAACTCCATGAAAAAGCTGATGAACTGTGCTATTACTACATGGGTTTCTATATTCATTCATGTCCTAAAATGAGATACAAGGTAAGAGTGTGTTTTATTGCTCTATTAGCATATTTGATGTTGTTTGAAATGTCTGACAGTGTTATATTATAATTGTCATAGTGGATTTTAACATGGACTTTTAGGGGTTATAGTTGAATGTTGGCTACTACTAACTTGGCTTAATAGTTAATTTTTTTTGCGCATTTATTTGTATGTGGTATTTATTAAAGTTGGCTTAAAAATCTTTCACTAGAAGTTTCAAGGATGTCAGCGATATGTCATATGATTGGCTTCCAGGGTATCTCAGATTTGCCATATTTCATACTCTTGACTTTTTAAAAAATCATATTTGACTGTGGAAATGTTCTGCAACAACATGTCATCTTGGGTGTACTTGAGATTGTCCCATTTAATGTTTTTTTAATAGGAACACAGGAAGTACTGTACTGGAACAAATCAGTGGGCACTCAGTTGAGTATTGTCTCTCAGACATTTGGCAGTAGCCAGGCCTGTCGACGGGGGTGGGTAAGAGGGTGCAAGTACCCTAGGGCCTGGGTGATTGAAAGGGGCTTGGGTCTTCTGACTGCCGCTACTGTGGCAACGAGAGTGTTCAGAGCGCCAACCCCTTGAAATTGCCATCAGAGTTCTGCATGACATACTATAGAGCTCCAAGCAATGCACTCGAGATAATGAGGGGGCAGGTGGGGTTGCAGTCTGGGTGGTGCTGATGGCTGGCTCCCCTGGCCCGGCCCCGCCCCTTCTGCCTGAGGCCCTGCCCCCTTCCAAGAGTGCAGAGTGCCCCCCCCAACTTTGCCCAGGGGCCCAGCAAGTCTGACAGGTTGCATAACCACAGCAGAATCCTCAGAAGAAGGTATAAGAATCCCATAGTGGAGAGTTCGGAATAACTGTCACATAAGAAATTTCTTCTTAACCCATGTGAATTTAGATTTGTTTGTGTCCTGAAGCATGAAGGTTTATGTCCCTTCTGGTTTTTTAAAAAGCTAATGTGAATCTGGGTACTCTCATTATCCCTATGAATGTAAACTCTTTTTTGAATCCTACAAAATTCTTGATCTCAATTTTGTTGTTTCCCAAAAAATCAACAGAGCAATGAAACATAACAAAATAAATGTCATATTAATACAGTTCTTTTGTTGGCTGAAACATCTTTTTTCTAGCAGCAGAAAGAAATACTGCTGAAGGTAAAAGGCTTGTGGTCACTTTTTAATGGATATCTGTTAAAAACAATGAATGTAAAGTTCGTTTGCAGAGTTGCATTTATTTTGAGCACTAATTGGTAGAAAGGATGCTAATAGATCTGATGAGGTTACAATTGCTGACACCAAGGCTGTTTAATGTCTAATGTTTCTAAGCTGTCCAATGGAAAGTGAGGCAAGAGGCATCTCAATTTTGTTGTAACCTATGTTCAGCATATGCTCATGATTACTCATTCCTCCCTAGCTGACAAAACAAGCCTGATTTTCTATAAATAAAATCATCCCCTGTTCCTTTGCCAGAGACCATTTATCATCTGTATACGCCAGCCAAACCAAAGGAACAGTTAAATTGGATGTAGACAAGTCAGTGAATAGCAAAATACCACCTACGACTTCTTGTCTCCTTATAAAGTATCACATCAGTAGCTGAAGCTATGTGTTTTAATTACTTGCCATGATTTTTGGCGTACATTAGAAGTTTGGGATGACTCATGACCATTAAGGCATCAGAGTTTAACATCATTATTCTATCATGCAATGTAAACTTGTTGAAGAATGTATTCAACTTAATAAAGTGTTCAAATAATAGGAGAGACTTATTTATAACTGATAAGACAAACACTCTCTCAGCTTTTTATGATTTCATTATTAAGAATCACCTCTCTTGGCCACTAGCAGTAACTTCAGTGAACAAGATGAACTTTGCATCCCAGGTTGGAAGAAAGCTCATGCACAAGCCAATGTACTAAAGTAGTCAAAAGCTATCAAACTGTACAGACTAAATGCCTTTTTGCAGATATATGATTAACCACAATGGAGCCTGACCTCTAGAGAGGCAAATTGTGCTGCTTTATGTTGTGAATTTAAATTGAGTCCAGTGAAAATTTGACCTTTTATAGGTGCTTCCTGTTTGCACACTTATTAAATTCTTACCATGAAAGTAGGGCTGATGATACTCTATCCCCTCTTTAGTTACTTAGAACCCCCAAATTCTGACCTCAGTTACACCTGAGTGATTTTGTTGACATCAGTGAGGACATAGTCTCTTATTAAACCTATTCAGTGTTCTTAGACAACTGTAAATGTCCCAATTTGAAAGTCTACATTTGCAGTACCAGAAACTGGGAAAGCCACGGTTGCACAGAAATACACAGAACACGTGCAATAGCAGGAGAGGATGAAGAGGTTTTTCTGTTTAACAGTCACCACGTGTGATGTCATTGGAAACCAAGTTGACATTAATTCTATAATGCTCTTCTTATTACTCTTCTGAATAACACTCTGGAAACTAATCTTAAAGCATTTAAATGTCTCCGATGAAGTGAGGAGTGGTTTTATATATGAATGGTGGTAGTTTTATGGATTAAATAATTACACAAAAGTTAATAGTTTGACATATTGGTGTTAAATTGAATGCCCTGCTTAGTCCCAGTTTTAACAATTCCCTTCCTCCAATGATGCGCCACTGAAAAATATGAAGAGAAGCTATACATTGATGTCATGATGAGCACAGTCAAATGATGGAGGAGAGAAGATGGGGTGTTGGAGATGGTGGTGTGCTGAGAGAACAAGTCATTTTATAATCTGCTCTGCGAGTTATAAATACTGAGAGCATTCAGAAACTGAAAATAGTGCACCATGTGCCTGTTCACTATTAAATAGTGACTTTAGAAGGAAATATACATGTTACAAGTAGGGATGTAAATGATTAACCAATTAACCGGTTAGCCGACAGCTTGGCCTAGCCAGAGCAGTCCCCACCCATGGGAGGGGGCTGGGCCCGCTGGGCCATGCCATGGGTGGGGAGCGGGCCAGCCTGGCCAACCTTTTGGCTAACCGGTTAATCACACCATCCCTCATCGAAGCGGTTAACTGGTTAAACATAATGTTCACTGATGAAACAGGATTTTACATTTCTCATTACAACTGACTGACAATTTGATACCATCTGGAGTTGAAGATGTTATTGTTTTTAACCAATAAAGTAAGAAAAGGTTGGGATAGAATTTCATGGGTAACCTCCCTTCTTTCCATGATATGCTGCTGCAGCTGATATCTGGAAACTTCTGAGTTGGGATTACCCTCCCCACCCCTTGGATTAAAAGAAAGATACTGCTAGCATACCATTTGGGATTCAGACTTTCCCTGAATCATCTTATCTACTAGTTTTTGAAATCTTTTAATATCCTAAATGGTTTGCTAAGGCTATGTTTTTCTGTTGGTTGTCAGGAAAGGGGGTGGATGATTGATCTGGGATGTATCAGAGTGGTGATTTTAGGATTAATTGTTGAACTTGTGGTAGTATTGCACTTCAGGTGAATATAATATTGAAGTCCTTTATCCTGTGTTATGAATCATGAAGGCAGACTGCTGTTGAAATAACTGGGGCACTGCATGCATGCAGCAATTTCACGATTCAGGATCGGGGTTTTAATTGGTTGCATTTAATATAATCTCTTTTTAATCTGTGCAAAGGGCCCAGTGCCTTCAGTGAGCATTTAAAAATCTTTAATAAAAATGTGGCTGAAAGCTGAGAGTGTAAATTCATAAGCAACAGAACTCTATTCTGACTGGACATTTTTATGAATGCTGATTGCTGACTGTATTCCTTTTGGACACTGTTTCTATTGCTGAGACTATGTAATATTCCAATTTAAAATTTTGGAACAGAATAGTAGTGTAGTCAATATATAATAATGGCTTCCTTTTTCCTTTGTAAATAAAATGCTGGATAGCATTGTGTGCTATATGAAGAGCAGATGGGTGATTGTCACATCTGTAGTTTTTATACTCATCACCCTAGATGTAGGCATCTGAAGTGAATTTTGCTGAAGAAAAAATAGAGGCCTATGTATTTTATATCTTATAGTTAATGTAAATCCTCATACAAGCATATCTTTGGGCAACCTTCTTCAAGTATGGCCTGGGCTTAACACCAATTACTCAGTGCAATTGCAGATGTTTTAGGAATGCTGAGCAAGTCAATACTGCACTGACAATAAATTACACTTTAATGGTAAATGTGGGCCCTTCTCATTCAAAAGATGCTGTTTCTATAAATGTTCATATGACTCTTGGCACACAGCGATAAATAGTGCGTAATGCTGGTTGACGATCAGAGGCTAGAACATAGGGAAATAGAATCCTCTGAACCTAGGTCCCATGGCACTATAACAACACTTAACCATTCTCACTTTCCAGGCAAAGGGTTGAATGACTAAGGATCATTTTTCAGCCCCAGGAATCACACATGTGGTTGATTGTATATAGCTACAGTAGTTTTGAAAAAGGAGTAATGTATGACACCACCATCTCTCAGATCTCTCATTTGACTTGAAATGTGTCTTAAAACAGCAGTTTATAGCACCTATTAAATTATTGCTAAACTGGAAGCGGGGAACAGGAAAGTTCAAAAATCCCATGATATGAGCTTTTTATGTTCCCTCACCCTCCAGATTTGCTTCCATAATGGGTTAATATTCATTACTTAGTTAAATAATCCCCCATTAAACAGATGTCAGGATTTCTGTAGTTCAGTTAACCTATATGTTAGTGTGTGGAAAAAATATAGTGAATAAACATTAAGCAGTGATGGTATTGCATTTATTTTAGGGTAGGATTAAAACTCGTTCTACACAATTTCATGACCTTCTAGTAAAACTTCTCAGACTTACTCTGTTAAATATGATGGGTTTTATGTTGGAAAAAGTGGTCCACTAGAAAGTTCAAGTGTTTCCACATTCAAAAAAAGCTCTCCAAGATTCATAATGCATGGTGCCTTTTTTTTCTTAGGCCTTTAGTGGTTTGTAACGGGTTCCATCTGAGGAGAGATTAAAGAGACTAGAACTTTTCAGTTTGGAAAAGGAGACTAAGGGGGGATGTGATAGAGGTATATAAAATCACGAGTGGTGTGGAGAAAGTGAATAAGGAAAAGGTATTTACTTGTTCCCATAATATCAGAACTAGAGACCACCAAATGAAATTAATGGGCAGCAGATTTAAAACAAATAAAAGGAAGTTCTTCTTCACACAGCGCATAGTCAACCTGTGGATCTCCTTGCCTGAGGAGGTTGTGAAGGCTAGGACTATAACAGGGTTTAAAAGAGAACTAGATAAATTCATGGAGGTAAGTCCATTAATGGCTATTAGCCTGGATGGGCAAGGAATGGTGTCCCTAGCCTCTGTTTGTCAGAGGGTGGAGATGGATGGCAGGAGAGAGATGGCTTGATCATTACCTGTTCAGTTCACTCCCTCTGGGGTACCTGGCATTGGCCACTGTTGGCAGACAGGATACTGGACTGGGTGGACCTTTGGTCTGACCCAGTATGGCCATTATTATGTTCTTATGAGTTGGTGACAAAACTTCAAGCACAAGAGAGCATTTTAGTTTATAGTGATGTTGATTTCTGACTATTCCTATGCATTTTAATAGCTGTTAACGTTTTTCAATCAAAGGTCTGTGCTTACCAATACAATTATTAAATCAAATAACCAAATTCAGCTAATAGTAACTCCAGAGAGATCCTTGGGAAAGATCCTTTTTCTTTTGAGCCTCCATCTGCTGCTTCATTCTTCCTAATCAGATTGGGGAACTTTGACTGATCAGTGTCTACACATACTTAAACAACCCCATTCTCCCAGTCTTTTCTAAGTCTACAAAGACCCCCAAACCATGCATTTTGTTTCCCTTACACATTCTGTGACTGTTACAACCCTCGTGGTTGGCATCTAACTGCTTTTGTTTCTGCTGTTCTGGTTTCAAGAATTAGTATGTAGTTTGCTGCTTTGTTTTTTTAGCGTATATTCTCCATTGACCTTAAATCATGTTTCCTTGTAAGCAGTCATGTCTGGCAAAGAGTTTTGCTTTGTTTAGTGTTGTTTGAGCCTGAGCTTGCATGGCTTCTGAGTTTTCCCAGGCTCCTTTAACTTTAATATTTGCATGCAAATTAATTTTCAGTTTTAGTTCACATTGTTGATTACTTTGGCCAGGGATCTGGCTTTAGGATAAATTGTGTGTTTAAGTGTTTGTAAATAAAAACTGGAGTACTTTAAAGTGTGAAACAGAACTAATAGCTTCTTGCTATACTATCTCTGTGTACTCTTTTAAGGACATTCTGTGATATGAAGAGGTGTTTTGACTAAACTCTTTATCCAGACTTGTATTCAGGCCAAAGTAAATGGAATAGTTTCAAACAGTCTACTTCAGTATCATGACGTGGCCAGACATCAGATAGATGGAACACTAGAAAGGGCTCTGAAATGTTAGAAAAGAAACAAAAGGCCAATTCATCTGTGATTAATCATTCTTAAACTAAATACCTCAGATGGACTGTGGTCATAAGCAGTGCCCATGGAATTTGACTGAACTTCAGAGTCCGTTTCTGTGGCTGATTTTTAGGGGATTCAGCATCACTGCTGCAGCAGTGAAAATAAGTACAGTAGTAGGCTGCAGTTACACATCCGCAAAATCCAGAGTTGGCTGTCTAATTCCCTGGAGTTCTGGCTTTTTCACAGTTCCCTGACCACGGAATTTAGTTAACCTTTTAGTAATTAGGATTTGCTGCATAAGCAGAAATGAAATAACCACGACAGGGTATGGTCTAACAGAATGTTGCCTACAGCTCCATGCTGTTGTGACTCTGGCACTGAAGCGCTGAAAAGATTGTGAAGTACTTGACCAGCTCCCCACAAAATAGAGCTGACGTTTGTACCCTAGTGATGGATTCTTTATTCAAAATGTAATCAGATATCAATCAGCTGTTTTTTGTCATGTTGAAACGTAGACTGACAATGGAAAAAAATCAATATGAGAGACTGTTTTGGAGGGGAAATAGTAGAACTGAGAGTAACCCTGCTTAAATTAATTAAATTATTAGTAAATTTTCATGGTTGAAAGTTTTGTTGGGTTATTTGTAACAGTAAATGTATATCAAAACATACACAAATTTGCATGATGTGATACCAGAAACATGTTGCAAAAGATATTTACATTATATTATAGAATGAGCTCAAATCACAGGCATCTATTATTTTTTCTTAATTGAGGATTATAGTTTATAGAGTGAAAAACTGTTTCCTTCACATATAGTAATGGTCTCTCTCTCTCGGTGGAAAAAGAAGCAAACTCGAGCCTACAATTTAATTTCTCAGGGGATTAGTAGAAGACAAACTAAAATTGATAGGTGCTGTAGCAGCAGAATAAACATACTCCTGGTTTGTCCTACAATGGCAAATTATCTCTTCCAGACTGACTGACTGCCTTCTATTAGTAGCTTCTGTTATAATGAATGCAGACAATGTGTAGCTACTCTGATCTAAACCTTTGTTAAAGCTGCCACCACACTAGCAATCTGTAATACCAAGTTGAGCAAATAAATGTGTGTCAGCCTCAGCTTGTGGAATAATTAACTAGAACTTTACATCATAAAATCACTCTATAAACGTTAGCTAATTCCCCCGGTGTGGTGAAGTATATCCAGTTTACAGATGAAGTACTGAGCACAAAGATTGTGTTTTGCAGTCATGCAGTGAGTCAGTGGCAGAGCTGGGATTAGACTCCAGAAGTCTTGACTCCTGGTCACCTAACTAAAGACTAGACCACTCTCCCTGTGGTATCTGACAACAACAACAAAAACAATGTATCTCTGAATAACAATATAAGAAGAGGCAAGCCGAAGAGGGCTGTCCTTTGGGGCAGCCCTGCAGGGCAGACCAAAGGTAGGGGGGGGCGAGTGTTATATTGTGGTGGTGGTTGCTCTGCGTGGGGTATAGTGTTGCTTTTTGTGTGTGTGTGCTGGTGAGAACAGCATATTTGCTATTTATGTGGTGGCATATTCAGTGCCTGATGAGATTTGGGAGGGCAGGGAAGGGCTCTTGGTGAGAGAAGGTTCCCCCTACCTGCCTGCACTAAAGGTCAAGGAAGGGCTGTGTGAGTTGTGGTTTTTTTTCTCCCTCCCTGTTAAGTGTTGCAACATGGGCGGGGTGGTCAAGGGGGAGGGTACAGATGGCACAGTGGGAGTTGTGATGGGCAGGGGGAGATATGGCAGGAGGATCAGGATGGGCCAGCTGAGGGGAACAAAGTTTGGACAGTTATGGGTTATCCCTCGTTCTGGTCCTGTTCCCAGCCTCAGTGACCTTGGGAACTTTAACAACTGGCTGTCAGGCTTGACGGTGCTGGTGCTAAATGCCAGGTTGGTATCTCACAAGACAGCTATGATCCAGGATTTAATCCTGGAAGAAGGGGCCTACCTGCTTTGTTTCTCTGAGATCTGGCTGGGATTGGAGGGAGGCATTGACCTCTCCCAAATGTACCTGACTGGGTTCTCGGTCCAGCACCAGCCTTGGTTGGAGATAGGGAGTGGCGTTTGTGTATTGGGATACCATCTCACTGGCCAGGGCCCTGGTCCAGCAAAGTGCTAGATTTGAGTGTTTGTATCCGGGTGGCCAGAGTAGGCTGGGTGTTCTGCTTGTGTACCGCCTGCCTTGTTGCATGGCAGACACTTAGATTGAGCCGGCCAAGGTGGTTTAGGATGTGGTGTTTAGGACCTTGAGGTTTTTGGTCTTGGAGGACTTCAATGTTCATGATGAGGCTGTCCTGTCTGGTCCAGCTTCAGACTTTCTGGCCACCAGACAACCTTAGGACTATCCCAAGAAATAAGTGCCCACACACATGTGGCAGGTCAATTTGGTCTTTTGGACTAAGGGTGATTGAGATTTTGGGGTAAAGAATATGGTTACATTTCCTTTTTCATGGACCAATAACTACCTGATCAAGTTTAGACTATTTACTGACCTTCCCCTCCACAGAGGCGGGGGACTGATTAAGGTGGTCCACCGTTGGAGGCTAATGGATCTGGAGGGTTTCCTGAGGTCCCTGAAGGATTGTTCGGCTGTTATGGCTAGTGGTCCTGTCAATGCCCCGGTCAGTATATGGAACATCAAGGTAGCCTGGGTGGTTGACATGATTGCTCCTAAGTGCTCTCTTTGGGCTAGTTTGCTCCCTGGTTTTCTGGGGAGTTGCAGGAAGTGACGGCTAGAGCTCCACTGGAGGAGAACTCAAGTCGAGTCCAATTGATTGTGGGTTAGAGCCGAATTGTGAGCCTGTTCTGTGGTGGTGGTGGTGCTGGTGATGAAGAAAAGTTACTTCACAGTGCCGTCCAGTGGAATTGTTAAGATAAGACTGAGGTCCTGTGGAGCAAGAGGCCATATGTCCGGGAATGTTGTGTGTTATCTGTTCTGGATGGGGTCATACTTTCCCTGGAAGAATAGGTATGCAGCTTGGGGAGTCCTCCTGGACTCTTTTCTAACATTAGAGAACTAGATTTCCTCGGTGGCCAGGGGTGCTTTTGGGCAGCTTTGGCTGATCCGCCATCTGTGACCCTTCTTGGCTATGGTGATTCATGCTCTTGTCACATCCCAGTTGGACCACTGCAATGAGCTCTACATGGGGCTGCCTTTGAAGAGTCTTCAGAAGTGTGGTCCAGAATGCAGCTGCTCAAGTTTTAACTAACGCTCGTTATACGGAGCACATTATGCCAGTGCTCGGGCAACTTCCAGTATGTTTCGGGGCCCAATTTAAGGTCTTGATTATGATATACAAAGCCCTAAATGGATTGGGACCGGGGTATTTGAAGGACTGTCTCCTCCCATATGGACTTGCTTGGGGATTAAGGTCAGTTGGAGAGACTGCTCCATGTTCCTCCAATCATGGAGATAAGGTTGACATCTATGCAGAGCGGGGCCTTCTTGGCCTTTGCCCCCAAGCTATGGAATTCTCTCCCCTGGGACATTCACGTGGTGCCAACATTGGTACTGTTTCGTGCCAGGCTAAAGCCAACCTTTTTTATCCATGCTTTTATTGGCATTTGAGTTTGAGTGTGTGTGTGTGTGTGTGTGTGTGTGTGTGTGTGTCCCTCCTCCTGAAGTGTCTTAGCATGTTTTATGTCCCCTCTTTGGGGTCTTGTATTTTCGTCTTTATTATTTTTTATATATATATTTAATATATATATTTATTGTGTTTTTAAAAATTTGTAAGCCTCCCCAAATATTTTAAACAGAAAGGTGGGGTAAAAATATTTTAAATAAATAAATAAGATTCACGTAGCATGATAAGGAAGAAAGTGGGAATAGATTTTTCCTCACTAGACTTCTCCAGTGATCGGGATACTATTCTACAGTAATATCAGCTAAATAGCAACATTCATTTCTGTTTAGATCCCCATAGTTTGAAAGCTATGAATTACCCCATTTGTTCTATCTAGTGTTTTTGATTAGGGACTTGTATTCAAGACTGCTTCTGAGTTGCATTACCAGTTTTGGCACTGAAACACTATGTGGTTTTTGGAAAAATCATTCTGTTCGTCTGCCCAAGATTTTCAAAAGTGAGATTGGATGCCTCAATATTTGGTTGCCCAAACTGTGACACTAAAAATTGGGCTCTGTTAAGAAAGTGTTGCTCAGCATTTTTTGAAGATCAGGCACTTTTTAAAATCGCAGGTTGGGCATTGAAAACCACTAGTCACTTATGAATGTTTTGGCTCCCATATATTGCAAAATGAGGATACAATAACTGGTCACTTAACATTGTAATTATGTTCTTGTAAATCACTACTTTAAGTGAAATGATGTTAAGCGAATCCAGTTTTCCAGTAAGAATTAATGTAAATAGGGGAGACGAGGTTCCAGAAAAAGAATTTTCAGCAGACAAAAGGCAGTATATACATATACTGTGTCAGTTACAATATTAAAACAATTTAATACTGTACACAGCAATAATGATTGCAAAGTTTGGTTGAGGTGACAGAACAATCCCATGGAATGTCTTGCTACTAAATGATGAACTAGCACTTGGCTGAGCCTTCAAGGGTCAACAAGTTGCTCTTAATGTAGCCTCACACTCTACAAGGCAGCAGGACTGAGGCAGGAGGAAGAAAACACAATAGATGTAGAGCAGTGCACCACTCTTTCCTCTGGATGATTCATACATGGCTGCACAGTGCCAGAGGGGGTGTGTATGTGAGAGAGACACACACATACACAATGTTTGTGAGAGAGAGAGAGAGACACGCGCTCTCTGTGTGTGTGTGTGTGTGTGTGTGTGTGTGTGTGTGTGTGTGTGTGTGGAGAGAGAGAGTTACTTCCTTTTAAATGGAAATGACACAAGATGGTTTCCTAAGTCCACACCAAAAGCTGATTTTTTGCCTGTACATCGGCATCTATCTGCCAATTACCCACAAGTCAAATTCAGTGTGGGCTTATGAACTTTGCATCCTCCACATAGATTCAGTAGGTTCTCTATTCAAGGTGAGAGAAATGGGTCAAATCGGGTGACAGCAATTCAGCTCCTAAAGTCCACACACAACTTCCTGGTTTTATCCCTTTTAGGTACCATCAAAATAGGAGATGCCCAGGCCTTTTTGATTGTAGTGAATACTCCATATCTAGCATGCTTTGAACTACCTCCTGAATTTTCTTCTCTTTTCACACCTATGCTTTGCTAGAAGCAGGGCAGAGTCCTGTATTTGAGTGGAATATACCATCTTTGTCACTTAAACCTGGCTGGCTGGAAAATACTTCTGGTATTGCAAAAGGTCTACACAGGGATGAGCAAACTTTCTGCCTGAGCGCCACATCAGGGTTCAGAAATTGTATGGAGGGCCAGAGGGGCTGTGCCTCCTCAAACATCCAGGAGTGACCCAGCCCCTGGCTACCCCGTGGACTCCCTGCCTCCTATCTAACTTTCCCTGCTTCCCACCCTCTGATCACCTCCCCTGAGATTCCCTATCCAACCCCCCACTCCCTGTCTCTGACTGCTAACCTGCAACCCCTTGCCTCCTATCCAGCCCTTTCTGCTCCCCACCCCCTGGGAGCTCCCACTTTCTATCCAGCCCTTTCTGCTCCCTGATCCCAGCTGCCCTCCTAGGACATCCCTGCTGCCTTGAGCACTGGGGCAGGTGATACTGCAGCCACACTGCCTGGGCAGAGCTCACTGTCATGCCGTTTGGATCACTAGGGCTGGCAGCGTGGCGAGGGCACCGCCCAGGCACTGGAGGAGCTGGGCTGCAGGGGAGGGTTAACAGAAAGAGAGGGGCTGGGGCTAGTCTTTCAGGGTGGAAGCTCGGTGGCCAGACAGAATAGTCCATCTGGCCAGATGTGGCCCAGGAGGCCATAGTTTGCCCTGCTCTGGTCTCCTGCTTTTGAGTGAGGTTCAAACCCTCCCAGATCTCAGTGCTCTCTAGGTGAACTTCCTTACTCTCCCTGACAAACTCAATTAAGGAATAATAAACATTTCCTCATCGGCACAAGAAATCATTCATTGCCATCTCTCTTTCATGGTAAGCTTTCAGTCTATTGACATACTATTTGCACAGCTCCCCTGACATGGCTTCCTTATACAAGTGACCTCATTTTTTCTATTCACCACAAAAGGTTTTTCCCAACAATCTTATGTTTTGTTGTTCTTCACTGGAATCAACACTAATACCAAATATCTATCATAAAAAGCTTTTAAAACCACCTAACTCTTTGGTGATTTCCTGTCCCATCATAGCTTTTAAATTCTTTTAAAAATGAATGATGTTCTCCCCTACAGGATGTCCAGTCTCCTGTGTACTACCCTTCCAAGAGCCTTGAATCAAATCTAGGGGTCCCCTAACATGTCTCTCCTAAAGGAGAGCAAAGGGACAAAGCCACTAGTTCTTTGGGAACACGTCTATGTGCAAATAACAAAGGAGTGACACATCCCAGTCATTCTTTCACCTGGTGACATACATCTTCAGTATAGCTTGGGGCAGCCTTTATATGCCTCATTCCACACAATTCCCATAACTTTTTGAAAACTGTGGTGCAAATTTCATGTCTGCAGTCCGATGAGATTTTTTGGGGAAAACCTACTCTGCTGAAAAAGGTGACGAGCAGTAGCCACCATGTCAGCCTTTACGTTAAGTAGAGTTGTGGCTCCGGGATAGGTGATGGCAGAATCCACCACAACAAGTATATGTTTCTTTCCATTTCTAAAATGTTGAGCGAGAGGCCCCACAGTATGTATAGACACTCTGCAAATAGCTCCTCAATGCTGGCAATGACTGCAAAGAGACTTGCTGGATCTCTTTAATCTCTTACACTTCTGACAACCACTTCACCTGGATATCTCCTTTCTCTATGGCAGCCTCTCTACACCTTCAAGGGAAAAAAACACATTACCCTGCTCTTCCCCAGCTGGGCTGGCCTTCTGTTTCAGGGAAGAATCAGCCTGTTGAGCTTCAGACTCCTTAGTAGTCCCACTTAAGTTCAGAGTAGACTCTGGAAAAGGAGAAAACTTTTCAAATCTCTCAGCTGACAAAGGACTGTCTGTATTCTGTTAAAGATGTCTGCCTCCAATTCCTCTGTAACTAATCCATAGAAAATGCTTATAGGCCATCAGATCAAAGATTTTTATAATCACCTTCAGCCCTTGCCCCAGTTATCAATTATTCATCAAGAGCAATATTGTCAGAGGTTAAGATTTCTATGCCTCAGTTGATAAGACACAGGGTAATCTTAAATCTTTTCCATACATTCTTGGGCTTGGCCCACCATACAAGTGACTATAATGTTCCCCTTACAGCAGTGGTTCTCAACTTGTTTCAGTCCATGGACCACCAAGCCAATCAAAAAGTTTTCGTGGACCACCTCCTTTTTGAGACATGATAAAAAAGAGCAGACAACGAACATTTTGGTTTGAAATTTATTTCTTGCTAACAGATTTTTGGATTCTCTTCTCACTGACAGGCTTTTCAATGTTTGGAGTGGTACTTGATAGTGCACAACGAATATCACTTTCCACTGCAAGCCTATTCCTCTGTTTGGACTTGACGTGCAACAAACACGAAAATCCAGTCTCTCACACATAAGTTGATGCAAATGGCAAAAGAACTCTGACTGCATGTGCTGACAGATTTGAGTAACTCCTGGTCACGCTGGCCCAAAATTTCTCTACGGTAGACTGCTGGTACACATCTTGAGCCGCAAAATCATTTTTCAGATCCAAGAATTCCTCTTGCAGATCCTCTGGAACACTATTAACATCTGTTGTAAATGGATTCCTGATGAACGATAATCCATCCTTTGTCCTGTCCATCTCCAGAAAGTATCGCTGGAATTCGTCTCGTAGCTTCCGTAAATGATGGAGAATTTGCGTCTGAATGGCTTCCTTTTCCATGAGCATGGCATCAACATATGGAAATTGAACCAAATTATTGCCTTGGACTCTTACGATCCAGAGTTCCAATTTGTCAAGAAAAGCCTTGATGGTGCTTTGGTGAGAGAACAGATTTGCACCTTTCCCTTGCAGCTGAAGATTCAGTTTGTTCAAGATTCCAAAAATATCGACAAGATACACAAGTTCTAACTGCGTCAGCACATTTCGGAATTCCTCTTTCCCTTGAGCCTGGAAAAATAAATCCAGCTCCTCTCAATTCTATATGGACTCCCTCTGATGGTCGGAATTACAATCTGGATTTCTATATACAAAGCTTCTGCAACAATGCACGGACTGACATTATTCACAAACGACAACAAGGGGGACACAATCTCAGCCACGCTGAACACTATGCTATCCAGAGTCTCAAAAGCAACCCGGACATTATAATCAAACCAGCTGACAAAGGGGGTGCTGTGGTCATTATGAATATAACCAGGAGGCAACCAGACAACTCTCCAACACCACATTTTACAAACCTCTCTCCTCTGATCCCACCTCAGAATACCAAAAGAAACTACACTGTCTCCTTAAAGACCTCCCTACATCTACTCGGGACCAAATCCGCACAGAAACACCTCCTGAACCCCGACCAGGATTGTTCTATCTGCTTCCCAAAATCCATAAACCGGGACACCCCGGACGTCCTATCATCTCAGGCATCGGCACGCTCACTACTGGATTATCCAGCTATGTAGACTCTCTTCTCAAACCCTACGCAACCAACACTCCCAGCTATCTCCGAGATACTGACTTCCTGAGAAAACTACAAAACATCGATAACCTCCCTGATAACACCATCCTTGCTATCATGGATGTAGAAGCTCTATACACCAACATCCCACATGAAGACGGATTACAAGCAATTAGAAACACTGTCGCAGAGGAAACCACTGCCAACCTGGCAGCAGACCTATGTAACTTTGTTCTCACCCACAATTATTTCCATTTTGAAGACAACTTATACCTCCAGATCAGTGGCACAGCCATGGGTACCCGCATGGCCCCACAGTATGCTAACATCTTTATGGCTGACTTAGAACAACGTTTCCTCAGATCCCATCCCCTTTTACCCCTTCAATACTTACGTTACATCGATGACATCTTTATGATCTGGACCCACGGCCAAGAAACACTGGAGACATTCCACAGAGATTTTAACAACCTACACCCCACCATCAATCTCAGCCTGGACCATTCTACACGAGAGATCCATTTCCTGGATACCATGGTACAAATCACCAATGGTAAATTAGACACCACTCTCTACAGAAAACCCACTGACTCATACAGTTACCTTCATGCCTCCAGCTCCCATCCAGAACACACCATACGATCCATCATCTATAGCCAAGCCCTTCGATACAACCACATCTGCTCTAATCCCACTGACAGAGACCAGAAACTTCAGGATCTCTACCAAGCATTTATAAACCTCAATTACCCACCTGGAGAAATAAAAACACAAATTGAAAGAGCCAGACGAATACCCAGAAACCATCTACTTCAAGACAGACCCAAGAAAACCAACAATAGAACACCTATAGCCCCCAACTTAAACCCGTCCAACATATTATCAATAAACTACAACCTATACTAGAACAGGATACTACGCTCTGAGAGGCTCTGGGAGACAGACCCATAGTCTCCTAAAGACAACCACCTAACCTCAGGATGATTCTTACCAACAGCCACACTAATACCAACCCTGGGACTTTTCCTTGCAACAAACCCCGTTGCCAACTTTGCCCACATATTTACTCTGCTGACACCATTATTGGACCTAACCAATTCAGTTATAAGATCAAGAACACATATTCCTGCTCATCCAGAAATATAATCTATATCATCATGTGCCGACAGTGTCCGTCTGCTATGTACATTGGACAAATGTCTCAGACGCTTCGCCAAAGAATCAATGCACACAAAACGGATATCAGACAGTATCACAAAGAAAAAACAGTTTCTTGCCATTTCAACCAGAAAGGGCATTGTCTCAATGACTTGATTACCTGCATACTGCTTCAAAGACATTTTCACACCAGACTTGAAAGAGAGACCTCTGAACTGTCATTCATGCTTAAATTTGACACTTTACGTTGGGGTCTCAACAAAGACTCTAATTATCTTACCCATTACAAAGATAGCTTCCCCAATTATCACCTCTAATATCATTAGCTCACAGACATTTACCTCCCCCCCCCTTTATCCCCCCTCTGTTCTGAAATTTGATTTGTCCTTTTTTATGTGTGTTCACTTTTTTTGATTGTATCCCTTTGGTATATATGGTCATGCCTATTTTCTTCCACAATTTGATCTGAGGAAGTGGGTCTGGCCCACGAAAGCTCATCATCTAATAAACCATCTTGTTAGTCTTTAAAGTGCTACATAGTCCTGTTTTTTGTTTCAGCTAGACTAGACTAACACGGCTACATCTCTATTACTATTCTTGAGTCGAGGCACTGCCGTTTCAGACCTGATAACTGCCGCTCAAAATAATCTTCATCATTTTGCAACAAGTTGTGGTGACGCTTTTCGAGATGGAGTTTCAGCTTAGCCAGCTTCAAGTCATTCCCCAAGACTTTGAAACAAATAACGCATTGTGGCAAATCCATGCCGCCTTTTTCTTGACAAGTGAATCCGAATTTGATGTAGTCCTCCAAATACTTGTGCTTGACACTTCTTCCTGTCGTTGCCATCATAAACAAACTACACCACACCTGTAAAACAGCACATGTAGCACAGGACGAACGACACAGCAACCACTCATCACGATGGCGGAAGCTACACTGATGCTGAGAGCCTCAGACGGAAGTTACTGGCAATACAACACGGTTGCGTCCTAGGTGACGCTATGGATAATGTGCCGCGTGCTTGTGAACACGGTGTAAAACAGCCTAACGGCGGCCCCTGCTCATGCCGTGTGACTTTGGACAATGTTCCTGTGGACCACTGAAAAAGTCACCATGGACCACCAGTTGAGAACCACAGCCCTTACAGGGTATCCAAGTCTTAATGGACTGGTTGAGTGGTATCATTCCTGGCAGTCATCCAACTCAAAGGTTTGGTTTGGTTTTGTTTTTGTTTTTAAAGTTACTGCTTTCTCCCATATAGGATATTTTAGGTTTCTACCTTCACTTTACCTCAACTGGAATCCTCTTTTAATTGTACCCAACTGAGGAAGGATTGAGTTAATGGTTCTAAAACATCCTGGAATAAACAACTGTTGGAACAGTAGAGAAGGATGAAAGATGTGAGAGAAAAGAATAAAATGTATAGTTCTCTGTGGAACACCTATGACTGGTAGATAGTTTCACATATTTCTCATTGCCCTGGGATTGTACTCTTGCAAGCTGCTTCAGATCACTTTCTCAGCTGTTTTTTAATTATAGGGCTTTTGTTTGTGTGTACGTAAAGGAGAGAATTGTATAGATGTCTGAACATCAGCAGCCAATATTGACCACTAAGTGCTGTCACACTGCAAATGAAATCAATGAAGAATAAAGCCATCCATTTCCACATTGCTTTCACTGTACTGAATTGCTCTGGAGATAGTTTGTTGATGTCTTAAAAAAAAAAAACAACAACAAAAAAAACAAAACAAAACACGCCACACACCACACCAAACCCTGCTTTGTTGTATGTTGAGTCTTATTAGTGCTTCATTATATATTTGTGGTGGATCTTTTTTTTTTTCCTTCAGACTTAACAATTAATAGCACTGTTCACCAGACACCGTATACCATACTCTCATTTATGTGCACACAGTCCAACCAAAGCCTCGATCCTGCTGTGAACTCTGTAGAAATGCAGGAGTCTTTATGAATCTTGTTGATGGTTTGGAACCTACTGGAACTGCATGGAACGGATTTGCTGGGTGTAGGGGGAAAATAATGTAAAGCACTAACTTGTCTTTAGCCTACAATGAAGGCTTTTATCACTTCCTCCTTCGCTGGAAGCACTATTATAGGCCTGACAGGTTTTTTTTTACCAGTCTCTCTAAGCAGAGTGAGGCAATACAGATAAAGATGAAAATTACAGGTGGAAACTTATTGTGAGGGAAACCTCTAAAGTAGTGCAGTGATAGTTTTCCTCATGAGGACACACTCTGATACGGATTACCTTTTAAACATAATTAAATACAATATTGGAGTTGGTTGAACATGGATACTGCTTCTTGTAGTGTGTGGGCAAATTAACATCATTTGCACTGGGGAAACCAGGTGGAATCCTGTTCTGCTGCTAATGGAAAAATATTTCTAGGGCTGTTTATAGATACAGATATAGATGTATATTTATATTTTAAACACAGCTAATCGATGCTACCTTTTTAGGGTCAACTTTGATGGTAACTCCTTTAGGAAAAAAATAAAAAACACATCATTCTATCTGTGATGTTCTAAATATATATATAATGTGTCTGTTCCTTATATCAAACTGAACATATAACTGAAGCATGAAACAGCTGATGTAGAAGAAAATGAATACATTTGTGGCTATTTGTACACCACTAGTGAATCAGCAATGAATTAAATGTTTGTTACACAGGTTTTTGTGAGCCTCTTCCATGTGATCAAGTCTCCTATTCATTACATCTTCTTTCCTCTGAGGAAATAACTAAATAAGTGGTCATGCATCTGAAAACAGAGACCTTGCACCATAAATGAATATGCTTATTTAAGCATTAGAGAGTTCAATCTTAAATGCTATACATTTGTATGGTATGGACTTGCTACTATACTACGTGTCTAATTGTCACCATTTACTAGGGTAATGCTTCACTCACAGGACAAACTTCTTTTGAAATTCTTAATTAAACTTTGTTGGTTTAGTATTATTTGGAGTGTGTATTACATCTGAACTATATTAATGAGTATTTTCTTGATAGAAGAGCAATAGCCGCTCTTAAAACTTCCCATTGCTTGTCTTTTCATAGAACAGAAATGAGGGTTAGAAGAGACCTCAGGAGGTCATTTAGTCCAACCCTGCTCAAAGCAGGACCAACCCCAAATATATTATCCAGCCAGGGCTTTGTGAAGCTTGGCCTTCAGCACTTTTGAGCATGAAGATTCCACCACCTCTCTAGCTAACCCATTCCACTGCCTCACTGCTTAGGAATTGTTTTTCCTAATATCCTATTTAGACATCCCCCACTGCAGCTTGAGACCATTGCTCTGTCATCTGCCACCACTGAATATAGCCTAGCTCCATTCTCTTTGGAATCCCATTTCAGGTAGTTGAAGGCTGCTGTCAAATACTCTCGCCTTCTCTTCTGTAGACTAAATAAGTCCAGTTCCTTTAGCCTCTCTTCTGCTCCCGGCCCCCAATCATTTTTGTGGCCCTCCACTGGACTCTCTCCAGTTTGTCCACATCCTTTTGTACAAGTCTGATATTCTGTTTATAAATACACATTGAAGACGACAATTCCCATATAGTTTTTCAGAATTTTAGTTTATATCTCTTAGGTAATTTCAAATAAGATGATAAAATATCTGGAAAATATAAATGCTCCCTCTGTCTTTTGAGAGTGACATATGCTTATAAATAATATAAACTAGTAATTCAGTGATAAGTAAAAACTTCTAGGGTACGTCTACAGTGCACAGCTATTTAATAGCCATCCAGCATCTACACAAGCTGCCCGTTATTTTTGAAATATTTTTGAAATAACAGGTGCGCTGTTTCGGCATCCTGGTAACCCTCATTTCACAAGGATTAAGGGATGTCTCGGAATAGCATGTTATTTCGACATTTGGCACTGTGTAAACATGCCAAATTTCAAAACAAGCTATTTTGAAATAGATTCAAAATAAGATATGCAATTTGCATATCTTATTTCGAGTTTAGGCTGCTGTGTAGATGCGCCCTTAGAGAATAAAATTGTTACATCATCTGAGTGATATTTAGTTTGGGCATGTGCATTAGATATGTAAAATAACATTTAAAAAGTTGTTAATTTAAATCAGTGTTTCTCAAACTGTGGGTCGTGACCCCTAGGTGGGTGGCAAGCAACTTACAGGGGGGTCGCAGCTGGATCCATTTTTTTTATGCAAAAATTTCTCTTCCTGGCATCTCCGTTGCCAGGTGTCCGGTTTTCACCCGGACCCCTGACGAGTCTGGCGGGGGTAGGGGAGTGAGGAGCACGGCAGAGTCTACTGAAGGGGGGGCAGCAGGGGGCAGTTGCCAGGCACCACGCTAGGGGGGCACTGGGCTGTGTGGGAGCGGAGGGCATGCTGCTCTGGCCCATGTGACTAGCAGACACCAGCAGCTGGCCACATGATGCCTCCCCTACAAGCTGGGAGCGGAGGCAGCAGGGCCGGGTGGCAGGAGCAGACACTTTAAAAGTAAGATTGTTCGTCTGTGCCTGGCTCTGCGGGGGGAGGGGGGAGATTTGATTGGAGCAGGGCTCCCGACCCTGAGGATGCCTGCCTCGGGGAGGGGGGGAGTGCACTGGGATGGGGAGACTGGGGGCGTGGCTCAGGGGGAGGGGTGGGTGAATTGGCGGTTAGTGTGCAGTCCCAAACTGGACAAAGTGGTGAAACTTTTGCTTAACAACTTTGGCTCCCCCCCCCCGGCCGCTTTTTTTTTTTTTTTTTGCTTAACAACTTTGGAGCAGTGAGGGTGGGGGGGGTCACATAAATTAATTTAGCATTTTAGGGGGTCGCGGTATCACAAAGTTTGACTTAAATATTACATTTAACCAGTTAACTGGGATTCCCATAGTTGGTGGGCTTGGCCGGGTTGGCATGCCCCTTGCCCATGGCGCAGCAGGGTGCTATGGGTCTGGTCAGCTGGAGGCTGCACCAGCTTGACTGGGCTGCCAGTTAACTAGTTACCAGTAAGCATGCCAGTAAGGCTGATGCTTACCAGGTAACCACTTAACAGTTAACACTTCCTAATGTGCATTTAGGAGTAAGTGCAAATTTTACCTTGCTTACGTTAAATTTTATTGGCTTATGACTACCCTCCTATGGAACTTTTACTGTAATTATATAATCTTATTAATTTGTGTTTCAGTCTCACAAGTGTAAACTGTAGTAAGACAATGAATTACCTTTCCACTTTGTACTTTTTTGTTGTTGCTGAACTGTAGGAGAAATGTGCAGGGGTTAATGGCTCAGAGTTACGAGAGTAATTTGACTGTCGCTATCAAAAAAAACTGCCAAAAAGATTAATTCAAGATTGCCGTAGTAAGCCTGAGAGAAACTGTCCTGTGAATGATACACTGGAGAGAAGTTCATCATGTCTAATGCATGACCCTGCGAAGTCATAAACTCACTGATTATAACTGAACTCCTTTAAATCTTCTTTGTAGGCTTATTCATGAACTCCATGGCAACTGTAAAGCAATTCATATGAGCACAATGAGAACCATACTCTGTGATTTATATAGCCAAAGCTTTGATTTTTTTTTTTTAAAGTAACATGAGCAAGAGTTTACATTTCATAAGTCATTGAAGTCCTCCCACACCTGACGTGATGGGATACAGCTCAATTTTCCAGTATTTCTAAATTTTTTCAAGTTCTAAGAAAGTACAAGAAATCTTGCAGAAATCTGAGCAATATATTCAGTACACAATAAGCAACTGATTATATCATAGCTCAGATTCATTTTCCATTATCTTAGGTCATTTTTTGTATGGTCCCATAAGGACACTATTAGTGTGTGTCTTTCTCTATGCGTCTTTTTAGACATTAATATTTACTTCTATCTAAGTGAGAGGAAAGTTGGGAAGAATTGCCATACTTGATAAAATTGGTCGTCATGCTAACAAAGATATTGATGCCTTTGCCCTGTGAGACAATGATTTCTCAATCTCCTGCTCTTCAGCCAGGTGACGTTGTTTCACAATAATGGGTGAGACATTTTGGCATCAGAGGTCTGGTGTTCTAGAAAGAAAATGGCAATTAACTGCAGTCACTCATACAGACATTGGTGGTAGGCTGATCTATACAACCAGATTTACTAAATCTAGTGACACTTAGAATCCTGTATCACTCATTTAGGGCTTGTCTACACAGCAGCATTATTTCAACATAACTAGCATTATTAAAGTGCATCTATGCAGCAAGCCTGTTATTTCAAAACAATATCGAAATAATGGACGTCTTATTCTGGATTCTGTAACCCTCATTTTACAAGACTATTAACTATTTCGGAATAGGGTGTGTAGATGGGGCAGATGGAGTTATTTCGAAATAAGACGCCTCCAGGAACTCTCACAGCTGCCGTGGTAGCCACTTTGTCCACACTCATCAGAGCGCTATAGTTCCCCTTCCCCCGCAGGCTTTAAAGCTGCAGGCAGAAGGGAAAGGGCTTGACACACAAAGCAGGCCCTGATTGCATCATGCCACACAGCAGGACCCTGCACAGCCTTCCCTGCTGCCATGGCCAAGCCCACCGCTCCGGCCAAGCCCCACACACCTGCCAGCACTCCTTCAGGCAGCTCCCATCCCTCCTTGTCATGGACTCAGTACTGGAGATGCCCATCATGAGCCACCCGGACTGCGTGGCTGGGGACAAAGTGGAGGAGGAGGCCAGCATGGACACAATGCCCTCCAGCCAGGAGGCCATCCTGGCGCTGGAGCCAGTACCCTCCTTCTCAGGATGTTGGCCAGGGATTGGAGAGTATGGTGCTCTGGCTGCTGAAAGTGATGGGACCACACTTCTCTCTTACGGCTTCAGTGTCTCTTGGGAGTAAAGCCCGGTGACTCAGCGAATGCTGATGTCTATTCGTGGATATCTGCATCTGTAGGTAGACCAGGCCTGGGCAAAATATGACCCGGGGGGCTGGATCCAGCCTGCCAAGCCACTGGATCCAGCCCGCAGAGGCAGCGGGGAGTCCCAGGCAGGCTCCCCAACTTGCCCCACTCCCAGCTTGCCCTACAGCCTTGCACATGCAGAAACACAACTGCAGGGCTCCGTTTCTGTTTTAAAACTGAAGGGGGGAGGAGAAGTTTTAGGAGCTGCCTCGCCCCCCCAACACATTCCTATTGGCCAGTTTCTGTCAGAAACCAGCCAATCAGAGCTGCTTGTTGGAATAACAGGTAAGAAGAATCACGCCCCCTCTCCTGTGCTCAGTTATTCATGAAGCACATGGCCAGGCAAGCAGGCAGGCTGGGAAACATTTTAAGGCTAGTTTGGCAGGTGGCAAGTAAGTCTCTTGGCCACAGCCTGCTTCTGGCATGCCAGCCTTTTCCTGCCTCAATTCTTTGCCCTCCCCCACCAACATACCCAAACCCTCTGTCCCCTTCTTTTATCCATACCCCCTCCCAGATCTGACACCCCAATCTCCTGTCCCAGATCACAATCTTCCTACCCTAGGTCACATCCCAAACCCCTGCACTCCAGTCCCCTGCCCTAGGTTACAACTGCCTGCTTCATCCCAACTCCCTCCCAGACTCCAGTCTCCCGCCTCACCCCAGTCCCTTACTCTAAGCTCCCTTCTGCACCCAACCTCCATTCCAGACCCCGCATCTCCTCTATTAATATCATGGAAGAGTGCGGCCCTTGACGAGGTCAGCATGGACACAATGCCCGCCAGCCAGGAGGCCATCCCTCGGATGATTGGAAAAAGGCAAATATAGTGCCCATCTTTAAAAAAGGGAAGAAGGACAATTCAGGGAACTACAGACCAGTTAGCCTTACTTCAGTCCCTGGAAAAATCATGGAGGGGATCCTCAAGGTATACATTTTGAAGCACTTGGAAGAGGGGAAAGTGATCATGAATCCATGCTGACTATTCCTGAAGAGCAAGTCATGCCTGACCAATCTGATTAGTTTCTATGATGAGGTAACTGGCTCTGTGGATATGGGAAAGTCAGTGGATGTGATATACATTGACTTTAGCAAAGCTTTTGATACGGTCTCCCACGATATTCTTGCCAGCAAGTTAAGGGAGTATGGATTGGATAAATGGACTGTAAGATGGATAGTAAGCTGGCTAGAATGTCGGGCCCAATGGGTAGTAATCAACGGCTTGATGTCAGGTTGGCAGTCGGTTTCTAGCGGAGTGCCCCAAGGATCGGTTCTAGGACCAGTTTTGTTCAACATCTTTATTAATGACCTGGATGAGGGGATGGATTACACCCTCAGCAAGTTTATAGATGACACTAAACTAGGGGGAGAGATAGATATGCTGGAGGGCAGGGATAGGGTCCAGAGTAACCTAGACAGATTAGAGGATTGGGCCAAAAGAAATCTGATGAGGTTCAAGAAGGACAAGTGTAGAGTCCTACACTTGGGATGGAAGAATCCCAAGCATTGTTACAGGCTGGGGACGGAATGGCTAAGTAGCAGTTCTGCAGAAAAGGACCTGGGGATTACAGTGGATGAAAAGCTGGATATGAGTCAACAGTGTGCCCTTGTAGCCGAGAAGGCTAATGGCATATTAGGGTACATTAGGAGGAGCAGATCTCTAGCAGATCTAGAGAACTGATATTCCCCTTTATTCGGCTCTGGTAAGGCCACATCTGGAGTATTGTTTCCAGTTCTGGGCCCCCCACTATAGAAAGGATGTGGACGCATTGGAGAGGGTCCAGCGGAGGGCAACCAAAATGATTAGGGGGCTGGAGCACATGAGCTATGAGGAGAGACTGAGAGATTTGGGTTTGTTTAGTCTGCAGCAGAGAAGAGTGAGGGGGGATTTGATAGCACCCTTCAACTTCCTGAAGGGAGGTTCCAAAGAGGATGGAGAAAGGCTGTTCACAGTAGTGATGCATGGTAGAACAAGGAGCAATGATCTCAAGTTACAGTGGGGGACGTCCAGCTTGGATATGAGGAAAAACTATTTCACTAGGAGGGTGGTGAAGTTCTGGAATGGGTTACCTAAGGAGGTGGTGGAATCTCCATCCCTAGAGGTTTTTAAGTCTGGGCTTGAGAAAGCCCTGGCTGGGTTGATTTAGTTGGGATTGGTCCTGCCTTGGGCAGGGGGCTGGACTTGATGACCTCCTGAGGTCTCTTCCAGCTCTATGATTCTATGATCTGTGCAAGACTCTACAAATCAATCTGCCTGTCACACTATTATTTACAGTTTAACATTGCACTCAAATCAAGCTATATGCAAGTTTACTCATGTCCAGCAAGATCTGTGTTTGCAATCAGTAGTTGTGAATATATTACTTATTATAGGGAAGCCTCTTTATGAGACTCTAAAAGCTGTAGGATGCCCTGAACTGAAATACAGTCTGAATTATTTGTGGTTTACATTTGTGGTTAAATTAATCTGAAAGTGAACTTTGCATAGGGGCTTGAATATCCTCTCTATTCCTTGAGCTGTAGTTAAGTATCTGTTCAAACAGTATTTTTCAGGAGGAGGGTATTGCAGAAAATGAAATGCCAAAATGGTACAGAGGGGTCTCTTGCTGTTATATACAGCTGATGCAGAAGATTGGTGAATGAAAGTTTTGTTTATTTTGCTTCACATATTAAATAGAGGAAATGGTACTTAGAGAAAGAAATAGGTTAAAGGGATTAGAAGGAAATCCAGAGAAACTTTGCCTCAGTACTGGAATCACAGAAGATCACAATTAGTTGTTTTTAGCAGTGAACCATTGTAGATTTTATTCCATAGTATCCTATGATAGCTTCTAAATGTATTCAGACACGTGCAATTTAAAAACAAATAGGCGTCCCAGTGCCCTTAGTTAATATTAGAGGCACTGCATTCCAGTCCAAGACTGTGGAGTCAGGCAAGCTCTTGGCTTGTGCTTTGTTTTCAATAATAGCATCATGAGGGCAATAGAGCTTTGACATATTGTACAAAACAGGCCCCCAGACAGAAGAATCAGTGGAGACATTAAGTATTTTTGTTAGAATTTTTTTTAAGTTTTGATTAATTCCAATAAAACAGTTCCCAGGAGCTTTTAGAAATTACTTTATTGGGGCAGATCTGGTAAGATGTAGAGCTTGGCAAGCTGTTGTCTTTGCTTTCAAAACATGAAGCGAAGTCTACTACAGAAACACAGCAATTTCCAGACAGTGCCTAAGGCTTTCAGATTACCATAAATGAAGTTTTAAAATGTAGTTAATTTTCTATTTATTCAGTTATTTAATGTTTTTCAGCTGCACAATTAAACTGTACTAGAAATGAAAATTTAAAGTGTTTCAGTGCTGAACACAATTAGTGATAGCCATTTGCATTGTATGATGTGTACGGTATTTCTGAGATTTTATAATATGTTTTTAAGAAACATTAGATGCCTCTTTTTTTCTTGGCTAGTGTATGATATGTTCTCTTCTTTCCCCCTCCAATTAAAAATTGTCAGGAGATGGGACATTTGTACAAGTAAGAATGGGAAGAAAAGATTTTAAAATGACCCTATTGTTAGCTAACTGAACAAGGTTGCTTGGAACCCGGAGCAAGTGGGTGGGACCGAGTTCCCCCCAACCCTCCCCTAGGGTTGCCAGAGGGTTGAAACAAAAATACTGAACCCCCTCCCTCCCCCCCGAAAAAAAAAACACTGGGAAAAAATTCTGTTGAAGGGGGAAAAAAAGTTGTTTAGGAAAAAAAAAAAAAAAAAAAAGGCCTCCAAGGACTTAAGCCAAAAAAAAAAAAAAAAATTAAAACAGCATGTTGCCTTTAAGAGTGAGTGCAGGGGTAGGAACAGTGGAGCGGTTAAGCACTAAGACCCAGGGGAAGCATTGCTGGGCGCTGAGTGTTTGTAGGGTTGCCAGGTGTCCGCTATTCTCTGAATTTTTTTACCCGACAGAAGGCAAAAATACCGGACTGTCCGGGTGAATACCGGACACCTGGCAACCCTATCCTCCCCTCTGGCTGGAAGGGCCAGTAGGGAGTGGAAAAAGGAGGACACTGGATTGGCCAGTGATGAAAAAAGGCTCTGGTAGCAGGGTACCCTCGCCTTCGTGGCAGTATTAGGGACACCGCAAGGCTCTGAGGCACACAAAAAACCCGCCAGGAAGTGCAGGACCCACAGGCCTTAGCCCAGACTTTACCACAATATGTATGGAGCTACTTACAAACCAGTGCATAATGAGTATTCATTCAAATATTTTATTACATTATGATTAGCCCTATTCACTTTGTTAAATTACAGAGAACTTATGTTTAGAGATGCACATGTGCTTAAGTGTTTTGGTGGATCAGGGTTTAAGTTGCTTTTAGGATAAATAGGGGAAGGTACAACTTTTATTTTGTTTGATTTTTTTGTGATGCTATATATTTGTGTTGTAGATACATTTTACAATATATTCTTGAATTACCATAAGCTATTTTAGTGTCATGGGATCTAAGTAACATGTTTGTATCATACGTGGGAAAGCTTTTTTTATTCTGTTATGGCAATTTAAGAAAAAAGAAAATAGACACAAAAACAAAAGACAACACAAAGTAGTAACATCTTGGCTTACTCTCTATTGGGATACATAACGATTAATTAATATAAATTTTCCAGCCCCAGCCAGGTTCCCAGCCGCTCTGCCACTGGCCACACAGTCCCTCCTGCCGCCCAACTCCCGTTCACTAGGGCTCTTTCATCCAGAAAAATCTATGGTCCTACAGGACCATGTGTGGTGTTGCGTAAGAGAATCTCAGTTTAGAGAGGTTCCACATGAAGTAAATTATTCTAGCCCAGTGGTCTCCAACCTTTTTAACCACAAGATCACTTTTTCAATTTAAGTGCAATGTAAGCTCTACCTCAAACCCAAAACCCTTTGCCTCACTTCGTTCCTGCTCCTTCTTTGAGGCCCTGCCCCTGCTCCACACCTTCTCCGAAGCCTCACCCTACTCACTCCATCCCCCCTGGTCCCCCATCCTCGCTCACTTTCACCAGGCTGGAGTAGAGGGCTGGGGTGCAGGTTCTGGTCTTGGGCCGAGGAGTTTGGAGTGAGGGGCTCTGAGCTTAGCCCAAGGCAGGGGACTGGGGTCCAGGATGGGTTTCCAAGTGCAAGCTCTGGGAAGGAGTTTTGGTGTAGGGGGACTCACGTCTGGGGAATAAGGTTGGATATAGGAGAAGGTTCAAGGCGGGGATGGGTTCAGGAAACAGGCTTTGGCTGGGCACCATTTAACTGAGATGGCTTCTGGGTGGTGGAGCAGTGGAGTTAGGCCCTGCACCCCTCCTGAAAGCAGCTGGCATGTACAGCAATGGCTCCATGGTGCCACATGCTGCCCCTCATCTACAGGCACTGAGCCCACAGGTTCTATTGGGCACAGTTCCTCATTACTGATCAATGGGAGCTGCAGGAGTGGTGTCTGCAGGCAAGGACAGCATGTGGACACCCCTGCTCTGCCTTTCTCAGTGGCTGCGGGGACATGCCAGCCACTACCAGGAGCAGCAGTTACCAAAGGGATAATTAGTCCAGCCATGACAGGTTAGGCATTTTAGAAGTCACTACTCAAAAAATTACATATAAGTATGAGACAAATGAAAATTATGAAATGCACAGACCAGTCAAAAACCAAAAAGACGACACTTTGCAAGATGTAAAAGAAGTAACAACAACCCCCATGTATGTGTTGTCAGGAGATGAGTGAAGGACAGTGTGTGTGTGTGTGTGTGTGTGTGTGTGTGTGTGTGTGTGTGTGTGTGTGTGTGTGTGAGAGAGAATCACACACACACAGTGTGAGTGTAACAGATTTCCATTGCTAAGCTCCCTCCATCTCCCTCTCTCTTTGTGGTGATAGGGTACAGAAGTAGTGGGGGGGGGAGGGGGAGAACACTGACAAAAGCGCCAGTCCTCTTCTCCCTCCCATACACTGCGCAGCAAGCAGAGGGCTGCCAGGGAGTCAGCTCCAAGGCAAAGGGCAGGAGCAGCATGACAATGAGTAGAGGGGCAACTGAAGTGCCAGTGCTTGATAGCTTCCTGGCCAAACCAGTCAGGATCACCTGTCAGAGGCTACAAGATGTACTGGTAGATCCTGATCTACTGGTTGGTGACCACTGTTTTAGCCATTCAGGAGAGTACTGTTGAACTCAGGCAGTTTTGTATTTATGTAGTCACTTGGCAGAAAAACAGCAAATATTTTCTTAGTTTAAAAAAAAATATTTTGTTTGACAGTAGGAGTAAAATCTGCATACAGTATTTTTGAACTTACACAAATCTTTTCATTTATGTCATTTTACTATTAATTATCAAAGTTAAAAATAAATCCAACTTGATAAATGTTGAAAAATCTCAGCATTAAACACTTTGGGTTTTGTTCAGGAGGCAGAATTGATTAGCATGAGTAGAAGTTTGGAAAACAAGTCAGTTAAAAATTATATAATGCCAAGGACCTTTAGTATATTTAAGACATTATGTCCTTAAGTAGTCAGCATTCTCTCCAAAATAGCTTGGCATAAATTGCAATAAATGTATCTTCTTGGTTATTTCAGGCCATATTTTTTGCACATCATTCTTACAGTTGCTAAATATTATAGTGTTAGGAATCCTTTCTCCATTGCACATTTAACATACTTCGAAAGAGATTCAGATGATCACAAGATCAGTGTTCCAGGGGCTCAACTATTCCAACATTTCTTGTAGCAACAAATGCTGTTGTGTTCTTGCTTTTCAATGTCCAGTCTCGCTAAGGTTAAGAAAATGAATGAAAATCTGTTTTGTGCTGTTTTAGTTCTTTCAGGCAGTTGTTGTAGATACAATTTTGAGCCACAGGAAGGCCATGAGGCTAGCTATTTTGGTATTTTAAGTTTCTTAGATTTAAGAATCTAATAACACATCTGTCAGGACATTTATTCTTGGCAGAGGTTTTGTCAGACTGATGACAGTTTTTTACCCTGATCAGTAATCTGTTATCTTTGACTCAGGGATTTGTAAATGTTTGTTTTCAGTCTGTGGTTGTTAGGAGGGATAAGAATGGTTAACCGGTGGGGGCTAACATTTAATTGGTTAGCTAATTAAACCGGATTTTACATCCCTAGTTGTTAGAATGTTTAGCTAAATAAACATTCATTTCCTCTGTACATGCATTTCTATTAAAATACACGTCACTGATGATCTAAAATGTAAATTCTGTTTCATACCAGTACTTACTTTTATCCTTTTAACCTGTTTTAAAAAGTCAGATTCAAACACATGGTTGGAGTATGCATCCAAGTACACTGAGCCTTTTTTTCATACGCTCATGTAGGAAAGCCAGACAGACTGGTTGGAACAAAGATGTGCATTAATCTTTCTTTCATAAGCCCTGATCACACACATGATGGACTTTTTCAAATAAGCATGAACTGTTTTCCTTTTAGATGTAGTTATGCTGTATGCACTTTTTACATTTTCCTCTGATTTTTTGTATGCAATTGTTTAAATTTTTGACAATCACACTTACTTGAAATTTGTAATCTATATATTTGAGAAATATGCATCTGTCTGTCTGTCTGTTCAAGAACTCCTCCTAAATGGTAAGAGCTAGGACCACCAAATTTTGTATGCATCTGCCTCTTATTCCAACTTAAAGCAAGGTCAGGGTTTGGTTGTGCTGTCATGCAAAGGGAGGGGGAAAAGAAAGGGAGGGGCACAGAGTGGAGGGATGTGATACTTTGAGTAGCGAGTGGGGGCAGCAAGGGTACTGGGGAGAGCTATATGCAGAATGGCCACTTGTTTTACTGTTGAACAGAATGCTGTGATTGAAATTAGAGTGTTTGTGAAATACTAGTTAAATTAGTGAGTTGCGGTGTATTTTCTCTTTAAATTATATATTTGAGGTAAATTATAAATAAATCATAATTTGTTTGAAATTTGCAATATTTTTAATATTTTTAATTTCCTTTCTGGTTTCTTCAAAATCATGTTTGATTATGCAAATTTATTTTTAAATTGCCTTTCTATGTACTATATATTTGAGTGTGTGTGTGTCTGTCCATGTGTCTTTCTGTCTCTGTTAAAGAACTCCTAAACAGTAAGAGCCAAGACCACCAAATTCGCTATACAGCTTCCTCTTATTATAACTGAAAACAAATAATGGTTTGGTTGTGCCAGGAAAATGGGGTGTGCCTGGAATGAAATTGCTTCTCATAAAACCACACAGAAAAGAGACAGAATCACCAGGCAGGTGAAAGGGGCTGGGTAGGGTGCATCTCCAACCCCTGTCCATGATTGCCCCATCCCTGAGCCCCCGCTCCTCCAGGCGCCCTTGAAAGGGAGTTGGGGGGGGCTGATGTTCCCCTCTTTCCCCAATATGTATCGGAACATTGCTGGCTGTTCTCCTTCATCAGGGAGTAAGGGGAAAGTGCACAGTTTGCTGCATTCTTCACTCTGGCTGGCAAGTGCAGCCTTGGACTTGCCCCAACCAGGTGACACATACACATCCCCTGACTGTGTCTGCTGGCGCTGCAGCAACAGCAGCCATGGAGAGCTGCTTCTCACCTGTCCCCAAGCTGCTTCTGTAAGAGAGTGGTGGTATAGTCCTCGGTCCTCGGGGAAGCCTGCATAGCAAACCCCTCATCCTCAGCCCCACCCCAGAGCAATGATTTAAATGAAGCATGTACACTTCCATTTTATTTTCCAAAAAACAATAATTAATTGTATTAAGGATCCAAGCAACTCTGGGTAAATCTTCTGGTTACTTCATAAAGTAAAAAAACACTAAAGATACACGCTGGCCAAAGAAAAGTGTACTTATATCAAACAATAAACATATTTACTATGATTTATGTGGGACTAATGATCATGAACAGTCTTTATTCATGTCTAGTCTACTGGCAAGTACTTGTCAAGCAAATGTAATTTATAATATTGTTTGAATTTTAAATTTAGTTTCTCTGTGTCCAAGTAAATGATCATTATTGTTTTGTATTAACAAATTACTTGGTGTTTAGTAAGGACAAGAAGTGAGACTTTTCTGATAAATATCAAAGAATCAAAAGGCCTTAAATCCTGGAAGGGGATTTTTTTGGATACACACTAAATGCACATAGATCCTTTTGCAGGCTCACGTTATAAAAGGTAGACGTGACTCAAACAAAGCTATAGGAAAAGGTGGAGTTGTGTAGGTTTTTAAAGGTGATTTTAAGCTACTTAAATGCAGATTTACTTTCAAAAATCTCTGTAGCTAATCAGCTATTATACCTGAATGAGCTTCTAAACCCACTATGATTATAGTCTGACTGTTTTGGATGTGTGTGGGTGCCACTTGTGTTTATATATTGTGTATGTGCAACATAAAATAGCCAATGATTATCTTCATTTTTGCTGGGTACAAGAAAAGAACCTCTAATTTTCATCCATTTCATTTAACACACACACAAAGTATTGTCTCATCAGCTTTTGCCAGCTCTGCAATGGAAAGATAGGGGATCCATGTGATTGATGCTTTCATTTCTTTATTTTTCACAGCTGCCAAAATAAACTTTTTGAAATGCACATCAGTCGACATTGCTGTCATATATCTCTACTGCAGCATTCCATTTGAGAGCTTCAGTTGAGTTTTATCTTTTTTTGTCACAGTTCTATAATTTTTTAAATACTCAATTCTCAATGTAATGCTCGAGCCTCAAGATCTTCTGCACTAAAAAATTTAAGGTGGTCGCATTTCATTCAAGTAATCACATGGCTTTATTCTTCAATATTCACCAGCACATTTGTTTTAAACTTTTGTTTTAAAAGAGAGAAGCTGTATAGTACCACTTACTATTAGCAGACTCCTTGCAGATTTCTGCGAGTCAAAGATAATACAGCTTCACTTTTTTTGTAGCCCCTTTTCCCCTACTGTACTTGATTTCTATTGGTAAAACACACAGCTATGAAATCTGGAGAATTTAATATCATTCAGCAAACCTACAACTGGTACCCATTTCTCTGTTTTCCCCTCAGATTTCTGCATCATCTTCTAGCATTTATCTTCCTAAGGTTGTTCTGTAGTCTCCTATTTGTTCTTCTGCTAGTGGCTTTTCCCTCTCATGATGATTAGGAACAGTATGTCCAAAAGAGTCAGATGAACCCTAGCTGTCTGCCTCAGAAGACTGTCCATGCCATGCAATCTTTAGTGTGGATTTTTTTGCTATTCCCAGTTGGTGTTGGGTGTTGTGGTTTTGTTGGTTGGTTGGTTGGTTTTTTTACTGCCGAAAAGGTCTTTTCCAAATGATTTGAAACCACTTTAGTTTTGTTCTTTGCCATAAAACTTTTTGTATTTGTTGCTATATCAAATTCTCACTAAGTCTAGCAGGTTGAAACACTGGACAGCAACACTTGAGCTAGCTACAGTTAAATTTTTCCACCAGGGTCCTCCAAGCTAGTTATAAATGCCACCCTCTCAACTGCCCTAATGTTTGGCTCTGTAAAACTATCCTCCGTTTTCTGTACAATTTAGAGAGTTATTTACTGCTTGTTGCCTTGATCCTTGCATTTTGAAAGGGGTGAAAATCACACACCATGTTTTCCCATGGACCACATAGAACTGTTCCCTGCTCAGAGATCTAAACTTGTGAAATCATCCCACTTTCTCTCTTGATCTTATATTGTCAAATAATACTTACTTGTTTGAGGTAATTATTTCAGACATCTGAAGCAAAGCTTTAACTCTGACAGTAGGAGCTGGCGATCTCTGGTAAGATGATATTGAGATCTGGCAGAATGCAAAAATGAGAAATAGTTTTTCCACATTCACTCTGTTTACACAATCGATTGTATTCATGTGGAGTCGTTCTGGAAAAATGGCAGTGTATTCTTTCTGCATAGTTTGAAATGTTTACAAGTACAAATTGACTGTCAGAGTGCTGTGAATTTTATTCTAGTTCTTGGCTCTCCCACCTCTCCTTCCCGTTTCAGCTTTGTTTTCCTGGTTATCTGTACCATATTGTTGACACAGGACATAGTGTCAAGAATTCTTGCAGTTGTCTGTTCAACTCAGTTTTTTCATCTTTGGCTGCTGTAGTTGGTCCATTGACTACTAGAGCTTCCTGTAAAGTACCAAAGATTGGAGTAGTGCAGATGCATCTTAACCCCTTCTTCCCTTGACCACTAGTTTCCTTCACATAACTTAAGTGGATATTGCTTGTCTACTGAGGACTAGAAAGCTCTATGCCAGATTTTGGTAATATATAATGCTTAGACATTCCTGGGGGCCAATCCATATAGTTTTAAACTATTTCCATGGTGATATTATCATGTGTTCAGTCCAACCATGTTATGAGGGTACAGAAAATATTTAGAAAAAATGTTTACATGATTATCCTGTTTTATGTAAACTCCTTTGATGCTGTGCACACTTGTAATACTTGCCTTTGTTTCTCAGTTAGAACTATCTTTCTCATATTTGTCTGTCATTTGGATGTTATTTCAATTCTGGGTAAACATTCAACCAATTTAACACTATTCAGAGTCTATAAACTTGCTGTTTCTGTCATCAGCCGATGGAAACCACGATACAGTAGCCACTGTAGAATAAATAATGTTGTTCATTAGCTTTAAGGGGCCATTTGTTAATCTTTCTGTTGTTTTAGGGTAGCATGAAACACTAAATATGTTGCTTTGAGAGGTCTTATAGCTCACATTTATTACTTTGTTTTATAAGGTAGATCATGACAGTTACCAGAATGAAAGTGTGCTGATTTTTTTTTAAAGTCTCCCTATTCACACTTTGCAGAGAAACATTATAGCATAGTTTCTAAATATTTTTGTGGTGCAAGATGAGAACACCAAGGGAATCTAAGATGGCATAATCAATGGAAAGGAGAGGGATAATATTAGTGGTCAGTTGAAGAGCAACCCATTAAAGGTAGAGTCAGCACTTTAAAAGTTAGAATGTCATCCACCACCTCTCTTCTTTCCTTCACATTAAAATGCTGGAGGATATTGTTGAGCATTGTCTTCAGTCATGTAAGCCGGAGAAATACGTGCACATGTCCAGCACAGCAGCAGTCATGTTTTAGGAATACAGATATAAATAAAGTAAGCATGTAAATGCAAATATATATATCTGGGGATTGTTATCTAATGCACTGGATTCAGTGAGAGGGAGGAAAGGAAAAAAGCTGTGATGAGAGGGAACAAATGAGTTCTGAGATTAGACAGAGCAAATAAAAGATATTTTAGCTTCTCGTAGATGGTAGAGGGAGAGAATGGTAGTGTTAATCTATGACTCTTCAGCACTGGGGAGATGGTACTTTATATGGATAATTCTGAGTAATTCAAAACGAACAAGGATTTTATAAAAGGAGGGAACTCAGACTGTCGAGAATGAGAGAGAGAGAGAGAGAGACTCTAGAAGGCAAATATGAGTGTCTTGACAAAAGTGTAACCAATGGCCATATAAAGTAAGTTAATATTTGTAGCTACCAGGAAAATGAGATTGTTTAGCATATTCCCAAGTAGGACATAACCATGCTTAATAGGTTTACTGAGCAAAGAAAAACTTAAGCTTTCAGGAAAAACCTTCTAATTTATATCTTAGACTGTGCAATAGCATACCAGTGCAACTGGTGGAAGCCCCATGGCTTGAACTGAACAGTAACATATCAGAGAGAACTTTCTGTTTTGGCAGAACAAATTACCTGACTTGTCTTTTCCCCCTCTTATTTCTGTGTTTTTCCTAATCTATTTAGTAAAAAATCCACTGTAAATCTATACCTACAGAACTTAGAATAATTGTTCTTTACTAAGGTAATGATACATTTTAAACCATTTTTTAGAATCCTCTTGTTTCAGTCTCTTGCGGGCCATTCAGATTTTTCAGTCTGAAGTGCTTTATACGTAAAGGTTATTTTGCTTTCCCCCCTCCCTCCCAGGCACAGCTTGCTAAGACTCCAGAGGACTAGAGAGAAAATTGAGTGATGTCAACTCCTCTGTAATAAAGGAAATGAGTTCTACCATGTCTGATCCCTCTCAAGAGAATTTTGACAGAGAAACAGGATTGATAGCACTTACCTCAAAACAAAAGGGAAGCAGATTGTACCTTGCCTCCTCCACCCCCTTATTTCTGATTCCTTCTGCCTTTTACCTAACCCCATTTAACTATTTTCTTTTAAAGTTGCACACCTGTCCTTTGGAACATGCTATTGTTGAAAATTATTTGGGAAAGTATTTTCTTCCTGACTTCCAGTAACCTTGATCTTCATTGTTTTTCCACATCAATATTGTGTTAATGTAGTGCTCTGAGGTAAGAAGCGTGCATATTTGCATTGTTAACACTGCAGTTTTAGAGCACCTCAACTCATACAAAACAAACAGAGGGCATCTCTGATCCTCTTTTCAAATAGAGCTAGTAGTAAGAAATATTATGCAATGTTAAGGGAGGGTGGTGGTGGTGGTTGGGTTTTTTTGGGGGCGGGGGGTTGTTTTTGTTTTGTTTTTGGTTGATTTGTTTCTGAGACAGTGATGAAAGTTCAAAGAACAGTTGATTTAGATCAGATTTGGAGTATGCTATATGCTCAGCCCCTCTTTCCAAATACTGCTATCTGGAGATAAGTTCAAATCTACATCTCTCAGAATCTGTGGGATTTTTAGGGTGTATGGAGTTCTTCTGGGCATGAGGACAGTGAGGGCAATTAGTGTGTGAGTATTGTAATACATATTTTATGTATATTGTAGACAGGGATAGCATCAGTGCTTATTATGTATGTTGACTGATACTTTCCATATAAGACCGTTCGGGCTACAATTATAGAAATGGATGATTGCTTCAGCCTGTGCACTTCATGGGGAGAGAAGAGTGGTGGAATGGAGAAAAGGGGTTGGTGGCAGAGCAGACTTTTAAGTCAAAACAGTTAATCTGTTTCTGAGAATGAGGCTAGGCAAAAATATGTTTGCTCATATTGAAAAAATATATTTTCTTTGAAAGCTTTAGGCTATGTCTACACTGGAGGTATCCCAGAAAAGCTATGCTGTGTCCAAGGAACACGTCCACTTTTTTGGAACAATTTCTGAAAAAGCAGACTCATTCTTTTGACATCCCTGTAGTCCTCATTGTATGAGGAAGAAGGGATGTTTTGAAAGAGGAGGTTTTCTGAAATTTGGCCCCATGAAGATGGGCCAAATTTCGGAAAAGCCCCCCGCCCCCCCAAAAAAGCGGAAAAAGATACACAAATTTACAATTTGCGTATCTCTTTCCGGCTTTTCTTTGCAGTCTAGACATAACCTTAGTTCTCCTGTGCTTCTGAGCGAGGATTTAAAATTTGTCAAGGTGTGGCCTTTGTGTCTGGGATGTCCCTTACCATCTGTAGGAAAACTTACCCATGTTTAGACAAATTACAAGGCTTTTACAGGTCGCAGTTCACTCCTGCTCAGTAGAAACTTAAGAGTTTACCAGCTAAATTCCCTGAAGATTCTATTCTGGCTGAGCAGGATGTTTCTTGCAGTTGCACCTCTAGGCTGCTGTGGAATATTCTGAGAGTCAGGGTGGAGGTGTCTGAACTGAGTACAGGGAGCCTGTCTCCCCTTTGCCCTCGTTACTCCTCACCCCCCCACAAAGCCAGCACGACGGAGAAAGCTTCCTAGCTTGAATGCACGGGGAACAACCACCAGGCCTATGGAACAACAGCCTACAGCAAGTTGGGGCATGGTAAAGCGATAGGAAGAAGGAACCTAAGGGTGAAGGTAGTGGAAGCATGGACTGCAATTTGGTGTGGAGAGGTGGGGGAGGGAGAGAAGAGGGAAAATGTGAGAGTTAGGGTGGTGGGGGGACTGGATTAGTAGATCAGGAGAGACGGAAATCAGATAGATGTGTGCTGGGAACCAATGGGGCAAGGGAAAGAAGAGAACAAAGATCTGATGAGGCACTGTGATATAGGGGGCAACCGGAACTAGGTATCCAAAAAAATTGGATAAGAATCCTGACAGCTGAGGAAATAAGTATTCTAAGTAAAGAACCATATGAAGGCAATGAGTACTGGGAATCAGTGGAGGGGAGAGCTGATGTAGGCTCTTATTGGGAAGAGTGTAATCAGTTGAAAAGCTATGAGGCAGGGGAAGTGGGAGCGTCTGGACGAAGAAACTAAGATGTTGGGGTGAGACCAGAGCTCACGCTGCATAGGCCCACGTGATGCATAGAGCAGTGAGATGGGACTTGGGCCACGTGCTGCCTCCCTGTACACACTGCAAGCCGAGGCAGCCCGGCAGGTGGCAGGAGCAGCCACTTTAAAGGTAGGGTTACCTTACCCGTCCCGTCCCTCCGGTGCCTGACTCTGCAGGAGGGGGAATTTGGTTGGGGAGGGGCGCAGGGGGTGCCTGGCTTCGGGGAAGGGTTGGGAGCATTGGGATGGGGGGGGGCTGGGATGCTGGGCTCTGAGGAAGGGCTGGTTGCATCAGAATTGGGGGGGGGGGGTTGAGGATGCCTGGCTCAGAGAGAGGGGTTGGTTTTGGTCCCGGCAGTGCTTTTTTTGTGACGATACACCCCTATTTTCCCAGCATGCCGTAAATGAATGGCATTCCCCTCGGGCGTACCGGCACCTATTGGCATTTATTTTCCTGGGGCAGCTTGGCTCCTGATGGATGCCTGCTTGGGATATGTGGGTAGTAAAGGGGCCGCAACTGCATTTTGGTCCCCGGTGTGGCTTTTTTTTTCCTTCAACCACTTTCCTCTGGAGTATTGGCACCTTTTTTCTTACAGAAAAAGCACTGGAAACAGCCATTATGATGGAATTCTTCTGAAGAGCCAGGTAGCTCTATATATGATATTATGCTTATTTCAATTCAGTGTTTCCAGCGAATTGAAACCCTGAAAAATGTAGGCATTTAAACTTGCAGATTCTAATGATAGAGGTAGCCACTTCAGTGTTTTTATTTATACACCAGTGTCTGTCTACATAAAAGATTTTTGTATTAAGTAGGTTTTTCTATCTTTCTCTTGGTAAAATCATTGTTACAGCCAATGTTCAATAGTAATCCTGGAATAATTGAGAGAAAATAGTATTTCAAATCATATTTGTATTCATTTTGGGGATATCATAAATATATTTTTAAAGTTATAACTAGAGTCTAGTTTATTGTTGTCATATATAATGTTGTTATGGCAAAATTGATGGATATGCAATCAATATCTTTATTGAAATAAATGTTAAGTGAAACGTTACTGCAAAAGATTTGACAGAGAGGCTGTTGCAGAAGATAGTCACTGTGTCTGACTTTGGCTTAATTAGTTAAAGCAGTATTGAATACTCTTGATTAGGAAGTGCAGATACTTGCTGCTACTACCCTTCAAAAGTAGACTTTTTTCAATGATCATTTAACATGTCTCCTTGTTAGTTAATTCAGGTAATGATCATGGCTTGGTATGTGAGACTGTCAATTATGTGGCTTTATTACTGACTTCACTGGGAGCTGAGTTAGGCCACAGTTGAGTACTTCTGAAAATCTTACCCTGTAGTACAGGTGTTTCCTAGAAAAGTAACACTATTGACAAACTTCTGTTTCATTTTGTATGTCAAGTTTTTTTTTTTTAAGTAAAATCCATTTTGCTTTTAATAAAATCATTCCATTTTTCAAAGTCACATGACTATGAAAATTTTGGAGAGAGACTTGATATGCATCCATACTTAGGTTAACTAGGAGTCTCATGACACCCTAGGGTACATCTTCACTGCCCACTTATTTCAAAATAAGCTATTCCAGAATAGTTATTCTGAAATAGCACATCTACACTGCAGGGAAGCCTCAAAATTAGTCCAAGGCAGGCTTCCCTAATGTAGACATGCTATCTCAATTTAGAGCCTCAGGAGGAACTGGGGAGGAATAACTTAAAATGACCCTGGTGAGGGGCTATTTTGAAATAGCAGAAGTGGAGTGTCTACACACGCCTTATTTGGAAAAAATTATTTCAGAATAGGCATTATTTTTATAAGAATGAAGCTTACAGATTTCGGAATAAGCCGCCCATTATTTAGAAATTATTTCTAAATAATGGAATGGCTGTGTAGACGATCACATAGTTATTTTGGAATAATGGCTGTTATTCTGAAATAACTTTGCTGTGTAGATGTACCCTTAGAGACTAACAGATTTATTAGGACTTAAGCTTTTATGAGTAAAACCCGCTTAATCGGATGAATTGGAGTGGAGCTTTGCAAAGGCATGGGGGGGGAGGGGTTGTGTGTGTGTGTATAAAGACAACAAAGAGGGTAGTTGTGTGTAGTTGTGTATGAAATGCGTATATCAAAAGAGGGAAAACTGCCTTTGTATTGTGCTAACCAGTTAAGATCCTTATTCAATCCTAAATTGATAGTATTGAATTTGCAAATGAATTTCAGTTCAGCTGAACTTGAATTTTGTACTCGGATTTTGAAATTCTTTTGTAGAAGGATGGCTGCTTTTAAATCCATTACTGAATATCTAGGCAGGTTAAAATATTCCCCTATACAAATTTGTATGTTACCATTCCTGGTGTCTGATTTGTGTCCATTTATCCTTTGGCATAGCGACTGTACAGTTTGGCCAGTAGACATTTCTAGCACTTGATGGCATATCACATTAGTGCAGGGGTCAGCAACTTATGGCTTGCTTAGGAGCCAAATATGGCTTGCAGCTCGAGCTCAGCCCCACCTCACTTCTCCTCACCCACAATGGGGAGCTTGTGCTGGTGCTCCAGCATCGTGCCCTTTGGAAGATGGGAGCCAGCGCCAAGGCTCCCCGCTGGAGCCAGCTTGTGTGGAAGCGCACACGCTATTCCTCCCCTGCCCACAGCAGCATATGTGCTTCCTTATCTACCCTACCTTCCCCTGTGCTCCAGGGAGGCAGGACTTGGGAGCTACGCAGCGATCACCCGAGAGAGTGCATCCGGCTGTGCCAGATGTGGTGGTGATGCTCACTGAGTATTCCAGGGCTGGGTGCAAGGGTAGATAAAATGACGGCAGAAGATCCAGGTTTTGAGGACAAGGAGCAGCTGGATTTCCTGAAGGAGCAGCATGTGCGCTGCTTCCCGTGCTGCCTGCAGATTCTGCCCTAGAGATACTTGCCCCTGGAGACCAGCAGGTACCAGCTGAGCTGCTCCTGCTCCTTGCTCCCTGGCCAAACACCCACTAACACTCTGCTCCTGCCCCCTGGCCCGACATCCACCTATACCCTGTTCCTGCCTCCTCTCTCCTGGCCAGACACGCATCCACACCCTGTTCCTGTCCCCAACTCCCACCCCGAATCTGCACCCCTATCCCTTTCCACTCACTGACAACTCTGTCCCAAGCACTGGATCCCTCATTTTTTGCCCCATCCCAGAGCTGGGGGGAGGGAGGAGTACAAAAGCCACTAATCCTGGAACTCTAGAAGAGTTAATCTGGCCTGAGGCTTTGAACCACAGCTCTCTCCCCATGGGGCTAGAATACCAGGGGAGTGAGATGTCTGACTTGGGGGCCACATGAGTGAGGGCTGGAGATTTCTGGAGAGGTTGTTTTTTTTGTTTTTCTCTTGTGTGGTCCTTGACTGATTTTTCTGTGGGTCAGAGGCGCCTGACCCAAAAAAGGTTCCCTACCCCTGCCATAAATATAGGCAATATTGAAACATTTGTGTTGGACAACATTTTACTTGATTTAAAAATGAAGATTGGTCAACAAGCCCCCAACTGAGGCTCAGCCCCCATCTGGCTGCAGCATCTTAACACTCCTGCACCCCCATATACCCCAACCCTGAGCCAATCATATACCTGAACAGCCTGCCGTGAGTCCTTCATACCCTCACACTCCCAAATTCCTGCACTCCCAAATGGCTAGTCCCTTGCCATAACACTCCTGCACCACCCACACCCCAAACCTGTGCCCTGTGCCCGTCATACACCTTAACCCCCTGCCTTGAGCTGCTCATACAACCCAGCAGAACTCCCATTAAATAAAGTTTGTGAATACAATGTTTCATTTATGCTATTATTAATCATTGTCAATTATCAATAATATTAAGTTGTATATTTTCAGTCACGCAAATGGGCATTCTTATACTGCTCTTTGTTGATCTCTTGTTCTGAATTTTGATGTAGTTTGGCTCTTTGGTTTGAAAAGGTATTTGACCCTTGCATTAGTGGATGTGCAGGTGGATGAGCCCCTGATGGTGTGGTTTACGTCATTAGGTCCTGTGATGGTGTCAGTTATGTAGATATGTGGACTAGAGATGTCACCATGTAGTTCACCACATGATTAACCGATAAACCTGGCTCACCGTCAGGGCCGGCTTTAGGAAGTGCGGGGCCCAATTCGAACAGTTTTGGCGGGGCCCCACCACCCAGGATTTTTCGTTCAGCAGAAAAAAAAAAAAAAAAGGACACCCACACAACAAACTCACAAATATCACATCAGAAGTAGATCTGATCAAAATGTATATCAATATGGTTGAACATTTTCAAAAAAAAATGCCATCCTTTATTATGCAAAATTTTACACAAAATTAATTCAGTTGCCTTAAGTGCAGGTCAAATATTTTCAATTGCAAACTATCCAATCTTTTCAATAAAGTTTAAAGTTTGATTTTTTAAAAGCTACTAGAGAGTGTTGCAGTTTTCTGTTACATTGATTTACTTTTTAAATAGCAAAAATGGAGTCTTTGTTAAGAAAGTGTCAGTTCTGTGGTCAAATTCCAGTCCTTGGTGATTTCAGCACCAATGATTTCACTAGGTAATATGGTACCTCACCACCATTGCCTCCTTTGCACTGCTCTTTAACACATTGCCTGCATGTTGAGTCCAAGGTCAGTCTACACAAGACTTTATCAATGATTTTTGCTCAAGCGATCACTGAGACAAGACAAGGACTCTCAATTGATTCTAGTCAGCTCTGCCTTTAAACACTGGATGTAAAGTGTCAGATAATTGAGGACTCCCAAATAGACTCTACACCGCCAGAAATAAAACCTGTTTCCATCTTCTGTGACTTTGTTAGATGTGACTCACTATCCTCTGCTTAGTGTTCAAGTTATTGTAGACCCTAAGCCAGGTCATATTAAGTTCAGGTCTTTTACCTTTTAATCATACAATATGGATGACAACATTTCATTCTCCCAGTTCCAAGTCTTAAGTGAATTTCAACCCAAAAGAGCCAAAATTGATCACCTTGACACAGCAAGTGTGTCTACTGATCTCTGTGGCAAAGTAGGTTGTCTATATAAATAAGGTCTGCTCGTGAAGCCTTTTCCTACAGTTGATTAACAGATGGCAGCAGATAGCTCATTCAGACCACTGGCTGATAATAGTTAGTCACCCTGACCAGTCATTAACCATAGTCATGGACTCACCCTACTCTCCATTGTCTCTATGATTCTCTGATGACCTGTGACAAAAAAGGAGGGTGGAAAGGGAAACTGAAGGGAGAGACCTCTCTAAATTCACCAATCAAAGAGCAGTATTGCCAACCCAAAAATCACAAGGAACGCCTACACAAAGTTATGAGAGTGGTCTACAAACCGTAAGATTTTTTTAAAAATAAAACATGCTGGATTTTTATTGGCCTTTTGTTTCGTGAGTATTTAGGGTTCATGTTTTAAAGCTTTCCTCCTTAGCTGTAAGGCCCAGAAGTATAGAGAACTTTTTTTAAATGAAAGCTGAGATTCCTACATAATCAATTGACTCCAGGCCTTTAGAAAAACACCAAATGTTTTGAGACTCATGGTAAAACAATGGAGGAATTCTTGTGAGCCCATGCTTTGCCCACAGTATAAATAAAAAACCCCCAATATCTTCTCCATTAAACATCCTAATGAGATACTGCAAATGGTGAACTGAATTCAACAGCTTCTGATATGAATAGGTATCAACTTAGTTCTTCATATTTGAGATGGGTTACCAGGAATCATACATGACAATATGGAATCCTTTCCACTCTCAAGTCAGCATATTCACAAAGCACCTCTAATTTTGATCCATGCATTTATTGGATAGTGAAAGAGAAAGGAGGGGAATTAGTGTAGATAAATGTTCAAATTAAAAAAAAAAAAAAAAAGCCTGAAGGATTTAAGACTGGGCTCCCACATCTCACATTCAGAACTGACTAGGACGCTTGTGGCCAAATTTTCAAAGGTGTGTAAAGATCAGATAGATATCTTTGAAGATCCGAGTTGGCAACTGTCTCTTTAGGAGCTTATTTACCTTTGAAAATCTGAGCTTAGATTTCCAAGTCCAATTATCAAAAATTGACTTTAGTCACTCAAGTGCTTTTGAAAATTTTAGCTGGGGGCCTAAAGAGACAAAAATAGAAAAAAAGGCAGGAGATATGGTATTCATTTTAAAAACGTTTGACATCTATTTTTAACTAAATTTTATATTATTTTTCTCCCAGGGGCAACTGACCTCTCCGGCCCCTCACTGCCCCCCCTCCTGCAGATCTATCATCTTATGCATGTGCAGATCTGTGAGAGCCGTCCCATGAATCTGCAGTTAATGTCTGTGGCGCTTGCTTCTGTGTGGTGTCTCAATGCTGCCACATTCACCTCCAAAGAGGGGGCTTCCCAAAGCAGGCCCTTGCTGCAGACCCCCAAGGCATCCACAGGTCCAGTCTCCTTTCAATGGGCCTACTTCCCAGGGCTCATTGATCTTGGATCTGGCTTCCATCCCCTCTCCAACCTTTGCAACTGCCCAGAGGTGCTCACCTTCCACCTTATACATTCCCACCTCATTCACCCCACAGGGACAGTCTCTGCCTCACTTGGCCTAGGGACTATTCTACCAAGATGTAATACAAAGTTTCCATGTAAAAGGACTCACTACAAAGCTAAAAACTTCAATGAGAGAATGATTAATACAGAGACGTGTCTACATCTGCTGCAGGGAGACACCTCTGCCTGCCTCCACCCCTCTCCCCCAGAGTCTACAGCCCCATTGCAAAGTGGAGGAGTGGAAGGAAAGAGGCTGAGGCCCATCAACGGGACTGAAGCAGTCATGAGCAAGCCATGCCCAGGAGCCATTCTCCTGTCCATTGCTGGTGCAGTGTTGCTTCAGGCATGCTGAAATGCAGTCACCTCTAGGGTGGGCTGTTTAACACCTGCACAAGGTTTCAGGCAGGGGGCAGTGCGGGCTGCTTTCCTGCAGAGCCCCCATCAGAACTACTGCGCCCTCCTGGCTTAGGAAAAGAATAAACAGGAGGATTGGAAATTAACCCGCCCAGTCTCATGTCCCCTAGGCAGGGAATGAGCCATCTACATTAGGCCCCAGCTGGAGTATCACGTCCAGTTCTGGGCGCCACATTTCAGGAAACATGGAGAAACTGGAGAAAGTCCAGAGAAGATCAACACAAATGATGACAGGTCTAGAGAACATGAGATATGAGGCAAGGCTGAAGAAATTGGCCTTGTTTACCTTGGAAAAGAGAAGACCGAAAAGGGACATGAGAGCAGCTTTCAAGTATCTAAAAGAGTATCATAAGGAGGAGGAAGAAAAATTTTTCTGCTTGGCCTCTGAGGTTAGGATGCGAAGCAATGGGCTTATATTGCAGCAAGGGAGGTTTAGGTTGGACATTAGGAAAAACTTCCTGCCTGTCAGGGTGGTTAAACACTGGAATAAATTGCCTCGTGAGATTGTGGAATATCCGTCACTGGAGATATTGAAAACCAGGTTAGACAGACACCTGTCAGGGATGAGCTAGGGCAACTCAACTTTGGAAGCCCCAGGGGCCACACTGATACTTACAGAACATGCTGAGGGCCTCAACTTAAGTGTGGTTGCATATGCAAGCAAATATATACAAATAGCTTCTCTCACACTGAAAGACATGAATACAAAGATTAAGGCAAGACTACGCGACACACAGGCCCCATTGAAGTCAGTTCTGCTGATATTAATAAAATGCAATATTTACCCAATTTCTACCCATGTGACAGCACTTTTCATGAGCAATGACAGTCCAAGAATTTAACTACTAAAACACATATCAACAGATGATCATTACACCGACTACTTCTTTGTTTTGGCTCCCACTCGCCGGCCACGTGTTGATCCCCGCATAAACCCAAACTGCACTGCAGGGTGCAAACAAACTGGCCGTGGGCAGCATACCAAGTTTATTAATAAATACTTTATAAACCTTTACCTTTTCTCTCTGCTGCCATGTCTCCTCTCCTTGCTCCATCATCTCCCCTGGTGCCTGCTGCCCCCCAACTCCTCACCCTCCTCTGCTGTCCTGACTCCTGTCCTTCTCACTGCCCTCAGCCCTCCTGCAACCTGCCCCCGTCTACCAGCCCTCTCCCCACTGTGCCCACTCCTCCAGTAGCCCCACTCTGATCATGTGAGCTCCCCCTCTTCTAACACCTGCCTCTACACACCTGCCCTGCCTCTCTCCTCTGGTGCTGGTCCCTCCCCTGCAGGTGTCTGCCCTTCTGCTTCACCCCAGAATTCCCTGGCACCTGCACCTTCCCTTAGCCCTGCACCCTCCTGGTGCCTCCCCCTTCCCTTACTGCCCCTGCCCCTTTTGCCCTCTTTTTCCGTGATGCCCACCCCCTCACCACTCTCTGCCCCGTTCTCCTCCTGCCCCTCTGTGCCCTCACACATGACTTGCTCCATCCCCACCTTTCTCATGCCCACCCCTTCTTTCAAGTCTTCTCCCAGCACCTTCCCCTTCCCCTCCAGCCCCCAGTGCCCTTCCTCTCTCCTCTCCTCTCCTCTCCCAGCATCACCCTGTCTCCTCCCCCCCCCCCCCAACACCTCCCCTCCTGCCCTTTTCCTCATTGTCTGCACTTGGCCCCCCTGCGATTTGTCTCTCCTCCACCCTGTCTCTTGATGCCTTCCCCTTTCTTCCCTCTCTGCCCAAGCTCCTTCCCCTCGCCCTCCCCCTCCTCCTCCTCTGCCACCCAAGCCCCTTCCCTACCTTCTGCCTTCCACGTTGCGGGTCCGGAGGCTGCACTCAGGCCCCGGAGGCCGAACCTGGAGCCAACCACGCCCCACAACGTGCCTCCGAGGAGTTTTAAAATCCCGGGCCGTGACATCACATCATGCTTGGGCGTCCTCCCCGCCCACCTGCAATGTTGAGCATGGCAGCAGCAGCAGCCGGCAAGGGGGAGCTGCACAGACAGCACACGGTAGCGACGGTCCGGGGCCGAGGGGGATACTCTGGGTGTGGGGCGGGAGGGCTGGCAGGAGGGGGCCGGGGCCCGCTCCAGACAAAGCTGGGGAGAGACCCAGCTCCACATATTGGTGGAGCAGGGCCCCAGCTCTGAGAAGTAACTTGCCGCCACTTCCGGGTTCAGGGGCGCGGGGCCCCCTTAGGTTGGCCCAGCTCACCGTGGATAGAGGTTGTTGGTTGGGCTCTGTCAATATGATTCTGAGGCAGGGGCTGGTCTGTGCAGGGAGCTGGTTTTTAAACTGGCTCCCCTCGCAGACCAGCTCCCACCTACCACTCCTCACTGCTTTGTCTGACACAGAGGTAGCAGTGTGGAGTGGCAGGGTCTCCCCGACAGTAGGGCCAGGAGTGCACTGGCTGCCAGCCCCGCCCATCAGATTATCGAATAGTTGTGTGACTGCTAAAATTTGATGTGGGTACACAATTATTCCATTACACAGTATCTAACATCCCTAATGTGGACAGAGTTGGCAGTGGGGTTTCTTGCAGAGAGAGGTTCCTGGGGAAGTGTTTCTGTGGTGTGTTGAGTGGCTTCTGGTGAGTATTTGCATCAGGTTGGGGGGGAGGGGCTGTCTGTAGGCGAGGACTGGACTATCTCCCAAGGTCTGGGGGAGAGGGGATCATTTTCCAGAGTAGGTTGTAGGTTGTCAATGATGCGGCGGGGGTTAGCTAGGGGCTGTAGGTTATAACCAGTGGTGTTATGTTCTTTTCCTTTTTGGGCTGTCCTGAAGTAAGTGACTTCTGGATACTCGTTTGGCTCTATCAATATGTTTCTTTACTTCCCCAGGTGAGTGTTTAAATTTTAAGAGTGCTTGATAAAGGTCCTGTAGGTGTTTGTCTCTGTCTGAGGGATTTGAGCAGATACAATTGTGTGTTAGGGCTTGGCTGTTGACAATGGATCATGTAGTGTGTTCTGGGTGGAAGCTAGAGGCACGTAGGTAAGAATAGTGGTCAGTGTGTTTCTGGTATAGGGTGGTTTTTGTGACCATCATTTATTTGTGCAGTAGTGTCCAGAAGTGGATCTCTTCTGTGGATTATTTCAGGCTCAGGTTGATTATTGGGTGGAAATTGGTAAAATCCCTGTGAAAATCTTCAAAGGCCTCCTTCCCATGAGTCCACATGACGAAGATGTCATCAGTGTAGCGTAAATAGATGAGTGGTGCTAGGGGACAGGAGCTGAGGAAATGTGCTAAGGTCAGCCGTAAAAGTGTTGGCTTATTGTGGAGCCGGGCAGGTACCCATAGCAATGCTGCTGACTTGAAGGTATAAATTGTCCTCAACTTGGAAATAGTTGTGGGTGAGGACAAAGTTACATAGCTCATCCACAAGGTCATGGCATCATCAAGAATACTTGACAGCTTGTAGTCCAACCTTGTGTGGAATATTGGTGTAGAGAGTATCTACATTTAAGGTTGCCAAGAAGATATTGATGCACTGTTATACTACCTGCACTCATAACTATCTTTGAGACAACACTGACTTCCTGAGAAAACTACAGTTTAAATTTTCATATATTTTCCAGTCTTTGTGGATGAAAGGGACTAAGCTCTTGGCAATGTGCCTTGGAGAAGAAAGGGACCCTGGAAAATACTTAGCAGAATATGTGTAGTGTGTTAAATTATATTTCAGAGCTATGGCACCAGAAGCTGATAAAACAGCAGACAGAAATGCAGGCTTTGTAAATGCTTGTGGTATGAGTGCTGTTTATAATAATGAAGCAACAGTCTCTTGAACATATTAATTGCTCTTAACTTGAGCTTAAATGTAGAAATATCTTACTGACTAATGAGGTGGTGTTAGTAAGAATAATGGTATCTGTTTAATATTACAAAAAAGGCTATAGACACAGATTATCAAAAGCAGTATTGATTGGCTAACTCGGTCTTTGTGATGTCACAATCTCAGCAATTCACAGCTGGAACATCATCTCATAAACACACATAACATTTGTTAATATCATGTTCTGTGGGGATGGGGATGAATGGAAGAAGAATAAATGTGGCTGAAGGAGAGAAATAACTTCAATATTGCCCCTTCTCCAGTGTGCCTTTGTGGATCTTTCAGAAACATTTATCTAATTTTCCTATGTAAAAACTAAACTGAGAACTGTTTATTTCAGATCATTTTTTATGAAAGTAAGTATTAGGCTATTAACTATTTTAGTTTCTGATGAAAGGAGTGCCCAAATAACTCAGAGAACCTTCTAAAAGTGAGATCAAACTAGAAGAAAAATTGAGAAACTAAAAATATATTGAAGGTAGTTTGAGAAATGAAGGCACACATCAACAGCTTTGTGTTAGCTCTCTTGTAGGAAGTGCTTTTCCTAGTGGAAGGTAATGACCCACAGAAGTAGATATCAAATAATAAACTGAATGAGCTGTACAGTACTGTAATAGCAATAAGCCAAAACAAGGTGCACATTAGTAGGCTCTTAGTACACTTCTCTGGGGTTTCATGGCACTAGTTGGATTCTATAGTCATTAAACCAGGTACATGTTGTTAGTTCCAAACCCAGAACAGTGAGTCAGATGCCTTGAGCATGTGTTGCCGTAGAGCAAGTGGTGCCCCAGGCAAGGAGTACCTTCACCACCCTTGTCCCCTCCCTTTGTTAAACTTTGAATACTTAATTTTTATTGCATTTGAAATCCATTTCATAACTTTGCACGTTTTATCCCAGTCATATGAGACAATAAATTTGCATACTAGGATCTGTACATATATATATTCATTTCATATATAAGCAAATAAAAATTAGTTTCCTCTAAGTTTTTATAGAACTTTTAATATTAAGAATAACTGAAATGTACTAAAATCAAGAAATTGAACTGTGGACCCACATAAGGTGAACCAGTAATAAATAGTGTTACTGTAGGTGGCAGCCTTAGAATGTTAACCATAATCCTTCAGTTCAGAAGATTGCTTTTCTCTCTTTTACTCTTGCAAACTGAAGCACACTGTCAGAAAGATCCAAAACTAGACAATGAAAATTTTAAGTGATAAAATAGCAAGAGATGTCAGTCTCAGGCTATGTCTACACTACGAGTTTTGCCAGAGAGGCAATGCAAATGAAGCGTGGATTAGCATTTTCTTTAACTTCATTTGCATACTCTCTTCCAATCTGTTTTTGCGCAAAAACAAGCAGTGTGGACATTTCCTTTTTGCGCAAAATATTCTTTGCAAGGAAGAGGGGTGATTGTTATCAAACGCTCGAGCAAATTGCTCTAGTTCTAGAAATCCAGTATTGGATTTCTAGATTAACAGTGCTCTGGTTTTCTTGAACCTGGACTTAGCCTTCGTCCATTTGAACCATGCTGTAAAAGGGATGGGTTACTTTTCATGCTCTTCCAGAGCGTTAAGCTAAGTTATGCAATAATTATACCCGGAAAGCATATGTAACAATGTGGCATGCTTGTCAAAAACATTTTGCAACAAAAACAATACTTTGTCATCTGATTTTGAATAAACTAGTCAGTGATGATTCAGTTTCACTATACTTGAGCATGCTTTTGCAGTGTGACTTTGACGAGGATTACTTCTGTTCACTTACTGGAAATTTCATATTCTCAGTTTTGCCCGGCCTGTTCAAAATTGTAGGATCAATATCAGCACAGATTAGGATCGCTGGCCATAAAGCAGGATATGGTATATTGATTTGCAGTATACAATTTTTTTCACTGCTGTTTCTGTTTCACTGCCATAAGAATGGCCATACTGAGTCAGAGCAAAGGTCCATCTAGCCCAGTATCCTGTCTGCCAACAGTGGCCAATATCAGATGCCCCAGAGGGAGGGAACAGATCAGGTAATCATCACGTAATCCCTCTCCTGTAATCCATTTCCAGACAAACAGAGGTTAGGGACACGATTTCTACCCATCCTGGTTAATAGCCATGAAAGGACCTAACCTCCATTAATTTATCTAGCTTTTTTTTGAACCATCTTAAAGTCCTAGTCTTCATCACATTCTCTGGCAAGGAGTTCCACAGGTTGACTGTGCAGTGAGTGAAGAAAAACTTCCTTTTGTTTGTTTTAAACCTGCTGCCTATTAATTTCATTTGGTGACCCCTAGTTCTTATGTTATGGGAACAAGTAAATAAGTTTTCCTTATTCACTTTTTCCATAACAGTCATGATTTTATAGACCTCTAACATAGTCTGCTTTTGGTCTTAACTATCTTGAGCTTTTGGTCTTAACTATCTGTTTACCCCTTTCTTCAGATAATTTATAAATAAGTTCAGTAGGATTGGTCCTAGGACATACCCATGGGGGATACCACTAGTTTCCTCTTTCCACTCGGAAAACTTACCGTTTATTCCTACCTCTTGTTTCCTGCCTTTTAACCAGTTATCAGTCCATGAAAGGACCTTCCATCTTATCCCATGACAACTTACTTTACTTAAGAGCTTTTGGTGAAGGACCTTGTTAAAGGCTTTTTGGAAATCAAAGTACACTATATCCACTGGATCCCACTTGTCCACGTGTTTCTTGACCCTCTCAAAGAACTCTAGTAGATTAGTAAGGCGTGATTTCCCTTTATAGAAACTGTGTTGACTTTCCCCCACAAATTATTTTCATCTATGTGTCTGACAAATTTATTCTTTATTATAGTTTCAACTAATTTGCCCGGGACTGACATTAGACTTACCGGTAATTGCCAGGATCACCACTAGAGCCCTTTATAAATATTGGTGTCACATTAGTTATCTTCTAGTCATTAGGTACAGAAACTGATTTAAAGGATAGGTTACAAACCACAGTTAATAGTTCTGCAATTTCACATTTGAGTTCTTTCAGAACTCTTGGGTGAATGCCATCTGGTCCCGGTGACTTGTTACTGTTAAGTTTATCAATTTGTTCCAAAATGTCCTCTGACACCTCAATCTGGGACAATTGCTCAGATTTGTCACCTAAAAAGAATGGCTCAGGTTTGGGGTCTCCCTAACATCCTCAACTGTGAAGCCTTTTAAAAAATAGCCAAAAATAAACCAAGATGATGGGGAAGTTTGGTTCACGCTTCTTTTTACTACATAAGTTTAACAAGACAATTTCTGTGAAGATAAGTTTTGGTCAGTAACTATGTGAGCGCATGCACACATTGTGGTAAGGAATTAGGGTTGAGACTGAGCCTGTTTTCATTTTAAGAACTGATATTTAATCTCTAACCTTTTAGAGGTAATTTAAAAAAGTTAGATACATGTAACTAACCTGGTATATGTTCAACAAGTAGCCCTGTGGCACCTTAGAGACTAACAATTATATAGTATCATGAGCTTTCATGGTTGTAGTTTACCTTAAATGTCTCGAGGAACTGTATCACAAACTTTTTGACAAACCAAGCAAATTATACACAACAGGGTAAGAGTTAAACTTCTGATACATATTAAGAACGTCTATGTGATCAGAAACAGCTGTCATTACTAGTTGCTGTGTAGAAAGGATGAAAGCCAAGATAAATTGTCTAGTCTTTTATTAATATCTTAAGCACTTACAGCAATAACTGAATAGAAAATGGGTGAAAATTTGGTTACGCAATGTGAAAGATTGTTGAAATTCTTTACATTTAAATAAAATAGGGTAGCAAATAGAAAAAAGTTATCTTGACTAAAGAATAAACATAAGTTGGTATAATGAGTCATTGAAAGTGTCAAATGTAAAGTATTCATATATCTTTAGCAGTATCTGTAATACTGTTACTATAGCCATTTTGCATAGAAGTAATTGGTGCACTGTCATTCTGTGTGTTTTTAAAGTTTATGTAAGGATTTTGAGGAAATAAAAAAGTAAGAAAAAATAATAACTTCTGTGTACAAGAAATATGACTACATCACCCTTTACAATTTCTTTGGAGACTGATTAATCTTGATTGTAAAGACTAGATGTCAATAATACCACAGTTAATAAAATGTACACAGAGGACCTAATTCTGGTTGGAAAGGGATATTGCCTTGAATTTTGATTTTAAATTTCTTGATATCAGAATATCATCTAGAAGAAAAAGAGGTGTAGTTTTTGCAAGAAATGTACCTTAGACATAAAAAGGAGGTGCTGCCAAGTGTCTCTAATGACTTAGAAGTGCGTCTTCATAACAGAAGTGCAGTTAAACTTGCAAGAATGTGTTGGCGTTCTGCAAAATCTCAAACACATGGTTAGTAATCAGTTTTGAAGATGACATAAAAAGTACTCATTTACAGTGTGTTCTAGAGAACAAAATGTGCTAAAGTTCTTTAAGAACACTTTTTAATTATTTGCATCCAGATTATACTGTGTGCTCTGCAAGTTAGCAGTTTGCAGAGTGACTCTTTTTTATTTTGTAGTTTACACAAAGGAGGTAAATGAATGAATATGTGGTTTTATGTATGTACAGGACTACATGTTAAAAAAAAAAAAGTCTAAAAAGGCTTCTTTACCATAAGAGCTGTGTGGGATAGGTAGAGTTTAATGATTCTGAAATTCCTTCTGTTCCAGACCAAAACAATTACAAAAAATATTTCCAATGAACTGAAATCCCGTGAGGGGGGGGGAAAAATGTGGGCTTTGTTTAATCAAATGAAATATTTTTTTAATTTATACTTTACATTTCATATTATTTAAAAATAAATAGAAATATGAATGTTACATTCCAAAAAGGTCAAAAGTGCTTTTTTCCAAAGTTAGCTGCACATTTTTTTTTTTTTTAAATCACAAGTGGAATGTTTCTTGAAAAATCTAAGTGTTGACAAATCAACATTTTCTGACAAAAAAAATGCTCTGTCTACTTAGAATTGAAGTTTGACTTGATATTCTCTGTATATTAACATTACTTGATATTTTTAAAAAATGTTTGAGCAATATATTTGGGGAGGGAGTTCTGTATTTTTAACTGCATTCACCTATTGATACATGGAATACAATACATACAAGTGATTTCTGAATGTTAGAAGTACAAATGGATTCAGATGTTTAGCTCTTTGTCTCTGCTAGTTCTGGCTCATCTCTTTGACTCCGTGTAGCACAGATCAAGCACAGTTTGTGAAAACAGAGTAGCTAGAGTTACTTGCAAAGCACTCTCTTGGGGGCCAATAAAGCCTATCTGTGTTTATGTAATGAAATCAGGGAGCAAGGGTCTGCTGTAGTTTTTTGCTGATGGGATTCCATTGGTATTGTCTTTCAATGAAAAGCCTGAAATTAATAAACCTTTTAGGCTGACTTACTCTTTCTCATGATGTGCTAGCTAGCCCTAATGGATTGCTGTTGATTATTTTCGGTTGTTTTGTTTATGTAGTGTTAGAGCTTCTCTTTAAGCATCTGGCTGGAAACTGAGATGAAGGCTGGTTTAATTCACTTTTAATAAAAGATCAATGGGTTTATTGTGGAAAAATAGGATACAGATGTAAACTTTACCTGATAAAAGAATTAAATGTGTGTTTAACCTTTCTTTCTTGTTTGTTCAGTGCTACTGGTACTTAACCTTCTTTGTTTTTGAGACTATTACTCTTTCTCTTGTGCTTTTATATTTTAAATTTCACTTAAACTGTAAAAACAATCTGTGCTGATGATTTTCATCTCAAATGCTCACCAAATCCCTCAGATTTTTCAAAATATTTAAAAAGTAATCTCTAGACTAAAGTCTCATTAAAACCTTTGCCCTTGCTCTGGGACAAAAGTTCAGAGAAGCTTCTGATGATTTTGATTTGGAAACTGTAAAACAAAAATGGTATGGTGTGAATTGTTAATTTGTTTTATTGTAAGTCTGCCAAGCTTGTCTCCAGCAGTTTCCAATTAATATCCAAGAATACTTAATAATATCCTGGATGAATGTCATATTCAAGATTTTCCTCCTTTTATAATAAGTACAATAAGGATAAAAGCCCACTAGTGAAAACAAAACAAAAAAAGAGCATGTCTTATACTTGTAAAAGAAATAGTTCCATGTCTCTAGAAAGAAACATCAATCTCAGAGAAATCTTTCAGTGATGATTGGTTTTGGTACACTTAAAAAAATTGTCAAGATGTGTGCAGTGATTTTTATGACGATATTAATTTTATTTTTTGGACGTGGCATGTACAGGACTTAGGTAAAGGTTATTGAAGTGCTGTTTATCTTGTCTGTAGTAAAAATTAAAACAAAACTTAAGGAGGGTAATCCCAACCCAAAATGCACCAACATTTTGTCTCCTCAACAAAACTAGTTTTTGCAAATCCCTGGAAAAGAAAATCTAGCATTAGCAGATAAATAACTTGAGCATTGGATTTAAGATCTACAAAAAAAATCAGTCGTCTTAGGCTCTTTTTTCCAAATTTATTAAATCCACTATGTACCCTTGATACCTTTTAAAAGTGCAGCATCCTATTGCCTGCAAAATAATTTTCCCCTAGGCACACTTTCTAGAAGGACAAAGTCATCAACAGGTAGCACTGGAACCAAGCTGTAAGAATTAGAGGTGGTCTGTGATTTTTTTTTTTCTCCCCACACTAGAAGTTGTCTTGTATTTAAGCAGCCTCAAGATGGTCACTACTGTAACTATAGTGCCATAAGAGCAAAGGATTTTAGGTTATTAGGTGAAATGAGACAAATTTTATTTGTGATAGGTGGAATTACTACTGATTTTTTTTTTTATGTGAATCCAAAGATGAATCTTTCTGGGGAATTTTTAAAATCTTCAGCTACGCTATTATGATGAACCTAAAAGAGACTAGCTATGCAAAGATATTTTCTCTGGAGACAGCATGCTCATTTTTTCTAGACTTTTTGGGTGTGTGTTTAAAATTTCCGGAACTACTATGGATTGTACCCTTGGAGATTTTTTTAGAAAGGAAAAATGAAATCTTTTTGCCCATAGTTGCATAGAAAGAGTGCTATAATATGCAAATAAAACTCTGTCTATATACAGTGAGAGTTACACATTATTTCCACTGTGAAGGTGGAAGTTTCCGACAAAATTTTAATGACTAGAGGTTCAGGACAGGCAATGTTTAGTCATGGGAGAAGAGCCGGCATAAACTCCAGTATCTTGTGAATCACCAAACCACCAGCTCAACATATGCTCTTTCCGTTTTGTATCTTTCTAATATTAGAGTGCACTTATTTCTAGCTAATAGTATACCACGTTGTATATTAAGTCTTAATCTAAAAAAGATTAATATTGTAACTAATGCATAAAAGTCAAACATCATAGAAGGGAGTTGGGATGATTTCACTCCTTTATATATGCACACATCTTTTGTCTTCGGTATTTGTAATTTAGGGTTTTTTTCTTTCAAAAATTGTGATGAAAACTTGCAGGTGGCAAATCAGAAGAAAGCATAAAGGATAACAACTAAATGATTCCAAGGACTGCAATAGATTTTCCTCTTTTTTGATAATATATTGTCACTGAAGGATAGTAAGATTTTCTAAGAGTTAATATAAAGGGAAAAAATGTATATTTGGTAAATTTCAACCATGGTATATCAGAATGTAGATATTTTACATCCGTTAGTATGACTCATGCATATAGCTTTCTTCATATTGCAGTGAATTTTAATGGCACTATATAAATAGAAAGCCAATATGAATTTAGCAACACAACTTCTATTTTAAAAATTAGAGTTTTAATGACAGTTGTGAAACTAACTACTCAAGTCAGCTTTGAAATTTCTACTCCACTTATTTTGTAAGAATTGGCTTTGGGCATATATAACTCAAATTATTAATTCCTATGGGATGGGAGGTTTAGTAGAACTCTAAACTTCAGGAGCTGTGATAGTCTAAATTAGACTGCATTTTAATAGTAAATCTTATGGCAAATATGTTCCATATGTGATTACAGATGTGTGCGTTTAACCGGTTAGCCTGTGGGGTCTAGAGTAGCTCCCCGACTGCTGTGGGCAGGGGCTGCTCCAGCCCCGTGGAGTGGAGGGGCATGCTGTGGACAGAGCAGCTTCTGTCTGTGGTGGGCCCAGAAAAGCCTTTGTCCACAGCCCCTGCCTGAGGATAACTGATTAACCAATTTAATGGGATTTCGCATCCCCAGGTGTAACCAAGTTTTGAGGATTTGCCAGGAATAGTTAGTTTTAATTTCAGGCCCCACTTCGTTCTTTGAATGTGGTGTTTTTTCACAGTTAGCAATTGCTATCTAATTTTTAAAATATCTTGGACTTCTGCTTTAGTACTTGCTACTGACACTGTTCGATGTAGCCATTTCTATCCCAGCCTATGTTTCAAAGTTTCGAAAAGCTTTCTCCGTACTGTTGTATAATGCACTATTCAAGATGTTCGTCTTTTCCTTTCCTTTAGAATCTGCCACTCAATACTTAAATCTAGTTAAATTTATATCTAATAATCCATGTAATTTTTCAGAGAGGTGCACATTTACTGAATTTTCAAAACTCAGAACCTTCAACTCAGCGCAAATGCATGTTAGGGAAAATTGAGTCCAGATGAATGTCTAAGCTGTCCTTGCTTATGCAGAAGAAAATATATTATCGAAGAGGCTGAGCAAGAGTTAAATTGGCTTATCCCATTACTTAGATTAGAAAACAATTCTCAGAGATGGTTCCTTAAATATTTTTTTCCTTTCTTGACCGTTTGAAAAAAATGTGATTGAATCTATAAATAATTACACTTTTAATACAAACGGGTTTTACCCAATCTAGCTAAAAAGGCAAGCTGGTTTCCAAATCCCCTAATTGTTTCATTTGGGTAATGGTGACTTAAATTGTGCTGTAAGCATTATAGTAACATTTCATCCAACCAGTTCTGTTTAGAAAGCATAACATTTCAAAGTGGTTTATTTAATAAAGTCATTTCCAGTCTTTGGCTTAGACAAGAATGTTCTAAAGCCATGAAGTTTAAGCTTATGCTTGGAATTGAGGAATATTGTTTTAACTTAATGTAGAAATTTGCTTTTTCTGAAAAGCAGTAGTTGCAATCTGACCCCGAATGTTTTTCAAATGAGAAAATGAAGGTCAGATTGAGTGAGTTTTTGAAGTATGTTTTATTTCCTGTTTTAAGCAAATACTATATACAGTAGTCTAACCTAAATGAAAACTTCCTGGTTGTCTGTAAATGCAAAGTAATCAGTTTATTTCAACAAAAAGTACTGATCTTAAAGAAGCCTTAAAAAACCCTACAAATCAGAGTCATTGATTAGAAAGAGGGCTTTTGCTAGTGAGCAGAATGAAGTGGTAGGATGGAGTGAGAGGAGCTGGGAACCATTAGAAGGGCTTGGCTTGCTAGAAGCTTCAGGAATGTAGGCTGGATATATGATATGGTTCTGTGGAAAGCTGATTAGCTCATCTTATTTTTTTGTGATCAGTCTTAAGATTGCAATTTGTTTTCACTATGAGGTTGTTTCTTATTCCAACTGTGTTTAAGTATGAAGGCTACTGATCAGTACTATATATGGGTGATTGATATTTTAATCATACAGTGGCAGTGTATGAATTTCTGACTTAACATGTCTAAAGTAGAAGTAATTGGTAGGAAGCAATTAACAGAAAGTAATAAAACAGATGATCCAAATACTGTCAGTAGTTTAGTAGCAGGAGAGAGGATTTGTACTCTTCTCAGAAAACTCAGAAAATACATTTCTTCCAACTCTTCAAGATCAAATATGCCATTGCATAAATTTTGCATATTCAAGTGGAGGAACAGAACACTGATTGAATGAGATGTTTTCAAGAACATTGTTGTCACTGAAGTATAGCTGCAATAATTTGTCTGTTTTCAGTTCTTCTGTCAGCTCTTTAGTGACAAGTTTATTCAAGAGAAATCTCTGCCATTTTTTTTATTCTAGACCAGGGCTGGGCAATAATTTTTTAAAGGGGGGCACTTCAAAAATTATTGCAGTGGTCACAGGCCGCCCCAGAAGGGGTGGGACCTCTGGCAGAAGGGGTGGGGCCTCAGCTGGAAGGGGAGGGGGCCTTTAAATTGAAACAAGTGAATGGGCTCTCACCTCCTCTGTGGTTCCCAGGCAATGTGCTAGCTAAGGGGGCCGGGAGCTGCGAGCCCTTTCAGTTGCTTCTATTTAAAGGGCTCATGCCTTCCCTGCGGCTGCTAATGCATTGCCTGTCAGCCATGGAGAACGTGTGAACCCTTTAAATAGAAGCAGTTGCATTTCCAGCTCCCAGGCAACGCCTTAGGGGGCAGAGCTGGGAACTGCTGCATGGGCTGGATGTGGCCCGCTGGCAGGCTCTCGCCCAGCACTATGCTAAATGATGAACATCAACTGATTGACTTTATTATTATGCAAAATGAACTGTTTGAGATGCAAGTTTTTGATTCTGCTACATTTAGTGGGATTTGTCATAATTCCTCTCATGAGCAGTGGATTTAAGATCCTATAGCCTTGTCTACACTTACTGAAAAATCAGTGCTACAGGGATCGATCTCCCGGGGGTCAATTTAGCGGGTCTAGTAAAGACCTACTAAATCAACTGCTGATTGCGCTCCCATTGATTCTTGTATTCCATCAGATCAGGACAAGTAAGGGGAGTCAACAGGAGAGTTTCTCCTGTCAATCCCCCACAGCTGGAGATGCCAGGGTAACTAAATTTAAGCTATGTTGACTTCAGCTATCCTTCACACAGCTGGAGTTGCATACCTTCATTCGATGTTGCCCCCTAGTATAGACCTAGCTTATGTCTCTAGAATTTGTTCTTTAATTTATTGCTTTTTAAAGCAGACTCCCTGTTTTTGCAACATGATACATGCTTTCTGTTTGAAAACTAGCCATGCTTGATAGTGTCACCACATTTCTCGAACTATGTATGGAGATTCAGTGGAGAGTAACTAAAATAATAATAGGTCAAAGGTGGGGTTTCAAAGTAAGTAATAGCTTAGAGATCAAGCTTGTTTTATATGGGGTGAATTAATTGATTAGAGTGACAAATTATTGTTCAGGTGATGATTTTCTTCAACTGCTAGGATAAGGAATATTTTTGTTGTTTGTCATTTTTAGAAACACCTTGTAATCTTAAGATTTTCCTTCAACAAAAATTCTGCCTCTGGGGCTTTCCTAATGCTGCTTACAACATTCTTAGAATGACAAATATATTAAATTAACAAAAATGTTCCATTTCTTATTTTGTATTTTAATATTTCATTAAAGGCTTAGAGCAAAATAGTTCATCACTAGTACAATAAAAAAAGGCAACATGCTGCCTTAATGTTGGGTCATACCGTTCTTTTGGTTTTTAGAATAAGCAACAGTTCAAATAAGCTGCTTCTGAAGTGCTGAGGTTTTTTTAGTCAGAATCAACTCAGCAAGACTAGGTGATAACTGAGTTTAGAATTCAATAAGGAAAATCAAACTATGAGTAATCATCTTGAACATCATAAAATAGATTAATATCTTAATTTTGGAAACTTTTTTTTAAAAGATACCAAAGTCAAGCTTGTGTTTCTGAGATGATGCAGTAACAGGGTCATTTTAATGTTTGTGATGAAGCTGATTCTGGATCCTTTTGTTCAGACTTGATTAAAACCATTCCTTGCACATAGTGAACTTTTTCAGTCTTGTAGTTGGGATGTTATGTAACTGATACGTCTACTAATTTTTTCATTCTTCTTCATAGGGTCAATATAGGCCATCTGACTTATTGTGTCCAGAGACATATGTCTGGGTACCCATTGAGCAATGTCTACCTACACTTGAGCACTCTAAATATTGTCGTTTCAACCAGGACTTAAAAGCAGGTAGGTTTATAACAAAAGGTAGGCTTTCAAATTGTCTAATTTATTTTTACAGTCGATCACTGTCATATCTGCTGCTAAGATCTCCATAAATTCTTTTATCTATTTTTTATAAACACCAAAAAGACACCTCCAGTAATTATAGCAAATAGAGAGCATGTCTTCTGCTATCTATTAACAGTACGCTCGTGATGAAAATCTAAAGGTTTCAGTGTGTAAGACATTCTATAGAATATATAGAATGTTTCCTGATGGCTTTATATGAAGATATGCATTATTTATTCAATCATTTTGGTGATGAGCTAAATGACCAGTCTTCTATTTCTTTAAACTTGAGCTGAAAGGATAACCAAAATTAAGTTAAAAGGGACCACCAAATGGCTTTATTAACAACAACAACAACAACCAGCAACAACAAAAAGGATCCAGTACCTATAGCAGATTGTGATGAATATCTCAAATAGTGACAGTAAGAGGAGCATTTTGCATATGACTAATCTTGACTTTACCTCATTTCACCTTTTAGTGCTTGGATTGCTGCTTCCAAACAGAGGTTCACCAGTAGATGATGTTCTGATCAAGACCGTCACAGTTTAGAATATAAAATAATAAAAAAGATTAAAAACAATGTAATAAAAATGTACTTACTCGCACCTCTCTTGTAGGCCAACACCATGCTCTTGAAATATTCTGTGGGAGTATTATAGTACTGAATAGTGCATGCGTGTGGCACTAGGCAAGAAGCCAGCACTGCATGTCTTTGTGAGACCTTATTTAAGAATAGTTTAAAATGAGGTGCTGAATACTTTTTTTTTTAAACCATAACCTCTGCTCTATGAAGTCACAGATCATCGTACCACTCAAAGACATAAAAACATTAGCGTCCACATGGCTGAAACGCAGATCTTGATATTTGAACCTGTGGTTCCTTAATGACATCCAGGGTTTTTTTTTTTTTTTCTGTGAGCATGAACAGTAATGGAACTTGGAAGTAACTATTTGCTCTTTTTTTTCCTTAGTTCTTATTTGAAATAAGAATATTTCCATGTATTTTAGCATTGGGATATTTTAGTGTATAATTGATAGCTGAATAGAGAATTAGTGTTCCAATGGTAATGTATGTGTAGTGAGGGGAAGGAAGGAAGATATATTGTCCTTTCTCCTAAGCTATCTGGTTGATTGAAGGGATTGCTTTGGACCTTAGAAGGTGCTACATTCGACCCTATACATCAGTAGGAAGATTATGGACACACAAGGAACTTTAAGAATGAGTTATCTCCTTTTCTTCCACAGCCCATGATAAGATGTGCCTTTTTTTTGCTCCAGAAATATGTAATAACATATCTCAAAAGGGATATATCAATATCTAACTAATTAAATGCATTTGAAAGGAAACAAAAATATTGTATTTTGTGCAATTCGTAGGCTGAATGCTAACTTGAGCCACTTTGCAATGTTAACTATCTATAAAACCCCTGAAAAGTAGAGCTCATAATGGAAATCTGGGTATGATTGTGTTTGTGTGTGTGTGTGTGTGTAAATAATACTCCCTTCTATTCAAATCGCTAGCAGTTACATCTTCACGTTTCATTAGCCTTTGTCTGTTTTAAGGAATATCACAAATAGCAGTAGTGGTACAAAGTGATACCATGTTACTGTTTTGCTCCCCACAAGTAAACTGTTGCAGAGAATAAAATAAAAGTGTGCAGTACTTGTTAGAAAAATGTTGTATTTGTGCAATACATACACTTAGAGTGCACATAGAGCCTGTTAAATTTGGATGTCATGGAACTGCAAACATTTATTAAACCCCACATCATTCCAGTAAGGTGTGTAATGTGCTTTGTCACCAAGCAATTAGATTAGTGTAGCATGCTTAGTATAACAGTGTGATGGACTTTGACCACTGAAAATGAAATGCAGAATCCAGCAGCCCATTTATTAAATGGGGTTTCTTATTGGAAACACATTATACCAGTGTTCAGTGATCTGCGTTACCTGCCAATAAAATTTTTGGTGGATTTCATGGTATTGACATTAATCTATGAAGTTCTAAATGACCTGGTAAATGAAAGACCTCCATTCTCCCTCTCCTGCTGATCACAACTGTGGCCATACTGAAGAATGCAAAGTGCGTCTCCCTTGATGGTAAAAATGAACAGCATTTTCCATGTAGGGTTTTCTGCTTTGAAATTCTGTCTTCTCCCCACCAGGTGCCTAGATCTATTTAACTGTTTAGCAGTCTGCAGAACATTTTCTTCCAGATATTTAGATGTCTGTAAACTCCTGTGACTCTGTTTGCACTTATTTTTCTCAGTTCTTGAATCTGAAGCGCAGTGAGATAATGGAATAACGAATAAATCTATAGCTCTGGGGATGGTTTTCTTATAGTACTTGGTGAAGAGGGTGACAAATTCCAGTGTTTCTTCTCCCTCAGCATATTCTGATTGTTCTAAAGATGGATAGCAAGCATGCTTTTCGAGAGATCCAAGCCTACTTCTTACAATGGAGTGCCCACATTATGAAGGCTTATATCATTGCATAATAGAACTGCTGCATTGAAATGTCAAAATTGACCAGCGCACCATACCTTCATTTTTCTTAGGATGCTATTGTTTGGTAGTTATTATGGGCATATGTTGAAAGGAAAGATTTCCCACTGAGTCCACTAACCTAGGACTCTGAAGAGCCAGCTTTTCCACAGACATACTATATGTCTTGGGGCAAACTATTTAGAGTCTCTGATTCAGTTCCCCATCTGTAAAATTTTTAAATTTTTATATATATTTGTATTGTGTTTAAAATTTTTTATAAGCTGCCTCAAATATTTTAAATAGAGAGGTAGGGTAAAAATATTTAAATACATAAATAAAATGGGGCATTTCCATATATCATAGGAGTGTTGATAAATACATTAAAGAATGTGAGTCACTCAGATACCACAATAATGAGGACTATATAAGTACCTAGATAGAAAGGTTACATTTTAATTATTTAACAGAGGCATTATGTTGGGTATTATACAAAACAGAAAAATAAAGACAGTTCCTTCTCCAAAGTTTTTATAATACAGCTACAACAGTAACGAGGGGGGGACTTATTTGGAGTTTTGTTTTTAAGTGCTTGTAAGTATCAAGAAAAAGTAGTTTTGAAGAGGCATTTAAATGAGAAGAATGGGGGCTTGACAAAGGAGAATTAAGAAGTCATTGCATTCTGAAGGAAAAGCATGGAAAAATGTGCAAAGATACAAATGGAGTAAGGAAATAAATTGATTTGGAGGCTGGCTTTGTTCCTGGCCCCAAGTTAAAGGAAAATATTATTCTGCTTACTAAATAACCAAATCAAGATAGGTTGGTGATTGTGTGGCAGTGAATAAACTAGAGGCTTAGAAGATAGCCCAGTAGGGATAAGGGAGTATCAGCATTTATAAGCTAGGGAATCCTTATCATAGAAGAAACATTTGGAAATGTTAAGATGTAAAATTTTGTATCTTTATCAGTACTGAATATCTCAGTCCAGACACTATTTGAAATCAGACTTATGTCCTGTGGTTTAAGGAAATGAAAACATAGTTACTTGCTGAAATATATGAGGCCTGCTGTGAGCTACAGTCATTTGAGGTTTAAGTAGCTGCTGGCTCTGAGGAAACTGCTCTCTACTGCAGGGCAAGTTTCCTGCAGTACACCCCCAGTTCAGTCAGGTAGGTGTGAGCTTTTAATTAAGGGCAGATTAGACAATGTGGTAGTCTATTTCAGATGAGTGGACTTTCCATAATACAAGAACCCTAGCTGTAATTCTTCTATCAAGAACTCCCAATTTGTCAGCTACAGGCCTCCGTACTATTAAATTAGTAACTATTCTGAATAAACAGCTAAAAAAAGCAAAGCAACATTTTTCAGTGTCACCTTTTGGCAATAAAAAGCCACTGGAAATTCTGTTCTTCCTGTCGTCTTTAGCATATATTTTTCAAGGTTAGGAATTCCGCAGACATTGATCAAGATAGAGGAAAAATGTGTTGGTTCTTTTCCTTTCTAAAAACCTGAACAATTCCAGTTGAATTTAGTAGTTGCAGAGTAATGAGGGAAGGGGCCAGGTCAACTGTGTTTACTGCATTTGTTAAAATCCCCTGAGCAATATAGAACTTTTTTAGGCTCTTCCCTCCCCAACCTCTGCAATACTGTTACGATTTCTGAAGGTTCATCTACCATGTTGTAAAAAAAAGTATCTTTCCTTAAATTAGCTAGAAAAAAGCCCTTCTAGTTTTGATCAAATGGTGAAGCATACTTTAAGAACAAATGACATATTTTCATTTTTTATTTGAGGATTATGCCTTTTCACATTTTTATTAGATTTGATGTTTGATGCATTCTACAATGTATTTTTGTAGTGTCTTTAAACAGTGCCATTCTTTCTCTTTCCTCAGTCTGCTGCTGTAGCATCAAATATCTTCTTCTACAGCAGCAGACTGAAAAAAGAGAAGGAGGTACCGATTGGATAAACTGCTTCAGTTATTACTCAACAAATTGATGAAACTAAAGGAGAGTTTAACATAGGTAATATAAACAAAATATAGGTGGTGTTAAAATATTTGTTAAGCCTAAAAGAATTTTAAAGGCTCTACTTACTTGGATCTGTGATTTAGGCTAGTTTTAGGAGTAGAAATCAGTTGGTGCCTGATAGCTACATCAGATTGGACTCATGATTCTGGCCAGTCTCATAGGGCATGTCTAAACTACATCCCTCTTTCGAAAGAGAGATGTAAGTTAGACAGAGTGAAATTGCAAATGAAGCCAGGATTTGAATTTCCTGTGCTTCATTTGCATAATGGCAGACGCATGTTCTTTCGAAAATGGGTATTTCGAAAGTGAAACTGCTGTCTAGTCGTGGTTCTTTCGAGAAAAAAATCCTTTTGAAAGATCCTGTACTCCTCAAAAAATGAGTTTTACAGGATCTTTGGAAAATGGGGGCTTTTTTCCGAAAGAACCGTGTCTAGACAGTTTGCCATTATGCAAATGAAGCACGGGAAATTCAAATCCCAGCTTTGTTTGCAATTTCGATCTGTCTAATTTACATCCCTCATTTGAAAGAGGGATGTAGTCTAGACGTAGCCTTAGGGTTTAATGCACTTTATTTTTATTTTTTTAAAAGCTTTTATTCTTACAGAAATAGTGAGATCTTGTGCCAGCAAACCCTCAAAACTGATTTTATAGAACATGAACATGTAGAAAACCTCTAGCTATGTAGTTTCTAACGTATGGTATGGATGAGTTTAAAAATAACAAGGTACATGAAAATTATTTTAGTATTTTTATAATTACTAGTTAAACCTTAGATTTCAGTAGTGCATGCAGGCTGTGCTTTGCTAAATATTCTTTCTTTTTATAAGTTTCAGTGAATTCAGTGATATGAGTTGAACCATACACAAATAAAATTTCAATTTGCTGTCTCTGCATAGATTTTCAGGAAATCTGGAATTGTGGTAGGTTTAGCCTGTCTTCATCGTCAATTCCTCATACATCTTAGGGATGTCAGTGTGTAGTTGACTACACAATAAACTGATAAACCTGAGCTTATCGGTTAATCCTGTCGACTACACGCACTCCGCCCCTCTTGCTGCTTCTATATCAGAGGCATCAAGGGAGGGAGCCGGTTCCCGTGGAGAGCCAGCTTTTAAGCCAGCTCCCCACAAGCGCTGGATCCTGCAGAGACACCTGCCCCCCTCCCCTGCCGCACACTGTTGCCTCTGATAGGCAGCAGCAAAGAGGCTGAGGGGGGCAGGCGAGAGCCAGTATATGTAGGAAGCCAGCTTTCAAGCCAACTTCTCATGCGTATTGGCTCACGTAGAGCTGCCTCCCGCCCCCTCCTTGCTGCCTCCCACAAAAGCTTGCTGCAGACAGAGGCTGCTTCATGGGATTCCAGCCAGCCTCTGTCCCCAGGGAGCCCTCCCCCTCCTCTGTGGACAGGGAATGCTGCCACCCTGCATTGCTGCCTCTGATAGAGAGACAGGAGGGTAGAGTGGCAGGCGGCTCCCCAGGGAGTGGGGCCTGAGTGCACTGGCTGCTGGCCCCACCCCTGGGGACTGTTGAATAATCATATAACCAAATCTTGTAGTGGTTACATGATTATTCAATTAATTGATATCTAACATCCTTAATACATCTAGGAGAAGGTATGTTAGGATCCTGGTATATATATCATTTAGGCAATACCAAATTATCCTCACGTAACCAGGATTTGACTAATTACAAGTAAATAGATAAGAAGCTAATAGAACAATGAAATGCACTGATAGCTCTTTTTATAAATGAAGGTTTAGAGAATAAAAGTCTTCTGAACTGTCATCTCTGTGGTTTGCAGATCATGAATTCTGATCCCCAGAAATGCTCTGCCTTAACTGAGTATTCAATTACAGACCAAGGACCTAAACTCGCTGTAGCAATACAGAATGCCTCAAAAGATGTACTTTGTCATCTATTGTCATTAAAATTAGTCAACTTCCTCTTCACTAAAACTGTGCCCTGCAGCTTTAATAGATAATGTGGTGAGTAATCTATAAAAGACAAAAATAAGGACAGATCCCTCTCCAAAGCTGTGAGGGTAAATACATTAAACACATACATACATGTAAGTACTTAAGATACAACAATGAGGATAAAACAATATTGAATAGCTGCTCATTAAGTAAGCACCAAAATGTCAGTAATATTCCAAGTAATTCTTGACCTGTTGAATCCCCTTATTCACCTCAAGAATTCACTTCCTGAACATTAAGGTTTTCTAAAGTAAAAATCCCAAAACAACAACAAAATCCACTGCCATATTTCTGCAGACTTGGATATGATGTGAGTTGTAAAATGAACAGCCCTGTTTACAACAAGTGGGTTCATTTGCATGGTGCTATCAGTGTTTCATTAGACCAGACAGTCTAATCTGTAGTAACTAACTTTGTGTTTGTTTGAAATACACTTTAATACAATTTAGGTAACAATCATCAGTTTATACTTCTCTAAACAAGGGATAAATTTCAAGTTTCCTATAAAAGTGGTGATAGTGGTAATATATCATTTAAAGTCATTTTGTAGTTATCATAGTGTAAAATGTGCATGTTTGCTTATTGTTCATATTTAGTACAAGAATTGTAATCAAAACTGGCATTGCATTTTAGAGGACTAAATTTGGCTTCCCTTAATGCAAGAGCAAATTATGCTTGCATTTTTGGACCAGTAAAACGAACTATCAGTGCAAATTTAGCATTCTTCTGAAAGCTTGTGTCTTAGCACAGATAGTTGTTAGATTCAGAAACAACAGCTCTGTATTTATCTAAATGGATTTATGTAAAATATAAACAAGAAAAATCAGTATTTTAAACATTTTTTTCTGCATGATCTGTAGTGTCTAACAAATCATAATTTAGGTGTTTTAAACAGTATCCACATGCACCTTATTGTCAAGTTAAAAAAAATATTCAAAATAGAATAGTTGCCTTTTTAAAAACTCATCTAAAAGTTACCATGTAATAGTATCAGAAATTAGTGCATATTCATCCTTCGGAAGTATCTGTGGTAGCTGTAAGGGAGGTTCACAAATACTAACTTTTAAATAATCTCTTGTGCATACATCAGCATGGACAAATGTGAAATAAGTACATTTTTCCTATAAATGTTTTTGTAATGCTAGTGATCTTGACAATCAAAGATCAATTCCTTGATCTGCCAGAGACTTCTGTAATTTTGGGAAGTCACTTAGCCTTCTCTGTGTGTGCTTGTAAAATAGGAATAATAGTACTCCCTGCCTCTCAGAGGTTATGAGAATATATATATTATATATTGAACTTTGTGAGATGCTCAAAAGTTGGTGATTGGAGCCATATAATAGAAAGCTTTACAAAAAATGTGCAGAGTTATGAAGTTCTTCTCAGTTTTATTCCTGGGGACATGTGTTCTATTGTAATACATCAAGTATTTGCAGTGTTTTACTTTTAAAATAAAGTGACTTCTGGTTCTTTTGGATACCTCAGAAAGCTGCAAGGGGGAAAGGGCATTGTTACATTTTAGGGTCATGTCTATACAGCAGGGATAAAGCTGAAATAAGCTACGCAACTTGAGCTATGTCAATTGCGTAGCTTAAGTCGAAATTGCTTATTTCAGCTTTTGGTGCTGCCTACACAGCAGGAAGTCCGAGTTAGAGCTTTCTTCCTCCGACTTTCCTTAGTCCTCATAAAATGAGGGTTACAGAAGTTGGAGTAAGAAGTCCTTCAGCTCACCATTATTTCAACATTATGTTGAAATAACTGCTTGCTGTGTAGACGTGGACTCTGTTATTTCAGAATAACATTAGTTATTCTGAAATAATGCTGCTGTGTAGACATAGCCTAGTAGATTGTTAAATATACCTTTGTTTTTCTTAATAAAATCTTCAAAAGTACTAAACTTTTTTTCTCTAAACATAGGCAAATGTGGTAGGCTCCAGTTGTATAACCAGCAAGGAAAGATGCATATCAATTACTCCTAGCAACTCGTTTAGAATTTTGTATGTCGGTAGTTCATCTGTTTCTAATTAAGTTTATAAATACTTGAAACCAATTTGAAGTGAGTATTTTTAAATCCAGCCTGATCCTTAATCACAAAAGTTATTTATACAGTGAAAAGAGTGCTAATGAACTGTAGCCAAGTAAATTTGTCAACTTTCTTCCTACTATGTGAAGAAGGAGGGGGAGGGACTAATATCTAAATGAGATGGAAATGATTACTTTTGGATTTTCCATCACACTAATTATGTTTTTAGAGTTAGAAGAAGGGTCACACCATAAGATCATCTTCTTGGAACTTAAATATTCTAGTGTTTCTTAAAGGAAAGAAAGATAATTTAATCAATTTTAGTTAAAATGCATTGAGCTACATTTTCAAACATCAGTGAAAAGCTTAATTTGTACAGATTTTGCATGTTAATTTGTATATATTATGCATTTTGAAGCAAAGTGTTCACCTATAGAAAAGTTGGCAAAGCTTTCATTCCTTAAAATACCATTACATATTTCTCCAGATAATTTGTCTAGGAACTTTCCCATAAAAATTGGAAATAGGCTGCTATTTGTTTTTGCCTGTATTCCTTCTATTACTAGTGTTTCAAAATTTGTGTTCAGTTTATTGACTTAAGTATAGCTGACGGTTAGTGAATATAGACAATGCGTAGAATACCATAGGATCCCACAGCTCTTTGTATTCTTTAATGTATAAAATAATTGGGAATCTTCATTTAAGTTATCTTCAGAGGGATTCAGAAGAAGGCTTCAGGAAGAAGCCTACTGAATGTAGTAAGTTTTGGAGCTCCTTGATAAAGACAGCTTTGTGAAATGTGATGGCTAAAACCATTACTTTTCCAAAAGTGTAATAATCACATTTTTTTTAAGTTGTATAGGTTTTGTTCAAACTTTGCTTGAAAAATAAAAATCTTCTGGCAAAATTTTTTTGCAAAATATTGAAAGGAAGGATAATTTTTGAGACCTATATGTCAAAATCTACTTTACCATTACAATAGGTAAATGTCCTATTTGTAGTTTCTTCTTCAAATTTCATTTCTATGTAATAGTTAGTATTGAGGCAAGTGTACCACATGTGTAAGTTCATTTGTGTGACTAAAACTTTACCTTAATATCAAAAAATTAGAAAAGGATTGTTAAAATTTGTGAAATCATTTTCACATTTCCAGATTGCTCAGAAAAAAAGGTGCAACATTCTAAAAGTAGTTGATGGGATAAGTGGACAATTCATGCAGAATTGTTTCATGCAGAGAATAACCAACATATGGAATTAGTTACCAAACATGATAAAAGTGAAAGGTATAACTGAGCCTAGATATATCAGCTGCTTCAAGTGGCTGGGCCTGCCTCTTCTTCCCAGTAAACCAAAAAGAAGCCACTGGGTTCCAGCCATGCACCATAAGCTACCACAGCTAACTCTTTAAGGGAAGAGCCTTTTAAAAAGCTTTCACAGCTTCAGAACTGTTAGCTCTTCCTCCTCTGCCATGACATCATCCACTCTACTCACATGGACTTCTTTGACCATAATTGATTCCATGTCTTTACTTACTTTTTCCAGTAGTTGATTGATCTAATGTGATTTATGTCACTGATTTGCTACTGCCATTCCAATCAAACTTTGTCTCTTTCACAATGACCTCTGCATTCATCTTTGCAGTTTCAAAATTTAGCCTTTTCTCCTCGCTCATTCCCATCTTTTCATTCTTTGCCAAATATACTTTCCTTTCCCCAGCTTCTCTGCAAATCCTCTTACCTTCTTTTAACCCATTTATTTCCTTTGCCATTTCAACCCCCCATGTAATTCAAAGGTATCAGAGCTTACAACCACACCCCCACCCCCAGCAATCATGCTATGTTCATAACTTAGCAAAGCAAATGCAACAACCTGAAACTCTTGTCCTCCATGCTTTCTTCCATTCCTTCAAAATGTAGGGCTAAGTATTACAAATTACAGTGTGTCCTCAAGTACCTGTATTACGGAAACCTAAAGCTGTAGGGGGCTCTTGTAAGGGCAGGGACCCTCGGCCAGATTGGTTCACTTTAGATACTGTATAAATATAATTCAAATATATTATTTCTGGAAAAAGAGGAATTTGGAAGGATATGGAAAAAAAGCAAGATGAGGAAAAAAACAGGTGTCCTGTACTGGATTATCTTCGTTTTAGGACCTCAGTTCCTTAAAACTCAGGATAATCATCCACAATTTTAGGGATATCCTTTCAGATATCCACAGTACATTTCTTTAATTTGTTTTTAATTTGAAAATACTCAGAAATATGTCACAAAGCTTTGAGTATCAAATACCTAACATTTAAGTTTAAAAATAAAAGCTTTTACCTGTCATAAATACAAATTAGCTTTGAAATCCTGAAAATGGAAGGATCTTAACCAGCTGCAGGGACATTCAAAGTCTGACTTTCTGGAGGCAGGCACGACATTATATTTGTGCACTGTTTATGGCAAAATGAATTAAACTGGCAGATTAGCATTATTTTGCAGCATAGAAAATTACATGTACAGCAGAAAGAGGTTTTTGGATCTTTACTTGGTTTCTGTTACCTTAGTCTTCCAGTTTCTTTCCAGTTAGAGTGTCTTCTGTACAGCAATAATTTTAAAATAATTGCTTAAGTAAATTGGTTCAGAAAAGTAAAGTGAGCATTCTGTATTTATCACAGATGTTGTGTTCTAGCTGGTTTTAAAACTGTTATGTCTTCATGCTCACATAGTTTTCTGCATTTGTTTATTTGAGCAAAGTGTTCTGAGCAGTGAATACCATCGTGTTCTGTTTTTGTTCTCCCTAATGAAATCCTCAATCCGTGAGTTCCCTGCCATCCCTCATGACTCCTACACATAATCTGTTTAGCTGTTTCGTATTCACAGAGAGCTAATGATCTAACTGCATTTACAAAAAGTCTCACCTTTATACCTAAGGTTTATTACCTTTCTACCACCTCAAGGAATCTTGGATACATTCTGTCCTTATTTAATGCAGTTAGTATATTTGGCCGAACTTTCTTTGTTGGTATTTGTTGAGGTATACTTACATATAATTATTTTAAATTAATTTCATCTTGGTCTAGGATTTGGTCAAGGTGAAACTTCTGGGGAGGTATTCAAGCTCCAAGAAATGTGCTTCATGCAACAAGAGGGCCCCATGCAGTGTTCCCTATAAGCTGTGCTCATGTGCAACCACTCAGGAGAGATACAGATGCCTTGGGGCGCATAATAAATTATTTCCACATATGGATGGAAAAAATCCACACATGGATAGAAAAGATTAGAATGAATATCGGCACCATGGCCCTCAGATAAGCATGTCAGTTGCTAAAACTCTCCAGGGAAGGATGCTCAGCATCCTGGTGTGTTTCACAGCTATAAGCAAGTGGGAGAGATGTCTTCAATTGGAGGAGGTCTTTTCCATTCACTCTTTGAAGAAAAAGAGATGATCTTTGTCTCCAGTACCCTCTCAGAATAGTATAGATTTCTCGGTAGCATTGCTGCCTTCTTCCAGGAAGGTCTTCCTCTACATCGAGAGACTCCAAAGAAGACTCCTCAAAGTGCTCTAAGTCTAAGTGCATTTTCTTTCTCCTTTTATTGGCTACAGTGGTTTCCAGGAGATTGTAGTATACTTAATATGAGCTTTATCATTCTAATTAATGCAGTCCAAGGATGGATGCAGTAGGTCACCAACAAGGAATTATATAGGAAGATACAGCTGAAAGAGAACCTACGGAAGTTACAGCTAATCGGGCGTATCTGCAGAATGAACGACGAGTGAAAAGTTAAGACCTTGGTATTTGGCATAATGGATGGTCTGAATAGGAGAGGCAGATTCCACAGAGAATGGGTAAATGATATAGTAGATTGGTTCAGAGCTAGTCTACAGAAACGAAGCCACTCTTCATGGGACAGGGAAAGATGGAAGGAAATAGTGAGGGAGGCGTTGGACACCAACGGGCATTGAGCCCATCGTTATTGATGATGATGATGAAGGAAAAGGCACTGCAGATATTCTGAAGACTCCATTCACAACTCCATGGCTTTTGGAGAAAAGTGTAAAGTTGAAGAAGTGTGCATTGAGGCCTGCTATTCACTGATCGGATTTCCAGCCCCCAGAGAGATTAGAGCAGGGGTGGCAAACCTGTGGCTGCAGAGCCACATGCGGCTCTTCAGAAGTTAATATGCGGCTCCGTGCATAGGTACCAAATCCAAGGCTGGAGCTACAGGTGCCAACGTTCCACTGGGCTGGAGGGTGCTCACTGTTCAACCCCCAGCTCTGCCCTAGGTGTCATCCCCCTCCATCCTTTCCCCCCTAGGATCCTGCCACTTTCCACCCTCTCCACTAAGCCTGTCAAACCCTTGCTCCCCTCCCCTCCCCCCCCCCCCCCGCAGTGTCTCCCTCCGAGAGAGAGCTGATCACAGTGGGCAGAAGGAAAAGGAGAAGGCGGCTCTGACTGGTGGGGCTGCCTGTGGGCCAGGGCTGGCCCGAGCCATTTTGGCGCCCTGGGCCCAGGCGCATGGCACTGCCCACGGGGCGCATGGCGCATGCGTGGGCCCGCCCAGCCCGGCCACTGCTGCTGGCGCACAGCGCGGGGCGGGCTGCGCCTGGCCATGCAGGGCCCCACAGTCGTGGGGGGAAGGGCGCTGCTGGCCGGCGCCATGGGGATGGGGGGGCCGGTGCTGCGGGAGCCGGCTGTGCGGCACCTGATGGCAGCTATAAGGGATGCTGCGTGCTCCTTACAGCTGCCGTCAGGCACCCCCCATAGGTTGGCGCCTTGGGCAGCTGCCCAGCTAGCCCACCCCTTAGTCCGGCCCTGCCGTGAGCAGGATGTGCTGAGAGTGGTGATGGGGAGATGATCAGGGCTGGTGACATATAACTATTGCTCTTTGGCAATGTGCATTGGTAAATTCCGGCTCCTTCTCAGGTTTAGGTTGGCCACCCCTGGATTCAAGTGTGACATAACCACTTAGAGCTCAAGTCAAACTTTTATTTAGTCTTAGTCTCTTCACTTTGGAGCTGTCAGATGTTCATTTCAATTGGCAGTACCTCAGTCTTTGAGGTGCAAACCATTAGCAATACCCTCATCACTACCTATGGGTATTGCTATTTGTTTGCAGTGGAGCCCTTCAGAAGAAATTTAATGTAGAAGAAAGGAAGATTACTTTTGGTAACCAGTGTCATTGAAATACTTTTACACCTCTTCCCCATTTCTCCTTCCCCACTCTTATAGCTAGATTAAATGATTAGTATGATTGTAGTGACAGTTATAAATGTAGATTCAGCTTCATATCCCTGAATTGGTTTATGTTCACCTTAATGGTTAAATGGCTTTAGAATGATTCAAGACTTGTGGGCCATGGCATTCAGCTGCTTGTAGTGTAAATCTGTGTAGGCAGCATATTCCAAGAAGTCCATTTACAGGTACATAAGTCTTTTTCAGATTGCTGCAAGTAAATTCTGAAAGGTGAAAGGATCCTTATGAATTTGCTTTGTTATTATATAGAAAATATCTTCAATAGGCTCCCATTCATCTTTAGTACCAAAGAATTAATAGGCAGAATATAATTGCTTCAAGTTTCTGTTAAGGCAAATCTGGATTATCAATGTTTGGCTATTTGTCAAGTGTTTAGTCTGGTAGTTACTAAAGTTTTAATTCTAAATAAAAAAAAGCAGGGATATGATTTCGAGCTTGAAGCCAGGCAATTTTATAACGTGTATAATATTTATGACGTTTTCCTCTCTCTACCCATCCATTTTAAGATTTAATGTGTTGTGCTTGCAGTACTGTAGTTCTTTTGTCTTAATTTTTTAAACAATCACAGATGATGTTGAGATAAGATGCATTTTTACTTTTAGGATAGAAAGTTTGCCTTTTGAATAGTGATTTCAGAGATTACTAGCTTCTTTTCTGCTAGAGTAAGTGAACTGCAAAGACTTGGCTGAGCCAGACCATCCTGAATGTTTTACTGTACTTCCTTTGTGACTCATTCTTGCTGGTTTTAATTAAAACTTTTTTCCCCTGGTGAGGTGTTTGTTAGCTAATGCTTCCTTTTAGCTGTGCTTTTAGTTTGGTCTGAAGTTGTAGTTCTATATCATGACGGATATTAGATACTAATTTTTCTCGGTAAATGAATTTGAGACACAGTTTGAGACAAAAATAATTTATTTTGCATAAATATTAATAATCTTGTATGCAGGTTATCTGAATTGTGTACTGTATATTTCTAATAATAGCTTATACTATTCCATTTTTCAAAACACTTCCTGCATCTTGCAGTTGACACACAAGAAAACATGCTTTACAATCAATAAAAAGCAAATCAAAATAAACTTCAGGGTCAGATATGTCATACTTGAAATTAGCTAGCTAGCAAACTAGAAGTCCATTAACACTGATTTGTATGTTTTGAATTTAGTTTATCATTGTAGATCTGAGTTGTAAAATTTGAAAAGGTGATATTGTACAATTAGTTTCATCTTGCTCTGCTCTCTGAAAGATCACCTAATATGAAGCCCTTACAACCGTATATAAACCTCATTTGTTTCTGTATTGAAATTTTTTATATTTTAGCTTCCTGCAAATGGCCACTCCTTTTTTATTTTCTTTTTGTAAGGCATCAGTTTTATATTGGCATTATAAGGCAATTATAATTTTGACACATTGTACTTTGTGCTTTTTTTATAGTTAACGCACTAGAAATTCTTTGAATTAAATATGAAATTAGCATTTATGACTGAGTTTCAAAGCAAAGTGGAAACTGGTTTATAGTTTCTCTTCTATGCTAATTTCTTTAAAAACAGCCTCAAAAACTGCCAATCACAGAGATCCAACTTCTTTGTTAATGGCACATTTTTGTGCCTCCCACACTGATTTTAGATTGTGAACTGATACACTTCCTTTTTGTTCAGTTATTAAGGTTTTCCCACAAAATGGATCTAGTTCTAGATCCAATAAGTATTTACTTACTATGCAAAGAAAGTTTCATTTCAATTTTTTTATAATTTGGGAATTTTTTTTAAGCTTAGGTTTTTGAGTTGTAGCAAAGGCCATAATTTAAAATTGTCACCATTAATTCTTCAGTTATATTCTGTAAGTTAGAAAATATGGAGCTAGATTTTCTAGTATGGTAAGGTTGTTTTGCACAGGATAAGCAGTACAAAGAAGCTCTAAAAACAGCATAACGGGCAGCTTGAGGATACCCTCTGGCTACAGGAAGCCTCGAGTGGTGTAGAGCAGTGTTTCTCAACCAGTGGTATGAGTACCCTTAGGGGTACTTGAGGGAAGTCTGGGGGTACATCAACACAACTGAAATTTGGAGAGAACTGACTTTTTGTTTTACATTTTACAGTATTTATTATTTTTGTACTTTTTACACCCAAAAATGTCATTGCCTGCCTGGCTACGATTAAGTTGTTTAAACAAATGTGTGGCAATGGTAGAAAAAAAATGTTGGATGTCTGAAAACTGTAGGCACTGGAGGTACTTATAATTTTTTTTTAAAGGGGATACTTTTTAAAAAAAGGTTGAGAAACAATGGCGTAGAGCCCACCCAGCGCCTCCAGCAGAGGTCAAAAACCACCTCGAGTCCTGGGGCAAGGTGTGAGGTGTGGCTCTGTGCCCCTCAGAAGGGGTGGGGTCTCAAGCAGAAGGGGCAGGGCCCAGGGCAGTCGGCACTCAGTGTCACCTGGACCATGATGGTTCCCCTCCCCCCAAGCCTTCAGAATTGCACTGAGCAGTGTTCTGGTGGCAATTCAAAGGGACTCGGAGCTCTGGATGCTGCTACTGCAGCAGGGGCAGCACTTGAAGCCCTGGGCCCCTTTGAATTGCCCTCTTTGCCCCCTGTTGACAGGTCAGAGTGCTTCCAACAACATTCCCCCACTCTCACCCCAATAGCTTGCAAATGAAACATGGAAACTAGTATTTGATAGACTGTTGTTATGCCTCAGTGTTGGGCAGCCAGCAGAGATTAGAGCAAACTTGAGGACAGAGTTAAGGTTGTGCATGCAATTATAATGTTTCCTTTTTGTTCAGTTATTAAGGTTTTCCCACAAAATGGATCTAGTTCTAAATCCAATAAGTATTTACTTACTTTGTGAAGAAAGTTTCATTTCAATAATTTGGGAATTTTTTTTAAGCTTAGGTTTTTGAGTTGTAGCAAAGGCCATGATTTTAAACTGCAGTTACTGATGTATGGAATGAGAGTTCTTGGATTGAAATTAGAGAATGAGCTATATTTTTAGATAACAGCACTTCCAAATGGACTTACTCTTGTCAATTCAAGCACCTAGCTCAGCTTTACACAGCTATTTCTACACACAGAAAATCATGCACATCTGATCTTTGGCAGTTGAAGGAAGACAAATTCAGGCTAGAAATGAGGCATAAATTTTTGACAGCGAGGGTAATTAACTGTTAGAACAGTTTACCAACTTGCATGGTGGATTCTCCATCACTGACTATTTTAAAATCAGGATTGGATAGTTTTTTAAAATATATATATTCTGTAGGAATTATTTGGGGGAAGTTTCTATAACCAGTGTGAAACAGGAGATCAAATTAAATTATTACAATGGTATCTGCAGGCCTCGCTATTTATGAATCTGTGAATTTACCTACCCTCAAAATGCAGTTTTTACCTTTTGGAGCACATCAGTGCATCCTGTTGTTTTTCATCTGTGCTACAAAATAGTTAGTGGACCTGTGTGTATGATGTCCTCTTGTTATCTTAAACATGTGTGTCTAACAACATTGATAGTATTTAAAGAAATATTAGCATTATTTACATGCTACAGGGATTTTATTTTGAGGTTTAAGGAAAATCAGAATTATGATCACAGACAACCTCATATCAGAGTTTAGCAGGGCTTTAATGTTTCTTCATTAGAAATAACATAATGGAATATGAGGAACATTTTCCTAATTAGTGACTTAAAAAAATGGCAATTTTCCAATTTCTTTTCTGTTTTCAAAAATAATAAATTACAGTTAAACTGACTCATTTTTTTTAAAAGTATGTCTACATTTTATTTTCCTGCCTTTCAAACTTTTATTGAAAAGATGAGCTCTTAGTGTTGTCTATATTTCTTCCATAATTTGAGAATTGGTGTGCATCAGCAGTTCATTAAGTGTATGTCTACACTGCACATTTATTTCAGAATAAGATATTCTGGAAGAAATACTTTGAAATAGCTTATTTCGAAATAGCGCATGTACAGGGAAGCCTCGAAATTAGTCTGAGGCAGGCTCCTCTAATATGGATGCGCTTTAGAGCCCCAGGAAGCACTAGGGAATAATTACTTTCAATGGCCTTGGTGAGGAGCTATTTTGAAATAGCAGCAGTCGAGCATCCATGCTACTGCTATGTCAAAATAGCTATTTCGAAATAGGGGCTATTCCTTGTGGAATGAAGTTTACAGAGGTTGGAATAAGCCATCCGTTATTTCGAATTTATTTCAAAATAACGGAATTGCTGTGTACATGCTCGCATTATTTTGGAATAATGGCCGTTATTCTGAAATAATACTGCTGTGTAGACACACCAAAAGAGGAGGAAGAAATTGGTAATACTGGCTATTGTCAGACAAAAATGTACCCTCAAATGATTGCTGCTTAAGGTATTATCAGTACCCTTCAGTTCTGCGTTTAGCCCTGTAACTGGTTCTTTGTAACTGGGCACACTTCTGTAACACATTTTCCAATACATCTCTTCTTTCTGGTCATTTCTGCCACACGTTGGAAAAAAATGACTTTCAGGGACTGTGTTGTGAATGACTGTCTTCATCAGTCTTTTTTCATCAAATTTGTTTGAACCCAGCAACCCAAACTTTAAAAGTTGACTAAAATTTTTTTTAATTGCTGCAAAGATGTATTGAACCATTAAGCTTTTCGTGTTGTGGTGCTGATCTAAAGTGTGTTTATAGTTGCAGCAATGCATTTGTACAACTGTCTACATTCTCTTAATCTTTCAGTTTACTTCCAAAGGCCGTGTCCCCACATTACTGCCACAAACATGCAGACACAGAATCTAATATGAAATTCTCTAACTGCCTTGAAGAAACTAGATAAATCTGCTTGCTCCGTTGGTATCAGGTCATAGTAAGGAAAAAAAAACTTGGATTAGATTCAGGAAAAATGTCAGGAGAGAGAGAAAGAGAGACTCTCGCTACACAAAATCTTTATATGAATGATAAATAAACACATTTCCACAAAAAAATTTTAAAAGGAAAATCAAAGCTTAATCTCTGAGAACCTGCCGTGATCCAATCTCAATGTCTACCTGCTGCTTATGTGAATAAAATAGCAAAATATTTTGGTTTATTAAAACACTGTCCTTCACCATTTTATTGATTAAAATTGAGATTATTGCCATAGGTAGAAAAATATCAGTGTTCATGGCCATTAAGATTTCAAGGCCTAATTTGCAAATTTTGCTTTCTAGTTTTCATTTATGAAGGAGAGTGTTTTTCAGTTACCTTATGGGAAAAAACCGAAGCTGAAGAAACACTGCTTTAAACTGCAGCATTCAAATAAAGGCTATTTTCCATGGAACGCAACCCTCTCTAAAATCCCTAAAATACCAGCTGCCATACTGCAGAAATCTTCCCTATAGCAAGGCCTGATTTAGATTACTTTTTGAAGAACCCTGTTGCTCCTGTTAAGTCAGTGGGGTTTTTTCTCATGACTCATTTGAAAAAAATTGTTGACACCCATAATCCAACATAATTATATCTTTTGACTACAGTTTTCATATAATCATATACCCCTGAATCTCTGTAATCCAGGTGTCCCTGACCCAGGAGGAGGAAGTGGCTCTGCACGCTACTGCTCCCTCTTACTCCCCTGCTGGAGGAATGGCAGTGCAGGTCTGGAGGCTCTTCCCCTCCTCCAAGCAAATGCCCCACCTCCATCCCCCTCATGCATCCACCCTCCGAAAACTTCCTTAATCCAGCATACCCTATTTTCCAGGGTTGCTGGATTAAAGAGATTCAAGTGTGTTGCAGTACATTCCATCTTTACCCACTTTACATAACTAATATTAGACAAAGCTGTTAATTTTAAACAAATGAGGTAGGGCAGGGTCAGGAATGAGGAGCTCAGTCCTACTGTAGAGGGTTGTGATGCAGGGAGATGTGTGTGCAGGCTCTGTCTGTGGGTTCAGGCTCAGCGGTGGGACCAGGGATGAGGAGTCAGGGGTTCAGGCAGGCTGCCCCAGGTCAAAGGCCTCTCCTCCCCCCCCCACCCCCCCCGCTATCCCTCTGCCAGCAGTAGCAAGTTCTGGAGGAAGAGCTTTTTTCTGTCTGCTGGCATGCAGCACTGAGCTCTAGGAGAAGGGGTCCCTCTCTACCCAGCAGGCATCGTGGAGCTCCAGGGGAAGGGTTCCTCTCTCTACTTGTGTGGGTATTATTCATATATGAGATTTCAATAACTTTTTAAAAACAAGGAAATGCCCAGATAAAAACTGTATGCCAGGATTAAGGTTGAAAGCGCATAGCAGTAATTTAAGGATATAAACCATGACATGGTTTATGATTATTTCAGAAACAAGTACAGTACTCCCAAGAAATTCAGAGTTAAATTTTAACTTAAAGAAATTCAAACTAATACAAAAATGAATTGATAAGGCATCCAAAACCTTCACTCCGCACTGGTTGGGGCGGGGGACAATCCCAGTATTTATAAAATTAGTTTAATATAACTTGGAATGGTCATAAATACTAACATGAATTGATGATAGTTTTGTAGGACTTGCAAAACTTCAACTGGTTTACAGTGAAATGTGTAGAAATCTCTTTTGTAATCTTGTGGTTTTAGCATGATCCAAATGTAACGATGATGGTAGTTTTTTGGATGGCAGTAAGTTCTGTGTGGTGAATAGGAGACATAAATAAAGTTTAATTCAGCTGTGTCAAGCAGTTTTGATTTAAAAAATAAAACGTAGCAGATGACTAGTGCATAAATGAGTTTGAGTCTTTGAAAAAAAGGGGAGAGGGCAAATATGTTTAAATTAACTTCATCCCATAACATTTCCCTTAGGAGCTTTTAGCTTGGAGATTGTCGTGATTGACAGCATATTATTTCTTGGAAGCCTAAACATAGCAATTTTCCCAAATTTTGCTGAACCTTCCGGAATATTTCCATTCCTGCTCTGTAAATTGTTCTGGATAAATGACTTGGGGGGGAAAAAAAAAGAAAACTTAAGATCAACGTGTCCTGTTAAAAGTTAGTTGATATGTATTTTGCTATAAAATTACCCATTTTTATTCAAAGTGTTTCAAAGTCTGTTTCCCATTTGGAGAAGTTTTAAATTGATTTATTCTATGCTCAGGCATAAGCCTTCAGAATATTGTTGCAAACCAATATGAAAACACATGAAAGACTAAATCACTGGATATTTCTGATAGGTTTTGCCAATCTGAAGTAGAAACATAAACCAGTTTGGGTTTCTTTAAATCAGAACTATAAAATGGGTAGCCAGAGTTTCATATTGTATTGTATTGCGGCTTTTAAAGCTATGTGCATTTTTGTAGCTACCCTATCACTGGTAAACATCTAGGAGCCTTAACTCTGCACTGACAACCTCAGTTGGGTTTAGGTTCTTAACATCAAAAGCACCCTCAGCCTCATTTTTAGGGGAGCACTGTGGTGGTGTAGTTTAGAAAGGAGATTTAAAAAAAGGTGGTAAAGCTAGACAATAAGGGTACGACTCTACACAGCAGCATTATTTTGGAATAACTGCCACTATTGCAAAATAACATAGTGTGCATCTACACTACAAGCCTTTATTTTGAAATAACAGTAGAGCTGGAGGATTTCTTACTGTGACTCATGGTAACCCTAATTTCACGAGGAGTAAGGGACGTCGAAGGAAGCGCCAAAAGCTAATTAAGCTATTTCAACTTCAGCTACACAATTGACAGAGCTGAAGTTACATAATTTAATTCAACTTTAGTCCTACTGTGTAGATGTACCCTAAGAGCCTGAAGTCAAAAATGAGGAAATAAACATTCTTAGAGTATCCTTTTAAAAAAAAGAGAGAGCCATCTAGACCAATTGACAACAATGGAAAGGAACCTCAACTACAACAAAACTAATGTAAGATGAAAATTAGAAGATCCAAGAGAGATTTTAAGGAAGAATTAGCTGAAGAAAAAAAAACCAGAAGTAAGAAGTGTGCAGGAGATTCAGTGATCTGTGCACAGCCAGGCAGAAAAAGGAGAAATGGAAAGGAATAAAGACATTGTACAGTAGCTGACTGGTTACGGAATGCTTATAGTGATCTTAATGGCAGAAAGAATTATCCTAAATCTCCTCTCTTTAGATAATAAAGATGAACTATTGCCAGAGAATGAGTTATCAATAGAGGAGATAATTTACAACAATAGTAATGAACCCTCAGGACCAGGTGGCGTTAATTCAGTAAGAGATGGAATTGAGAGAGAAAGCATTTAGCATGAATTTCAGAAAAGTTCTTGACAGTGAGATGTATGATATAATCTTCCCCAGGATATGTGTAGAAACTCTCTTCTACAGGATATTAAAAAAGGGACTAGGGGAGAGGGGCTAGGAAATATACTGTAAATAACCTTGAATGGTCCTGAGGGGTGACTATTTGATCAACTATTTTCGGCCTCCAACATCTATAATTTTATGAGCCTTATGAGACTGAAGAATAAAGTGTGCAAAATTGATGGGAGAAACAGAGGTCATTGGGTGGTTCATGAGAATATACTGTGAGAAAATGTGGTGAGAAAAAGAATCTTTCTTTTTTTTTTTTTTTTTAATTACAAGTTTCTCCAATGAGTGTGGTTGCTGAGCTGCCTTTTCTACTGTAGCTGTGTCTGGCAGATGGTGACCCATGAGAAAATTGGAGAGGGAAACTAGGAAAACACGAGTTAAAACTATTTTAATAAGACACAGAAGCAAGATTAGTTGTTGGGCTTTTTTCCTGCTTTAAAAAAAACAGTTTCATTTACAATAATCTGCTGTGGATTTCATTCCAAGCTGAAATGAGCAGCATCCTGTTTTGCACCTATGTGCCAATACCACAGTTATATAGAGAGAAGGGACACTGGCACTCATGCTTGCAGTAATTATAAAAGTACAATTAATTGTCTTTAATATATGCTTAATATTCAGAGTTAGCAGCAACAGATTTCTCATTTTTATGTTTGTCAGGTCATTTCTTCTTTAAACAATACCAGAGCCCAATCTGTTTTTATTTTCCATTAAATCTGCTGGAAGCCATCTTACTTAAGGTAGGAAGGCTTCCAGAGGATTTAAATGAATAAAGTGAATACTTTCCTACACTCATCTGATTTTGGCACTAGAACAGTAGCAACTGGAAGCTGACTGAATTGTTACTTATGGATTTGGTATTGTGGTGACAGAACTTCTTATTTGTCCTTTATAAAAGCTTGACTGTGTACCTGAGATTAGTTTAGTGATGACTTAAAGTTCAAATAAAAGTGTTTCTTTTTCAGATGCAATTTGAATCATATTTATTTAGTTAAGAACTTTCACAGCAGGTTCTTTTTATCACATAACTTTATTCTTTTATGGGGTTAATAAATTATATTCACAAGAGACAGATAATCTCTCTGGTGTTTTTATTAAACCTGTTGGAAGGATTGTATCATTCTGGTCTTTGTGCAACATCTGTAAGAATCGTGAACGGGCATTGAATAAAATTGTAGCACATTAATAGGATCATTGAAAGCATATCTGGTTTAACACATTACCCTTCAAGAGTTTTTTCTTGCACATGCACCCGGTTTCTAAAGCCGTGTCAGTGCTGAGCTTGGGATGATTCTTGCATCAGCATAGTTGCAAGTTCCCTCTGAAGATTTATAAAATGGTGCCACTGTCCAAGTATGGATTAGTCTATTGCATGGCTTGAGAAGCATTGTTCTCTCCCATAAAATAATACCACAGTGCTTACCAAAGCTGTGGGGTAACCCTGGTAGCAGTAAGTTAGTTACATGGTCTGATTCCAAACAGGACAATGCATGAAGGCCTGATGAAGTGAGTAAAAGTGGACTAAGCTTATCAAACCACACATTCAACATCCGCATGTTCAAGTGAGCCAGTGGAGACGGTAGAGAAGTTGAAGGTTCAGTAGCTTTAGTTACTGGGGCCAGGAACAATACAATCCAAAAAATTAATTTGCTCACAGTATCTGGTTTTAGTTTTAAATAGAAGGAATAAATATCAACAAGTAAGTAAAGAAGAGCCCTGAAAGTGCTCTTCAGACAATTTGCTATGAAGACTAGTTTTGGCACCTGTCCACTTCAGGTTGCAATACTTGATTTAAAGATGTAGTAAATAGAAACTTTGTCTGCCCTTTAAGAAGTTAAAATATCTTTGATTGTGTTACCTCTGAGGCTGAACTTGCAAATTTTGTTCTCTGTGAACGTTCAAAAAAAATGAGAATGGTATATAGGAGTGGGAAGAACTGGTAGAAAAACAAACCCATTAGGATACCAGAAAGGTATTGGCTACACATCAAAAAGCTTAATGGATTTCAAAGAGGGAGAAAAAGCCAAAACTAAGTGTTTTTTACTTCAGTGTTTATCCAAAGCAAGTGTCAGCAATAATTAGTAGAGAAGCAAATCTTAGTTATTTACTATTCAGATTTTCTCCTTTCAAATCACTTTCATACTGAGAACGTGCATTACACCTTTATGTGAGGAATTAAAACAATTAAAAGTAATGAAGTCATTCTGAACTTGATGAAATTTAAAGAAGCTCTATTTTGCGTATTAATATCCCAGTTGAAGCAATCAGCAGAAAAATGTTTAGCGGATAACTTTTATAAATGGGATTTTGCAAGGATTAATGGTAAGTAACCTCTTATGTTTCTTTAATGCATAAAGAATGCCTGAAAGGAATTTTAAAAAGTTTTTTCTTCAAGTGATTTGTCATGTCCATTCAACTTAGGGGTGTGTGTGCTTACTACATGCACCAGTGCCCAAAGATTTTACCCTCAGCAGTATCCATAGGGGACTATCCCTCAGCGCCCCCGGAGCGGTGTGCACATGCTGCGCTATATAGAGTGCCACTGGGCTCCTCCCTCTCCAGTTCCTTCTTACCACAGTGACAGTGCTTGGAACTGTGTTCCAGCTGTAGCTGAAGCATTTATTGTGTATTCCTCCTATTATAGTGTAAATAAATATAAGCATTATCAGTTGTTAGTTGTAGATAGTCTCCTGCTAGGACTCTGCCCGGGGGTATAGGGCATACCCAGTCCCCCATGTTTAAACCATGTGCTGTCACAGTCCTATTCTGGTTAGTGACCTTCACAGCAACTGCTTTCACTGTCTGGGTAAGGGCCATATCAGTGAAAAGTATCTGTAGGTCCTTCCGTTCCAGGACCTTAAAGGACAGAGACATAAGACTTAAGGCACTTCTGATGGAGTTGTCTCCAGCTCCCCAAGACCAACAGTCTTACTCAGCACCAAGTACGAGTGCCACAGTGCGGAGGCTCTCCTTTGGCACGTCAGTACTGGGCGTTGTAGGTGGTCCCAACAAAACAGGCCAAGAAGGTGAGCAAGGAAAAGTTCCCCTTTGCCTGTGTAAAGGAAAGTCCAAATCGGCATCGGACATGGGTAAAATGCCGGACAAGGCCCCTAAGATGGAGTGGGCCGACCCTCCAGTCCTTCAATTCTGGAAGACTCTGTTTTTCCTGTTTTTAATTAAAATTGTTTACCCATAAAGTAACTATTTAGAGCTATTTGAATTTCCACGTTGGCTGGTCTGATTGAATTAGCAGAAGACATTATTCCAATTTGTTTATAATTCATAATATAAAGCGGAGATAGTGTAGAATGGAGTCAACTAGATTCATTCGAGGGGTTTTAAATCACAGTTATTTAGACACAAGTAAACTTAAAATATTAAAGAGGAGTGAAATATATATGAGGATCATGAAATGGCTTCATACTTAGAATATTTGTTGCTCTTCACATAGCTTAAGTCCTTTATGCTGGTATTGTAACAAATGTCTCTTTGCTGTATTTGCACTTAGCATAATCAAATAGTTCTACTTCCCAAACATAAGTTTTTGTTTTTAAGTTGATTTTTGTATTAATGGTCATGTAAACCTTGTGTTCAGCAAACCAATGTTTTCTTTAAACACTTTGTAAAAACCTTATTAATGTACTCTGAAACTGCTTCAGGCATATGAGTAGTTATTTTCTTAAGTAAAAATTTGGATTCCCAGTTACTCTACAATCATTTTGCCTGAGATGTAAACAGTGATACAAATTAAATTAACATTCAGCAATAACTAGATGCCAACAAGGGAAGTTTTAACATATTCAATACAATGTTCTTCCAGGTTGTTCATTTGAATAAATCAGAGTGGTATTGTCTATTAGGCTAGTAAAGTATAACTATGGATAAACCGTGCAACCTGTCTGTGTCCTGAAAGTCTAGGGAGTCAGACGAGTACTGTTGACCCTGTTTATTTGGATCCTCAGAACTATAGTATCATACTGAAAATGGTTAAGTAATACAGGACACACGCTTGATCTAGCAGATTAGTATTCATGGAGGGGTGCAAGAGAGGCTAGCAGCAGGTGTGATAAAGCTGTATTCAGTTTGGGAAAAATTTTTGTTGCTGCATTTATACCCCGGAAATGATTGAGACCTTTCTCTGCCAGTGAAAGAGATGTCTCGTGCTATAGCAAAATCCTATGCTATGGAATGGTGTAGTTGCCAAAAATAACATTGCTCTATGGCAAGTGTAGGAAGACCATTTTGGTCCCTTATATTGGAAAATAGTTTCCAATACTGTGCTGCTTCTGGCCTGGATCTCTACTGAACGCAAATTTAAGTAAAGCTTTTATGTGTGTTAGAAACATCAGACCTAACCATTTCAGGTGGGTAGATATATGATTTATTTTCACTCATCACAGATGCATGTTTTTCAACTTGTGATTAACGTCATACATGTTGAACCTCTCTAGTCTGGCATGATTTCCATTTGCTGGATGTTCACTTACCATGGGTGTAGCCAAGTTTCCGGCGGCCCCATAAAGTTTGTTTATCGCCACCAGTCCTGGCTCTCAATGTTCTGTGCTGTTATTTACCTCTAATTTATACCTAAATGTCTTCTAAGAGCCCAATAAGCATTGGAAGTGTTAGACAATTTTGACCTCCTGTGGTTCGGTAAATTCTCTGGTTTGGCCTCCAGTCAGGTCCCAAGGGTGCCATACTAGAGAGATTCAACCTGTACCACAATCCATTCATATAGATCAGTGCAAAATAAAATATTTTATTCTTTAGTACTAGAGAGAGCCCATAGGTACATTACCTTTTGTTAATTAAAAAAGTGAGGAAATGCATACTAACAAGGACGTTATGTTTATTAATTTGTATTGATTATTTCTTTTTGCAGTTGATGAAGGTTGTATTAAAGAACTGGGCCGAGTTCGGGTTCTTCACAAGAGAATTGTAATGCCTTACAGCGTGTATAAGAAAAGACGCAAGGGGCCAAGTGATGAAGCCAGTGTTGAGCAGTATGCAAGTTTGGTGGGACAGACGTGTTCAGAAAGAATGTTGTTGTTTAGAAGTTGAAGAGTTACTACCTGACACCTCCACAGCAATGTACTTTATTGCACTGCAGTTGGATGATATGTTATACAGTTCTGTAGACTTATTAAAATAAAGTAGTATAAAATATAGGTATCTGCAATAGGTTATTGTGAATACATGGCAGAATACTTAAAAGCAAAATCCATTAAAACTTTGAATGATTTACAGCAGAGCTTCAGCAATATGTAGAGATGCTTAGCTAAATTTATTCACAGGATTTTTTTAAAATTAGGTACTTCTGGCCTTTCTTTGCTTTCTGAATACCTTAATGTACACAAGTAAACCAAATAACAAATTGTTGTTTTTTCCTGTAGAGGCAACGGTTAACCATAACTCTTTCCCAAATAAAAAATACATCTATTAGAAAATCTCTGGAAATCTGTAATAAAAATTGTGAAAGTTGTAGTGAAATGTGTGTAATTCTTAGGTTTCTACATGAACTATTACAAGAAACTTCAAGTGTGCAGTTACTAGTTAATATAGAATGCTGCACAGTTATTCAGTTTATTACTATGTAATGTAAAATATGTGCAGTTGAGCTCATTTCACTGGAACCATTTTATTTTTAAAGAATGTGTATTACAGTGTCAAAGACCATTCTGAACTTGGAAATTAGATTCATTTGGTAATGAAAGGGGCAGCAAAGTTTTAGAAAACTTTCCCTTTAGAGAGAAAAACTGAAAGTAATTTCATTATAAAATTGCCAAAGAGATACAGTAAAGTGGGTACATATGCTATTCTGCATTAATGTTCATTCAAAGAATCATGTGGGGGAAGCCTGCACAGTGTCTCCTATTCTGTATGCCTTATAACTAGTAGCTTTAGCATCCCTGGCTTTCACTTCTTCTGCAGCCACTAATAGGATGACACATTTAATAGTTTTTGAAAATTAATATTTGTACTAGTTAGAAATTCAAGAGGTTATGTTGTTTTGTTATAAGCACTATATTATTTAATATTTTAATATTATGCCTTCTCTTTTGCCACCTGTGTCTCAGTATCTGCTGATAGAACCCAGTTCTTACATATTTCATGAATAGATTGGAATATCATGAAACTCCACATATTTGGAGATTAATGTTTTTGCTGAACGAAATCAGTACTTACACTGAATCAGTTTGAAGGTACATATTATCTTTTGAAGAGAGTGATTCATGTTGGAAAAAAATCTTTAGGTGCTTCTACTCTAATGTACATTACCTGTGGAATTAAAAAACATCTTCAATCTCCAAAGTTTAAATCTTCTATCCTTCAGGAACCTTTGATTTAATTTTAAATAAAAACTATGTACAAATATTGGTGCTAATGATAATTAATTGGAAATGGAACAAGAATAATTAATTGAGGTCCAAGCAATGCAGTTCAAGCAGACTTTTTTCTTCACTTCTACTCCCCAATTTATGGTAAACATTATACTGGTTTCAAATACAAGTCCAAGAACAATTTTGAAAACTCTTGTATTTTACTCAACGTGGTTATCGCATTGGTCTAATCAAAGTAAAGAAGCAACTTGCTGTTCAATAAATAAATTATTATAGGTGCTGGGCCAACTAGTTAGAGCTCAGAGGTGGTTTCCACATGCTGTAACTCACATAGTTTATCATTGATTCAACTGGTGGTATTTTCACAGAAGACATCTCAGTCTTGTTTTTCAATGTAGCCTAAACAGTTGATTTCTTTCTAAAGAGAAAATACTCTTCCTAAACTGTGTGAACGCCACAAATTACATACAACCTTTATAATTTTCTATCTACAAAATATATTGAAATGTAATAATATCCAAGAATAATTTTTAATGTAATATATATATATATATGCCTAAATTTGATCAGAAGGATTTTGGTATTAAAATGTAATACTATGAATGGTAGGCTTTAGACTTACCAGGTTTATTTTGGTTTGTGGAAACTTAATGCATTTCATCCTATGTCACTTAACTGTCTGGGATTATTCATTTGAAGAGCAGAACTCTTACTGTGCACTCAGTTAATGGAGGTACAGAAGAGTGGAGAAATGATGCTCCGAAACTTAGGATAGGCTTTTTGAAAGCACATAGTGTTGGCCTAGCTCCTCCCCTTTGAAGTCATTAGTTAAAACTTGCATTGATTTCATAGGGAGCAGAGCTAGGGTATGCTGATTTTTTTGGAATTCCCATCTTTAATAATGCCCCAAAGAGATGCAGTGAGCTTTTTTTTCATGTTACAATTCTTGGAAAGATGCTTGCACCAGATGTACAAGTAAAGAAAAATGGGATATTCAAACAATTGAAATTTGAGGACTGTCAGGCTCGATATTGTGCTGCTTAGTTTGACAAGAGAATGTACTTGTTCATTTCCTAGATAAATATTGAATAGGTGTCTCCACTCTCTGAATTTTATTTAAATAGCTAGGCTGCGGCTAAAAGGACTTCTGTATTCCTTATGTTAAACTTGATGACTTAGTTCATTCAGTCAAAAAGGATGATATCTGGCCTGCCTGTTATTTCAAAGGAAATTATTAATACAGTAATTGTTAGCACTGGTCACTCTATTCTTGTTTTGGAAATGGTACAAAACACCTATGATAAAATCTTGGCTCCATTGAAGTCAATGGTAGTTTTGTCATGGACTTCAGTGGGGTTGGGATTTGACCACTGTCATTTTGAATTTAATGTAATATCATGTTGTTGAGACTGACTATAACTAGCACTTGTGAATTTAGGAAAAATATTTTATATATTTACTTTTTTTTAGTGACAGTAAAAGTTGGAAAGAATAATTCCCTAAAAGTTAGGTTGACTTTTTAAAAAATCTCTGTGGTTGCTAAATGGACAGAAAAAGTCAAGAAAATGTAAAATTATAGCAGATACTAATAGAATATTTATTTTTAATTTTCTTTAGAATTCATTGGGAAGCATATTAATTTCCAACATCAAAAGACTTCAGCAGATGTAAAGGAAAAGCTTGCCTTCATGTTGAGCTTATTGTATTTGTAACTGCTTTTCAACCATCTGTTGACATTTTAATACAAAAAGTAAAGTGATTTCCTGTATGCTGTGAATTATTGTAAATAATTAGTAGCTATATGACTGTGGTCTTCAGTGTTTCTCTTACTGAACAACCAAGACAATTGTTTCCTAATGTGTACAGTGTGCAGCAAGGACATAGAAGTTAAAGGACAACACTGATTAGATGGCATATGTGTATCAACTCAAAACGATGTGGCTTTTCTTTGAAACTCTTAATTTTTGTCCTAGCTAGTAAAGTTAAAACAGTTGCTTACTTAATATCTTGGTACAAACTACTACCTATTCTGCTATGAATAGAACAAATCTAGAGGTACTATTTCAAATATAGGAGAATGGCACACCTAGTCACTTTAATTGGTCTTTACTATTGCCAAAAGAAAGTTTTAAAAATGAATTAACTGACTTAGGCAACCAAACATTCTGTAGTTTACAGATGAACAGACAAGAATAATACCAGTGACACTGCAGTATGTAACTGTTCTATTATCAGACACTGATGAGAATACCACACAACTGAGAACTATATGTTGCTCTGATTGTAGATACTTTTTGAGACCTCAAGTATATAGTTCACTTTACTTTGCAATGATGGTGATTTGTGCAATCAGATCTTCTCTCCAAACAGCACAGTATGGCCCAGGCTCTTCGTCACAATCCTTATAACATTAATACAGTGTATGAGGAGGGGAGTGTTAATAACTCATCTGAAAATTGTCACTTTACCTGAAACTTGAAATTCCAGGTTTCAGCCCAAAACCTAATATTTTTGCAATGTTCATCACATCTGAGACAACAAATCTGGTACATTATTTTAAAGTAATGTTATGTAATATAAACTAGTAACCTGACATAATCATGTATATTTTTTCATTTTAAGACCATTTTGATTTTTAAAAGACTCTGAATGCAGACTTGGTATGAAGACCTGCTGATGCCATCCCAAGAGAAGAGACTTTCTGCCAGGACCATCTTCTGCAGGTCTCAGAATATTCTGATCAGGTGCCCAAATTTTCTGTTTGGCTTGCTTTTGAAGGACTTGGGTATCTTTGAAAAGGAGGACCCAATTGTGCCACAGACATGAGAAGAGTTTCTTTTCCACTTTTTATTGGAAATAGGCTCTTCTCCTTTCCCCCCATGAAGGCTAAGCAAGGTAGGTCTTTTCCCTCTGAACTAATTGGGTCAGAATTCCAGCTTTCTTAGATTTCTGACCAAAGCTTCTTTCAAAAGCCTAGTCCTTCCATCAGATCAAACCTCTGCTCTAAGCACCTTAGAGGTTCCAACAGATGGGATGTTAGTGTGATTGTCTTCCCTGGTTCCATATTTTCTGAAGCTTGTGGCATTTTTCTACCCTCCAGTCCTGCCCAGTGCCTTCAGTGAGTTTTGAACCTACCTTTCTCAACTTATGTAGACCACCTTTCAATGTTTTCCAGTACATTTGAAAATGTTTACCTTGAGAATAGTTCCTTGATCAAGTGGTGAGCTAGCAAGGGACTGAAGGAGCTTTCCATGTCTACCCATATTCTTCCATCTTTGGTCTTCCGAGAGAGTTCTTCATACCTTTCTCTGTTTTCATCTGAAGTCTACTTTCAGAGTCTGTCCAATCCTAATATGGAAAGGGTACACACTAGTTTTCATAACAGATTTAATTCTGTTGTTAGGTTAGAAACCTTCACTCTCTTCTAGCATTCAAGGAACTGTCTCAAGGACTTAGATATGTCATTGCCAAATGGATCTTGACCATATTCAGGAGGTTGAAAAGAGTAGAATTCCTTCTTGGTTCACACTCTGCTAGAGTCAGCCATCTTCTGCAGCTGAAGGAAGAAAGTGTCAATACAAAAGCCTCACAAAGCTGCAACCTAACAGTTTCTGCACTGTTCCATTGCAAACTATGTGACTGAACTTTCAGGCATGTAGGTGCATCCTGTGACTATGGTGAATCTCTGAAAAGTACTTTTAGAAGGATAGAGTGAAGGGGTCACATCCCATTCACCCATCCCCCTTCCTCTTTCAGTTTGTCCTTGAGTCTCTAATTTTCCCTTTTTTTATAGGATTCTCCTAATAAAACCCACATCAGTGCTGATAGTGAGCCATAGAAAGGTGAGTTATATTTCCATTTATCAGTGGGCTTGTCTTCTGTAGCTTGGTTGAGACAGTGCCAACTCCCACCTTACTGGACTTTCAAAGCCAGATATGGTCAATATCCTTGGTTAGAGAGGTAAAGACCTCTAACAGTTTTCAGGAATTAAACTGGAGAAGCAAAGGAGAAGGATGACCTATGGGCAATTATTAGTGGTCATTGTGCCTATTGGAGCAAGAGAGGAGGAAAGACTGCAGAGCATCTCTGAACCAAGAAAACAAATTATCGAGTAAGTGAAAACCTATTTTTCCTTTACAGAGTGGGAGACATTCCAGTCCACTATGTAAATAAAATGCATTCATGTAATTCAGCATATCCTAACCAGATGCCTGCATAAACCCAAGTCAGGTTCAAATATTAATAAGTCAATAACTTTATACGTAGCGTCTTAAAAAAATGAAGGAAACTAAGATCATATCTATACAGCACAGAAAATCCCACAGTTGGCCAGTGTCAGCTAACTTGGGCTGCAGGGTGGCTTCATTGCTGGGAAGACTGAATGCCCAGTCCGGAGCTCAAGCTCCAGGACTCTAGGATGGGAGGGTCTTAGCACTTGGGTTCCAGCCAGACCTCAAAGTCTACACAGCAGCGAAATCGTCCCAAGCCCCATGAGCCTGGGCTGGGCTCATGGGTCAGGCAGAGGGTTGTCTTTACTGCATAGACATACCCTAAGGTCCCAAGTATGCAAATGGATATTGAACTCAAGGCGTCATGAGATCATTTGGGTAAGTAAATGTATATGCATAAGTGTTAGAGACTAGGTCTTTAGATGTCTTAGATTATTTATAAATTGGATATAGAAGTAGCACCATGTTATCAATTCAATGCACTACTTCAGGGGTGGACAAGATATGCCCGCAGACCGGATCCATCCCGTCAAGCCATTTGATCTGGCCCATGGCCCATCCTGCTGCTCCCCCCACCGCCAGGCCAATTGAGTCCTCAGGGCAGGGGAGTACATGAAGTCATTCGCTGTTCAAAGCAACTGGTGACTCCCTCCATCTGCCAGGGGCGTGCAGCACCTAGAGGAAGCCGCCAGCCATTTTGAACAGCAGATGATTTTGCACACTCCCTTGATTGGCTTGGGGTGGGGGAGCGCACAAAGTCTAGGGGTTCATGGCACCTAGAGGGAACTGCACTAGCTCATCTCATCATTCGAGTGCATTCAGGTGATGGTTCTGATTTGTAAATCACATTCCTAAATATCTCTCTCTCGCTAGTCTATGCAGAATATGTATTTTGTAACATAGGATAAAATGCATTTATTTTAATGAGAAATTAATGTTCCCTTTAACATTAAGATTCTGGAACAAATTAATGAAGGTGTTCAAACTGATGGGTTTTTTTAAGCTCCCAAAATACTGTGCTTTTCCCTTAGCATTGTGTTTTTTTTAGCCTGCTCCTCCTCCCCCCAGTTTGCAGTCTTTGGGCAGTTTGTACTATGATAACCCTAAAACTTATTCCATTTCACTTTATTTTAAAATATAGTTACTAATACATGAGGTTAGATGGAGTCGAGTTTGTTGGCGTTGATAATTCTAAGTTCTGAGACTACAGAGAAAAAACATTTCATTGTTGTTGGGGCATTTTGATTAAATATTTAAACAGTTTTGTTGTTACAAGTTTGTGATTAAGGATGTAAGGCTCTCAGTTAAGTCTGATGTGAAAACTCAACAGCCTATTTGATATACCAACTAAAATTGGGGGCAGGGCAGGCTATTACTGAGAATGAATGGAACAGATGCAAAATATCTCGTATAATGAACTATCTAGCATAGTAAATACTGGGTGTTATAAATTATTAGTACCATGATGGATAAACTCTGTATTTGAAGCCGACATGAATAATCCCTTTGAATTTGTCTGGTTTATGTCTAGTTAAGTTTTGAGAGTACATCAAATGACACTAGATGGAAAAGGAGACTTACCATTGCAAAGCTGGCTCCCTTAATAAAGAAATGCTTCAGCAATAGAATAGAGACTTGTAGAGAAATGGAAAGTTAGTATAAACAAACTACTAATCTGACCGGTAGTTGTAGGTCTCTTCTCAGACCCCTATCTGATTTTTTATGTTGTGTGATTAATTGTAAAGAAGATATTGAGCAGTTTTATTTTAATTCTCCAGACTCTTCATTATGTAATTTGATAGGTTTTGTACAGCACATTTTTCAATTAACTGTAACTGATTTTAAATGTATATACGTGCATGTGTATTTATATACTAAGTTTCATCTGAATTGAATATAGTTTCTATTTATTACTTGTCGGTACAGGGGATTATTGCAAGATTTGCCGTGTGTTTTGGTGTTACTGTTGGTTAAAATTGGAGGTTATGGCTTGCAGTCCCCCTGAGCAATTTTAGGACTATAATCTTTTCAGCAGTTTAAATTCTCCAAAAAGATACATTTAATAATGGAATGTACTTCCAGGAAAATATACTTTGTAAAAAAAGAGGAAATGGAAACTATAGCGTGTAGGTATTGTGTATGCAACAGGTTCCTTAATTTGATGAGGTGGACATTTCTGTGTAAATGATAAACCAATGAAAAATGTGGACAGTAAATTTTTAAAGTATAAGATTTTGGCCTATCTTCCTTCCCAAAGTGATGCTAAGCCTAACAAAACTCAGGTTAAATTTTGATTACACTGTATAGATTCATAGGTCACTTCACAATTGTGAGATCTAGATGAATAATCTATAGATACAGGAGTCTGCTTAAAGCAATTTGTACCTACTATAATACAATTAGAAAGTAACACACAATTAGGTTCTGATCCTGCAAAGACTTTCATGTGAATTTAACTCACACTGAGTTGTCCCATTAAAGTTGATCATCTATATATTAGAAAAAGTGTGTGCATCTGTGTGCATGTGTCTGTCTGTCTGCATCCGTCTGTTTCTTCAAGAACTCTTCCCAATGTTAAGAGCTAGGACCAGCAAATTTGGTATACAGCTTTCTCTTACCATAACTTAAACCAAGGTAAAAGTTTGGTTGTGCTAGGGAAATTGTGTGTGTGTGTCCAGAATGGGATTGCTTCTCATATCTCTCTTCTCTCAGAAAAGAGAAAATCAACAGGCAGGTGAAAGGGGTTGGCTGGTTCTCCTCTCCCTTCCCCCCCCACACACATCTGGAACTGTCCCAGTCCTGAGCCTTTAGGGAGGGTGTGGACCCCTTTAGGGAGGGTGTGGAAGGGCTGCAGCTTCCTGCTCTCCTCCCCACCCCCCACATTCATACCAGGACACACAAAACCATACAGAAAAGAGACAATCACCAGGCAGGTAAAAGGGGCTGGATGGGGTGCCCCCTCCCTGTCTCGGACTGCCCTTGCCCTAAGCCTCCCACACCCCTAGGCACCCTTTAGGAAAGGCAGAGGGGCTGAAATCCCCCCTCCCAGTTCATAAAGGGGCATTTCTGTCTGCTCCCCTTCATCAGGGAGCCAGGGGAAAGTGCACAGTTTACTGTATTCCTCACTCTGGCTAGGGAGTGCAGCAGGTAGATCAATCTGGACCTGCCCCATTTGGCGGACATGCACTTCTCCTCCGGCAGTGCCTGCTGCAGCAGCCATGGAAAGGCACTTCTCACCTGGCCCCAAGCTGCTGTGGGGAGAGAGGGCTGGCCTCTCTCTCTGGGGCAGCCTGCATAATAAACCCCCACCCCCATTCCAGAGCAATGACTTAAATGAAGGAAAACAAAAAATAATTGAATTAAGGACCTGAGCAATGCCAGGTAAATCTTCTAGTAATTTATAAATGTAATATGCCTGTTTAGAGCATGTGGACATCTTTGTTTAATGTTTGGTGTGGCATGAGAGAGGGTTACAGGAATATTTTGTCTACTGAGTTAAAAATAGCATAATTTGTACTCTTCTGAATTTTTGTAGCTTGACTTTTTTCCCAGCATGCTTTCTGCAGCTGGATCATAATCCTTATACAAGCTGTGATTTATTCTCTGTCATTCTTACTATGTTGTTAAACTATTCCATGTAAGTGTAAAAGTAATTTTCTTTTCACTCTCTTAAAAATGTAGAAATGCGTCAAAAATTATATGCTCATTTCACTGGGTTCTCAGACCCCCCCAGCATCCTTCTTGTTCCTCCTCAGCCTAAGAGATGTGTTATTCACACTTAATATTTTATAGCAGAATTCCCCGATTGCTTTGTTTCTAGGTGTCACACACCAAGCACTTTTGAACAAAGCTCACGAGAAGTTGCTGTAATAATTTTCTGATATACTGTTTTGTTTTTTATAAAACTGTGCTATTGTAAATCACCAAACTGTGGTACAACAATTCTGTACTGTCATAATGACGCTTCTGATGAGAGCTCTCTCTCCTCCACAGTGGATATGACAACAGCCTTTCAAAATGTATTGTGGTAGTAGATGTGACCAGATTACCAGAGTGGCAGAAAGCAGATTCTTGTTTTCAGTACAGATTTTCTTCATGCAGATTAGTTGGAAAGCAAGACCAAGAGCTGAGTTCTCCTTCAGGTGCAAAGTACAGAGAACTCTCCAGTAGCTGGTAATGGGTGGTGGGCTGGATCACTTGATGACTGTGTTCTGTTCATTCCCTCTGAATTACCTGGTATTGTTCACTGTCAGAAGACATGATACTGGGCTAGTTGGCCCTTTGGGCTGACCCAGTATGGCTGTTCTGATGTTGCACCGGCATGAAGCTGATTCGAGTGGCCTTGCTCCATCTTAAACTAGGCACCATCCATCACCCCTTGTTAGTGGAAGGAGTATTTGTGGGTGTGGATGTAATGCCAACAGGCGCAATCAAACCTGGGACTTCTGGAGTTCAGTGCATGAGCCTCTATTGCATGAACTAAAAGCCAGCTGGCTATTGGCTAACACTGTCAAGAAGACTCATTTTTCTCTCTGTAAGTGATCTCAATGCCACTACATGGGACAGTACCTCCACCCAGAAGGAAAGAGAATGTGGCATAGCAGAGCTACATCTGATCCTCCACTGGCATTAATTAGGCCTTTTCATGGAGTCCTAACTTCAGCTGTGGCCCTGAATCAGGCAGTTGCAAATGTCTGCCTGCAACTGCCCCTTTCTGGTATGTCCAAGCATACATCAGGTCTTACATTTTTGTCTTCCAGACAACTGAGAATCACAACCTGATAATTATGAGCTACTCTGTTAGTGGGAGGGGAGCACAGAGAAGTCCCATCTCATTGAGTCATTACTACCTCGCTCGTGTCAACCAGAAACTGGATGGAGTGCCCAGCACCTGCTACTATGCTATATGCTTGGAAGCCAGCAGATGATATCATGTCTAAATAGCCCTGTATGCCTAAGTAATGCCATCAGTAGGGGGTCTGAATTAACCATGTTAAGGACTAGTTGACTAGTCAACTGTCCAATAAGTAAATGCTTATCGGATAGTCGAGTCGACTAGTTGCGCTCTCCCTTGTGCTGCCTCTTATCAGATAGAGGCACAAAGGAGGGCGCAGGAAGGGATACTTCAAAGCGGCAGCACCACGGCGGCATTTCCAAGTGGCAGCGCCTCATGGAGCTGACCCTGGGCTCTGTGCAGCGCTGCCCCTTCGAAAATCCCTGGCGGCGTTTCAAAGGGGCAGTGCCGCATAGATCCCGCAATCAGCTGTCAAGTGCTGCTCTTTGAAATTCTGCCATGGTCTTTCAAAGGGTCAGCGCCACATGGATACTGGGATCAGTTGGGGACTGCCTAGCTGACCCCGGATTCCGTGTGGCATTTCTGCGAAACCTGGAGTCATCTGGGAAGTCCCTGGCTGATCCCAGGCTCCCTGTGGCGCTGCTGCTTTGAAACGCCTGATGATGGTATGAAAGAGTAACACAAACTGATATCTGCATGAGTGAGGTCCTATTCTCATATAGGAATAGCAGGGTCAAAGGGGTACAAACAGGCATGAGAGAGTACTGATCTATAGAGACATATAAGAAGAGCCTATAGATGCTTCAGAGTGATTTACTTCCCAGCATGTACCCTGGATATCTCTTCCCTAAGCTTAACACCCTTATCTTGGTAGCTGAACCTTGCCAGCCAGGATATCCAACTCAAACCCTGAGTAATTTATCCAGGTGACAGATATGGGGAAAGGGGCATGTCTAATATTGTTTCATGACTCATTAACAAAAATTGTCTAATAATCTGGTGTCATGAACCACAGTCCGTTCTTGGAAAAGCATGATCTTTCAAAAGCAGCACACCAGACTGAATAGTTAATAGGTATGGCCTTGCTATTCATTGCCTGTATACATTCTTTAGCCTCAGAATAAGGAACTGTGTGAAGCCATCCTGAAAACCCTCTCCCAAACAGGCACACTAATGTGCTAGGGAAATTCCCAAGCAACCCTCAAGACTACTAGCAGAAGGGCCACCTGGATCAACCCTGGTACTCAATGGAGTGACAGGAGTGCAAGCTGAGTGCACAGAGAGGAATGAGGGCATGTTTCCCTGAGAGTACTGTTTAAAAGGCAGGCCACTGGTGTCAGGTAGGAAAGTTTGGTCTTGTGGGCAAGACACTGGACTTGGAAATCCATGTTCAGTTCCCCGCTCTGTAACAAACTGCTTGTGTGACCTTGGGCATAGTTCCTTTGTAAAATAAGGAACATGGTACTGTTGTGAGGATAAATGTCATTGTGCAGTGCTCAGATGCAAAGGTAATGGTGGAAAAGAGTGTCCTAGACCAGTGTTCCCCAATTTTATTTGGCCATGGAACCCTTTAAAAAAAAAAAAGGGAAACTGGTCGATCAAAAAAAAAAAAAGGTGGAAAAACTGTCAAGCAAAACAAAAAAAACCCGCTGGCCGGCCTGCCTCTAAGACTGTGGCAGCCCCTTGAAAATGGCAGCCCCAGGCGACCGCCCGGCTCGCCCACCCCCAAGACCAGCTCTGGGAGGGGGGGGAGTGATCGGGTTCTCGCAGAACCCTTATTTTCACTTTGCAGAACCCTAGGGTTCCGCGTAGCACTATTTGGGAAACACTGAACTAGACAATTAGCCTTTCTAAAGGTGTGTGCTACATTGTGGCCTACATGGATTTGTCAGTTAAGATACCCACATAATAGCTGCAAGTGCAATGGCAAGGTTTCCCATATTAACATAAAACAATGTAAATGAACTGTTCGTAGAGGTAACTCTGAACATTGTCAAACCTTTCGGTTCTTGAATTTCATGTTACATGTTTTTTAAAACCAATATCTGTCAGTGTACACTTTATAAAACATGAATTATGAACATTAATCTGTAACATAGCCTCAAAAACTTTTCTATCTTATCTGTTCCATGGCTACATGTAACTGGGTTGAAACCTATTACCTGTTTCTTTGATTTCTTTTGTCAGATGTTTGTGCTTCACCAGTTACTTCCAATTTCCTTTTGACATTCAATACACCTGTGTAATGTCTGCCTAAAGTCCATTGTTGAGGTGGTTATCAGAGCAGAAGAGAAGTGTTAGAAAGTCTATTAAGTAGTGAGAAGAGAGAGTCAATAGGGACTTGATCAGCTGGGATTTGTATGTTGTAGAAAAAGGATTCATTTTTTTGTTTACAAGAATCTTTACATGAACTCTGCAAATGTTCTGGGTGCATATAGCTTAAGAGTAGCGAAGCTTATTACTACCAGCCCTGCATTAAACAGTTTTTTGTATATTGTTTTTCTTGGTCTGTGACACTTTAGTCAGTATAAATTGACAAAATATGTGCACTAGGAAGCATCTGTACAGTTTAAAAAAAAAAAGCCTTGGGTCAATGCATGAGAGTTTAATTCAGAGTGTATTTGATTTAAAGAATGAAATGAAATTACATTAATTTATTACAGTTGGGATTCTCAGCCTGCAGCTGTCTGTCTGGTTGTTTACTCATTGCAATTCTTTGGCATTAACTGGTAAAATGAAAGCATACAGGCTGTGTATAAGCACACTGAGGCCTGTTGGTACCCACAAGACCAGCTGCAGAGGGGGCTGGTCCATATAGCGTTTGAGCATCAATGTACAGATTACTTTCGGTGTAGGAAGGAAATTTGTGGGCACTCACACATTAGTGTTCTGAGTTTGGAATGAAATAATTTCATATAGACTTCCCAAAATGGAGATGCAGGCTCACTGCTTTCTCAGTACTGTCCCATTGTCTTGTTATATGTTTTCATTATGCACGTATTTATGCCTCTGTTTCCCTGCTTTCCACAAATCTATCTTCAGCACAAAATCATATTATGAAACCCAGGCTTTTAGACTCCCTGTCCAATCCTCTAACTATAGCAGACCATGCTGCCTCTTGCTGTTTTGAGAAAATATTATGCAAATACTACAATAGCTACAATAAGTGTCTTCTAAATGCATGCCTACTGCATGTCTGCTCCAAATGAGAGTTACTGTAGTAGATTACCTCTCATACAACTAATTGCTGCTACTCTTTCTTTTGCCAAAAGAAAAATTTTCACGGTTCTAATGAGAATCACTGTTAACCCATCATATTCATATCACTTTGATTAATTCTGATCAGGTTATTCATGTGCAGTCACCAGGGGGCATATTTCAACAAGGAAGTTACATAGTAGCTTTCTACAGTGTTAACAGGTGTCTGAATAACTGAACTAATCATGCCGAGGAAAAAAGTCTTACTCAACGGATCACAAATTTGTATGGCCATTTGTTCAATTGGGTAACAGAGTGAGTTATTTCAATGCAAGTGATCATGAGATTTTGATTGAATGAGTCACAATCAGAGATACAGTTAAGCACTAAGGACCAGTTCCAGGAAGCAACCACCTGACAATATTGCCCACTTTAAAGTATCATCACCTTGGTGCTTCCTGGGATCCGGCACTGACATAGTGCCTTATGCATAAGGCTGTGTCTTTTAGAAGACAGAGAGGACTTAACCTTTGGCAGGCCTTCCAGATTGTTACACTCTGTTTCATGGTCACTGTAGGCTTTTATGCTTTCCTGCTATTTTAAACTCCTTAAAAGCTTGCAAGTGTAACACTGACAGGCAGAACCAAGCCTGGGACTTCTGAGCTTACTGCATGAGCCTACAGCCTGAGCTAAAACCCAGCTGGCTGCCAGTTAAGGCTATAGAGCAAACTCATTCTCTCTCTAAGTGGTCCTAGTGCCCCTGCATGGGACAGTGAACCACACCCAGCAGGTGTGTGGGTTACACAAGCACAGTATATTTGACCTTACCTTTATACCTGTATGTTCTTCTGCCCTCCAGTATACTTTGTATGGAGAGGGCACGGTTATTACAGTGTGGGGAAAAATGATCAGTTTAATCATTTTGAGAGAGTACTGTTTTTTTCTGAAACTTGTTTTGTCTGAGCATTTCAAAGCATTTCAACAATTAGTACATCAGCACAATCTACCTATGATGTAAGTAAGGGATATATTGTGCCAACTGAAATGAATATGGCAGCTGATAGTTTAGGGAAGGAAATAAAAAAGAATTTTCTATCCAGCTGCAGGACTGCCACAGGGCTTAGGTGAGCAGAATGTAGCTATCACACATGGAAGTTAGCTGAGACACCCCTCCACCACAAGTCTTTAGTGACCTTAGTTTTACACCTCATCCAAACCACAGCATAAAGTTGGCTCCATACTGTCTGGGGAAAAAAGCACGATTACTACCACTTCCTGCAGGTAGGCTTTCTGTTAAAGTCTTCCATTCAAATACTAGCCTGAGAATCACAAGGTTGCTGGCCCCTTTAAGGGAAGTCTTCACCTAAGATAACTCTGAAGAACTCATTTTGAAAAAGAGACCATCTAGGCAGTGGATTGAATAAAAAGCTCTATTGACATGAATAAAAGATGATCAGGTCTTGGTTGCAGGGAGGTGCTCCTAGAGACAGGAGCTCCTGGAGACCCTTGCTGGAGATGGAATGTGGCCTGTGAACATCTCCAAGGTGAAAGGACTGAGTGCAAGAGAGTGGTTGGGGAAACGCTGACTGAGAATTACAGCTTGCCTGGAACATAACACTTTCCAGGCGGAGAGGTAGGGAGCTCCTGGGTTAAGGAGAATTAAACTCTTTTGTTATAAATCAGAGCTAGGGACTTGCTGAACTTGGCTGGATGCTTGTTGGTACTAGCCCACAGTCAGAAGGGTTGGACTTGAGAGGCTGAGGAGAGGTTTTCTTTGTATTCTGGGGGGGAAAAAAAATTAGAGGTTCTCAGTTCCTGGGTCTGAGTAAATCATTGCAAGACCACAGTGGGAAGAGAGGGGAAAGAGGGTAGCCAATATGTAAAGCCACATCATGCCACAAGGGATTATTTGCAAGGGTGTTGCCCTAAACTACCATGCTTTCCTCAGGGTATGTTCTGGGGTTTCCAAAAGAACAGTGAAGCTGTAATTGATACATCTTTATTCTGCTTCTAATACATGAAACCTGCATTGTTATTGTATATTCCAATTTATTAGACAACAGATTTTTTTCTTTATTAAGGAAACAAACCAAACACTGCAATATAATAAAGCGACCTACTTAAAAAACAAAGCCAAACATATCTAATATACGGAAAAAAATACCCAAAGAATTAAACCTGTCAAAGAAATACACTTTCTGGACACAGCAATCAGGTGTTCTCTCCTTTCCATCTCATTATATTTCCTCCTCAGTCCACAGTCCTTGATTTTTGTTTCACACCTATTAGCTCCTTTTCATTCTTGTACAGACTTCATAAGAACTGGGTGCATTTATGTGCAGCTAATAATTCAGTGACGCATTTAACCATATTCTTCATTATTACCTTGTAGAGTGACCTACTTAACAGCAAACAAAGAACACATTGACATTTTCAGTTGTTAATCTATTGATTCATGCTGGAATAAATGTATGCAGTCAACAGGAGAGCCATAATTGTTTCAGTCAACCCCTTGAACAGCACCACTGTACATTGATCTAAAATGTCCTGAAGTTGCAGATTCACACTGTCATGAGTTTCCCTCTTGGTATCATATTTTTCAACTTACAAGCACTTTTTGAAAGTGTTTTAATGGTCCTGTAGCATGGAGTCAGTATCTTATTGTTTTGAAATATCTTTCCTTAATGTGACCATGTTGCAGATAATCCACCAACACAAATGTCTACAAAACTCAGCTATATGAGGTGTGAGTGATTTCACACCTTTATGTAGGTGTTAATGCCTTTGGGATTGGCTCTGCATGTCACAGAAGCAGGTTCAGATGAAATCAGACAATTGTGAAAGAGTGCAGTGAGTACTACACAACCTCATACTGTACCTCATCTTTCAAACGATCTTCTCAAAGTTATGTTTTTGAAATACAGCATGGGAGAATTGTCTTGTGGTCAACCCAATGGACTAGAACTCAAAGAGCATGGTTAAATTACCAGTTCTGCTGTGGACTTCCAGTGTGACCTTGGATAAATAAGTTAATCTCCTTTTATCTCAGTTCTCCAACTGAAAAACAGGGATGATAGTTTTCCTACTCTTTGCTTGCCTTGTATGTTTAAATTGCACCCTTTTCAGACAGTAATAGAGATGTAGCCGTGTTAGTCTGGTCTTGCTGAAACAAAAGACAGGACTATGCAGCACTTTAAAGACTAACAAGATGGTTTATTAGGTGATGAGCTTTTGTGGGCCAGACCCACTTCCTCAGATCAAATTGTGGAAGAAAATTGGCATGACCATATATACCAAAGGGATACAATCAAAAAAAGTGAACACACATAAAATTGACAATCAGATTTTAGAACGGAGAGGGGATGGAGGGGAGGTTAGTGTCTGAGAGAACAATATTAGAGGTGATAATTGGGGAAGCTATCTTTGTAATGGGTAAGATAATTAGCATCTTTGTTAAGACCCATTCATAAAGTGTCAAATTTAAGCATGAATGACAGTTCAGAGGCTTCCCGTTGTAGTCTTGTGTTAAAGTCTCTTTGAAGCAGGATGCACGTAGAGAGGTTGTTGAGACAATGCCCAGTCTGGTTGAAATGGCAAGAAACTGTTTTTTCTTTGTGAAACTGTCTGATGTCTGTTTTGTGTGCATTGATTCTTTGGCGAAGTGTCTGAGAAGTTTGTCCAATATACATAGCAGATGGACACTGTTGGCACATGATAGCATAAATTATATTTCTGGATGAGCAGGAATATGTGTTCTTGATCTTGTAACTGAAATGGATAGGTCCAATGATGGTGTCAGCAGAGTAAATATGTGGACAAAGCTGGCAACGGGGTTTGTTGCAAGGGAAAGTTCCAGGCTTGGTATTAGTGTGGTATGTCCTGTGGTTGTTGGTAAGAATCATCCTGAGGTTAGGTGGTTGTCTGTAGGAGACTATGGGTCTGTCTCCCAGAGCCTCTTGGAGTGTAGTATCCTGTTCCAGTATAGGTTGTAGTTTATTGATAATGCGTTGGACGGCTATAGGTGATGACAAGTGGTGTTCTATTGTTGGTTTTCTTGGGTCTATCTTGAAGTAGATGGTTTCTGGGTATTCGTCTGGCTCTTTCAATTTGTTTTTATTTCTCCGGGTGGGTAATTGAGGTTTATAAATGCTTGATAGAGATCCTGAAGTTTCTGGTCTCTGTCAGTGGGATTAGAGCAGATGCGGTTGTATCGAAGGGCTTGGCTATAGACGATGGATCATATGGTGTGTTCTGGATGGGAGCTGGGGGCATGTAGGTAACTGTATGAGTCAGTGGGTTTTCTGCAGAGAGTGGTATCTAATTTACCATTGGTGATTTGTACTGTGGTATCCAGGGAATGGATCTCTCGTGTAGAATGGTCCAAGCTGAGATTGATGGTGGGGTGTAGGTGGTTAAAGTCTCTGTGGAATGCCTCCAGTGTTTCTTGGCCATGGGTCCAGATCATAAAGATGTCATCGATGTAGTGTAAGTAGAGAAGGGAACGGGATCTGAGGAAACATTGTTCTAAGTCAGAGTTGTTTTCAGACAGAGAGACTTTCTATAGTGCCTACTTCAGTCAGCGCCTCTAGGTGCTTCTGTTATCTAGAGACTTCAACATGAGCTTTTAAGAGACAGACTATCAGAGGCAGAGAGATGGCACAAGAAGGCTGCTTTGATGGTAGGGCAGCACGATGTACTCCAGGTGATACAGAGAACTGGTCACTCCAGCCCCACCCCCTCCAACTGAGGCCCTGCCCTCTGACCTGAGGCTCCACCCCTTCTCAGAGCACAGAGCCACACCCCCATGCTCACCTTGCCCAGGGGCCCAGCAATTCTGTTGTCCCCTCTGCCCAAGTTCAACAGACCATCCAAGATTTGCCCTTTGACACCTCGGGACTTTTTGGTAAAGAAACTGTTTCTAGGCTCCATAGCCTGAAGAATGCCAGGGCAATCTTGAAATCTCTGGGCCTCTGTACATGAGCTCCACAAAGCAAGCCCTTTAAGCTAGTGGTTCCTATCCAATTCTCTTCCCTCACACCCATTCTCTCTGTCCCTCTTCAGGGACCCTTCACATAAGCAACTCCTTATACCGGAAGTGCAGTCACTCCTGCAGCTCAGAGCCATGGAGGAGGTCTCTGGAGTTCAGGGGCAGGGGGATTCTACTATTGTTATTGCCTAATTCCCAAAACTGTGCGTGGGCTCTGGCTTATTCTACATCTGTGCAACCTCAACAGGTCTTTTACGCACAAATAAAGTGTGATTTACTCTTTCATGATAGCCATTATTTTTCTAATAACCTTACAAATCAGATGGAAGAGAGGAGAGAGCAGCACCCCTGGAAACCTTAATGAAGGACTATATTTTGATGTTCTAACTCATGCTGAATAGTGCCGGATTCCGCAAGTTATACTTTTGTTTTCAGTGAAACTCCTCACAGAGTAAAACATTACTCAATATACCTTATCATTTATGCCTCCTGAACTATGAGACCTTCTCTCCCACTGAAGGTGAGGGCACTAAATCGACTGTTGTCCTGAGCAATGGTATGTGCCTGTGAATGTGAGGTGAAATCTGGCACCTCTGTTGAAATAGCCCAGCAAGATGCCAGTTCTGGCTGGTGTCTCTATTGAATGTATATTGAAAGATTTTATCCACACAAGTCTGTGATTTTAATAGGGAACATGCAGCCAAAATCATGCACAGTTCTTCAAAAATTTATGGGCTGAACTATGTATCCTCTCGGGGAGAGGTCCCTGGGTCAGTCAAAGTGAATTAAAACCAAATGTGTCAGTTTTCCATGTTTACTTTAAAAAAAAATATAGCACATAAGCCGAATGCAGTTGCTATTATGAAGACGTTTTCCCTTTTATTTGGAGGTATGAGGGGATCTGTATTTTAAATGCAGACTCTATTGACAGTGAAAAGAACAGTTAACATGGAATTACTTCACAATTCATTTCTCCAAGTGGAAGAATTTCAAGAAAGGTGAAAGAATAATAAAGTTGGAGTACAGAATGGCAGCTTGTATCCAGAAAATGAAAGCAAACAAAAGCAGTGCTGATCTCTCCCTCCTCCCCTTCTATCAAAGATCCACAAGAAATAGAGATTAAAAGATTCAGGATATTTGTTTTGGGGTTAGATTACGGTGGTTTTCTTCTTTTGGTGGGTGCCTCCTGATAACTGACCAGTGACGGAGAACTCTCTTGGATGGTTTCTTACTTCTCAATCACTCTTTTCTGTGCATTTCCTACACATTTATGTTTAGGTAACTTGGCAGAATCAGTACCACTGAGTTAGTATTGGAACTGTTTCTGTTCAAGTCCTACACACAATATAATAAGCAGTTGTAAACAATGACTGGAGCGTGATGGTGAGCAAGACACAAGAAGTTATTCTTCCACTCTATTCTGTGTGATTAGGCCTCAGTTGGAGTATCGTGTCCAGTTCTGGGCACCACATTTCAAGAAAGATGTGGAGAAATTGGAGAAGGTCCAGAGAAGAGCAACAAAAATGATTAAAGATCTAGAAAACATGACCTAGGAGGGAAGACTGAAAGAATTGGGTATGTTTAGTTTCGAAAAGAGAAGACTGAGAGGGGACATGATAGCATTTTTCAAATATCTAAAAGGGTGTTACGAGGAGGGTGAAAAATTGTTCTCCTTGGCCTCTGATGATATGACAAGAAGCAGTGGGCTTAAATTGCAGCAGAGAAGGTTTAGTTTGGATATTAGGAAAAACTTCCTAACTGTCAGGGTGGTTAAACACTGGAATAAATTGCCTAGGGAAGTTGTAGAATCTCCATCTTTGGATATATTTAAGAGCAGGTTAGGTAGGCATCTATCAGGGATGATGTAGATGGTTCTTGGTCCTGCCATGCAAGCAGGGGGCTGGATTTGATGACCTCTTAAGGTCCCTTCCAGTTCTGGTGTTCTATGATACTATGATAAACAAGATGGATTTGGCAAGTCACTTAATCTGTCTGTAAAATGGGGGTGATGGTATTTAACTACTTCTGTTAAGTGCTTCAGATGAAAAATGCTATGCAAGCACAAAGTATTATTGTTAGTGATCTGGATTAGAGGGCAAGTCATACAGTGGGATCCCACCAAGATAGGAGTGTAAGATCATGTTCTGGGAGGAAAGATGGAAAAAGCAACTTCTATCCTTGTTAGGAGCAAAGGAGACACGGAACTGGTGTGCAACTAAGGATCTGAGCCAACACCTGTTGAAGTCCATGGAAAGACTCACACTGGTTTCAGTGCCTTTGGATCAGGCTCCTCTGCGAAGGTATGTGTTAAGTGATTTTAAAACATAATGGGTTCATGCAAGAGTTTTAGATGATCATCTGTTCTTATGGCAAAGTGAGGTTCTGACATAGTTTTGATCTGAAATTGAAGGGGGGAAATACTGAACTGAATAACAGAAGAATTCTCAAAGAATTATCCATTTGTGAAAACATTTGGGGTAGCCAGTGTGAAGGAATATAAAGTTATAAGAGAACGCAATAATATGACTCCACTACTGAGAAGCAGAGTGCAACTGCCCTGAGGCAGGAGTTAAAAGTGCAGGGACTTGTGTTTTGATCAATGACTGTTCTTACACTTTTTCTCATCTGGTACATGATGCTCTCTAAGCTGTATGATTCTGAAACCAGGCATCTCAGCCCTTAGCTCATGCACTTGCCAGAGCAGAAGTAGTAACATCTTGCATTCACACAGCAGTAACTCAAAACCAGTCACTGCTTCTGAACAATGTAGGCCAGTCTATTTTATTATGTAAAATAATGATGAAACTTTGCAGATTATAAATGTATTTCTCCAGTCATTTCCAATTGCTGAAGCCTTGTGAATCACGCAATAATTATTCAACACACATACCAAGAAAAGAGATTATGGGGATACTGAATATTTATAATAGAGCTAGGAAAATCTGATTAGATCATAGACAAAGTTTAAGAAAGAGACTGATTACTTTTCGTGGTGCACTGTGTACCCATATATTAATTGGTGCTCTGTTAGAACTCAGCGCACACTTTGGAGAATCAGAACGAGTAGATGTAAGATAAATATTGGCAAACATGTATCTTTGTTAGAATCAAAAAACAAATTTCAGTGGACTTCTCAGCATAGCAAGTATCTAGCTGTATGATTTTGTTCTAGTTTTTTCTTCGTTAGAGGTTCTACCCCAAAATTTCATACTAGTGGAAATAATAACATTGTAGGCACTACAGTGAATGTGAAGGTAACCACCTTTTTCGCATCTAAATAAGAATCTAAGACAATTGTTGAGAGAAGTGAATGACCTTAGTCAAGCTAATGATTTTGTCAACTTTATGTTAAAGAAGATTTAGTCACGGCTAAAATCTACATATTTAAAGTAAGAGACAAAATTGTCATGTCACATTTTTATCTTTAAAATGCATTCTCTAAAGAAATCAATCATCCTGATATATTATAGTTACTAATAGGTTTTTCTTCGAAACCTAGGATAAAAAACACTGTGAACTTCTGGAGTCTTTGAAATACACTTCCCAGTACCCAGACACTTGTATGATGGGTACTATATGGAAAGATACCTATATGGAAAGACAGAGATACAAAGATACAAAGATACCTATATGGAAAGACAGTCCTAATCCATTCTCTGGAGAGGGTGAGAATGAGGGAAATAGAAAAAGGTTAAAGATACAATAGATTCACAAATGTTAATTAGGGAATGTTCCATTGTTAAATCAAGTTCCTCTGCTATATTGTTTACTTCACATTACTAATGGACCCTGCAGCCTGCCTCTGTAGTGCAAGGCAACACTTTTCTTACAAAAATGCATGTGTTTGGGAAGTTTGAGGCTGGATAGGTTATTAGTATTTAAATCTAGGAACCATAAAATGTGAAGAATAATATATGTAAAAAGAGTGACTTGACCTCCCTATGTAATTGAATCAGCTTTGTTAAAGAAGCTTATTTGAGTAGTGCAGGAATATTTTAGAAGCACTGGCATGCAAGTAACAAATGTATATTACCAGAGCTTCGAACTATGGGTGTGGCATGTGAGCAGGAACACAATGTGCACAAAAACATTATTTTCTAACTGAGCTGTCCTTTGTTTGATTGTCACCTCAGGATGCTTGTTTCCCACATCTGAACCATGCAAGAGGGGTGTGTGTGAATCCTTTTGTCCATTTTGAGCCAGGTGGGCCCTGAGGTCCACTACCCACAGACATTGAGTTTGATTTGAAATTGAATCTCACATACAACTAATTTTTCTCTGATTTCATATCCATGCCAAAGGGTATCATAATTCTCTTGATTCTGATGCAGAACCACCAATGGAAGTCTCATTTGTCCCAGAGGATAGGGTAGTCAATTACTTTTTGTCAAGGGATAGTCAAGGTCCAGACTCCAGAGAAAATAATAAAAAATAGTAACAATGATAATAGATTTCAGGGTCAAAAGCAACTGGGGGGTCCAGATTTGGCCCATCCTCTTCCAATTGACTACCCTTCTCTAAGAGGTTTGGGAACCTGTCAATGAGCCTACTCTGAATTTTGTGTTCCTGGAGAATACTGTGTAGCTTGGGTCTGTTGCAAACCTCTAATTTCTGTAGCTCTGCTTCTCCTAATTCTTTGACCGAGCTTGATGGTCTCACTTGGAACCCAGGGTATGCCTGTTCCCAGTAATGTAATTGCAGGACACTGAGGTTTCAGAGGGTGAATGGAACTGCGAGTGTGTGGTTGAATCCATCCCACTGCTGCCCAGCTGGGGACAAGAAGGATTCTGGTCGTATTTCTATCTGTAGCCCACCTAAGAAAGTGAATCTCACCTGCTTCTGCTAAAAAATGAAACTGCACTGTTTAGGAGGTGTTTAATTTGATGGCAGCTGTTTGAGATCATGTGAGTTCCATTGCCCTGGGCTGTCTCCCAGCAGCCTCTGCACTGGCATTGCTGGGCTCAGAGCTGAAACAGCTAGCTAGGCTAGGAGGCAGGGCAAAACATGGCCCCAGATGACAGTCAGCTCCAACTCTCTACAGTTAACTCCCACTAGGCCCTATGTTTTCCTTCTGAGCTACAATTAGTTCCTATTTGCCCTCCCACAATCAGCTAGCATTCACCCTTTTCCCTCCCACGTGGGAAGCCACCATTTTCCTCCTCCTCCACAGGGAGCATGGCACTAGCCCTCCTCCTTTAACACCTACAGGGAACAGCCATTTTACCCTTCTCACAGGCAGTGACCCTTTATTTCTCTTTCTTGTTCTGCCCTGTCTCCTTCCTTCTAGGTGAGCAGCAGGTTCTGTTACTTTTCTTTCCCCTTTTTCCTGCTGTCTTTCCATGCAGCAATTGTTGAGGTCCCTCCTTCCAAGCACAGCTGGAATGGTTTCCAGTCATAAATTCTCCCTTTCCTTGGGCCTGACAGATGGGACTCCCTCTTCCCCTATACTGCCTCTCTGAAGGGAAATTGGCTGACTGGACTGCTGTGTGTGACCTGAACAATCCGCTTCGGTGAAATGTATACAATCAATTCCTTTCTGGGCTGAACAGCAAAGTGTCAGTCAATTTTTCATCCATCAGATAGGACTAAGGGAGTCTTTCGGTGTTTTTTTGCCCCTCTTACTACGGTGAAAGATGCAATTTTGCTAAGTTTCTTCTCTCCAGTGAAGAAATCCTATTGTTCAGTTGTGCCATAGACCCTCATGATGTAGTTGTGGTGGATTTTAGATCCTGGCTTTATGCAATATTATAATCCATGAACTCAAGCATTAATTATCTGGTTCCATTGTTCATGATTTAATTAGAATGAGATGTGGTTTCTGCATTGCTATTAGTTAGAACTGCCTGAGAACAGACAAAAAAAGCACACTGTTATAGGTAATGTTCAGACTTGAACCTGTGTTTAGTTTAAAGGGCCAAAATCACCCATGGTGTAACTTCAGAATGATTTTGGCCCTCTAAGTCTGCTTTGGTTTTCAGTTAGAGCAATGTCTAGAATCTGCTTAGGATACCATATTGCTTGGAATCCCCTTTTGGTGGCTAAATTAAGGTTGGTGCTTTGTACTCCACAGTGAACTTCCAAAGCTTTCGTTTTGGACCCTGTTCCAGTTGATAATGAGATTGCACTATGTATAGAATTGTCATGAGCAAACCATCAGCGTGCTGTGGGCTTGGCCACTTGACTTGCCAAGCAGTAGATGAACAAACACCAAGATAGTTGCTTTTGAACCATAGCAATTGTTTTTTGCTTTGGCAAAAATACCACTAGGGTGTCTCCTATCAGAAAACTGACCATAAAACCCTAATGCTTGGAATGCTTTAAAAGTTGACTATATAAAGCTGAGGAAAAATCTGGAAAGAAAGCTGCATGTAGTCTTGGGGATAAGATAGTTTTATTGGTCTTTTTGTGTTTAGTTTATGATGAAGACTGCATTCACATTGGTTTTTATTGTCCTAAAGGCCCTGAACACTAAGAGGATAGAAATAGCAATACTAAACACTTCCTGGCTAAGGATGGTGGTTTTAGCTTTTAGTGCCATGGTTAAACAATTTTGCCGAATTTATCAGAGGTTTATTCTGATTAGAGAAACTATTGCAAAAGTAAAATATACTGACTGAAATAAAGCTCCAGTAAAAATATAAAGTAATAAAGCTGAAGAAGTGCAAGACATTTATCACTCCACATAATCACTGAGCCATTGGCTCTGGACAGCATGATTTAAACCCAAATGATTTAGGTGTTTTTTTTTTCTAAGCTCATCAGCACACAGCTGCTTTAAATGGGAATTTCCTCCTTTCTTCTGATAAACATGTGGCCAGTCAAAAGTGTTTAAGTGAGGGTGCCCAGTGTTGCCCTTCAGTGGGGTGGTCACCATGGCAACAGGCAGCTGGTCTCTAGAAAGCCCCTGTGTGCTGCCAGGGGGCAGTCAGCAGGGGCACAGGCACTATTGGCTGTGTTTAGGATTCCCTCATTGTTTTCTAGGCATAAATATTCTCAATAGGATTAGAATGTTTAAGAGGCTAAAGGCTGTGGGAAAACTTTTGTGTGCCATATTTCTCTCCTCTGCTGCTGTAGCTGAACATTTCCACTCAATGAACAATAGAGTTAAAACATAAGAGCAAATGTTTTGGTAGTTGGATTTGGAATTATATATTCATGAATCTACATAATGGCCTTTCAGGCTGCAGCTTTGTTGATTACTGCACAATCTAGGCATCATGAAAGGTGGGGGGCAGGGAAGAAATAGGGGAAGTGAATGGTGAAAACAGAGAAAATTGAGACAATGAAAGGAACTTGAGAAATGGTATGAAATTCTGTTTTCCCTAGCTAACACAGGGTGCCAAGCCAACTAGTTTGCACTTGCACCCCTTTCATGGCACTAATAATATGTCTCTCTTCTCTGGCTGCTGGCTTAGTTTCTTGGGAAGGTAGGGAATAAAGCTATAAACTCAGGTTCCTGCTCTTCATACGGTTTCCTTTGTTTGATGTGATTAAGGTGAGTGCTGTGGACTCATTGGGTTAGCCTATAATGTTTTTGCCTGACCTACAGTCTGTGGCAATTACATATAATGAAGGGGGAGGTAACTCACTTAGAAAAGGGGCAAGCAGCCAGAAGAACCAATTTAGATCATGGGCAGTTTACAGGAGAGACCCACCCAAAAAAAAAAAAAAAAAGAAAAAGGAAAAAAAATCCTACCCTAAGCAGCTCTAGCTAATATGATTCTCTTCACTTGGGCTATCTAGGCAGGTTTCAATGTTTCTGAACATTGTAAAGCTCTTTCTTGACCTCACTTAAGGCAGTTATTAACACTTCTGCACACATCCTTGAATTCTTCTTTTATAACTGTTTGAATTAAAAAAAAATAAAGCAAAGACACAGCTGCATCTCCCTCTCGTATAATCTTCATATTTATTTATATTACAGTAGAAGCTGAAGATGCCAAACAAGTCCAGGGCTACATTGTGCTAGGAGTTGTATAAATGGATAGTCTCTGTCCCCCAAGAATTCAGTCTCGTGCTATGTCTACATTTTCAATGCTAGTGTCATTGTTGCACTTTGATGCAAACACTACAGTGGTGGGAGGGGTGGTTCTTTCTCTGTAATTAATCCGCTCCCTAAGAGGCAGTAGCTAAGTCGACTGGAGAATTCTTCCATCAACCTAGTGCTGCCTATACTGAGGATTATATTGCCATAGCTACATTTCATTTCAGGGGTGTGGGAAGGGAAGTAGAAGCACAGAGAGGTGAAGTGACTTTCCCAAAGTCAGGGCAGTGGTGGAGTCAGGAATAGAAAGTCTCCTGACTGTCAATGATGCAGTAGACCAGTTTGTCTCTTCATTACTTGATACTACAAGGGTGGGGAAACTCTGGCCCATGGTCTGTACAGACCCGCCACTTAGCTTTATCTAGCCTATGGAAAATCTCTGTGCTGTGGGCCAGAAGCCCTGGTAGGTCCTTGCAGCCCATAGGGGTATGGGGGATTGGGGAAGCTCAGCTCTGCATGCCACTGCCGCTGCCCCGAGGACAAGATCTGCAGTTGCCATTGGCTGGGAACAGTGACCAATGGGAGCTGTGGGGGGTGGCACCTGCAGATGGGAATGGTGCACATAGCACAGAACTGCCTAGCCCCTCCACTTGGGAGCCAAACATGGCAGCCATTTCTGGGAGGAGTGTGGAACCATGGAGGCAGGGAGCCACCTCAGGTAAGTGGCACTTGACTGGAGCCCATACTCAGAACCCTTTTCCCTCAGGTTAACTGCTGCTTAGACTCTGCCCCATCACCCTAGCCCCTTCCACACCCAAACTCCCGTCCCAGCCCCCAAAGCCACACCCCAAGCCCTGCCGCAGCCCTGAGCCCACTCCCACACCCCGAACTCCTTATCCTAAGCCACACCCTAGAGCCCGTACCCAGCCCATTGTCCCAGCACAGAGTCCCCTCCTATATGCTGAATCCCTCATTTCTGGCTCCACTGTGAGCCTCCACGTCCCTCCGTGGGACTGGAGCTATGAGCAGTGCCTCACTCTGCTGTGGGAGGAAGCCCTGAGCCTCTGCAACACCCTGCAGGTGTGGTATGCTTTTTTTCCCCTGTGGATCAGTGGCCCCTGATGGAAAAAAGATTCCCCAGTGGAAGAACTTGTATTGCTGTCAGAAATACCCAAGGCATTCCTTGATCTGCACTGCTCTAGCTAATCTGAAATGGTTAATATACAATGAATTATAAAACATATGTTATAGTCCTGAATTACCAAATTACAAGTGTACATGTTGCCAGTAGTCTCAGACTCGAAGTTGCATGGGGTTATTTCACATAAGGATTTTTCATAGACCATATTTTAGATTCTTATGTGGCCTCCCACTACTGAAGTATCTGAACACTCACTCTCTCTAACTAATGTATTTACCCTCACAACACCCTTGTGTGATAGGGAAATACAGTTATCCTCCTTTTACAGATGGGGAATGGAAGCCCAGAGAGACTAAGGACCAGCTATTTAGTTATTAAAGCCCTAAAAATAGGCACTTAGTAGGATTTTCAAAACTGCCTCGGTGCCTAACTCCCAGTGGTTGAACGGAGACAAAATGATGTTTTTCACCATTAACATATTTTCCGGTGGTTTTCCTTAAGATTTTGGCCACGTTGATTATTCAAGTTCCGCTAGTGAACTCAGTGCTGCCCAAGCACCAAGGAGAGGCATACACCCATGTGCCTTCCCATGTATCCATGGGGAGTCTGAAATCTAAGGGATAGATTCTTCACAGCCTTGATGCAACTGCTTGGGGAGTAAGCAGGAGTAAAGCGTCTCCTTACTCTGCTGCTTGACTGTGCCAGCACATGGCTCAGAGTATGGGAGAAAACAGGAGTTACTCATCCGCTGCTGTTCACTACAAGTGAGCTGATGAGAGGGTGGAGCCCTGGCTCCCTCCTTCCTATATTCCAGCAAGCCTGGCTGGGTACACAATGGAAAGTGGGTTGCTCCTCAGTAGGGATGTGGTAACGACTTCTCACCCAGAGAAGCAGGGGGATGGTCAGGAATGGTGACTCCTGGGCCCATTTCATCCTTTCATTTAAATATATACATCACTCTTGCAGGGAAGGCAGGTCAAAGAAATGCACCGGCACTTGGAGCTGAGGTTTGTGATGGTTCTTAGCTCCTGCAGGGAGTTCATGCCACAGTCTAGGACCAGCCATGGAGAAAGCCCTATGTCCTGCACAGGTGAGCTTCACCCTTATTGTTGAGAATTCAGTTGTGTCAGAGGCGTGACTCATTTGAGTACAATCTTCATCCTGGACAGGGCTATATGCGGGGGCAGGGGTAGGAGGGTGTTCTGAGAAGTGTGCAAAAGCACCTCCCCGTAATCCCCCAAGTAAGTATGCTCCAGCCAGTCAGGGAAGGCAGGAACGGCACTCTGATCAGCTGGGGGAAGGCTGGAGCTCATTGCCCTGCTTACTTGGAGGACAATGGGGTGCATTCACACCCTTGTGGTCCACATTTACAAAAAAAAAAAGCACCCCCCCCACACACACACACATTCCTATGTACAGGCCTGCTGGAGCGTTAGGCAATTATTTAGATATCATGGTATGGGTCATGGAACTCATTATGAAGATGAGAACTGAGCCCTTGAACTTGATTCAAAATTCTCTGGACAAAGACAAGTGTGATGTGTTTGTAGTAGCTCAGGAGATCCGGAGACATGATGCAGTGTTCTGTTACTTGTTGGAGTTTCCTTCCTGAGGCCTCATGCCCAGGTTTATCGCATTGCTATAGCATAGTTAAAAAGTGGTGACAATATGAATAAGTGAGACCAGGTCATCATCTGCCATGATGGGACAATGAGAAGTCCTGTGGCACCTTATAGACTAACAGATTTATCAGAGCATAAGCTTTTGTGGGCAAAGACCCACTTCGTCAGATGCATGTAGTGGAAATTCCAGAGGCAGGTATAAATATACAGGCATATGAAAAGAAAGGAATACCAGTGAAGAGGAAGGCCAGAGATAACGAGGTCAATTCAGTTGAAAAGCTTATGCTTCAATAAATCTGTAAGTCTATAAGATGCCACAGGACTTCTTGTTGTTTATGCAGATTCAGACTAACACGGCTACCACTCTGATACATGATGGGACAGAGTCTCATAGCCAGATAGAAATGATCGACTGTATTTCTTGTGAATGTAGTTGTGTGAGAGCTTAGCTTGGATTTCTTAACCAGGAATCTAAGAGTACTCCTAAGCTATGAATTGGCCTGGGCAATTTTGGGTTTAAATCTTCAATCAAAGGAGACTACCCCATAGCAATGAACTCTTAAATGATTTCTTATGCCCATTGGCTTAAGCCAGCTGTTTTTCATTGAGGAGCTGATTTTATCCCAGTGCTGGGCCATTCTGGTGGTCAAGGATATAGAGATGTGTTGCATATTGCGGGCAATTGAGTCGATGGTGCTGCCCAGCTCGCCCAAAGATTGCATGTAGATATTGAAAAAGATTTGGAGGAGACACAATTGTTTTGGATCACCACAAATGAGCAATCTAAGGGTTATATTGCAGCCAGCTCCACAATCCAGCTGGAATCGAATTGGCCATTGATTCAATAGTGCAGTTGCAGACATGGCAGTTGAATAGCCGACAACCCCACTCTTCAATATCCATATGTTGACACCCTTTCGATCTGCAATAGCCATACTGCAGACATCCTTTTCACTGGAAGTCTCTGCATCCTCAGTTGCTACATGTAGGGCTGCTTTTTACTTCCTGGGACATGAAGGGTTCTATTTCTCATGTGACCTGACCCCATAGACTGGGCCTTTTCTGCCTGTCATCTTTTCTCCTACAGTATATACACTGGACCATGATGCCTACATTCTAGATGGAGTGTCTCTGTCTTTCTTCCTAAATGCCTCGTGCTTGAGCCTGTGTACTTGTTCTGCAGGACTGGCTGCCATTGTTTTCATACTTTCCCATACCAGTTCAGCCATTTCAACAGTCTTTCCTGTTAACAGGAACTGTGTGTTCAGCAAGTGGTCCAGGCTCTAATTAGTGAGTCTTTTGTGCCTCCAAAGTTACTTGTGGAGGCCAAAGTTTTCAGCTCTGCAATGTAAGTATTAATTCCCCCTTCTTGATTATTGGAAAAAAGCAAACACCATGCCAGCACCACAACTGTGTGTCTCTAAAAACCCTGGGATCCAGGACTCTTCAAATACATTTATCAACTATTCTCTTTTTCCAATGTTATTTCTGGCAATAGTCTCTCACTTGCTTATCCTTTCAATAGTCAGGCTGATTATAACTTTATGCCCTAGGAATGTGATTTTTTTTTTCTCACACCCCTCCTTATTCACTCTAAGTAGTACCTGCTTTAATGAAGTAAAGCACTAAGCTCTCTGGGGGAGAGAGAGGCCTGAATTGTCATCATTTATGTCTGCACAGTGCCAAGTACAGTGGGGCCCATTAGGTTGTGGGCTTTAGGTGCTCCTTGAACAGAAATGTTTAATAATACCACCAATCCTGAGTAAGAGCAGAAGAATCTAGCCCTTGATAAACATTTGCCATTGATTTAGTTCTCAGTGTGGATTAGTGCTTATGTTACATTGGGGAGAAATGTGGTTTCAAAGAGCCACTTCGTTTCCTCCTAGACAAATAGCAAGTGTGAAAAATTGGGACAATTTTTTTTCCTGAGATTGGGGTGTGCATGTGATAATTATCTATATAAGAAAAATAGTGGGATGGTCCTGATAATGTTGGAATGTCTGGTCACTCTACTTTTCACCCTTCCTTTTTCATGCTGAGGAATGGCTGATTCCGTTGAAAATCCCTGGGGATGTTCACTGAGTAAGGTGATGCTCAGTGTGATTAAAGGGTATCAGATTCTGGTCACTAGGCTGTATGAATGTGCATACGATTCTATGAATTCTTTGACAATGCACGGCAAGAACTTCAATAATTATATTTACAGGATGCAATAGTAATTATGGAAACCACAGCACTGAATTTGTATTTGCTATAATGGAATGTCATTTCTGTCTGTGATGTGTGTGTTGCCTTTCAGGCTGACTTTTTCTTACTTTTACTTAACCTAGTGTATGAAACACCTTATAACTAAAAGTCCAAGGTGTGCCTTTTTGGAAGATCATGAATACTTCCTTGGCAATACTTTAGAGGACAAATGTAGGCAGATTTTAAGGCATAGGCCAACAAGCTTATGCCTTTGGATTTAAAAAATGAGGCCATTATGAATTTTTCTCCTTACATTTTTTAAATTGATAATTTTATGGAGAGCAGTATTTTGCTCACATAATCACTGGACATTGGCTCACTTCCCCTAATGAGAGAGAAAAATAAAGTAAGAAATGTAGGGGAAAAGAGAATAGTTACATGATTGTTGTGATTTTTTTTTTGTAGCTGTTGCTATTGCAGTGTTAAGATGACATAAGCAATGAATAATGTAAAATTTGTGAAGCAGGTGTTTTCATTGTGCTATAGGATGTAAGAAATATATGTGGTAAATATATCTAGCCAAATGTGATTGCTTTTACTTACATAACTTCAGTTTTTCTTCTCAATGGTAAACCTTGACGCTGCTTTCACTGTGTCTCCTTATATAGGATAGCACTTGATGGCTTGTCATCTTTGACACTTGGATTGCTTTTGAAATGTAATTTTTTTAAAAAGATCCTTCTTCCCTAGAAAATTGTTTATAAAAGAAAAATTATGATTTGAAGAAACACATATGAACTGTCTTATTCAAAGATTTTCTTTTATTAAGGGATGAAACTGTCTTTTACAGTAGTGTTTGCCACTTGAATGAAAGTAAGCGCATTGTTCATACCAGTGTAAACATGAAAATATGAACAGAAGTATGTCTGTGGGTTTTGTGCACAAGCAACAAAATGAAAAACAGATTTGGAAGCACATGAGCCTCTATTTTCAGTATTGCCACATGCCTTATGGAAATGTTTGCATGCCCCCCATTCAGATAACTTGGAAAAGAATGTTCAAAAATTATAATAGAGCTTCATCTTAGCTGATGGCTATGATCCATTTAAGGGGAGAAGTTTTCTAGAATGAAGATCTGTGGTACTTGCATGCTCCAGGATTTCCCACTTAAACATGCTACACAATGAAGCACCAAAAATAACTATGAGAACAGCAGTATCTGGAGTGCCCCATGCTGGAATCTTGTGTTGAAATGCAGACACATTAATGTGTTAATGGCTCAGGCGAGGATTTTAAAGAACACCCAAGTGTAGTCAATGGGTTGTGTGCTTCTTAACCATGTAGGTACTTTCAAAAATCCCACCCTGAGATTTTAAAAACACAGTTCTAGAAATCTAAATTTCATGGCTCCTGCAACCACCCTCTCTTTACCTCCTTGTGCATGTGTTGAGTCCAACAGAGCTGCATCTGCTTACTCTAGGCCTTTGACCCCTTGCATTTGCATGTTGTGTGATGTTACCTTGTGCCTTGTAACAGGACTAGGACTTGATCATGAAATGCGTTGTGTGTGGATGCATGGGTCTGACCATCTGGAGCCTAGTATAAGAGCATGTCCCTAAATTGGTTTTGAAGTGGGGTCATTTATTGATACTTAGATTAGTATCAGTGTGATATTTGCATCTGTTACAATAAACACCAGTCTCTGAGAAATACACATTTGGAAAATGTGATTTGAAAATCATCATAAGAGAGTAGTTGTAATCTACCAAAAATCCTGTGTAATTTTTAAAAATGTCTCAGGGTACGTCTACACAGCAGCGTTATTTCGGAATAACTGACGTTATTTTAAAATAACAATGTGTGTGTCCACACAGCAAGCTGCTATTTTGAAATCATTTCAAGATGGCAGACTTCTTACTCTGACTTCTGTAAACCTCATTTCATGAGTATAAGGGAAGTCGAAGGAAAAGTGTTCTTCCTTCAACTTCCTGCTGAGTAGAAAGCGCCAAAAGCTGAATTAAGCTATTTCAACTTCAGCTACGCACTTGACATAACTGAAGTTGCATATCTTAATATGACTTTTGCCCTGCAGTGTAGATGTGCCCTCAGGGCTAATTCATGGAGTGACTATTCTTGCATAGCCCTTAAATTTTAGTTCCTGAATCAATGAGATGCATGTATTAAAATACAGCAATGTTAAGGTAAACATATATTAATAGGGCACTTAGTAATACTAAGCAGATTAAATACTATTTGGATTTTTATTTCCTTCTGACAGTATTGATGAGATCTGGAGGAATAATGGTAGGAAAATATTTTTTTTTTAATTCTCCAATTCATTGACTAAATAACAGAAAAATATTAGCTAGGCAATTCAAATAGAATCTCAAGTTGAAATATCTGTTAATATAAATTTAATTAGACCTGATATTGACACAGACATGCAGTTTTCCTTAACTCTATGTAAGAACTTTCTTCTGGTTCAGCTATATCCCAAAATCTCTTCAGATACAGTATTTGCAAACTTGATCAGGAGTAGCAGGTTTTTCTCATGACCTGTTGTATAGTTTCCCTCCTGAATGGGCTGTTGTGCTAGAACATCTGCAAATAACTCTGGCTTCTACATAAAGGGCTCTGTTTTGCCCTTATGCCCTTGTGCATTTCACACCGGTACGTAATTTCAGTTTAGAAATGGTGCTACACATCTCTCCCTTTCAAGTTACACCGAATGGTTCATTTTCTTCTTTATTCACTGAGGATTTAATTGCCCTGCACATCAAAAGGAGAATATACCCCCAAATTACCATTCTGTCTCCTAGAATTTAGTTACTGTGTGTCTCAGAGAACTTGCCAAGATACGCTGGAAGGGGAGAGGGCAGTGTGTGTGTTGGGGTAGGGAGGGAAATTGGATGGGGGGAGGGCAGAAGCTTACATCCAAATAAGGACTGTGAGAGGAGGGCAAAGATGCAGATTGGTACAAACAAGAGTGTGTTAAGTGATCTTCTTTTTCCTTTAGCTTCTGTTTGCTGGAGACATTATTATTCCTCTCCCCATCTTATTTTGGTGATTTTTAGCTGTAGAAAAAGGCAGAGCAAGCCATCCGTGGGGTAACTTCGAATGTTTGAAAGTTCTCCCCTTGCAAACTTTGTGAATGAAGACTCTGATCTGTTATTTAATAATACTGTAGTATTTTTGCAAGTGGTTTGATGCCTCTGCTGTTTTTTTTAAAAAAAGAAACAAAAACTATCCCCCCTCCTTTTCCTGAATTACTAACTTTTGCCAAAAGAATTAGTCTTTTGCCAGTTAGCAGAAATCATTTGAGGAAAATAATCAGGACAGCTCCAAATCTCTTTGACAACCAAAGCAATAGAAAGAATGGGTTTCAGTTTGATATAGACTCCAGGCATAGAGTCTTAGAAGTGTAAGCCTGGAAGAAACCTCAGTAGGACATGTAATACAGTCCCCTGCACTCAAGGCAGGTCTAAGTAATAACCAGACCATCCCTGATAGGTTTTTGTCTAACCCTGGCTTGGGTAAAACAGGGCCAGTGGGCTGGATTCAGCCTGCCTAGCCACCAGATCCCACCCGCAGATACAGCAGGGGGTCTCAGGTGGACTCCCTGCTTGCTTTGCACCCTCCTGCATGCCACTCAAAAAAACGGCTGCTGGGCTGTTTGTGTTTCACGGCTGGCAGAGAGGGTGTGGGGGAGAGGCTTCATGCGCTGTCTCTGCCCTTACTACAATCCCATTGGCCAGTTTCTGTTTCTTGAAACAGCCTGTTTCTTGAAAAATCTATGGTGAGTGTTACTTAACTTCTTATCTCCTAGGGGGCTGCAAATTGATTGCTTGCTCGATTATCTTTCCAGGTACTGAATTTAAGATGGCTGCTCTCTAATTCTCCATTTTGTCCTTATTCCCCCTTATTTACACATATTGGCACCATATTTGCCCTCTTCCAGTCCTCTGGAATCTCTTGCATTAGTTTTTTAAAGTAATCACTAATGGCTCAGAGAGCTCCTCAGCCAGCTCCCTTCAGATCATGAAATCAGATCTCTTCTTTCTCCAAACACTAGGGACTCCCTAAAATTTCAGTGAGGTTAGAAATTTACTCTTTGCAAAGACTTGTTTTTCCAGAAGATACCTGTACATTGTCCAGTTCTCTTTGAAAGATGCTAAACACTTCAGGGTGATGTGTTTTCCATGCTGCAGATAGGTGTTCTTGGGATCATGTAAATCTCCTACTATCTTCAGTCTTTCCAAAAGCCAAGTGCATCTGGAATTGTCAGACTAGGAAGCTCACCTTAGCAAATTATTCAAAACAATGCATATTTGCCATTGAGAGAAAGGAGAGGAACTTTCCATAGTAGAAGCCACTGTATCAGAGACAAAGCAAAAGATCTGCCCATGAGAAATCTCTATCTCCCTTAGAAATAAAAACTAGGGCCCCTTGAGTATTTGTTTTGCCTGCCTATATATAAAATTACTGGAAGAAACAAGATATGCCTTTTACCACCTTGTTTCATATCCTTCAAACACTTACGCAGGTGCATATCTTTAAATATGTGCATGTTTTTACTGACAACATGAAACTATCATGTGCTTAAGTAGTTTGTTGAATCTGGCCCTTGTCATAGTCATCCTCTGCCTTTCCTGCCTGCTTTTTTTGTCTCTTGTATCCGCTTCCCCAGTTTCTCATCTGTTTTTGTCATGTTAGATTGCCAGCTTTTTGGGGCACTGATCCCAATGGAAGCCTATAAACATTGCTATAGTTTTAGTAATAAAAGAATAAATAAAGGCTGCTTAGAGTTTATCAAGTTCCTTCCTTCCTCCTATGCTACTCCTTTTTTGTTTTGGGTCAGAAACAGTGATGCAAAATGCAAACTGGTTCATGCAATGGTTGGCAAGCTCACCCTATATCCATTTCAGCAGAATGCCCTTCAGAAGAAACCAGGAAGTTGGAGAAGACTTCAGTAGAGTTGGAGATCACAGCAATAGATGGAAATTGTTTTGGGGGGGGAGGGTGGAGGAAGAAGCATATTTATATTTGTGACAAGTGGTTCTCACATCTTAGTCTCCTCAATTCAGGATAATGGTTTTTTTTAAATGAGTCACATGATCTTTTTCTGAGTTTGACCCATCTTTGTTTTGATCTTACAAATACTTCTCTGTGTGTGTAAAAATTAAGGTGGTGGTTTTAAAATAGTTTATTTCAAATTAAAATATTTTACAAGGGAAAAGATAGCAAAAGATAAATGTATGTCAAGGGCACATGCAACATAAGGAGATAGTCCTTCAATGAGGACAGTTTAAGCAGCTGGAAGAAATGCCATTTTTCAAAGAATTATGATAGTCTAGTTTAGACAAGTCTAGTGCCTAAACCAGAGTTTCAAAATCCTGACAAGTTAACGTGTTGAAATTTGGAAATATTTGTTAAATTTTAAATAGGAATTTCTATTATTAAATTCATCGTGGAGAAGTTATTATTCAGATTACCACTGAGATTTGTAACAGAGTTGTCTTGTCACTGGGATCCCAGGCTCATTGGGATATGTGAAGTATATCCAAATCAGACAAATTCAAAACCATTATTTTCCCCTTAGCATTTAGCTGCAAAAAATTAGCAGTCATTCAGACTTGGATCTGAGACAAGGAGCTGGTAAGCAGAGACATCACTTCACTATACTCTGCATGAACAGGCAAGAAGAGCGGGACATCCTATCCATAAATAGGATTAATCAAATTAAGTTATAAATCACCATTTAGGTTTTTTTTATACATTTTTTTTCTTCTGCTATTTTTAAAAAATTTAGGCCACTCTTCTCCTTTTCCCATCCTCCCACAAGACGCAGAATGGAATGGTCTCTGGGTGTAGGGCATTTTGTCATACAAGGCCCTGCTGTGCTATGGTAGAGCTCTAATTAGCCAAGCATTTTCACAAAATGTACTTTATGATTTAGCATCTCAGTAGCATGTAATGCTTATGAAGTAGTCTCTGTGCCAATTGGTTTCTGAAATCTACGCATCATCTGCCCGTTTTCTTTAAAATAAATAAGTAAATTAAAAAAAACCCTCACAGAGATGAAAAAATAAAAAAACCACCTACACACAGTTTTTATGGGTGTAATTAACTTGTCTTTTAGGACTTATGGCACTTACTTTTTTAAGCAATAAATTGCAAAGTTTTGTGCTGAGAAGACTTAATGAAGCTGATCATGGTATTCCCTATTGTTGTCAGCTTCTTTTAAAGTACTGTGCCCAGTTTCGTTAACTGCTGTTCTCCCTCTACACTTCCCCTCCCATCGTGTTGAATGTCAGACTTCCACTGCTAGCATTGGTTTTCATTATTAGGCTTTACACTTCTAGCATCTGGGAGCAGCATATATAGCATATGTGCACATAATTTATTTATATTTAGTGAAAGTGTGGTGTAGGTTGTACAATGTTAAATTCCCCTTAGGATGGCTGTTTCCTTAATGTGTTAGCACAATGTTTTCAAGAGTATTAGTATTTCCTGCAGTAAAGACTTGATTCACAGTTGTGTCATAACATGAATTCTCTTGATACCAGTGCAGTGGGATATTTTTAGTTTAAAATGAGCTTTTTGATGCTTTGCAACATGCTGTGGTCGAGGACCTCTTCTTTTTAAAACACCTTTTTTGGTTATATATTTTCTGAATCTTGAATGCAATTTTCAGTGAGGCAACTTTAGAAGACCCAGAACAATGAATTAGGTAGAGTAAGTATTGTCCCAGATCAGTTGCTGCCTACTAGAACATTTCTAGTTTAAATCCAGTTGTATTCTTAGAGCATTTCTGACTAATAGTTGCGGGGGGGAGGGGTGTTTGAGAGAGAGAGGAGGGGAGCACTTTTTTAGTTAACCTAGTCCTTCAGAATGTTTTGGAAATATTTGTTTAAATCAGATCAAAGTATCCAGGAATGGTAGCCCTCTTCCTTACCTGAAAGCAGGGCTTATTAATAGTCGTATTCATCTGAGTTAAAATTAAGTTTCTGTGGTGTTGACTTACAGCCAGTCTTTCCCACAGGACTATTTATTTAAAAAAATCTAAAATAGTAATGTGCATATGGCATATGCTGTAAACTTGAGACAGTCAGAATCTCCATTTGAACTAAAGCTTTCTTTGTATTTTTTGGGTACTTGATGCCCTATAGGAAAAGCGTGGCAGTAACTTGACTTCCCTTCTAACTCATGGAATACGTAGAAATGTTAACTGGTTTGAGAGTGAAACAGGCCCTTGTACTTGAAGGAAAATAATTTAAATTCTGACTTGAATTGCTAGTATTATAGTCTAGCAGAGATGAGGGATAAGTTAACTTGTAGCTTTAATTTGATGTTGGTACAAAAACCTGGGGGCCCTCACTAGTCTTCCTGTTGGGAACCTAGTTTTGAAAAGCATAGGACTGAGATGGAAGCTACTTTTGTAAGAAAACAGAGTAAGGTTTTTGATGTGACCTTGACTTGTACAAGGCAACAGTACAGCAAATAGACTAGCACCTATATGTTGTGTACTCACTTATTTTAGTTAGTTAAATACCCCTGCCAGGTACCTTGTGTGTTGTCGCTCTCTTCCTGGCCACAGAAATGCTACAACATTGCAGCAGGGTGGCAACAGCTATTGGAATTTGTCCCCAAACACCCATTGCCTGCCTTCCCTTATCACCCCTGTAGAATGAGTCTCTCTGTCTTCACTCTCCGTCTCCACTGAAGACCTGAGATTCCTGGAGTTTGGGAATATGGGGGCTATCCTTAGGACACAAAGGATATAGGATGCAATATTTGTTCCTACAACTTAGTAAAATGTGTTTTGTGTATACATGACACTCATGGATGCTGCCTGGTACATTTGAAACTTGGAGACGCTGTGACCTACTGGGGTTCAGGAAACCTAGATTCTATTTCCAGCTTTACCAGCAGTATGTGCATGATCTTGGACGAGTCACTTTGTGTTTTCCTTGTCTGTAAAATGAGGATAATGACACTCACTTGCTTTGTAAAGGGTATTGATCTGTAGATTGTAAATCTGACCTACAGATCAAAAGTGCTCTGTGAGAGCTAGGTGATGGCATTTATTATTATAATTGGTATATGTGAATATTTCAAAGGATGATTTAAAAAAAAAAAAATTCAGAATACCTCTTATATTCTATCTTTTTAGGATATCTAACTCTTAATAGTTTTTTTTCTTATTAATAATCCAAGGAAACATTGCTGAATCAGTAATCAATAAACCAGCTAATAAGAAAAACATTCACAATTATATTCTGAACCCTTATCCACTTTATCCCACAAAAAGAGATGTTAAAATCTAGCACTTGGGTACGTGTACACAGCAGCGTTATTTCAGAATAACCGATGTTATTCCGAAATAACATACTGTGCATCTACACTATAAGCCTTTATTTCGAAATTATGTCGAGCTGGAAGACTTCTTACTGTGACCCATGGTAACCCTCATTTCACGAGGAGTAAAGGGAGTTGAAGGAAGAGTGCTTTTCCTTCAACTTCCTGCTGTGTAGACAGCGCCTAGAGTTAAGCTATTTTGACTTAAGCTACACAATTGATGTAGCTGAAGTTGCATAGCTTAATTCGACTTTAGCCCTGCTGTGTAGACATATCCTTAGTTCTGGTTAATATTTTTGTCTCATCCCTTGCTACAGTTGAAAGTTCTAGGTTTCCTTGTGCAAAATCCAAATGAACTACAGTTGCACTGTTTTTGACAACTCCTAAATATCCTGGTTAATTTGAACAGAGTATAGCTTAATAACCAAAATCTATATACTCAAGTGAGTACCATTGTAGAGTAATTTATAAAGATCAATCACATCGTGTCAAAGAAAAAACTTCAAATGGCAGCTATGCCACTGTCACATACTGAATGAATGCTTGATACTTTAATATCAAGAGAAATTTACAAATTATATTATGGCTTGGCAAAACAGTAAAATGAAATACAGTAACTAAAAACTCTTTTAGTAAGCATTCTACATCATTGGTTATAATTGTGTTTCCAGACTTTTGTTACCCACTGGGTCAGTAGCACTGATGGAATAACTTTTCCTTTCCTTTCTCTTCTCTTTATTTTTCCAGTATATGCTGACATATGTCTAAATCAGAGGAAAGCCTGGAATAAGTGAGAAATACAGTTTTTATGTTTCTGTACTGGATAATTAATTTGTTTTCAAGCTAAGAAGAATGTTTTGTGTACTACTTTACTCAGCCAAAGCCAGTCTTTTGTTTATTTAAAAGTTTGAGATTTTCAGGGAAAAACAGCTTCATAAGTTTAGGTCAATTCTATAAAAACCTACAGAAATGGGCAGCATAATAGTAATTAAATGTTAAGGTGAAAAAGCAGAGAGAAGAAAGAGTATGGAAAGTCCCCAGAGAGTTATGTAATTCGAGGAAGAATTTTCTACCTGGCTGACTCAAAGTTTGACAGATTCAGTGAGCCTTAGTATGAGACATGATGGACATATCTAACACTCTCTTGTTGACTTTAACTGAAGTCATAGGTGTGCAGCCCCCCTGAGCATCCGGCAAATATACTTCTCTCCTTGAATATTTCCCTCTTTTTTTAAACTAGAGAATTAGCCAGTATTGAGTGCAGTAAAATCTGCCTTCAATTCTTATTACATCTGGAGAGGCAGAAAATGAGAGCATTTTCTATTTTGATTTATTTATTTTTTCAGGTACACTCCTGCCCACTGATCTACACTCCTGCCCACTGACTTCCTTTTGAGTGCCCAACTGGATCAAGAGCAGGAAAGAATAGTATCAAGTTTGGAAAACAAATTTATTTGACATTTTAGGTGTGCAGAAGGACCTGTTTCTGTTTGTGTTACGCACATACCTTTTAATGAGCCCTTTGAAAATTCCTGCCCAGATTGTTTGCATTGGCGTGCACCACTCTAGGCAACTGAGCATGGGCCCTGAGGTTTGTGTTCCTTACACAACTTGAGGGTTGGGGAAGAGGATGAAGAGGTTATAAAGTTTTGTTAATAAAGTTGGGTTTCATATCCAGTAGTTCAAATCTTTTAGTCTTCTTTTGCTTGCTTGCTTGCTTTATAAGCAAATGCCTAGAGAAAGCTGTATCTGTAAGTTTATTAGGCGGATGTTAAAATTTTAATATTGTGTATTATAAACAGAGAGCCTTAGCTGTGCTTAGTTTGTGGCAGGTATCCTTTTCCTGTCTGTTGCTGAAGTCCTTCAGAATGCTAGCATTGTTAGCAGAGGCAAAAAAGTCTCTCTTCTCTGCAGATTTTTGCCTCTGCAATGCCAGTAAAAATAAGAGAACGAAATGGCTTAAATTGCAGACCTCCCTCAAAATAACTTTGTGGTTATGAATTGAGGGTAGAAGTTGTTCATACTCTTTAGCATGTATGAGATAAAAATGTTTCACATGATTGTTCCTTTCCTGTCTTACTTTTGAAAGAGGAGTTCAGGTTTTTGAGTAATTTCCTACGAGCATGATTTTCCTTTGAGATATTGTAAGAAAGCTAATAAATACTTATTTTCATTGGAAATTTCACTTGAAATTTCTTTTTCCTGCACTGGAAAAATGCTACATTTTTAAGAGACCAAATTAGAATATTTTGAGGTCTTATTTTACTCTACTTTATCAACTCTTTGTTTGCTTTTTGTTAATGTTTCTCCCAAGGAGCAAATATATTTTGCCAACATAGACTACTCAATATTGGAGAATTTCCCTGCTTTGTTCCTCAATATTGTCCTAGGATGTTGTGGGATGAGGAACGCTTTGGAATGCTGATGCACTTTTCAACAAACCCACTTACTAGGATTGTGAGATTAAAGTTCTTCTTTTCATCAAGATAAAACTCTGACCCCTCTGACTTGCTTAAAACTCAGCATCCCCTAGATGGCCCATAGGCATAGCTCACTGCCTGTTGTGGGGATGGCTTAATAATAGAATTTCCTGCAGTGAAGTTCTTATAAATTCTGTGAAACCCTAGAGAGAGTCAAGGAAATCTGCATTATAATACATTGTTTGGTACAGATTTGTGCACTGAGGGGGCATACAAAAGGTAACGGAAACTAAACGTGTCAGGCATCATCTCTCTAATCCAATGTGGAGTCTGCTTAATCTCTTTCAAAAAATGTCTTAAGGACTCCCACTGTCTTCATTGACTGGGTTTTTACTACCGATCATTCAGGGGAATGGGAATATTGCGTAGCAAGGCTGTACTAGCTGCATTGATCTCTCCATTATAGAAGTTGTTCAATCTATGTACGTGGAAATTAGATTTGATTAACTCATAGAGGTGCATCCTTTGCTAGAGTGTCCCTGCCAAATGCTTCACAGACTCTGAAGGGCCAAAAATGCGAATGACTGTGGAAGAGGAGACTGGCAATTTGGAGGAGATATTTATGATGCTCTAGGGTACAAGAAGAAAGAATGCCTGTCTTTGCAGAAATGTTTGGCCCAATTAGGAAATTCAGAAAGGCTTAAGCACGGAATGGAAGGTGGCAGCACGTTCATAATTGAACAATATCCATGATTTGGGGACAATGTTTTGGACTCATTCCCAGATATCTGGGACCCTCTACAAAGTCATTTCACTGAGATTGACATGAGTCAGGCTCAAGATGCAGTATATGCATCTTCTATAAGTTTCAAACTTGAAGGAGAAAGGCATCCAGAGTCAGGATTTGTGTGTGTGGGGGTGGGTGAGTAAAGTAATGTTTTTATCATGAGTTTAGTCATTGGTTATAATTGATTTTGCCAGAGTGGGCCAAACAATGTGGCAAACCTACAGCTACTGGAAATCTCTGGAGTATAGATACCTTCTAATACTGGTGTGCTGTTTATTGTTTATGCTCCAATGCTGCTTGGTGTAAAATGTGAGTTGTTTCCTGTTGCCTGAGAACTATCTGAAGATAACATTTTGAGGGCTTGGGGACTCAAACATGAGTGTCAGATGTCTTGGCAACAAAACCTACAATAATATGATATTTATATAACATAAGCAGACAGTGTATATCCAAGCAAATTAGAGGGGAACAAAAAATTATACTGGGAGGTCAAACTTTCAGTATTGATCATCTGTTTGCTAATATAATCTTACTATCAGCTCTTGGATAGCTTGTCCTTCCTAAAGCCGACAAAAGAGAAAATCATAGAATACTAGGACTGGAAGGAACCTTGAGAGGTCATTGAGTCCAGTCCCCTGCCCTCATGGCAGGACCAAATGCTGTCTAGATCATCCCTGATAGACATTTATCTAACCTACTCTTAAATATCTCCAGAGATGGGGATTCCACAACCTCCCTGGGCAATTTATTCCAGTGTTTGATTACCCTGACAGTTAGGAACTTTTTCCTAATGTCCAACCTAAGCCTCCCTTGCTGCAGTTTAAGCCCATTGCTTCTTGTTCTATCCTCAGAGGCCAAGATGAACAAGTTTTCTCCCTCCTCCTTATGACACCCTTTTAGATGCCTGAAAACTGCTATCATGTCTCCCCCCCCCCCCCAAACGTCTCTTTTCTAAACTAAACAAACCCAATTCTTTCAGCCTTCCTTCATAGGTCATGTTCTCTAGACCTTTAATCATTCTTGTTGCTCTTCTCTGGACCCTCTCCAGTTTCTCCACATCTTTCTTGAAATGCGGTGCCCAGAACTGGACACAATACTCCAACTGAGGCCTAACCAGCGCAGAGTAGAGCGGAAGAATTCTCGTGTCTTGCTCATAACACACCTGTTAATGTATCCCAAATCATGTTTGCTTTTTTTGCAACAGCATCACACTGCTGACTCGTATTCAGCTTGTGGTCCACTATAACCCCTAGATCCTTTTCTGCTGTACTGCTTCCTAAACAGTCACTTCTCATTCTGTATGTGTGAAACTGATTGTTCCTTCCTAAGTGGCGAGGAGTCCTGTGGCACCTTATAGACTAACCAAAGTGTTGGAGCATAAGCTTTCGTGGGCAAAGACCCCCTTCGTCAGAAAAGCTTATGCTCCAACACTTTGGTTAGTCTATAAGGTGCCACAGGACTCCTCGCCGCTTTTGCAGATTCAGACTAACACGGCTACCGCTCTGATACCCTTCCTGAGTGGAGCACTTTGCATTTGTCTTTATTAAACTTCATCCTGTTTAAAATAAATGACCAAAGACAAAGAGAACATGAATCAAACCTCTCTTGTCAGAGGTGACAGGTTATCTTTTCTGTTAAAATCACTGTAAAATATTTAAAATGGCAACAATTTTCAAAAGGCAAATATAAAAAAACAGCCCTCAATGTGTCATAAATCAGGAGCTGACTGAAATTTCAAGTGCAGACTATACAGTGCTACGTTGTATCTGTACAGTCTAAGCTATAATCTTTGCAAGTATCCAGTCTGAGCTGGAAGGTGGCAGGAAGAAAAGATAGAATCCCTTTAAAACTTGTGTTCCAGTTCCTAGCTTGACTGTAATTTAAGAACACCATGTGCTTATTAACCAAATACTAGAACTTGTATATAAATGCCTATACAAAGATAAAAACTGCAAGATACTTATAAAACATTCACATGTTGTGTCTTTCTCTGTGTGTGCTGGCATCAGAATTATCAGTTCCATCCAATTTTTGTCTAGCAGGTTTTCAGCAGTGTTACAATAATGGAAAAGATAAATCTTTCCAATATAAAGATCACGGCAAACCTGCGTTTCGTTAAATAAAACACAACCTGTCTGTTGCTTTTGTCTAAAGAGCGTATCTGAAAATCTTGCTGTCCAGATATACAGCGGTGGCGGGGTCTGCCCACCCCATCATATGACTATGGCTATTCCGACATGCGGTCACCACACTTGAGTGGTCACCGGACTCCCAGCCCACTCGCTAGTCCATAACTCCCTTGCCCCGTGCAGGACTCTCAGTACACTGGTAGTCTGCTCCACAGGGCTAACGGTCTCCTAGTCACAATCAATACATGCCCTTGACCCCAGGGTGCTAGGACCTAATGGCCAGAGTCAATATATGCCCCTGGTTGCAGGGCAGTAATGCCTAATGTCCAGAGTCAACAAGTCAGGGTTTTGCCTCTGGTAGGAGGACCCGGCTCAACTGGGTCCTGACCCAGGGCCCTGTGAGCGTAGGGGTTGCCTACAGCTCCCTCTCGGCGGGGACTCCTGCCGAAATGCGCCGAGGATACCTGGGTGGGAGGGGCAGCTCCTGCACCCTCCCTGGGTTCCACGTAGCTGTTGGGTCTCCCCATTCCCTGGTGGTGGTTTCTCCCTGGATCTCTGTAGGGGTCAGGCAGTTGCTGCCTCTCGGCCTTTCAGCTCCCTCTATTTGAACCACGGGCTGTAACAGCACTGGAGCTCCATCTAGAGAACCTTCCCCTTCGCTGGCTGACCCACACTGAGCTGGTCCCTGGCCTTTTATACTGCCCCAGAACTTGAAGCATGCCCAGTCTGCTTGAAGGAGCGGGACTTCTTCCTCCCAGAGGTTTTCACCTCTCCCATTCTAGTGCAGGGTCTGCCCACCCCATCACAACATCCTATTAAATATTCAGTCAATACTTAGATTGACTTCCGTTGGAGTTTTAGCAGAGCTTGTTTGCTTAAGAGGAGCAGGATTTCATCCCACTTGATGTGCATACGTATCAGAGTTGGAAGAGAAGGGTATGGATAGACAACTGTGTGTGTGTGTGGGGGGGGGGCTATAGGATTTTCTACTAAAATCTGCATATTTATCTAATCACTCAGAATAGCTCCTCAGCTAGTGTAGCATAGATTCTGCTTAGTCGATGATTATCTTATTCACATCAGCTGAAGTTTTAGCCTCAGAACTCGTATTTTACTCTCCAACTAATGTTCTCAAAGAGAACTGGAAAAGGTATTTGGTAGGGATGTAACAGGGTAACTGTTTACATGGTTAACTGGTAAGCCTAAGCTTATCAGTTTCCGTGAACAGTTAAACACAGGCTCCCACCCTGCTCTAGGGGAGCTGGATGCTGCCCCGCACTGCTGCCTCTATTACAGAGGCAGCTATACGGGGCAGCAGCTGGCTCCCCAGGTCTGGGGCCAGCAGGTGGGAGCCAGTACACACTGCGAGCCAACTTAAATCAGCTCCTGGTGAGCACCGGGTCCCGGGAAGCTGGCTGCCACCCTGTGCTGCAGATGTGTATAATTGTTGAAATTTTCTGTATTTACATGGTTACCCAATTACCTACTTTTTAAAAGCCCTAATATAGATGGACTTCAATTCTGAGCTACTCTATTGAGAAGTCTGTGTAAATAACTCAAATTTTGGGTAGTGCAATAGAAGCCAGCTAGACACCTTTCAATTCTGAGCTACTCTATTGAGAAGTCTGTGTAAATAACTCAAATTTTGGGTAGTGCAATAGAAGCCAGCTAGACACCAGGAGTTTCAACAGACCCATCTTCATACTATGCTTTAGCAATTCCTCAAATTCTATACTCTGTAAGTTAACTTTCCTGTCATTTTTGTATGCCATCCCCACTAAATAGGGAAAACATCAGCTAGATTGCATCAACCCTATCATATTTTGTGTGCCACTAGAATACTAATAATCAATATAGGCCAGATCTCTCTCTCTCTATATTTCTATATTCTAGAGAGTTGTGTGTCTGTATGTGAGTATGTCTGTTTGTCTATCTACAAGTCTCTGTTCAAGTATTCCTCCAATGTGGTAAGAGCTAGGATCACCAAATTTGATATTCAGCTTCCTCTTATCCTAATGTAAAGCAAGGTCAGGGTTTGGTTGTGCTAGGAAAATGGGATATGCCTGGAATTTAATTGTTTTCCATAATATGGAAAGAGAGAGGAGGGATGCTGTACTCAGGGCATATCTAAATTACATTCCTCTTTTGAAAGAGAAATGTAAATGAGGCAAATTGAAAGTGCAAATGAAGCACAGATTTAAATATCCCATGCTTCATTTGCATATTCACGTCCGAGCACTTTTTCAAAAAAGGGTTTTTCGAAAATGAAGGCACAGTCTAGACGGTGTTTTTTGGGGGGAAAAACCTTTTTGAAAGAACCCATACTCCTCATTTTTTCAGGAGTATGGGTTCTTTTGAAAAAAAATTTTTTTTTAAACAACCCAGTCTAGACTGCGCTTTCACTTTAGAAAAACCCTTTCTCGAAAAAGCGCTCGGATGCGAATATGCAAATGAAGCATGGGCTATTTAAATCCGCGCTTCATTTGCACTTTTGTTTGCCTAATTTACATTCCTCTTTCGACAGAGAAATGTATTCTAGACATAGCCTTAGTCACCAGGAGAACCAGAAACCCTGGGAAAAGGGCAGTTTTCCATAACATGCAAAGGGAGGGGTAACTGTTTCCAGGGATGGAATACTGAGAATGGCCACTGCGGCAGCCTCACTGTCAAGGGAGTGGTCAGCAGAGCTAGGGCTCTGCCACCTTGCCTGCCAGCACACAAGTAAGTAGCCCACTACCCCAAACCCTTTCCCCCCTCCTGGCCTTTGGCTGCAGCACTGGGAGGGGGTGGGGGAGAATGCCCCTAGTTGCAAGGAAAGTTGGGGGGAGAGAAAATACCCCTGGTGGTCAGGAGGGGTGCCTGAGGGGAGAGAGAAGGTCTGGGCCAGATGGGACCCTCCTCCTGAGCTCCTCTTCATCCCCCAACCCTCACTCTCACACCCCACTTTGCTCCCAGCCTTGTGCACTGCCCTCCCACATCCCCAAGGCCTTGCCCTGGCTCCTGCACCCCCCAAAAACCACCAGCCCCCTGCTCTGAAGGACCTGGGCAATGCCAGGCAAAATCTACTAGTGTTTTTACATGTCACTATGGAACAGATTATGACCTTTATACAGATGCTCAGTCAATGAAGCTATGTCGATTTGCATCAATTAAACCTTTGGTCCACAAGCTTTCTTACCAGAGTGTTTAATTGCCCAATTCTCTTTCATAAAGTGACATTAGAAGTTGAAAGCATCAGATCTGCCTTATAGCGTCTCATAATGTGCATCATGCACCTCTATAACTGGCATGATCATTTATATTCTATGCCTTGTAGAGCTTGTGAAAATATTTCTAATGAAACTCTTAAATGAAAAATGAAAATAGTTCATAGAAAAATATACTTTTTTGATGGAAAACAATGAAAACCAAAACCTTTCACTTTTGAAAATGAGAACTCCATTTTTTGTTTAGGTTTTTTTTTTTCATGCTAACCTCTCTCTTTTCCAGTGCCATAATAAGAAAGGGATATGCATGGATCGATGGGTAGGTAAAATGCATGAATGGGGGAAAGAAGGGAAAACACCAAAAACTGAACAATTCAGAAAAATTTCAAACTGTTTTGCAAAACATATGTAGTATTTTTCAACCAGCTGTAGTACTTGGAAGGAAGGATTGGTGGTGATTTAAAAGCAGTGTGGCTTGTTTTCTTTTTCTGGTTGGAACAGCTTCGAGGAATATTTTAATTTGTCTAATTGCATTTTGTTATGACAAGAGTTTTTCACAAAAATGTATTAAAACAGTAGCTGTGAATGAAAGAACAAGGATTATATTGGGAAAAGTTAAAATGAAAGCATGAATATTAGGGGTGGAGGGTTACAATGTCTTTCATCTCTGGATTCTGCCTATTTCAAGGGTTCTTCGCCTTGTTCAAATATCCTTTGTGAAAACCATTTGAGATTGAGAGGTTGTGCAAACATTACCTGGCTACGGTAAGAGTTCAGCAAGAAACTCTTAAAATATTTCTGCAACATGGGGCTTTTATACACATTGCTCTGGTACACAGAATGGTTTTCTCCCCTCTCCCACAATGGTTTTATTTTGTGGGAGGTAGGTTCTTCAGGAGTATAATCTTAATTTTGATAGGCTAGATTTATGACAGCAATCCATTATATTTTAGCAGTATGTTTCACTGGAGAGGATTTGTTACATCATTAGCACCATACAGAGTCAGACTTTGCTGGATTGAACCAAAACCCAGGTTCCAATTCCAAATAAACTTATGGCTGAAATGGGTCAATTTCCCACATCAGTTTCCTGGGTAGGCTGCCTGTCAGGGCTAGTTAGCAGAGGCATATGTATATAAATGACTGTGGTGAATACTCCTGTATCCTTGCCAAGCACAGGAAAAAAAAAAAAACCTTGAGGAGAACTGGGTTAATCAGGTTTACCAAAGATGAAACCTATTCAGTTTTCTTTTTTTTTAAATGTATTTATTATATGAGAATATCACTGTATACTAAGGTATTGGGGAAAGGAGGGCTAATTTAAGCCCTGGTTCTGCAAAGACTTGAAGTTAAGCACATAAGTCATTGAAGGATTGGGAATTTAGATGGTTGATCATCCAGAGAGGGTATTAACAGAACCGTATTTTGCGGGAAGTAAATTATTTGGGACATAGAAATATACTGCTTATTGCTCCTCCATTAAGTTTGCCAACTGGTTTTCTTGAAGGATCAAGATAGAAAACTATACTTTTACAAATCTTTTTAGGTACACTGTTATTTGTTCCACCATAGTTTTCGTGTTTTGAATTCAGAACTTTTCCAGTGAGGTGATTCATTTAAATAGAAGTTCACCTGCATTGTCTTTGCCTAAGTAAAAAATCCCACACTGAGGACAGCTCTATGCATGAGAAGGGAACTTGATCACATGCCTCCCCTAACACTCTAATTAGGAACATGTTGAATGCTTTTCTACTCCACCCACATTGCATAATTGTTTAGAGCATGAAATGAAATTAATTTTGTGTAATATGTTGATGAGTAATTTCAGCCAGGTCATGGAGGGACTGCTGTCCAATCTAGAAACATAAACAGTTCCTCAAGTAAACAAACATCATGGATGATTTTTAACATTTAGTTTCATTTGATTTTTCAGATGACAGAACATGTTCCTTCTCATGCCCTTTGGTCTTTTAGTCTAGGAACACTTCTGAAGCCTGATTTAATTAATTCCTCCCTTAAACCAATTAAAGAGGAAGAGGAGGTAGCTTTCATCTTTTCCCTTTGGCAAGCAAGGTGACATTCATGTCTCTCTGTGGATTACTTGTACACTTTACCTGTCTTTGATGGAGCAAATGGGGAATGTACAGTGCCATTCTCTGCAAATTAGAAATTACTTTGGGAATGGCAATGGGTAATTTTCCTGTTGGAAAAATAAATGAGGGGCCTTGAGTTCCAGTGGGATATTTTCAGTAGATGGCAGACTCAAATGTATCAATGTTGTAATTCCTTTGGCTTCCGCAGTTATTCTTGGGATGAATTTGGTCCATATGTCTTAAATCTAAGTTTACTGCAACTCCTGAGCTGTCTAGTATTCTGAGGGTTCATAAACACACAATCGCTTTTCCAATTTATCTACAAAATGAGACTACAAAATGAGAACCTGATACATATTTCTATTCTCAAAGTTATTAAGAACTGTTACTTCTCTGGAAAGAGGATCTTGATTTGATTAATGTTCATTTCGGTCTCTCCCATGGATCCTATGGACAAAGAAAGTAGAGCACCCCGTGAAGAAATGATAAATTAGATTCAGTGGAAATGAAATTTCCGTTCGGTGGACATATTACTCACACAGTAGTTAAAATGGGCAGCAGAGTTTGTGTTGAAGAATCGCAGGAGATCATTTAGACATGGAAAAATGCATCAGGCATCAAAAAGATTTTTTTTTTGTTTGTTTGCCAAGTAGCATCAATGCTGTCATTATACTGGCACTTCCTGGATATAGTGTTGTACATCTTCATATTGCTGCATAAAGATCAAATAGTTAAGAGCTAGATCAAGCCTTTAAACCAGAGGTGGGGAACTTTAGGTCCAAGGGTTGGATGCAGCCCCCAGTTTGCCTGGATCTCGCCACCCAAGGTTTGGGGCTCTCCCCCCCTCATTGGGAAGCCCATGCTGGCACTACAGGCCCATGCCCCTCCCCCTCAGCTTCCCCTGTGGTTCTGAGTTAGTGCCAGCTCCCCATTGTGTGGAGAGAGCTCCAAGCCTCATGGTCTGGAGTCAGGCAAGGCAGAGCCAGATCCCCCCACCAGGCAGAGCCTGTCGGTCGGGAGGAATCAGGTCCGCAGGCTTCTGCCCTCCCTTTCCCCCTCTCCCAACCCACCTAACACAGTAAAGCGCTGCCTAGAGGCTTTTCCCCCACAAAATCTACTAGCCCTGGTGAGGGGAATGTGGAGGTCGGTCTTTCTCCTCCTCAGTTGGGGCCTTGTCAGTGAGGGGATTTTTTTTTGTTTGTTTCTCACTTGTGGCCTCTGACTGATTTTTCTGTGGGTCAGTGGCCCCACCCCAAAGCAGGTTCCCCACCCTTGTTATAAACAGTGCCCTGAGTATGTGGTGACCCTTGCTCTTGGCAATATTCATTTGCTACAGTCCTAGAGCTGGTGCAAGCTTCCCTCCCTGTCACCATGGCTCAGTTCTGTTGGTCAGTGCCTCAAAGGTGAGAGAAGCTAATGTTCTTATATATTCCTATTTACAAATATGCAGGCACAGATCACTGTTCTAACTGCATTAGTAAAACATTTTGTCATGGCTGTGTGAATATAGCCACCAATTTAACAGTGAGTTTCCAGAGGGTTAAAGTTATTTTAGACAGATTTAATATTCCCCCTGAAAAATACCAAGTCAACCAAAAAGAGGTACACTATTCTAGAAATAATCAGTTTATTTCTGGCAGGAGTTCAGTAAGCTGGGAATTTAAGGCAGTCTCTGAGGCTCATGATTTTGAAATTACAAGCGGTCTTTTTCACCCCACACTACAATGAAAAAGGAGATACTGCTTTGGTTATGGTACTGTAATGATTGCAGTAAGATGTCCCATGCAGTCAGTGCTTCCGTTTTCCAGGTTTTACCCAAATGCAAGGAAGAGAGCTCTGTGTACTCTCCAAAAATTTAATGTTTCTGGAAAATGTTTTATAAATCTTCTAATCTTTTTAGTGCATTTGTTAAAGCAAAATAAATATCTTTAAACATTTTAATTTGTTTATTATGTGTATAAAGGTGTGACACATGAAAGTGCTGTTAAGACAGAGATGAGCTATAATTTTTGCAGGGGGCCACTTAATGAATTTTGGTACATGATCATGGGTTGGCTCTCCCCTCCCCCCAGAAGGGGCAGGGCCTGGAGTTGAAGGGAAGGGGCTGGGGACTAGCCTCTCCCCCTCCCTCTCCCCGGCTGAGTTGTTTGGGGTGGAGGCATTGAATTAAAAACACAGTAAAGGGCTCCTGGTCCTACAGCTAGCACATTGTCTGGCAGCCTCCCGGGATTGCTATGGCTATTTAAAGGACTCACAGCTCTGGCCCCTGCTAGGGTAGTGCTGCAACTGGGAGCTGGGACCATTTAAATAGGATCCTGCTGCCTGAGCCACCACTTGGAAATTTGGTGGCACTGGAAGCAGGATATAAATAGAATGCAGCCAGATGCAAGCTAAGGGCCAGATCAAAGCATTAGGCAGGGCTCCACCCTCTGAGCCTCATAAAGCCTAGCTCCATGTTAGGAAAATCTTTTTTCCCTGATTTCAGTCAGCTGACATGGACCAGAACTTTAAAAAAAGTTCTGCCTCATCACATAACAGCAATCAACATGAACTGACCCCCCCTGCTAATATTATAGGTGTAGCTGTTCATGACTGAAGCCACTTCAATTGCATATGTGACATGGGAATACATGTAGGCATGCAGTATTTGAAAGAACTTCAAAATATCAAATGAATATGATGGGCCATATCTATCTATGGTGCTTCAATGGCCCTTGCTACTGCAGCATCTGAATGCCTGACAATCTAACATATTTTTCCTTACAACACCCTTGTGCTATTACCTCTATTTTACAGATTAGAAACTGAGGCATTAAAGAGACTAAGTGAATTGCCCAAGGTCACACAGGTGGTCTGTGGCAAAGCCAGGATTTGAACTCACATCTTCCAAGTCCTAAATGAGGACCCTAACCACTGGGCTATCCTTTGTGGAAGGCTATGGTTGCAGCTAAATATTTGAAAAGGTTATTCTGCAGTAAGCTTCAAGGTCCAAATCTTTTTACATGTCAAATAACTGAAATGGAATGTAGCCACTTTTACCTAGATAAGCAAACCTGACTGATTGAAATCGGCATTCTTTGATTTTCCGAATGTTTTGTCTTCCTGGGGTGTGTGGTGTGTGAACTGCTTTACACCTGACACACTCAACACGTCACAAAATAATATGGTAGTTGAAGACTGCAGAATAAATAGACTTGTTTAAGCTGGAAGGGGTTTCTAACAGGTTTCGTTGTCCACGCCCTGCATTGTTTCAGGATTAAATTAATTATTCATAAAACATGCGTAATGGATGGGTGTAAAATTTGGCCTTGATTTTTCTCCAATTTTAGTAATTTCGCAATTACATTGGCGCAAAGTCTGTTTAATCTATTTCATAGGCATACTGGAGCTCCTTACATATTTGTGGACCATAATCTTCTCTTCCTCACCCTTCATTTCTTAAAGATAATAGAATTACAGCAGGGATGTATTTGTGTGTTGTTTTTTTAGAAGTCTGGTTGAATATAGTCCTTTCTGTGTTTAATGCTGATTGTATACTGCATGAACAATTTTGCCCATTTCTATTGAATCCTATTTTATCAATTATCAGTTTCTTTAGCTCCGTTGATAACTGAGTAAAAGCACCATCTGAAATGTTCCTTTTAAAATACTTAAGGTTGAATGTGATGGTGTGCCCTTAGGGCTCATTATTTTAAATAATTGCATGTGTTTAAATGCTGTTGTGTAAATACTGTCTTATATTGCCATATAACAAGGGGAAATGATCTGATTTAACTATGTGTTGCAAAAAGTAAAATCATGGTTTCAGGGACAGCAATATTTCAAGAAAAAAATATTAAGATTTCAACCTACGTTCCCTGAACATGATGAAATTGATTGAAGGTTCTGGCTTCTCCGTAGTTTACCTTTTCATGCTGTCTCCATGGAGCCTGAGGGAAGTGCATATTAATATCCTTTTATCTTCTTCCTAATTAAATAGCCTTAATAATCAGCCTGCCTAGCAGGAAACTTAACACAGAGAAATATGGTTGGCTGCTTCATCTGTGCTATGAGAGATTGTGCTGACACCTAAAATCAACAGAGGCCACGTCCAAAGAAGGGAAGTAGCTGATAGAAGTTGTCTGTTTTGTGAGCTACTTTTGGTGCAGCTAGCACAAGCTGTGCCGAAGGATAGAAAAAACTTAAAAGTTTTTATTAGGTGGTATGTGCAACTGTCCAAAGAGGCATAACCGGGTTATCAGAACATATGTGTGGAGTATTTGGTGACACTGGTTATTTTGCTAGAGGGAGCTGAAAAGGTGAGGACCAAATTTCAGAAGGGGGCCGTTTTTATTAAGTGCCCTAGGCAGACATAATGTGTAAAACTTTGGTACTAAAATGCATGAGAGCAGATCCTCAACTGGTGTAAATGTCAGTGGAGTAGTTACGGTAATTTACATGAGCTGAGAAACTGGCACAAGAATTATAGCCTTGCTTTGTGTGCAAATCTTAGCTTTTGAATTGCTCTCGGCGTCTCCACAATGAATACATGTGAACTGGCTGCAGAGTGTAGATTCTGATATTAGATTTAATCCTGTTAGTCTGGGTATTACAGCACACATGATTTTACTGTTTGAGAGAGAGGAGTAGTGACAACTTGGTTTTTTGTCACAAAACTTAGTTTTTTCTTTTCACTATTGATTGACTTTTACAATACTTCCTCACTATGGCTTTGTCAAAACAAGCAAAGGCGTTTCTCAATGGTTTCACCCTGTGAGATGGGTTCTCCAGGGTCTAGTGCCAGATTAGTTGAGAAGAGGTCACAGGGAAGGGTAGAGACTCAATATATACAGGATATTGCAAGACCCCATGTCCAACTGCTCCCAGTACACCCTGCAACACTATGGGCTTTATGGACCACTAATTCCATCTCCCCTTTTGAATTCAGACTGGTACGACCTGTTATGGACTTCTGCTTTTGAGCAGCAACCCAGCCACTTGCTGGCCTTCACGATAGCCTAGGAGAGAACTTTATAAAGTAGATTGGCCTAAGGAGGGGGTGGAGCATGGTTCGGCACTCCTCTGACTCTACCCCTCATGCCATATCCTACTTCCAGGGAAGCAAACAGGAAAGAGGCAGTGTCATGGGGGTGGAGTGAGACTGTAGGCATAGGAGGGACTGACTGCTGCTGGAATGCTATGCAGCGCCATGCCGTACTATTATAGGGTATGTCTACACTACCACCCTAGTTCGAACTAGGGTGGCTAATGTAGGCATTCGAAGTTGCAAATGAAGCCCGGGATTTAAATATCCCGGGCTTCATTTGCATCTTGCCGGGCGGGCGCCATTTTTAAATCCCCTTAGGTCGAACTCCGTGCCCGCGCCTACACGCGGCACGGAGTAGGTAGTTCGAATTAGGATCTCTAATTCCAACTATCGGTACACCGGTGGAATGAAATCCCGGGCTTCATTTGCAACTTCGAATGCGTACATTAGCCACCCTAGTTCGAACTAGGGTGGTAGTGTAGACATACCCATAGAGAGGAATGGATCTGAAAACAGAGGCCAGCAGGTCAGCTTGGAGGTGGGTGATGGAACGCCTGAGGACCCTAGCACCATCTCTATTCTCATGAGCACAGCAGGAATGGAGGGACAGCGCTGGAACAGATAATCAGAATCAGTAAAGTGGTGCAGGGTCATGCAGCATTTTTAAGATGTCCGGGGTGTGTGTGTGTGGACTTTTCTCCTCCAGATCTTAACCACAATTTTCAACCCACAGCAGGACACACAGAGAGAATCCTTTCTTCCCACATCCAACTCCATCTGTAAGGCTGGACCAGTGTCTGAGCCAGGCAGTCTGCAGGGAAATGAGTACCCCTGGCACAGCCTTCTTCCATGGGTACCAAGCCTGTGGCTCTCTTTGTGGTGAGACAGGATTTGACGATAGCTGCCAGACTTGGATCTCTGAATGGAAAGACTGAGTGTGCTGTGCCCCACCCCCCAACCCCAATTCAGGCAAACCTCCCTGCCTCTTGCTGTCCAGAAACTGCTCCCCCTCATGCCAACTGTCAGCTTTTGCCTTGTTTTCACAGAATTTCCTGAACAGCTGAAATAGTCGAAGCTCTTACTTGGGAGAAGCATCTGGAGGGTAAAATCTTTGTTGAATCCTGTCTCAGTCTAGCCTTGGAAAATGATGCTGAGACACTGCAGAGGGGACACCTCTGCAAGGTTCCATTTGAATTTTTAAGGTGAAAGCACAGAGGAGCTGCTGATGCAGTGGGGAGAGCTTTAGCACGTGGCTGCCAGACGAGAGGAAAAGGAGAACGTAAGAAGCTTCAGCCACCTTAATTTGACTTTTGTAGCCAGCCTGCTATTTGCAGCATTGATCTTCGTTCTCTGCTGGATGAACCTGGAATGCAGCCCTGCTGCTTAATCACTTGACTTTACTGCTCACTTGTGGCTAATAGTTGCTCCTCCATATTGTGAGTGGAATGCAGTAGTGCTATTTCACTTTACCATCACACAGTTGAACAGCAAGCAGGCCTCATCCAAATTCAGATGCAAATTCAAAAATGCACTTGGCATGGGGAAATACCTCCATTTGATGCCCCCCTACCAAATAACAAACTGAAGGGCTCTTTTATTCACAAAAAACACTGAAGCAAATTGACAGCCCAGATACATGATGGATAGATTGATGGGGAATGGAGGGCAGCTCTTATTCCACCCACTAATGGCCACCTTTTTCTAGGGTCTGGAACTCGGCCTTGACATCTGAACCCGCAATTTTGAACCCACAACCAACTGTGGACTCAAAATTGCAGATGTCATTCACTGGGGCAAAAATGAGACAATTCCATAATCTAACTACCTATTCCAAAGGAACAATGAAACAATTAGCTGCCTAAAATGCCATTTGTGCCCACAATTAATTATGGGCAGAGAATTAGAGGACATTGAAAAACCTCTGCTGTAAGTAAGCATATTTATCTTCTCCTAGTCAGTAATTATACTTCAATAAGTGGTCTCAACAAGATTCTCTAGTTAGGTAAGACTGCTGTCAGGAGAGAAAACTCGCTGATATTCCACTACGAAAAGAATCTTTTGTTTGTTTAATGATGTTAAAAAAATACCCCAAACAAACAACCCATAATACAGCCCATCTGGAAATCTTAAAACTATTTTAATTACTTTTTCAAATCCAAACTTAGGCTATTTCTATGTAGTTTAAAATGCAGTGTACATAACACCTGCTTTTCAGGGCTGTGCACCATTGAGGCCACAGTCTTTAAAAAGAATGTGTTGCAATGTATAATGGCACAGTTTGAGAGAAACCTATTTATTTGGAAGTCTGACTTCCATAGTGTGTGTGTGGTTTTTTGTTGTAGCTGCTAATATTGGAAATTGAGTAAACAAAAACTTAAAACTCCATCCCTGACAGAATGGCCTTTAAGGTGTTTCTTTGCAACAAGATGCCCCCTTTTAAAAGGCAGTGTTAGAATGATCAGCCAAAAAAGTGTGCTGTTTAGGTTTTCCTGCATATGAGTGTGTTTTAGACTTTGTAATATTATTTTCAAAGGAAGAATAAAATGAATAGTTTCACATTGCAGAATGATTTCTCTTGTTCTGAAACATGAATAAATAATTTAAGAAAAAAAATGTCTATACAAAAAGTCTTATGCTGAGGCAATGTGTAGGGTATGATGTGATATGTAAGAGGCCCATGCAACTTGCCTGTATTATTTTTAATACACAGAATCTGTTTGATAGATTTTTCAAACGGAGAAGAGTATTGTTTGCTTGTAATCATGGCTGTATTAAGAAAAGGCTGTGTTCTGGGCCAGCCCTTCTTGGGGGGAGGGACAGGGAGGAGATTGAGCTCTGCCATTCCTTTACCTCCTCCCTACCTGGAGCTGCGAACACCAAGAAACTCTATGTCCATGCTTTCCTTGCCTTGAGGCTCCGCCCCTGCAGTTCCCATTGGTCGAGAATTGCAGCCAATTGGACTGCAGGGGGCAGTGCCTTCAGGTGAGTGCAGCCTGTTCTCCTTCCACACCAAGTGGGAGTGGCCCCAGGTAAGTGCTCCAGACCCAAGTTCCCTCCCACATCCTAACTCCCTCACAGACTCAGCAGCCCAGCCCGAGACTCAGCCCTGAGCCCCTCCTGCATCCCAACTCCCACCCAGACCCCGCACTCCCAGGCCCACACTCCAAACCCTTTGGCCCCAGCCTGGAGCCTCCTTTCTGCTCCCAAATGCCTCATCCTCAACCCCACTCCAGAGCCCGCATCCCCAGTTGGAGCCCTCTTCCCCCTCCCATACCGAGCCTTCTGCCTCAACCTGCAGTCCCCTCCTGCACACCAAACAGGACCCCACCCCAGGGAACATAGGGGACCTACAAAAATCAAATTGCCTGGGGCCCCCAGAAGAGTTAAGCTGGCTCTGCTTGTAATTATGATTCACAACCAATGTAAGTGTACATGATCACTGCTTCTGTAAACTTCCTCACTTCTCTTTCATATAAAGGCAAATAAGCCAGCTGTAATTCCATGAACAATGAAAAAGTTTTCAAAGTGCAAACAGACCTAAGTATTTGTTCTGAAAGACAAAACATAAATGGCCCATCTGCACTACAATTATAATGAATTCCAGGAATGGGTTACACCACAGTTGTGCCTCACGTGGTTACAACACATTTCTAATTTAGATGAGTAGGTGGGACCTTAACTGTGTTTCTCAACCTGATACAATCGCTTCCAAGGCGTTAGCTCATTTATGGAATATGATTAATTTCTTGTCTACACTACACATCTAGAAGTCTCTGGTACCTGGGAGAGGCAAACTATGTTCTACTTGTTCTCCTGATTCAACTGAAACTCTATCATGCAAATTCACTCCCATCCTTCGAAGTTCTCAGATCTCACATCATTCATTCCTTTTTGGTTAGCGTTCCAATTCTAATCCATTGTTCTTGACACTGTTCTAAGTGCTCGCTCGCTGCCCCGTTGCTCTCCTGGAGCCGCTGATGCCTGCAGCTCCCGGGGACAAAGCGGCGCCGGCAGGAGCGGCATCAGCGGCTCCAGGAGAGTGACAGGGCAGTGAGCGGGACCATTCTCCCGCCCCATGCCCTGGAGCTGCTGATGCCACTCCTGCCAGCGCCGCTTTGTCCCCAGGAGCTGCAGGGCTGGATAAAGCGGAGTGTCGGATTACCGAAGGACTGATAATCCGGACTCCACTGTATTTTCATTTGGTGGCCCCTAGTTCTTATAGGAACAAGTAAATAATTTTTCCTCACTTTTTCCACACTAGTCATGATTTTATAGACCTCTTTCATATGCCCCCTTAGTCTTTTCTTTTCTAAGCTGAAAAGTCCTAGTCTTATTAATCTCTCCTCGTTCCATACCCCTAATAATTTTTGTTGCCCTTTTCTAAACTTTTTCCAATGCCAAGATAATTTTTTTGAGATGAGGCGACCACATCTGTAGGCCGTATTCAAGTTGGGGTATACCATGGATTTATATAGAGGCAAAAAGACATTCTGGCTTATTCTCTGTCCCTTTTTAATGATTCCTTACATTCTGTTTGATTTTTTTGACTGCTGCTGCACATTGAGTGGATGTTTTCAGAGCACTATCCACAATGACTCCAAGTTCTCTCTCTTCAGTGGCAACAGTTAATTTAGTCCCCAACATTGTCTACATGTTGGTGGCTTATGTTTTCTAATGGGCATTACTCTGCATTTATCAACATGAACATTCATCTGCCATTTTGCTGCCCAGTCACTTAGTTTTGTGAGATCCTTTTACAGCTCTTCTCAACCTGCTTTGGACTTAACTATCTCGAGCAGTTTAGTATCATCTGCAAATTTTGCTACCTCACTGTTTACCCCTTTCTCCAGATCATTTATGAATACGGTGAACAGGACTGGTCCCAGTACGGACCCCTGCGGGATACCACTAGTTACCCCTCTCCATTCTGAAAACTAATACGCAGAGAGAGTCATAATGGTGCACTCATCCTTCTTAGTTTTGAAACCAAGTCCATCATTTTGTTAAAAAGCAAGTAGCTGGTTTAGGTGCCATTTGTCAGATCAGACCATAGCAATGAGGCCTCAGCACTCATAATCATTAAAATCCCCATAGAGGAAGTAAGTGCCATTAACCTGGCCAAATTCCCAATAAGGATAATTGACAAGCAAGAGAAATGTAGGAAAGTAATATGCAAACTGGATACCATGTTTGTTCATAGTGCACTCACCTGAATTCCTGAGCTGCAGTGCTGTGCACTATTAAACAGCCCATTTCAGTGGGTAAACAGCAGGCCTGTATAAAGGTAAAGGTATTTATTCAAAGGACATTTTTGTGACTCTGCAATTCCTAGCCCAGCATGGTAAGGCTGAAATGATAGTGAATCTCTTAATGAAAAGCATTGGTTTATTTGGCACATTTTGGAGAACATCAGTACAAAGGAAGAAAATAGTTATGTTTATGGCAGCTGCTTCAATGACCATTGGTAACTGCTTGCCACAAATAACTGCTTGTTGGTGCTCACACATGGTATTTTAAGAGATGAGTAGATGAAAATGATAGCATATTAGCAATATTTAGTGCTATATACTATGCTGGCTATCACAGAATTATAGCCATGGCAAGTATTTATTGAAAATGAAACCTATTATTTTCTGGTCTTTGTTTTACAGATTTCCATGATTGTATCTCATTCTCTGCCTCCACATTTTTTCCCCCCATTTTGCCTTGGCATTCCTTTTGTTGCCTTTTTCCCTGCTGCCACCTCCTCATGAAAACATCCTTTCCAAATTTGTTTGCCAGCCCACCTGAATCAAAGTCACTCTGGCTGTGCTGTCCAGAAGTGAGATGGCTAAATATAAGCAAGTGGATCAGCAAGATATGTTTGTGCGTTACTGAGTAACTAGGAAAACCTAGTAACCCTTCTCCTCCCTCTCATCTTCCCTCTTCCTCTGTCTGTTTAGCATGATGTTCAATAATCTGCCCACCTGAATTTCAGCTGTGTGCTTTTTAGGAAAGGGACTATGTCTTCGTTTTTGTGAGGTGACCTAGTGGTCTTCTGGGTACTTGAGAATAATCAGAGTAAATAGATATATCCCATGATGCCTCATAGAATGTGGCACTGTGTAGCTATTTAGTTTCCATCTCTGGTAACTGACATCAAGTGCCACAAAATCCCTTCTTTTATGGCAGACAAAGGAGTGTGCACTGGTAGAAAAACTGAGGTGGGATTTTCAAGAGTGAGGAGGGTTGGCTTAATTGTGCTCTTATGGAAATTAATGACAAGACTTCCATGGGAGAAGTTCAGCTTTTGAAAAATCTTTACCTGGGTCTATTGGCAAAATTCAGAGCCATGGCTGGAGTTCAGATTTTTAATGCCCTTAAAAATGTCCATCTCTTCTAATACTACATAAGAACATCAATGTTGGAAGGAAAATCCACAGATAAACCATAGGGGTTTGGACTTGATGACCTCCTGAGGTCTCTTCCAACCCTATGATTCTGTGATATTACATTATTCTCAAATGCCTTGTCATCTTACCTTCAGAGGAACTTAGACTGTGTTTGTGTCAGTCAGCTAATTTTTTTGTACTGGAGTCTGTTTTCTTTAATATCCAAGACTACAATATAGTAAAGAAAATGAGAGAAAAGACTGGCCATTGCTTCAGAAACCTCATTTGTCTTGTCCATTCTACCACTTTCTGTTCAGAATGTTTCCGTACAAAGAGGCACTGATGAGCTCTTTGTTTCAATCCCCTACTGAAGAAGGCAAGCGTTTCAGTCATGCTTCGTATCACCAGATGTCATGATGCTGCAGAATTCTAATACACCCATGGTAAACAAACAGTGGCACTGACAATTCTGAGATGGAGTGCTTTTGTACCAGGGATAGAAGCTGTACCTGAAATAACAAAGGCCTAATTGAACTCATTGCAATGACATTCTGCAACACAGTAGTAAAAGGATGGAAGAGGAAAGATTAGCAGGACTTGGCTTGTGCAGGATGGCACATGATAACATTATTGGTTGTCATATGATACTGGACGGACCGTGCAGAAAGAAAGCTATTTTAATGGTCTAAGCATATGATATTGGTAAGGTAATTTTCTCTTATTTTCTGTTCCATTATTTCTTGCCCTACACATGTTCATTGCTCTTCTTTTTTTGTTGCTCTTTTGCTATTGAGCAGATGGTACAGTCCCTGTTCGCAGGCAGCAACATGGCTGCAGGATTCCTTACATAGCAGAATCAGATGAAAGCAGTAAATACAGTAATTCATCACTCTTCTTATCAAGTCTATGGGTTGGCTTTGAACTAGGAACTTGGGATTTTCTGGGGCTCTAACAGTAACTTTAAAAGCTGGTACTCAAGCTGAATGAATAGTTGGCAACAAAAAATGTAGTTGATAAAATTTAGCCCGTTTTCTCACTATCACAAATTAGGCCAGTTATATTTAGGTGCTGAAATAGGCATTTGGTACTCTAGGTTTTTATATTTTCCAGTATCAATTCTCTCTGACTCATAGCTGTATTGTTTGTACCATGGTGGTCTGTCCCCTTTAAGGACACGGGAGAAAGCTTAGTTACTATTTCCTCCGGTTAATCATTGGCCAATTGTCTTTCATCCAGGTTCTGTGTGACTTTGACGTTTATAAACCGTGGTGATGGGTGCATCTGTGTGAGGTGAAAAGAAGAAAAAGTTGGGTGTCACCCTACTGATGGCACCATCATTCAGTGAACCAAAAGAGCTAATCAAAAGGATAGTTCTGGGAAACTAAAGGAGAAACAGTTTCCAACATTTCTATTGCACTGGAAAGAGGGTACAAAACTATTCCAAGGGTCATCCTTGGCATAGTTTTTAGCAAGCTTAGTAGCACTGTATGAACAGTGGAATTGCAGGCCACTGAAATATCATCCAGGATTGGTGTCTATCATCTGAGGGAAATGCTGAAGCCTGAGTTAATGCTGGTCCCATGCCATAACTAGGTGAAGTTTGAGAGTTGAGGCAGACAGATGCTGTGATAGCTGATATGGCATTGGGAGGATTAACTTCTGCTGTCCTGTTTAATCAGTAAGAGCCAGACTGTGACACCCTTACTCCAAGGGTATGTCTACATTAGCTCGTTAATTCGAGCTAGGTAGGTAAATCAGGCAACTGGAGTTGCAAATGAAGCCTGGGATTTAAATATCCCAGGCTTCATTTGCATGTTCCCGGGTGCCGCCATTTTTAAATCCCCCCTTAGTCCGAACTCCGTGCCCATGTCTACACGTGGCACAGACTAGGTAGTTCGAATTAAAGATCCTAATTTGAACTACCGTTACTCCTCATTCCACGAGGATATTTAAATTCCGGGCTTCATTTGCAACTCCGGTTGCCCTCATTTGCCTACCTAGCTCAAACTAACGAGCTAGTGTAGACATACCCCAATAGATTAGCGTGTTTCCCCATATGCAGTGCTATTTAAATCAATGGAACTATGTATGGGTGAACTTCTACTCAGGGCAAGTAAGTATACTAGAATGTGGTCCTGAGGATATATTGACTGAAAAGTACAATAAGTGGAGGGAAGGCCAGAGGAGACAGGAAGAGCAGACAACTGATTTTTGAATGTTCCGTCTCCATCTAATGAGAGTAATGAAGTGGGGGGAGCTCATCCATTCAGGATTGATAACTGCAGTGATTTCCATGTGTTCTGATTTCATTATAGAATAAAGGGAAGTTGATGGCACACTGAATTGCTTTTTTAGAGTGGATGAATTCAGTGCCCAGTCTCACCAGCCATCGAACAAATCAGGCAACAATATCACAGGTTTAACTGAAGCCTCAGTCAGTTGGTGATTGTTGCAGTAAATTTTGTTTCTTTTAAACCTGTTAGTGTGTTTATTTTAAGATTTAAACAAGACCCCTACTTTTTATTTTATTTCTGGTGACACCTGACATATGTTAGGGTGTGTTTCAAGTCAAAATGAAGGCATGTTCCCTGCCATGAGGATCTTATAATAAACAGGCAACATTTAGGATGAAGAGGTACAACATATAAGTAGAATTGTCCACGCAGTGCTTGACTGTATCTTCAGCTAGATGCTTTTAATAAGCTAAATTTCCTTTGCAGTCCAGCAAAAGTGGATCTTTGAGACAGAAGAGCCCTATCTGAGGAACTTAAGGCATACAGAGCAACACAGGAAGTCATGAGTGAGGCTCTGAGAAATAGATGGATGAGACAGAAACTGAAGGGGTATTGGGGTGTGTGTGAGAGAGAGAGAGAGAGAGAGAGAGAAGGGGAAGGATGTGGTTGAAGACTATGAATCTATTAAAATGTGAAAGGGCTTGAATGTAATATTTTTCATATCAACAAGAATTTTCAAGTCTATTTACCATTGGAGTGTCAACATCTACAGTGTTTGTTTTCAAAGTTCCAACCACAAAAGACCAGTTATTCTTACCTGACTGTAAGAACTTAAGACATAATCCTCCTGATAGATGAGCACATGGAGTATCACATTTCTGGAAGGAACTCTACTGAAAGGAGAAGCCAAATGCTCAGAAGATTTTGTGTTCTGAGCAGCCTGATCCAGTTCAAACAGAAGTGAATAGAAAGACTCCCATGTACTTCAATGGGAACTGGATCAAGTTCTAGTTGTGTATTCTCAAAGGGTATGGGAAGAGATGGTAGAAAGAAGACTGATTCCTTGACCTTGCAGAGGACAGAGACAAAAGCTGGGGGAAAGAGGGAGAAGGGAAAGTCCAGAGGGGTGAGTTGGAGAGAATGGAGATGGTGGACATAACCTGGCAAATGAGGGAGGGTCAAAGAGGGGTGGGTCTGCTTTGTTGGCTTGATGGACATCATGGTAGCCAAGAAAAGTCACAAATCTGGTCCTTCTGGTAGTATTTTTACAAAATCACTGAAACTGTGATTTCTGGTTTTGCTGTTATTGGTCTTGCATTTTCGGGATTTATTTCTGCTAAAATCTGAGTGGTTCAACTAGTTGCTGCGATTGATTTGTGCATATACTTGAAGGAATGTTATTCTCTTCTAGTGGAGAATAATAAAGTGCACTTTTGACGTGAATGTGAATTGGAAAGAATAACAGAGAGATGGGCTGAGAAGTGAAAACCTTTTTCCTTGATCTCACTGAGCTTGTCTTCTGTATTTTTTCTAGATTTAAAGTACAAAAACAATTAACTGAGATGGCATTTCTGTGGTCAGACTGATAGCCTTGACACTTACCAGTTACTCATCTGACATGAAAGGAAGCATCATTTTGCGCTGCATGTGTGGAACCAGTGCAGTCCTGTTAATTAATTTCAGAGGTTATTTTGGAAACTGTTAATGGATTCATCTGCACATTTATTCCCTATACTCAAAAATACCGCAAACTGTTGTTGTGGCCTTTTGTACTGAGTTACTGTGACATGTAGCTGTTTGAGAGGGAGGTAGCATACATTACTCGGCCAAACTTCTCTGGATACCCAGCAGCTTCTACCAAAGCCTCCAGACTATCTGCTCAGAGATGGCATGACGTTATTTGATGGCTGGAATCAGTAAGATAAGGAATATTTGACATGCAGGATATCTGAATTTGCCTATAGATGCAGTGAATGCTAGTTACCACAAAGCACATCAGCTGTTCCTATCAGTCATGCCATTTCTATAGGAGAATCCTAAAAGTTAGAGATGGACAAGACGTGTTAATTCATTCAGGCATCTGTCTGAAAAGGCAAGATTTATCTCTTCAGTTCGTTTTCTAGATTTTTGCCCAGTCTAGATTTAAAAGGCACAAGAAATAGGGCTTCCATCATTCTACTTGGAAGATTATTTCACTGCCTGATTGTTTTCACTGGAACTCCTCCCCCCTCCTGTAGAGCATATTTTTTCTCATTACTCTTACCTAGACCTCACAGGCATTTTTAAGGAAGTTTCCCACAATTGCTCTACCTCTGGCATAGCTCTGTAGTGGTAGCTCTGCTGGGAATGCCAGTGAAGATGATTGCGCTGTATAGGCTGGCTGGGAGGAAGAAGTGGGAGATGGGCTATGTCTAGACTGCAAGCTTCTTCTGGAAGAAGCTTTTCTGGAAGAGATCTTCCAGAAAAACTGTTTTCGAAAGAGCGTGTCTACACTGCAAAAGCGCAACAAAAAAGCGATGTGCTTTTTCGAAAGATAGTGTCCACATTGATTGGACACTATCTTGCATTTCAGTTGTGATTACGGTGGACAGAGTGGCCACCAGGGCACCTGTGCTTTTTCCTGGAGGCCTCGTCTTTCGAAAAAATACTCTCTTCCATGTCCACACACACCTTTTTCCAAAAAACCTTTTTTGGAAAAAGTCATCTTCCTCATAGAAAGAGGTTTACTGCTGTCCGAAAAATCCCTCTGTTCTTTCGACTTTGTCGAAAGAATGCAATAGCAATGCAGACGTAAGTATAGTTCTTCTTCGAGCAGTGTCCCATGGGTGCTCCACTGTAGGTGTCGGGCTTGTCCCAGCGCCACAGATCAGAGATCTTTTCAGCCGTAGTTTGCTGGACCACATATGCGCGAAGCGCATCTCACACCTTTTCACTCCGTTTGTGTGCGTGCGGTCCAGCTCCCGCCAGTTCCTCTTGACTGTCCTCGGCCGCGCACAGAGTGAACACCCTCTCCTCAGATTCCTGTCAGGATTGAGAGAGAGAGAAAGTTTATTCAGTTAGTTAGGGATTACTTAGTAATTAGTCGTAGTCTTCATTTCCATAGTTGTAGTTACAGTATATTTAAAATATATTTTCCTGTAAATAGTTACCGTAGTTAGTATAGTCGCCTCAGACGACAAGGACGACTGTGCCTGGATCACCCGGCTTCAAAAAGCGCAGCGCATGCCGAGAAGCAATGCCCGCCTCCGATGGACACTCTCTCTGCATAAGGTGCCTCGGAGAAGGACACATCCCACAAAAATGTCCCCACTGTTCCAAACTTACAGAGCGAGCCACAAGGGACAGGGAGATGAGTCTAAAAATGTTCCTCTTTGACAGAGCATTGCAACCGCAAGGTACTGACACTTCTCGCTCTGTGGAGTCCTCAGGGCCCACAATTGAGCACCCAACGTCTCTTAAGAAGACGAAAAAAAGACCGTCCCCTTCCCGGCCTTTACCCCCTTCGCGAGTCAGCATCGGGGACAAGCCAGGCACTTTGGGCACATCCGCTATATGCAGCCCCGACAAACCTAAACAGGGCCAAAGCACATCGGCACCAAACCTGTCAGTGTCAGGCTCCACCGTGCCGACTGCACCGCTGGTGCCGCATTCAGCACCGACAGCATCACTGGTCCTGAGATGCTCACCAGCGCTGAGACGCTCGCAGGCACCACTGGCTGCATCGGCACCGACCACTGTCTCTGCACCCCCCCTGTGCCACTGGCACCGCCTATCATTGTGGCACTGACACACCATCCCTCATCTGTGCCGGCTGTGCACATGGTGCCCCAGGGCATGCCAACAGCGGAACCGACCACACATGACAGACAGCAACCTGCCACTACAGGAATCTCCACTCCGGTCTCATCCTCACTGGAACAATTCCCGACTCACATCATCAGCCATCAAAAGGCATGTAAACTGCCAACCCCTTTCCCGAGCCTGGACCACAGGTGCTTCTCCCCGGAGCTGCCCTCGCCTTCTCCACCCCATTCAAGGCATTCACTGAGGCACTCACGACGAACTTATTGTTCCCCACAACTTTCACCTCACTACCGGTAGCGATGCTCACCGGCTCCTCCTATATGTTCCAGGGGAAGGTTGAGATCTCCCAGATCACCAACCCTCTCTACCCATTCGGGATACTATGCAACGCACAGACGGGCATACTACACCAGATCACCACATAGGTCCCGCTACTACGATCGCTCACCAAGCTGTTATCGTCATTCATACTCATCTCGCCAGGACACGTTGTCACCTTCATCACCACACTGCTCTCATTCCTCGCCTGCCGAGGATCATTTGTCTGCACCACCCTGAACAAGACCACCAACTCCATCTGGTATTCCGCCTCCCATCCCATCCACGTCACACAGCCACCAACACCAGCAACTGCCTTCTGAACACAGAGAACTACAGGGACAGTTACCCACTGACCAATCATCGTCATCTCCAGATGATGCAGTCTTTCAGGGTGACACTTCCCCCTCAGATAACCTTCGCCAGTTTCAAGAACTGTTCAAGAGGGTAGCAGACAGCCAGCACATACAGCTTGTGGAAGTACAGCAAAAACAACATAATTTGCTGAGAAACCTCCAACCGTCACACCAAGCCAAGGTTGCATTACTGCTAGATGAGCCTAGAAATAGCGGATGATGTATCGCAGGTACCAGCTTCGATTCCTGCTACCAACAAAAAAGGCAGACAAGAAGTACTTTGTCCTAGCGAAGGGCATGGAGTTTCTCTTTATTCATCCACAACCAAATTCACTGGTTGTGGATGCAGTCCAACAGAAGGCAAAGGCTCCCCAGCACAAACCCAATGGCACAGATAGGGACAGCAAATGTTTAGACCGGTTCGGCTGAAAGGTATATTCTTCGGCGATGCTGACCTTGCGCATGGCCAATTACGCAGCATTACTGGCCAACCATAACTTTGACAATTATGCGAAGCTCATCCCACTCTTGGAACACTTACCCGATGCCAAGCGCAATATTCTAAAGGCAGTAGTCCAGGAAGGCTATGCAGCTCTGCATATAGGCCTGGACACAGCAGACACTGCAGCACACCCCACAGCCACCTCAGTCGTTATGCACAGAGCGTTGTGGCTACAGCAGGCATCCGTCCCCAAGGACCTCCTGTCTAAAGTTGAAGATCTTCCATTTGACAGGCAGAGTCTCTTTTCTGAGAAAACAGACCAAGTCCTCTGCTCAGGCAAGGACTCCAGAACCACACTTAAGACCCTGGGAATGTACACACCACCTTACCAACGTAAGAGGTACACACCATATCAAAAACAAAGACCGTTCCCCCACTAAATGCCTTCATACAGACAGTATGACCAACAATGGAACAAACAACGCCAACAGAGGAGACGACCCACACCAAAAGCGTCTGGCCAGCTCAACAGCAGGCAACAGGTTTGATGCTTCAGTCGAGGGACTGAGAACCATACTGCTCAACAACCTCACTCGTGCCGTGGACACTTTATTCCACCATCGTTTAAGGCCCTTTCTCCAACGATGGGCCCATATCATCACCGACAGATGGGTTCTTCAAACCATCGAGCTAGGTTACACCATTCCCTTCACATCACTATCTCCTCCCTCCTCTCCTAACCTGTCCCTCTTCAGGGACCCATCTCACGAACCTCTGCTGAGACAAGAAGTATTTTGTCTACTGACCATTGGGGCAATAGAGAGAATCCCAGACTAATTCAGGGGCAGGGGGTTTTATTCCCGATACTTTTTAACTGAGAAAAAGTCGGGAGGTTGGAGGCCGATACTAGACCTTCGAGGTTTGAATCATTACCTTCGAAAGCAACATTTCTGAATGGTCACCCTAGCTACGATCATCACGGCACTACACAACGGAGACTGGTTCACGTCCCTCGATCTCCAAGATGCATATTTTCACGTGGCCATCCATCTGGCCCACAGAAGATTCCTCCATTTCCAAATAGGTGCAGACCATTTCCAATACAAGGTCCTGCCCTTTGGTCTCTCATCAGCTCCCAGGGTTTTCTCCAAGACTCTGGCGGTCATTACAGCATATCTACATCGTCTGGGTATAATGAAATTCCCTTACCTGGATGACTGCCTAATCAGAGCACCTTCGTCAACAGAAGCGCTTCATGCCGCAAACACCACGAGTGCAGTTTTCGAGGTATTAGGTCTGCTTCTCAGTTTTGCGAAGTCAGCCATGATGCCCCAACAATCAATACACCTTGACTCAACCAAGACACGAGCCTTTTTACCAATGACCAGGTTTCAAACAATCCAAGATCTAATACAAATACTTTCTACCAGTCCCAGAATATCTATACTCCACTGTCTACAGCTCATGGGACGTATGGCGTCCATGACATCTGTCGTCGAACATGCAAGATGACACTTTCGGTGCCTTCAACACTGGATAGCCACAACATAAACTCCAAATACCCATGACATTCACAGGAGGGTTACAATTCCCCTATACGTCAAAAAAATCACTAGCTTGGTAGACTATCCCCGAAAATCTGATGTCCAGCATACCCTTCCATCATCCCCAGCCGACAATGCAGCTGACTACCGACGCATCACTCCTTGGAGGGGGCGCCCACTTGAAACGCAAACAGGTGCAAGGCCTATGGTCTCCCATAGAATCGTTGATGCACATCAATTTCCTAGAACTATGGGCGGTAGATGATGCCTGCCAGCACTTCCTCCCCGTTATCCAGGGCCACTGACAATATGACTACTGTATATTACATAAACAGGCAGGGAGGAGCTCGATCCCGATTGCTTTGCGACAAAACGGTACGTTTGTGGAATTGGTGCAATTATCACAAAATCTCCCTTCTCGTGGAATACCTGCCCAGGCAGCAGAATTCCACAGCTGATGCATTGAGCAGACACTTTTCCATGAATCACGAGTGGGAACTACATCCAGAAGCGGCGAGGAGTCCTGTGGCACCTTATAGACTAACTGAAGTGTTGGAGCATAAGCTTTCGTGGGCAAAGACCCACTTTGTCAGATGCATGTAGTGGAAATTTCCAGAAGCAGGTATAAATATACATCCAGAAGTACTCTCCATCATATTCCACTGCTGGGGCTTTCCAGCAGTAGGCCTGTTCGCCACACACCTCAATGCGAAATGCCCCCAATACTGCTCGAGGGCCAGGATTGGGCGGAACTCCAAAGGGGATGCCTGCTTGTGCAGTTGGAGCCATTGTCTCCTATATGCCTTCACTCCCACGCCCCTAATCCCCAGAGTCCTGGAGAAGATAGCTATAGAAAGAGCTACTGTAATTCTGATAGCTCCCTTCTGGCCACAACAAACATGGTTCCCTTACCTCCAACGCATGTCGGCTCACTCTCCATATCCTCTGCCCAGACGTTGTGACCTACTCACGCAGAACCACGGATGCTCGCTTCACCCGCAGATCAACCACCTTGCGTTGACAGCCTGGTACCTGATTGGTTCCAACAAACAGAGATATGTTCCCAAGCTGTCAAGCGCATTCTATTACATAGTAGAAAATCTACCACACTTACCACTTACCTTCATAAATGGACATGGTTTTCTTCATGGTGCTCTGAAATGCACTTAGATCCTTACTCTGTACCTATCCACCAGATTCTGGATACCTTGTACATTTTAAAGACTCTGGTCTTACCTGCACTTCTATTAAAGTACATTTAGCTGCTATCACTGCTTTCCACCACTCAGTAGATGGATACTCAGTCTTCTCACATCCCATGACAAGGAGAATTATGAAAGGGATGGCTAATCTCTTTCCACATCATAGACAACCGGCAGACCCATGGGACTTAGAGCTAGTCCTCAATGCTCTAACACACAATCCCTTTGAACCTTTAGCAACATGTGACCTACACATTCTCACAATGAAGGTTATTTTTCTACTCGCAATAACCTCTGCAAGAAGAGTTGGTGAGCTGTCCTCCCTATCAGCTTCACCACCCTATACAGTATTCACCCCTCAAGGAGCCATATTACGCCCCCAACCTAGCTTTCTCCCTAAAGTGAACTCACAGTTTCACATAAATGAACCAATAGTCTTTCCCACATTCTACCCAAAACCTCATTCCTCGATGGAATAAGCACATCTCCACACCCTAGATGTCAGGCGAGTGTTGGCCTTTTACATAGAAAGAACTAGGCCCTTTCGAAAGTCGAACATGCTCCTAGTGTCTACTGGTGAGCACTCTATGGGCCATCCTTTGTCAGCACAATGCATTTAATCAATCATCGTTGACTGCATAAAGAAATGTTGTTCCTTGCAAATTAGACTGCTACCACGGGCACCAAGAGCTCACTCAACGTGAGCAATAGCCACGTCAGCCACCTTCCTCAAAGGCGTGTCATTGAGAGACATATGCAGGGCTGCTACATGGTCTTCGGACTTCACATTCGCGAAACACTGTGCCATCTCTAACCTTCTCCTACTGGATGCGGCAGTGGCATCAGCAGTCCTCTCCGTGGTTACAGCAAGATAGCTCCGAATCCCTCCTCCGTTACAGGGGCTACTGCTGTAAATTCAACTACAGTGGAGCATTCATGGGGCACTACTCGAAGAAGAAGTTACTCACCTTGTGCAGTAATGATGGTTCTTGGAGATGCGTGTTCTGTGGGTGCTCCACGACCCGCCCTCCTCCCCTCTTTGGAGTATCTGTTTCCTTATGTCTTTCAGACCAAGAGGATCAGGAGGAACTGCCGGGAGCCGGACCGTGCATACACAAACGGCGCGAAAAGGCATGAGATGCGCTTCGCGCATGCGCGGTCCAGCAGACTACAGCTGAAAAGATCTCCGATCTGCAGCGCCGGGACAAGCCCAATACCTACAGTGGAGCACTGACAGAACACGCGTCTCGAAGAGCCATTGTTACTGCACAAGGTGACTAACTTCTTCCTTTTCTGGAAAAACGGCCGTTTTTCTGGAAAAACTCTGCTGTGTAGACATATCCATGGTGTGGAACAGAAGTGGGCGATGGGAAAGTGGAAGAAGTCAGAGATGACTCCAAGGTTAAAGGCCTAACTGACAAGAAAGATGGTGGTATTATCAATGACCGGAATTGGGCAGTTTAGGGGGGATAGTCAGGAATTCAGATTTATCCGTGTCAGCTTGAAGTTAACAGGGGATGTTGGAGAGACCTCTGATATGTCGTGTGGGGTGATGGGAGATAGCTCAGAGTAGAGATATGGGATTCGGTGGAGAAGTGAGTTGTTTGCACAAATAGGAGCTGATACTCTATGGCCAAATGAGATTATCCAGAAAGAGGGTACAAAGGGAAAAGGGAGAGGGGATGAGGTTGGACCCCTGTGTAAAGGAAGTAGGGGGATTCACTGAGGCTATATCTAGACTGCAGAGTTTTTCCGGGTTACCGGAGGTATCCCGGAAAAACTTTGCTGCATCCAGGGAACGTATCTGTTTTTTTCGGAAGAGTTTCTGAAAAAGCAGGCACATTCTTTCGGCATCCCTGTATTCCTCATTTTATGAGGAATAAGGGATCTTCTGAAATAAGATGTTTTCCCCACTTTTGGCCCTGTGTAGATGGGCCAAATGTCGGAAAAGCCTCTTCTGAAAAAAAATGCGGAAAAAGGTATGCAAATTGCAGTTTGCAATTTGCGTATCTTTTTCTGAAAAAAACCCAAACGCAGTGTAGACACAGCCTGAAAAAGATGTGAGGGAACCACCAGAGGTAGAAGGAAGAATAAAGAACAGAATAATTGATGTGGGCTGCCTATGCAAGTCCCCCCTTATTCAGTGATGAGAAGACAGTTTGCAATCCTGACCTTAGTGAATTATGTCTGTTCTGCAGTTGGGTACTCTGAAATGGATCATATGTGCTGCACAATAAAAAGAATCATGAAAATATCTTCAAATCATGAGGTTCTGACATGCAACATGCACTTTAATGCCATCTTGCTGAGGTTAGCGCAGAGAATGATTAGTCATCGTAACATCTTAGTTTCTCAGTTGGACGACATTGCATATGAGTTGAAGATACTAATCTACCAGAAAGTGTGAGGTGTGTGGTTCTCAGTAAATATGGCTTCTCTTTTGTCATAGAAACTCAGGATAGCATGCTCCTTTGTGTCAACTAACTCTCAAGTCTATGGTAAAAGTTGTTTTTTTTTCTATGCCTTTCTATGACAGTTCTATGCCTTTTTCTAAAAATGGCCATAACAAAGTCACAGCCCTACTTTCATTGGGTACACCCCCATTAGGAATTGCGCATGTAGTTGCTGGAAATTACTGTCCCCATTAGGAATTGCACATGTTGTTGCTAGAAATTACCGGACCTGAGTATCCAGTCATGGAATACTGGTATCCAGTCATGGAACCCATTGCTGGTACTAGGCTAAGTCAGTTTATAGTGGAACACAGACATTTTCTTTTGGGATCGTTTGCCTCCCTCTCATCTTACCTATGGAACTGTAAAGACATCCGATGCCAAAAGGAGATGAGGTGCAGGGTTCATATAAAGGGGAAACCACCATGAAGAAGGAGCAGCAATAGCAGATCTCAGTGTGTGTTTGCACTTTTTAGATTCTTAAACAAAACTGCTAAAATTAAATGTTAAATATTAATTTTCCTATGCAAAACAAACTATGCAAACAGCCTTTTGTTATTTACTTTGGCACTGAGCTTCAAATAGAGCATCCCATACTGCCTTCATACACAAACCCAAAATAATTAGTTCTAATTGAATTTTAGGTTTTTGTAACATTGGATTCTGTGCAAGTCCCCAGCTTCCAGTAATAAGAAAGGCTTAGTTATATGAAGTGTAATTTATGAGAGGAAAACCAGAATATGAAGATGCGCTTACTGAAGGCCCTACGGGTTCTCACTTGGTAAAATAAGTAACCTTAAGCCAGTGATTAAAAGAGAGGGAAAATAGTATTTGTTGATTTCATAATATGCTTTTTTGGATCATCTTGCATGTTATGGTGTATAAAATAAAACATAATGAGGAACAATTTTAGAATGAATAAAGATAGAGGTCTAGGTTAGGTTTTTTTTTTATTTGAATGACAAGGGGATGGGTGCATACTTTACATTTCTACTGAGGTAAAATGTCTAACGCAATGCAACTCAGGCTCCATTATGGGAGTAAAATCCACTCACTGTGCTTATGAAGAATAGAAACTTTTAATAAACTAACAAAACACGTAACCACATTGGGCACATTCACTCCATTTATTTTAATAACTCCTGGTGTTAAAATTAATATTTAAGTTTTCATAGGTGTGAGAAAATGCTAACAAATTGCACATTCACCTTTCCCAGAAGTGTCAATTTGTATTCTTTCTTATTAGGATTATCTGTCCACACGTGTACAAATGAGAGTGAATCCCATCTTCACTTGACCATGAACTGTGTCTGAATACATAATGAAGGAAAATGGAAGAGAGGACCACAATGAGTGATTTTGCTCTGTGGTATCTTGGTCAAGTCACTTAGTCCTGATTCAGCCCAGTATTTGTATACATGCATATGTCTATCCCTATTTAGTGAAGCAATGACTTCAACTGGACTTAAGCATGCGCTGCTTAATCATGTTAATATTAAATAAGTGCTTTGTTGAACTGAGAACTTAATTTCTCCATGCTTTAAATTTCCTCGTTTGTGGAATGTGGACAATGATCCTTGTTCACATTTTGTGAAGTGCTTTGATGTCTACAATAGGGATGTTAAATTTCAATTAATCAGCTAAACGAATAGTTGATGGAATTTCCATTGACTAGTTGATTAGTTATTCCCACTACACCTCTGCCTTTGAAATGTAGTAAGAGCCACCCACAGTACCTCTGCCTCCCCTGTCCCATTCTGCTCTCCCCTCCCCCCGCACTGTGGAGACAGTGCTGGGGAAACTGGCTTTTAAGCTGGTTCACCCCCACCCAGCACTAGCTCTTGCTCCCACCCCTGCTGCGTCTGATATAGAGGTAGCAAGGGTCAGGGTGTGTGTGAAGGAATGTGACTATTCAACTACCCTTTTACATCCCTAGTCTAAAAGATATAAACTGTCTTCAGGTATAAAGTAGTATTAATTATAGTCAGCAAACAGTCTGTATTTCTCCTCCTGGCTTTCCCAGATAGCTGTCTTTTATTAATGAGATTCTGCTATCCTGGGCCATGCTGCATAGCACCTTTGTAGTAGTTCCAATGAAGTTAGTAGCACTAGTCATGGAGTAAAGTAAAACTCAGTGTTTCTGAATATGTCCTCAATGTCCCTTTCTTTTATTTTGTCAGCTCTTTGAGGCAAGGACTCTCCAAATTTTACGGTATGGACACTTGTCCACTAAGAACTGGCATTTTACACAGAAGCTACCAAATGGCAAGAAGTAATGGGCTTAATCTGCCAAAAGGGAGTTTTAGGTTAGATAGGAGGAAAATGTTTAACTTAACACTGGAATAAGCTTCCAAAAGAGGTGGTGGAATCCCCATCACTGGAGTTTTTTGATAAAAGGTTGGCCAAACTCCTGCCAGGAATAGTCTACATTTACTTGGTCCTTCCTCAGAGCAGGGGCCTCAACTAAATGACGTCTCAAAGTCCCTTCCAACCCTAAATTTCTATGATTGCAATTACCTTGAGGCAGCTTAGTGGCCATGATTTACTGGTGGGACAAAGCAGCTGCCCTCTGCCTGAGGATCTGGCCCAATGCATCTATATGTTCAATAGCAAGGAGCTGAAACACATTTTCCCTTACCAGCAGCAAGAGATGAGAACTTTTATAAAAGTGGCCACAGTATTATATTAAAGTCTGAATTTTGAATAAGAAATTGAAGCAAACGTGTCTGACTTCAGGATACAAATAGTGAGATTTCTCACTGACTGGAGAAACCCACATGTATTCCCTGCCTTCTATCGCCACACAGTTTTGATGGAAAAAGGTTCGAATCCTCCCATGTACAAAAACAGATTTTAATTACTGTAAATTCCTACTTGCATTCCTTCACTTAAATACAGACAGTTGAGTCTGTTTGGTGTTTTTAAGGTTCCTGTCACTCTTATCTCAGTGCCAAGGGTGGCTGAAAGCATTTGGGTGTTTGTAAAATACCTCATTGTTAGTGCATGCTGCTAGCTGTACTTTTTCTTGGTCCTGAACTTCAAATAGGGTGTCCAATATTTAGCTATTTATTGGTTTGCTGTCTGGAGGGAAATCAGACCATCCAAAATATGCAACCCAGGTAACCTGGGGACGCAATCTTCTCTAGACAGAATTGTGTTTAGAGTTGCTACTTCATGAGTATTCCTGGCTTTGCTTTACCTTTGCTTTTCTTTCTTTTCCTGGTTTTCTAAATGACCGAATCCTTCACCTAAGGGCTTCATGAATTTTAACTTGGATGTCACTTTCAGTCTCCTTTTCAGAACTATCTACACATTTCCAATTTGCAAGTTTGTCTGTGTTCAGTTTTCTTCAAGTGCAGTAAGCTTTGCAGAGCCCATCTGTTCTCTCAAGATATTATTTATGATTTGTAACCTTGTAGTACCTAGTAGTCTTGGTCATGGACCAGTAATGCATTGTGCTAGGAGCTGTACAAATACAGAACAAAAAATGGTCTCTGTTCCAGAACTTACAATCGAACTGTAAGATATTGTGGTTCATCTGTAGCCATTCCTTAAGAATGGTCTGTCTGTCTAGTTTTGAGTCAGAATTTTCCAAAGAACTGAAGATAAATGCTTGGAGGAGGTGTCAAATTGACCTTCACTGTATTATTGACTCCCTGCCAGAGCTCTCTTTAATGTGTACAATGAGTGAAGACATGGGGTGAAATCTTGGTCCTACTGAAGTAGATTGCAGAACTCCTACTGATTTCATCAGAGCCAGGATTTCATCCACAGTATTTCAACAGTACAGAAATGGGGGAGTGGGGGGTAGTTTTTAATAAAGAGCAGAAGTGATGGGTCCTTGCCCTTCAAATGTGTTCAGTTCTCAGCATTTCCCCCAGTATCTTTAGGGCATTTGGGGGGATGATGTAGAATCCCTTTTATGTCTGGAAAATGCCTTGCCTATTGTGAGCATTACGAGAAATAAAAAATCCTCTTTCTTCTGTTGCTGTTTGGGAAAAACCAATACAATGGGAATGGGATCTGACCCACAGTGAAGTCAGTGGCAAAAAACTCCCTTTGGCTTCACTGGGGGGCTGGACCGTGTCCTGTATCATCCTGGGAGACATTTGTCTTCTGTAAAAAATGAATGACAAGAATGATGAATAGCAAGAGGTTTAAAAATGCTTTGTGGTTCAAATGGGGCCTGCTCAAAAAAGCCACTAAAGCCAATGGAAAGCACATGTTCAGCTTTTCCTTGGTTTGTCTAAAATTATGTATGTTTCTTTTTTTAAGCAATTTTTATACGAGTTCATTAATGAGTTGCCTGAGAATGCTGACAGCCTAAGGCAATACAGGTTCTATAATTTAACACTCTCTCATATATATTCTTTTAATATATTTTTTTAATACTAATATAGTGGAAGCACATAGCAACTAGAAAAATTTTATTCTTGTCCCATTAATGTCTCTGTATTTCCTTCCACAACACCTTCCCTGAACGAATACATAAGGCTACTACCCCTATTGGCTTTCAGCCCTACATCCAGGGGACACTGCTGTCAAGTTGTCCACAAAAAATAGCCAAGAAATGATGAAAGCCCTACAGGGCAAGGACTGTCCTCCTATGGCTTGTACTGAATCAGATAGAATAGAGCCCTGAGCCAGAAGGGGATACTGGTGTTACAGCTCCACAAAGAAAATAGCAATGATGATGAGTAACTTTACTGGTTCTTAGATCTGAGTTTCTGTAAGAATCAGTGCTGCACAGCAAGTAGCAGAGCGAGAGAGAATTATGTAACACACGATATATTGCAGATACATAATGTAATTTAGGAAAAGGTTAATATTATAAAAGCTTTTGCCCCAAATGAAAGAGAATAGAGAGATTGAGCACTAGGTGTTGAAGCTCTTTATATGAACAGTTCAAATTCAGCCCAAGGTCAGAAGTGATTCTGAGTTATTACTCAGTCACCATTTGGTAACTTATGTGAACTGACTTTGATGATCTCCCTCCAGTTCCCCAGTGGGCAAGTATCTAATGCACACAAATGGGCTGCTGAGAGGCTAAGAACATGGAGGACTTGCTACCCTTTGACAAGGAGAGGTGTTTTGGTCTGTATCAAGAGGTAGATATGGCAGTGTGGAGTGATATGCTCTGCTGCTGTCCAAGTTGTATGAGATCTCTGGTTAACAAGAAAGAAAAAAGAACAAGTTTCTAGGGCTTAATAAAGCAGCTTTCACAACCACTAAATTCACATGAAATTATAAAGAAACCTCTTCAGATTCCCCAGAAATATTCTAAGTAGCACTGGAAAAGAAAAGGGATAATGAATGCACCCTTCATAATGTAAGAGGCATAAAGAATACAGCCTCCTGAGAAACAGATTGCTTATAATTTTCAAAAGAACTTGCTAGAAGCCACAATGTGTTTTGGAAGGAATAAGGATCATATTTCAGCCTTGGATTTTAGACACACATTGTGACACCCTGTGGCAGACATGCCAGGAACTTCATTCCATAAATCACATTTCTTGAAAAGGAGGCCTCTGTACTCAGTAGTAGTAGTAGCAGCAGCAGCATTTGTTTCTTCTTTTTCTTGGCTGCTTCACTTGGAAGTGGTATAAAGACTTAACCCTCGTCAGGAGAACCTGCAGAGACATAATGTAGTATGTGAAAGCTCCAACTTTTGCCTTGTTAAATGAATCTTAGTCCATATAAACACCCCCTGGAAAAAAATCCTGATAATGCTGCAAAATGGGTGTGCTGTTTTCATTTAGGTTTTTTGGCAGCATTTTTAACAAGAATATTTCTGTGACTCTCAAACCAGATGCATCATCTTGGATGGACTATGATGGCAATAAAAACATCACCAATATCTTTATTCTGAAAACAGGTTTTGTTAGAAACATCTTACCAGATAAGGAGAATAGGTAAGAATATTTATTCATTTGCTTAGACATGAGTGAGTCCTTATCAGGATTTTGTGTTCAACTGGACCCTTGTTTAAGTTCTTGGGTCCCTGGGTTTATTTTTTTTTTATTTTTCACTGTTTTACTTTTACTTTCCTTCAAGTGATGCTTTTCCTTTTCGTTAATTGTTATATAACTCTAGGGAACTACAAACATTTCTTACCTTGCCTTTTCATCCTGAAATGTCTGAAGTTTAGAATGTTGTTTCCTCACAAGCTGATTTTTTTTTTTTTGCATTTTTTGTGTTTATATTTAAACCATGTGAGTTGTGGCAACCAGTGGGATACTCCCATGTTTAAAGTTAAGCATGTGCCTAATTAAGTACTGTGCTGGGACAAAGGATAGACACCCAGTTCACCTAATGAAGAGCACTGCCACATTACTGGTGGTGAAAGACAGTGATGATCTCACCATAGCCTCTTGGATAGCCGCAATACTGTCGTGTCTGCAGAGGAAAGTGCTTCCTGTCAGCCACTGTGAGTTTAAAAAATAGTTCTTTCCCACCATAAAGGAATCTACATTTTGGATCAAATTTTGTTTTGACTCTCGCTGTCCTAGTATTTTGTAAAGAAATGAAGCACAACTAATTGTCAAAGATGTTACTTATTAAATAAAGTGGAATCCTTTAAATGTATCATTAAAATTTATGGTAGAGAGATCATGTAAAGTGCTGGACTGGCACTCTGACAACTAAAAACCTCTGTTTATTTGTGGAACAGGTACAGCACATGCAGCTGCATGTTAAACTGCCAATGCTTCTGCAGAAATGTGTTTCACCTGGGACTGAAGAACCATCCTATAGCAGAGTGTAGCAGTTCAGTTTCCATACCTTTTCATTCCCTCCTTGCATTCCAGAGAAAGGACCATTAGGAGTGTCAGTTTGTACTAATTTTGCCATCCTACGATCTTGATATCTGTCCACTAGAAACTGCAATGAGACCGCAATCTTGTTGAATGGTGTAGGCATGACTTGGAATGTAACATTGTTTGATAGTTGACCTGGACTGGGTTGAAGGGGCATGTCTATGCAGCAGCTGGGAGGTGTCATTCTCTGGGTAAGATATACGTGTGCTAATGCTGCTTGAGAGAGCCCCTAAAAATAGTGATACACAGTGCTGCTGAGATTTTGGTAGTTCTACAGCCCATAGGACAGACCTGGGGGGCTGCTAAAGTATTCCAGAGGCCTCTTTCCCCTGGAGCAGCCCAGGAACAGGAGGGTCCAAGATGGCTTCAAGCCATTTGCACCCCTTTCCCCAGAAGCAGTGAGTTCTGTGCTGCACCACTTACACGTAATCTCACCTGGTATTTCTACCAATCCCTACAGCCATTTGGTTTCTTGAATTCAGTCTCATTTTCCCCACAAACGTCTGTCTTCACACTCTGTGATACCAGGCCAAGAAATACAGCTTTTTAAAATTTAAAATAACATGGACCAGAAGATGTGGAAATCTTGAGGTTGTAGCTGCCTCAGACAAAATCAAAACATATTTACTTGTTATACTGTTTGCTAACAAAGACCAGAGCATGAAAACGAAAGGCAGCTTCCAGGCAACAGGTGTGCTTACTACCTTGTCCCCCTTTCCTTTGTTTAAAACACAAGGATGCCAGCACTAACGCTCTGGCCACACTGGGGCTAATTCCCAGTTCCAGCAATCAGTAGTTTGTGATCCCTAGTACGGTGGGTTTCAGACTTTTTTCTCATGATCCAGTTGATGAAAATTGATGCCTGTGACCCAACATAATTTCACTAAATTGTGGGCTCCAGAGTGGGGCTGATGATGAGAGCTTCAGCTTTGGGAATGCAGGAGGGCTGGGCCAGGAAGAGCTTACCTCGAGTGGCTCCCGGTCAGTGGTGCAGTGGTGCAAGTAGGCTTCCTGCCTGTCCTAGCACCACAGACTATGTTGCACCCCAGAAGCAGCCAGTAGCAGGTTCTAGCCAATGGGAGCATGGAGCTAGTGCTCAGGGCAGGAGCAGGGCACAAAGCCCTGTGCACTCTTTTGCCCCCCTACTCTCACCTAGGAGCCAGGCCTGCTGTTGGCCGCTTCTGGGGCGCAGTGCAGTCTGCAATGCCAGGACAGGTGGGAAGCATGCCTTAGTACCCTCACCGACCACCCTGCATCAACGAGATCCAGTGCCAGACATTCTGCTATTCAATCCTGAGCCGTAACCTGTAGTTTGAAAACCACTGCCCCAGTACACACAAGGAAAGGTGCAATTTGTGCTTATTATGGCTTCAACATGAAATGAGCTCTCTGGGTACGAATCTTATCTCCCCTTGCCTGAATAAAGATTTTGCACTAGTACATCTACATGGCTGGCTGGAAATGAAGTCAATGCCTTGTTTTAATCTAGACTTAGCCCTCCAAATTTACTACCTCTTTCTTCTCAGAAACCCAGAGGTCTGACCCTTCCCAATAATATTTTTCACTTCTCCCCATGCACCCAAGAATGAGGGTTTTTCACAGGTTAATGGCTAAATGAACTTTGTTGTAAATTTGATTGCTGTGACTTCCAAAGGAAAGAAATGACAAGCATTGTTTTGCTGAGTATTACTTGGTGCTGTGCAGCCCTAAGGCATGCCATGAGTTAACTTTGCATTGTGATACCGTTTTTGAGTTTCACGTCTGTCTCTTTATGTGAACACCACCCACACAAAAAGGGAGACCTGTCAAGCAGCAACATGTACAAGACACCTAGACACACCTATTGAAGCAAAGCTTTCCCTGAGCGAGTGTTTGACATTCTTTTAGCCTTTGCCTATTCAATGGAAGAAAGCAAACAGGTATCGTAGAGTTTATTTTCACATTGTATTTGTCCAACACCATAAATGTTCTGTGAATTGTAGTGCATGGATAGTCATGGAAAAGGATCTTCATAGCACATTTTCCTGAAGATTCCTAACTGCATATAATACATAATTCTGCACCCTAAGCTTCTGGTGAAAACTGCAGTTTTGCATGTATATGCTATGCTGAGTCTCTTGTAGCATTTGTGTTTTGCCTGGGTATGTTGATTTAATATTTCTTTATTTATATTGTGTTTTGTTTTATTTGCTGAACAGTGGGGGATGCAGGGAATATATGGGTTTGTTAGTGCCGTGAAAGTGGTTTTCAGGGTAAATTCCAGGGGGAAGGATCTTAGAACAAAGGCTAGTTTGAACACAGTACTGGGAGCAAGGAACTACTACATTCTAGTCCTGACACTGTCACCAGTTTGCTGGATGGCCTCAGAAAAGTCACCACCCCAGTGTCTGTTTCCTGGTCTGTCAAATGGGAATAAGGGCTGGTCTATACTTGAATCATTCATTGACATAGCTATGTCTCTCAGGAGGGTGAAAAAATACAACCTAACCTCCTGTATAGACAGTGCTAGGTAAATGGTAGAATTCTTCTGTTGACTTAGTTACTGCCTCTCAGGAGAAGTTCTCCCATTGCTGTAGTGAATCCACCTCTCCATTGCTGTAGTGACTGTCTTGAATAGTTCTGCTGTGAGTGCGGGGACAGGACTTAGTTGACCTGTCAAGATCCCCAGTCTTATGACCTAAGAAAATCTATGAAATAATGTTTTATATGTTATACTGAATTACCATCTGCCATAGTGCTTTGTAGCTCATAACCAAGGCCCCAAGGCCAAAGTTTGAGGGTTTCAGTTCTGCGTATTGGGACTCAGATTGCAGGGCCCTGCACCCCAGGGCAGTGGTACTCAGGAGGGCTCAGACTTTGGTCTTCCCTCCTGGGGTCATATAGAAATTTTTATTGTCAGAAGGGCAGGGGCAGCCTGTGAACCTAGGCAAACTAGGCAGTTGCCTAGGGCGCCGCTGGCCTGGGTGCCTGATGATGATGTCACGGGGCACCGGGGCGCCCCCTGATTATGTCACGGCCATTGATGGCCATGCAGGCGGGGGCGCCGATCACGCCTTCCACCTAGGGCACCAGCTGCCGCAGCTGGCCTCGGGCCACTCCTGCAGAAGGGTGTGTGTCTAATGAAGTTTGAGATGCTCTGATTTAATGATTCCCCTTTCGTGTAGTAAATGTACAAATATTAGTATTTGAGATGAAAAATAAAATAAACATTCCTGTCATGGCTCCTTCCCCACTCTGGCAGGATAAATGCAGAAGCAGGGGCCAGCAAGTGTACCCCAAAACCTTATCTACCAGGCTTTGGTATAAAACTTCCCCCCAAAATCTTAAAACCCTAGATTTTGGGAATAAAACTTCTGCTGCCACCACCCAAATATTAATAAAGCAATCAGGGGAAAGATCATTTGGGAAATTTCATCCCTAAAGTAAAAATCAGGGCACACGATTAACCAGTCCTAGGTTAATAAAAAGAAAAGAGAAAACTTTTATCATCACAACAATATTCCTGTTGCAAGCATAATGCCTAGATGGAAAAGTAACATGATATACTCATGGAGAAACTCCATGGGCCTAGAACTTAGTTACAGAGGAAAACCAACCATTTTTTAAAGTGTGCACAGACATCAGACCTCATCCCCAAAGAGAAAACAATAAAACCCAACAGATTTATCTAAACTTTACCCTACTTACAGAAAGTGAAGAAAGAGTCTTTTCTTGGAGGGAGAGAGAGACGTGCTTGTCTCTCTCAGTAGCTGCAGAGCAAACCCCCCAGAGACAAAGGAGAAAAAAACAAAATTCCTTTGTCCCAGTTGAAAGTCCTACCTACATTCCTATTGGCCACTCCATCTGGCTAGGTGTAGTTAACCCATTAGTCCCCCGGCTGCTAGCCCTCTCTCATAATCATGACAGTTCCAAATTGTAGTCTATGACAATCTTCATTCCCTACCCATTTCTCCCAAGAAACTTGCTATGAAATTAAATTTCCTTAGCTTAGAAGGCATTCAATACAAGGTTTTCCAGAGGATTTTGCAATGCTTTGGTTCCATCTTTTGCATGTCAAGTTGGGTGCCTTTATGGTATCTTGTCAGGTGGTAGTTTGCCAAGGAATACCATAGATGAAATTGCATAGTGTAGTATACTCCAGAACTTCATTCTGCTCACTTTCCGCTCACTTAAAATAGTATTTGCAATCCCGGAAGGTAAGCGTTTTTATTGTGAAAATGACACAAATTGTCCATGTGTGTTAGGTATTTGAAGAAATCAACATTATTTAATGATTTCTACTGCAGGTTCTTTAGGTCTGTGTAATCCCACATTAAATACAATTCTTTTAAAGGCCAGAGCTTGACATCTGCCATGACTGCTATAATGTATGCTTCGCTGATGGGGCAAGGTTTCTCTTAGCACCGGGGAATTCCCCATCCCATTCTCTAGCAATCAGCCTTCTGGAGTTGTAAACAGGATAGGAGTTGATTAGGGTAGCTCCATACAGGATTGAAACCATCTAAAGACATCATTCTATAGACTGTAGATGGAAAACTATGACTTATTCTTTGTGCATTATGTAAACCTAGCTATTATATTTAAATATAGTCACTCTTACTTCTGTTGGTTGTCCTCCTCTTCTAGTGGCGATTATCACCTTGATAAGGCCTGGTCTGTATTTCTGGTTTTCCTATAGGAAAAATATGAAAAAAGAAAATGCTATTTACATTTACAACGGGTTCCTTTTCTCTTTTATTAATGACAGCAGTGAGTGACTGTGTACATGAGCTGTGAATCGTCACACTTAATTGGCTTGTAAATTAAATGATCCACGTTTTAATATTGGAAATAGCTGGCAGATAAACTGATTTCTGGAAATCTATATAGTAGTTCTTGCATTTCCCATGATGCAGACTCAACTTGATTTCTTCTCCCAACTGGGACTGATTAATCCTTAAACTCTTTTCCCCTCTCACTAGACTAGTCAGATTTACCCTTGCTCTGCTTAAAACCTATTATAGAACATATAATTGGGGTATATTACTATTTTGTTAACTGTGAATGTCAAAAGTATTTTGTCTTAAGGCATAAACTTGGGGAGAGGGAGAAAGAGGGGATCAATTTGTTCAAGTCAAAAGCAAGTTCTCATAGATGATGAACTAGTACCCTGGTAGTAGATATATGAAAATGATTCTCTGAGTTAAAATTAGGCTTAAAACCAGGGTCTTAGAAGACCATCTAGTTTGTCACCTTGTCAATGCTGGATTGTTCCTCACAAAAATTCACCCAGGCTACATCTATACATTCGGAATAACTGATGTTATTCTGAAATAACAAAGAGCTTGTCTACACAGCAAGCTATTATTTTGAAATACTGGCGAGCTGGAAGATTTCACAAGGAGTAAGGGAAGTCAAAGGAAGAGTGTTCATCCTTTGACTTCCTGCTGTGTAGACAGCACCAAAAGCTGAATTAAGCTATTTCGACTTCAGCTGCACGTAGCTCAAGTTGCGTCGCATAATTCAACTTTTGCCCTGCTGTGTAGACATGACTCCACTGAAGCAGTTAGTAGAAAGGCTTTCCAAAACTGACAAAATTTAAAATAAATTAAAAGTTTCCACACACACACACACATATCATTTTGGGAAAGAGAGGCCATTTTCTGCTAAAAAATGTTTGAGGGCTTTTTTTTGGGGGGGGGGGAGGGTTCAGTTCTACTTTTACCTCCCAAAGGAATGAGTTACACATGTGTGAGAGAAGAATTTACCTTGAAGAATCTTTCATGAAGATGTATAGGCCAGAAGGACCTGACTTTGATCACAGGCTGATGCTCAGAGTTGGCAGCTGGAACATGGCATCTTTTTACTTTGTAAGCAAAGCAAATTTGTTCTGGAAGCTCAGGATGGCATTGCTGATTCAGGTCTCAGAATATGCATTCAGCAGGGAATACTCCTGAGGGAGGATAACTGTTATAGCTAATGGCCATTGAGGTGAACATGAAGAATCTCAAAATGTACATTCAGAAATGTACAACAATTTTTTGCTAGAGCAGATATTATATTGTTCTTATACAAGCTGAGGTCAGTTTCAGAATCACTCTTTGCTAAAGTGCTTCACTGAATTTAGCCACAAATTATTTTAAAAACCAAGCCTTTATTTTGTTGTTCTTAAACCCACTATACCACCTCCATTTCTCAAACTTGTACTCACAGCAAAATGGGTTTGCAAAGTGAGTGGTCTCTTCCATTTCAGCTAACAAATTATTGAGCACTGCGGTTTCCTCATTAATTACTTTTTTTTGGTAGGCCAGCACTGTAACATTTTACATATGAAAAATTACAGTCCAGTATAATTTACTGATAGCCTGCTTTGCCTTACAAATGTAAACCTTCCCTTACAGGGACAATACTAATTTGAATGGTTTGAAATTGACTAATTAAAAACAAAACAAACAAATCTTCACAGGAATGCTCTACACCCTGAATTTTTTTAATGGGGAATTCCTTTTAATATTTTTCCTGCTCCTTTCTTAATGTCTGAGGGTGTGCACCTTCAACAAAGGAAGAACTAACTGAAATCTGGACCCTGCAAAGAAACATACATGCTTAAATATTAGTGCCTTAATTACCTACCTGTTGAATGAGATGATAGAGTGTCAGTGAGATAACAGAGAGAGCTATGAAAGATTATGGTTGCTCTGATACTACAGTGATGGGACCAGGCCCACCAACAGGGTGCATTTGTGTGTGTAAAGGAGGCAGTTGCCCAGAGCCCAGTTGCCCAGAGCCCAGTGATTCAAAGGGGCCCAGGGCTCCAGGCTGCCACCACTGCTACTGTTACAGTAGTCGTGGCTGGAGCCCCGAGCCCTTTAAATCACTGTGGTAGCGCCAGGTGGTGTGTTCCATGTGGCTCTGAGAGCTGGAGAGGTTCCAGTGCTGTGCTCCGGGTGGTGCTGAGGGCTGGCTGTCGTAGGCCTTGTCCTTTTGAGTGAGGGCTCTCCCCTTCTGGGAGAATGGAGCCACCCTTTCTCCCCTCCCCCCCCCCCACACTTTGTACAGGGGCCCGCAGACCCTGTCTGCTCCCCTGGATGGAACAATAGACATACCATATCTAGAGTCAGTCAGAATTCAGTAATCTATGTTTTTAGTACAGCCAGACTCGTTTTTTCTCATGCGTGTCTACTGTGACCCCCGCCCCTCTTCAAACACATAAATGACCGCCATTATTTACTGCATAAGTAGGCCCTTCAGATCTGTGGGTAAGCCAAGGTCAAATGTTCCAGTCTGAACAGCAGTTAATTATACTTGACTACCTAGGACTGTCTTGGGCCTCCCAAAAGACAAGTACGTCTATCTAATATAATCTAAACCACCAGCATCTCTCTTCCTCCACCCTGACACTGCCCATGCCCAAACATGCTGCACATTACTCTTCTGGAGAAATTCATTTCAGACTGTTTTAGCAATCCCTTTGAAGTCCCCGCAAGGTTACCCGTGTTCACTCCAGCAAGCAGTGTGTCCCCTCAGGAAACGGAATGTGACAGCACAGCATAGGTAGGTAGGAATTTATTGGTGAGAGGCCACAACGGCCTCACTGTGTTGTCTGAATGCCAAGAAATCTTACAGCTAGAGAGATTTCAGAACATCATTGCAAAAGGCTGCAAGACGAAGGGCCAGAGTCTGGAGCCTTCACTTGTATTTAGACTTTTTTTTTTTTTTTTGGTCCTGGAGGATTAAGGCAGTACTCAGCATCAACACAAATCTTTAACATAGGGGTTCTCGTGGTTTTTCATCACTTGGACCACATCTTACTATAGTGTGGCTTGTGGACCATTCTCTACTCCCCTTCATGAGCATCAGAGGGGGGAGCAGGTTTTCTTGTCTCACTGACTTTGGGGTACTTCGTGTACTGCATTCAGGAGAGGAGCATGGGAATCTAGATCATCTAGCTGTAGAGAGAAGGTAAGATTCTTGTTTTCCAGCACAACCCTGTGGAGTTCTGGAGTGTTTGGTTATCTCCCAAAATTTCTGGTCTTCCAGTGATTCTCTTTTGAAACCCCAGCACTAGCAATTCCACAGCACTGCAGTGACAGCTATAGCATTGGCTTATCTGGGGAAGGGGCACAAGGAAAGTAGTGAATAGAAAAGACAGTGTAGCTGTCCTCACATGTAATTTAGCAGCTGAAAACAAGGAGGGCCAGACAGCATCAGCAAGCACTTTGCAGACCAGTCCACAAGCCAGTCTGAGAATGCATGACTAAGAGCAGGGGTGGGGAGGAGAAGCTTTCCAGATACCCTCACCATATATAGCTGCCCTCCACCTCTCCATCCTCCCTGAAGAGGTAGGATGGCATGTCTGTAATGGAATCATAAGTTGACCTATGTTGGGTTGACATACAATCACTGCAGTGGTTCATGTCGATGCTATCCTCCTTCTGCCAGTGGCGCACATTCTCACCAGGAGCACTTCCACTGACATAAGAGGAACAGTGTGGAGTGCTGAGAGCCTGGGCTGTCAGCTCCGCACTCACAGTTCCCCGCCTGTGACTCAGCTGACTCTGGGCTCTCAGCTCCCTGCTATGGGGAGCCAAGCTCTCCCCTCTTGGCTCTTCACCTGGCAAGGAGGAGCCTGGACAGCAGTTGGGCTGGAAAGTGGGAGGCAACTGGGCTCAGAGTGGGGAGCAAGGAGACTAGAGACACCCAGATTCTAGCTGGAGCCTCCCACCCACCCCAGTGGCAGCCAATGGCTGAGGTAAGAAACAGTATCTACACAGATGCTGCATCAACCTAACCACACTGACATAAATCCTACATCTCTTGTGGAGGTGGAGTTATCATGTTGGTGTAGAAGGGCAGTTACGTGGGCGGGAACAAGGCTGTGGTGTGTACACTGGCATAATTAGGTCGAGAGAAGCTGCTTTATGTCAACCTAAATCTGTAGCACAGACCAAGTCAGAGTGTCTTTCCTTCTTGCTTCCCCCCTCCTATCCGCAAGGCCCCATGATCTAAGTTACACAACTTCAGCTGTATGAATAATGGACTTAGATCTACTTACTGCAGTGTATTTACTGTGGTGTGTCGACAGGAGATGCTGTCCCGTCCACACCCCTTGCACGTCACATTCTGGTGGAGTACCAGACTCAATGCACAAGTGATCCTCAGTCACTTGGGCTCATAAACTGACCCCCTGCTGGATCAATTGCTGCCCATAGTGTACTGGAAATCAGAGGTGCATTTTAATAAACTGGAGGGGATCTGTCATGGTTAAAAAAATGAGAGAGACCTCAATTCTTTTGAAAGGGGGACTTTGTAGAGATTTAAAACTACTCTTGTTCCATTATATTTAAGTTACCATTTGTCCAAGCTGGAACTTGCTGCATGCATTTTAAGCTAATTTTAAGATTTGCTTCACTTAACACCTCCACCCTGATTAAATTTGTAAAAATTAGTGTCAGTGTTAGAAACCTTAATCTGCTTTTTCTCTAGACATCTCTTAATCCAAAAATGAGACAGTCAGTCACAATTGTTCTTCAGGAACCGAAATGTCAGGGAATAGGGGCAACAAGAATATTTACTCTGCTGAAAAGCTAGTGGCTTATGACAGTGAAGTTTATGTAGTGCCCCCTCTCCACCTGGTTACCTTCTTTAATGCCAATCTGCCTACAGGTTTTGATGGATAGGTCTGGGTTCTTCTGGATCCTGCCACCCACTCAACTTTATTTTTTCCTATGGATTTATTTGGCGGTGCCTCCACCCCCCTCACTCCTTCCTGGCAAGGTCACCAGGGCAGCTTGGAAGGAAAATTCTAACCCAGGGTAATCCCCACATACTTGCCAGATAGTTGGAGACTCCCAGAAAATAACACAAACACATACACTTTACTAAACACAATTATATTAAACAGGAGACAAATATAACATAACAGGGTAAAACACTATTTTTAGGTTCACCGGTGCCCAGCAACTGTAAGATTAGTGTCCTGTTGGTACGCGTACTTTGTTGGGGCCCTTGATGACTTATGACCACAAAATTCTTCTCTGCAGTGGTTTAGCAGTGGGGCTGACTTGGTCCAGTATAGCCCAAAGGACTCACAAGTGGGAGAAGGTGGTAAATCCCTCCATAAGTTTAATATGCAGCAGGTTATAAAATCCCCAAACAAATTCCTTGACTTACTAACTAAAAGATGGTGCACTCACACACTCCATGTATGAGCCTCAAGTTCAGAGATGACTCAGTCACTGCAGAGGGGCTGGTCTCTTCTGGCAGGGATTCTCTTTGGGCAGGAATCAGGCCGCTTCGATCCCAGAATTTCCCCTCACCACAAAGGGTGCAAGGCTCAAGGTACAGGCCACACAACTGCACCAAAATTCAAACTGTAATCTCCTACCCCAGCATTCAGACACACACACACACAGCAGGCAGCAGCCCCGAACCAGGAGACAGAGCAGAGCTGACCATGCGGTGACTGGTCTCACCCAGGAAGCCAGAGCGCCAACTCAGCCCACCTGGGGAAGCCTCCCAGCAAACTCTACAAACTGGGAATCAACAGTGGAGAAATAAAACCCAGTGAAGGGATCCTGCCTTCAGGTCCCTAGAGGCTAGTTCTCAGGGGGAAACCCTGCATGCAGGTCTGGGGCTTAATAGCTCCCACATAGCCAGTCCTCCTCTTGCCCTGGCTGGCTCCAGACTCCTCCAACAATGGCTTCTCCTCCCCCTTCTGAACTCCCTGGGAGGGGAGGAGAAGCCATTGTTGGAGGAATCTCACTCCCTATGGGTTGCCCAGCAGACTCTGTCTCTGGTAGGGAGGGGAGCCAAGGCAAAGTCAATGTGCTCTCCCTGAGCTGCCAGCAGACAGAGCCCCAGGAATCTAGGTAATCTCCTTGGGGGTTACATTTACTTGTGGAAGGATTCAGTCAAGCAGCACTCTTTGTGTTTGTTTGTAAAATGTTTGGATGCATGTCTCTGAATGCTTAGAGATTGGCAGCACTGGAAAATTAAGTTTATTTCTTCACAAGATATGCATCATACAAACAGCTGTAAATGGCTTCCCCCCACCATTCTGCTAATGTGTTTGACCCTGAGCTCATCTTATCTGTGGCTGAAAGGTAGAGCAGTCTTTTTGCAAGCTTGTTAATTGGTTTGCGTTGAGAAGATAGTACCAGTTATAATGGCTTTTGGTACTGACTGCTCTCTAGTAAGAATAATGCCTATTAATTCTATGAAGCAACAGGAAAAATAAGTGCTTGTAGTGATGCAGTAGTGAGATGCTTCCTAAGAATGACTGAGACCAGATGGTGTGAACTGGTGAACAAATCAACGAAGCTATGTTGAATTACACCAGCTGAGGATCTGGTCCTCAGGCTTTTCTGCAGCTTTTGTGCCAGTAATACCTAAGCAATAATAGAAAATCTGGTCTGATGTTATGCTATATAAACACTGAATGGTGGCTACCATCGCTGTGTTCTGAAAAGATTCCCAGATGAATGAATTAGTAGCAGTAGTACTTATGACTGAACCTTTGGGTTTTGAAAGAGCTCTACAAATGTTTTCCTCTTACAGTTTTGTTCCCAGGATCTATCAGCTTGCAAAAAGTCATGGGGATTTTTCTCTGGAATTATCTCTGTTGTTCTTAGTACCTGAGAAATGGAGAATTTTTTAAACTAAATTCTAGGTATAAAATATCATTGGGCCCCATTGTCTCGCCCTGCAGGAAAACCTGCCAGAGAGCTCAAAAAAGATGGAAATCACGGTAAGTTTCTCCTTTGGGAATTTTCTCTAATTGCTCCACTGGTTCCTCTAGGAGATCTGAACTACTGTTGCAGAGGTCCTGTGTTTCAGTGCAAGATGCTGGTTTGATTGCAGCTTTGGTGCGAACACCTCCAGATGTGTCCTTTCATTATTCTTTACAATTCACCCCAGCCCACCTGCTCCTTCCCAGACTGCCCACTTTTTCTCTGGCCTGTGTGGCTGCTAGGAACAGCACATAACCTCTGCTTGGGAAGATAAGACTCCTGTCTGGGAGAGAGAGTTCCATGTATCGAGGGTTCTAGCTGTGTGTGTGAATTATGGACCCCGTGTCACTATTTTTCCTGCTTTAGAATAATAAAGAATAATGGAGCTCTCCTGTCCTGGAACTGAAGGAAGCATTTCTCCATTTTGCAATGACTCCTCTAGCGGACATTTTATCTGATCTTTGATAAAGGGACAAAATACTTCTAGGTCATGGTCTCTCTTGTGGCCTCTAAATAAGAGGATCCAAACCTGTCGTTCCTCCCTGCCCACTCTTCCTTCTCTCTCACCCTGAGAATCTCACTTCTAAGATCTCAAGGCAATTTGTACACAATGATAACTAAATTGCAAAGCAAAAGGACACCACCAGCACAGTGACTGACATCAGGGTTTCATGTCTATGTAAATAGAATTTCTAAGTGCAAATAAATTGGTGTTCCTGACTGCTGCTTGCAGTTATTCTCTATTTGATTTGGGGTATAGGCAATTATCTGTATTTTTTTCTGTCACTTTTTTTCAGTTTTCTCTTCCACTGTCCCTTGGTAGACAGCAGCACTTTTTATTGAAGAGGTAGGTGTCATTTCCCCTTTTCTCCGGAATTTAAACAGTGACCTGTTTCTGCATGCTGAGTGGGTGGATAACTGATTTTCAGGGAATAGATTGCTGAATGTAAGGTTTCAGGGAATATAATTTTCTTCAGTCCTGATTATTGTATAAATGCTTAATTGGACCATTTCATTTTTACCCTCTTTGCCCTGTGAAGAACTCTTATTATTTGAAATATTCTCTGCAGTCCAACATTTCTTATTTTTCTCTGCTTCTCTACTTCTTGACTTAACATCTGTTTATTTTTATGGCTCTCTAGCCCTTCACTTTCCTGGATATCTAAAACACAAATTAACCATTCTATTTTTTGTTTCCTTTATTTAGATTTAATTGGGATGAATAGCCCATAAAATATTAGCAGGATAATTAAAAATACTTATTTTCTTCGGTAGATTTACTATCTGCTGTTGGCTAGCAGTTGTCTGCAAAGCCCATCCTACTGGAGCATAACTTATTTTGGGAACCATGGAGTGCAGGGACCAAGATATTGGGAGGGGAGCTAGTTCATGAGATGATTTCCGTCTTACGAAGTGGTCCAATGACTGAAACAACTGTAGAACTCCTGACACACAATACTGCTGGGACTCCCAACTCCCACAGTCACAAGTTACCTAGAGTCTGTGGATTTTCCTTGTGTCTAATCTGAGAAGCACTCTTGTTGAACAAAAACAATGAGGAGTCCTATGGTAGGGCTAAATGTTGATTAATCAGTGAATCAGGTAGTTGATGGAAATTCCATTGACTGCTCGATTACTCAAGTGTATTTGTGTGTGTGGGGGAGGGGCACTTGCTATCCCTTCTGTGCTTCTGCCTTTTAAATAGAGTAAGAACTGCCTGCAGCTCTTACTACATTTAAAAGGCAGAGGTGCAGCAGGGAACTTGGGGCGAGCGGGGACTCAAGCAGTCCCTGCTCTCTCTAGTTCCAGACTGCTGCGCCTCTGCCTTTTAAATGTAGCAAGAGACTCCACCGTCTTTGCTTGAGTCCCCAGTCGCACCATTTCTCTCTGCCTCCTTCCCTCCCCCCCGCAGAGATGGTGCTCTGGCTCCTCCTCTCCTGCTGATACAGAGGCAGTAAGGGGGGGAAGTGACTCCGTTGAGTAGTGACTCGACTACCTGATAAGCCTAAGCTTATCACTTATATCCCTATCCTATGAAGATGGTTTAATAAGTGATGAGCTTTCGTGGGTGATGAGCCCACAAAAGCTCATCACCTATTAAACCACCTTGTTAGTCTTTAAAGTGCTACATAGTTTTTCCTTTTGTTTTAGAAAGATCAGACGAACATGGCTACCTCTCTATCCCTATCTTATGGCACCTTAAAGACTAACAGATTTATGTGAACATAAGCCTTTGTCGGTAAAACCCACTTCTTCAGATGCATCAATCTGTGCCGAGTGTCTTTAACACGTGTAGGCCCACCTTGCAAGTCTTAATATCTGTTTCTTTCTTCATCTTAATCACACTTATTTTTTTTTCTATTGACAACTATTGATGTGAGCATTTTGCGTTCAGCAGACAATGGGAAGGAGACCAGCTCAAGTTGAGATGAGCCATTCCTATGTTCCATGACCTCTTGCTACAGTTGGCTGTATTTTATACTTTTTAAAAATCTTTCTCACACTTTTGTGTTAGAGGACTCCAATCAGAATTCTGTACAGTTTCCACATATTCTTCATAGCTTTCTCAAAGTCAACAGCTTGTGTGCTACTTACTCTTGCTTTGAGCATTCATGATTATTTCAGATCTAATGATCACCAGGTCTAAAGCTTGCTGTCCCACACCTAGGATAGGAGGCAAGGGCACACACAAGCCTCTGCCATCCCTGCCTTTCATGCTTTTTGCTGGAATTGATAGCTTGGTCTGTTTCTGTCCCTTTACTTTTTATGAGGATAGATGTGGATGGCTGATCACTGCCTACTCCCTCCCCCAACCTGGAGTACCAGTTGACCACTTGTCTCAGGAAGACCTGCTCTTGTTAATTGATTGTTTCATATTGTTGCATTATTGCATACTTACAATGCTGGGTGTAGAATCTTTGGCTCCAGAAAGCAGTAGCTCCATCTCAGAGGAATGTCTGTATATGTCAGCAGGTCTGTTATATTCCTTCCACTAGAGGGGAGTGTTACACACCTACAGACAGGCATACCTTTTACTACAAAGGCCATGGTAAAACAATCCTGCCCTTTCTGTAGGAACACATAGACCTCTAATAATTTTTTTTGCATAACTGTCATTCCAATGAATATCTAATTACACTCTCCTGAAATCAAGCTTCTAGCCTGCTGACTTGTATTTATTAGGTGAAAACTTTACTTTGCAGTCATGGAAGCTGTTAAACTGTTTGTCTGGCCCTCCTGGCCCTAGAGTTCTGTCACTTCCAGGGCTGGCCTTACCATGAGGCAAACTGAGGCGACTGCCTCAGGTGCCAGACTGGGGGAGGGGGGGGGCGCCACTAGGACCCAGAATGTAGAAAATTGTGTCTGCTGCTGGTGCATATGTATTCTCTGTGCTCTAGATGCACAGAGATGGCAGAGCAGTACCATGAGGAGCAGAACAGGAAGAAGGCAGAATTGAGACTTTTCAAAGTTTTGGCCCAAGCGAGGAGGCATGGGGGCATCATTTGAGCTCCCTGCCTCAGGTACCAAAATGTTGTGGGTCGGCCCTGGTCACTTCCTAATTTATTCATTAAAAGATTGAGAAGATGGATGGGTAGGACCTAAAGTTACATGCTGTAAGTGGGCTCCTAAGGGCATTTCATCAGTAACATACTATTTTTTATTATTTACACTGAGCTTTGGTGCAACTTTAAACTATAAGCCTCAATTACCTGTAGCCATTACTGAAGTAAATCAGTGCATGCGCCCTATGAGAGGAGATGGTGTATATTTGTTAAAACAGATTGCATAATAAAGTGGAGATTTTTCTTTTTCTTTCACTAAATATTTGTACTATGGGTAGCTCCTAGAAGCTCCAACTGTCTGAGGCCCTGTTGTGCTAGGTAGAAGATGAACACATGGTAAAACCTGAAGCATTTACTATCTAAACAGACTAGACAGTCAAAGGGTGGGGAAAAGAAGTCTTTGTCCTCTCTTATCCCCATGTTGAAGGTGGGGAGCTGTGTCATGGAGAGATTCAGGCCATATTTAAAGCAGCACTACTACTGTGCTGCAGCATTGATGCTGTAGCACTGCAGTGTAGATGCTTCCTATGTTGACGAAAGGGGGGTTTCTGCTGATGTAGGTAATCCACCTATTCAAGAGGCAGTAGCTAGGTTGATGGAAGAATTCTTCCATTGTTTCTGCTCAAGGCATAAAATTTTTCACAGCCCTGAGCAATGTAGGTAGGTCAAGCTAATTTTTAATTGTAGACCAGGCCTAAGTCCAAGATCACACAAGATACCTGAGATCTGTAACTCCTTAATGTAGGTGTAGACTATAGCAACAGAAGGGCTTTTTCCATCAGTGTAGGTAACCCATGGTCCCAAATTATAGTAGCTGGACTGATGGAAGCATTCTTTCATCAGCCTATCTGCAGCCACACAAGGGGTTAGGTCTGCGTAGCTACAGCTCTTAGAGGCTTGCATTTTTCACACCCCTGAGCATGGCTAAATTTCTGGACTCCTATAGGTAAAATGTACAATATGCAACAGTTGTCAAGGAAAGTCACATGATTTACAAGCTAGCATAATGGAGCTCTGATCCTTACCTTGGCTGGGGTTGATTGGCACTCTAGTGAATGCAGATAAGAAATGATACTGTGTCTTAATACATTAGCTGAAACCATTGTATTTCTCTTAGTAGACTCTGCTGTGGCATAATGAAAATGGGGTAGACCAAAAATTGAATGGTATAAGCAATTACATTACCACAAACTGGAGTTTTAAAGAAAAAGAGTCTTCCAGATGCTGGATGCTTAGTATATAGCTTTTTTATCTTGTGAATGGCGAGCAGGAAAAATTTGAATCTGCTCTTGGAAAATGTATTGCACATAAATTTGACAACCAGTCCATTCCATGTTTTGATCGGTGATGACTGACTGGTTCCAGTGGCATTAAAGTAAAGAAATTCTTACCACAATTTTCCATCTGTGCAGCATCTTTATAGATGTTGCCATTTAATAATTTAAGACCTATGATGGGCACTCTTATTTAAAGAACAGCTTTAATAATTATTTTTTATATAGCATGAAGTGACTTCTATCCCAAAGTATCTTAGAAAATGTATATACTGCAGTCACTTCACTTCACTTCACTTCACCATCAAAAGAAGAGGAGTAAAAAATGCTGAGGCCAAGATTTTCAAAAATGAGTGCCTGTGGTTTAATTCTTAAATCAATACTTAGGCATCCAAAGAAGCTGGTATGTTTGCAAAGGTGCTGAGCATACAAAATGTCCATTAATGTCAGCAGAAGATGCAGCTCCTACTGAAGTCTATGGAAGCTGCAGGTGCTTTGAAAAACAGGCATATTGTTTAGGTGCTTCAGTATGGATTTAGAATCCTAATTTTAGGTTTTGTTTAAAACAAATCTTGGCTCAAATGTCTAATAGTGCACAGTAATGTTAGACAACTTTTTAAGACAAGAAGTGAACAACTTACCCAAAAAGGGAAAAATGGTACATGGGCAGATTGTAATAGCTGGAATAGTTCCATCAGTATTCTGGGTCAAACATTCCTACTAATTTGAAAAATACCATGGAAACTTTTAGGATTAGAATGATCAAGTCCTATCTGAAGGGCTGTAGTTAGACCACATTTGGTGATAGTTTATGGATTGTAACTACTTTACATTTAAAAGTTAGGCTGAGATTTTCAAAGGACCTAGGTAAGTTAGGTGCCCAACTCAAATTCCCCTTCAATGAAGCTGGGCACCTAATTGCCTTAATCTTTCCTTCCATCATTAACCTCTGTTTATTTGTGGTAATTCCAGTGCCAGGGATAGACTTCAGTGCCAAGTTTAAACCCTGATCCAAACTCCCATACAATGTGAAGGTGAATGGAACCTGAGTAGCGGCTCATTGTGTTATGAAGGGAGAAGCCAGGACCAGGTACAAATTTGAATTCAGATCTTCATTTCCCCAAAGTCTGAGTGTTGTTCCCCTCGAGGGACTGGACTGAACTCATCTCTAATTACAGTTATACTTTCATCTCTAATTACAGTTATACTTTCATCTGCAATTTGTGCCATAGCTGATGCTGAATGTTAATTACATCAATGTCTATTTATGGAATGGAGAAATTAGGGAGACCAGGTGACAGAAGTGACAAAAATTTCAGAACACTGAATGATTCAACTTTCTCCCCATCCCCCCCCCTTCCTTTCTCTTTCCTACCCTGCAACTTCCCCCAGTCCATATGCTAGGAGACAGTACAGTTCATGCAAAAGAGTATTGATGTCCTCATTTTCCTCCTTTCCTCTTGAGATATCATTACGGGAATGAAAAAGGACGTGAGAGCTTTTGAAAAAAACGGGTGAATACTCAAGACATTTTATAAAGGGGAAAGAAAATAGGACTCTACAGGGGGTAGAAAGATTCTGAATGTGTGCCTCTTCCGACTTTTCTTTTGCTGGAAACCTGAAGCTGTTGTTCCTATTTCAGCTCTCACTGTCTTTTAGTACTTGATGGCTTTACTGCCCTTGCTCCTGAACCTCAACAGATTGGGGCTTATTTACCTATTCACACTCCTACTGAGGAACCTCATTAATATGCTTATTAGCCACATCATTCTCCTGCTGCAGGGTTAACAAAAAAGATTCCAGCCACTTTGAGAGGGTGGGGGCAGAAGGAGAGGGGGAGATTGTAAGGAGATTATACATCCATTCAGAAGTCTAACTGGTGTGAAAGACTCCCTGGGCCCACTGAGATCACTTGAAGCCTAAATATGATGACAGAATTACTTTAAAAAAATTAAACATGCTTTTGATTTTCTCAGGTTGAGAAGTTTTCCTGTTGTGGACCAGCTTGCAGATTGACTCATTTAGGAGAATAGGGTACTGTGGGCTGATAGCTGCTTTCTTTACATCTCTCATAAAAATTCTGAGGTCTGTTTCCAGATATAAAAATAGATGTCCTCTGTCATTTCTAGAGGAATTCTTCCTTTTCATTCTTTCAGGGTATGCAGAGATATTGATGAATGGCAAAACTGCCATTTCCCTTTGTTGGCCAATAATTTATGTGAGAATGTGTTGTTTTCAATGGGCAATGGATATGGTTGGAGCTGGGGAAATTGGATCTTGACTGAGACATCTCGGCTTCTCAATTAGATCATTCCAATATCAATCCACCTCCCCCCCCCCCAAGTAATGAAGAATTCCCATCAATTACAAACTTGTCCCCTTACCTTCCATACCTTGTCTTAATGATAGTGGCAAGATGAAAGTACTTTCTGGAAGACATGTACTTATAATTATGAACATTTGAAAACAAGTTTCAGCTGCTCCAAAATATGTAAATAGAGAAGAGAGAGAGAATGTGCTGTGGGTTCATGGTCTTCAAAGGTCCCATTTACCAGCCTGCACATAGATTAGAAAATGTGCAATAACGCTGTTTAAATAAAGTAATATTTAAATTGATCAACACTCTAATTTAATTTGAGGCAACACTACATATTGATCTTGTTGTTAAGCTGATCCCGCAGAACAAGCACTATACAGAATCCATATGAATAACCTTTTTGTTAACAGTGTATTAAATTAATCAAGTAGCAATTTCAGATGCTTGAATTATGCACTGTTTAAAATCTGAGAGACCAGGCCAATCACTTCTGCTGATCAAACTCTTTGATCAAACTCTTCTTTTTAGAAATCACGAGTACATTTCTTAACGGGGCACTGTCAGTGAAAATCACATGCTAATTTTATGTTTTGCACAAGGCTTTGCAAAACCTGAGATGATTATTTATTTATTTTTTGTTGTGGTAGTGCACAAACGTTCCAGTCAGGATTAGGGGCCCATTATGCCAGGGCTAGACAAATAGACAGGTAGAGGCAGTTCTTGCCCCTAGAAACTTAATATCCAGTTTTCCATTAATTTTCCTACTTTGTTTTTTGTTTGGACTTAAACATTCCCTGGCCTATTAGCAACCCAAACATTTCACTTTGAGAACCAGAATGTGAAAGGGACAAAAAGTAGGAATGAAATTAATGGTTTTTTTATTACCTTGTTCAAACTCAGTGAATTAAGTTCACAACCAACAAAAAAAGTGGGAAAACAGAATTTTTTTTGCAATTTTCAGTTTTGTCTGAAATATTCTTAAAAACATAAGTAATGATTTTTTTAGTGGTTTTTAAGGGGTGGTGCTTTAAAGTGTTAAAATTGCAAGAGTTGACCGTCATATGCTGTATATTTTGCTCCTTATTTAGAATATACCTCAATGCTCAAATCTTTGACATTTAATATGGCAGTGTTGTCCGAGATTATTCTTCCCACAAAAAAATTAGGATCCGAGTTCTGCAAAACCCTTCAGCACATGCTTAGCTTTAAACATAAGACGCTTCGATTAAAGAAGCTGGGCATATGACGAAGTGCGTTGCTGAATCGGGACTTAGCTGGGTTAGGTTTGATTTTTATTTCGGCTTTTACCTGTCTTTTTCACTCTCCCTTCCCAAGATGGTACATAATCCCAGCCACTGTATAAATTCCGAAGGGTAGCGCCAGTAGAATTCACTACTATTGATCATGCTTCCACTGGAATCTATTGCCACCTTTTCTGTTGGCTTAAGTGGGTCAGGATCCGTCCCCTTAGGAAACAATTAGAATAGCTGAGAGAGTTTTAAAAATACACTCCTGCTATTTTAAGTACGATCAGTTCCCAGACGTGAAGGGGAGGGGGGCTGCTCCTAAAGTTCCTTTCGGTGCAGAGTTTAAAAAGGGATTTTCTTCCTGCTCATTTATTTGTGCCACTTGGAGGCGTTTTCACGTGAACTGCTCTGAAAGAGAAGCGGGAGGCAGAGAAATCCCGGCTCCGAGTCCCTGTGCATCTAAAGGGGACGCGTCTGCAGTCAAACATTGCCTTGCGCGGCTGTGATTGGCAGAGGGAAGGGGAACTGTCCAGGAAATGGCTCGAGTTTCAGCGAGGGGGGAGTGACCGGGGGTGGGAGGAAGGGGAGCCGGAGGAGTGCGGAGGGGGAGAAAAAAGGTTTGTGTGGACTTGACAAAGCTTTAGAGATTACCACGGCAAATGCTGCATGGAGGGGAGCCGGCCCTAGGACTTCCAAGGAAGCCCAGCGCTGCCGCTTTGGTGGATGGAAGTGACTCCCCCTTTGCCCCACGCCTGGATCTCCGCTCCCCCTGGCGCAGTGGAGGGAAGAAAAGGGTTTAAAGCCAGGCGGGTCGCTGTGCAACCTTGGTGCTTCTTTTTAAACTCTCTCTTCCCCCTGCCACTGGGGTGAGCCTTTGGGGGCTGCAGCGCGCCCGGTCCGCAGCGTGGCGCGGCCCCGAGGTGGCGAGCGCCTGGATGTGGAATAACCGAGGGACGCTTGTTTTTCTTGGGAGAAGTTTCCCCCCCGAGGGAGCCGCTCTCCGGCACTTTGATTCGTCCCGCGCACACGCCTGCTGCCGGGGGGACGCCGGCAGCTCACTCGGAGCCTTTGCAGTCAAGGTAATTGGTCCAGGCTTGGCCGGGCGGTGGAGGAGTGGCAAGGACCCGAGAGGCTCCGGGTGTCTTTCGCATCTCCAGCGCGGCCCCCCCCCCCAGCGCTCGGTGGGCCCCGTCCAGCCTGGCCTGGCACCGGGTGCAGTCGCGTCCCCCCCAGGGCCAAAGGCTGCCGTGCCTGCGGAGCGCAGAACCTGCCTAGGCGCTCCGAGCTGGGCGCCCCGTGGGTTGCCAGCCGTGCCCCCGACAGCCCCGTGTGAGGGACCCGAAGCCAAGCATCTTAAAAACAAATCTCCCCTTCCCCTCAAGAGGAGGCTTGATCTTCCTCGGCGTGAGCGCTTTTGTGCAGCGGCCTTTGGGTATGGGAGTCCGAGGGAGCGTCCCTCCTGTGTCACTTCTGCTACTACACCTAAAATAAAAGAGATCACCTCACCCCCTGCGCGGCTGCACTTTTGGCCTTTCTTGCATGTGGACTTGCTCACCTTTGCTGTTAATTGTGGTGAAGCCTGACATACATTAACACTTCTTGGATTCCCCCCCCCCCCTTACACAGTGTTCATTCCTAGCAGTTGACTATCATCTTTCTTACCTAATTCACAGCAATCTACTTATTCCTATTCAGTGGTTACAATAGGATCTAAATGGGCAGGCCTACCAGTAAACAGTGATTATGCTGTTAATTAACCCGGAGCTAAACTTTTGGGGGCAAAAATACATTTAGAGTCCTCACTTGCAGTACAAATAGGGCTCAGTCGTTCAAACACCTAATAAGGTGTTAAGGCTTCTGTGGCATTTTTTTAAAACCTATCAGGCCATAGAGGGCCACAGTATAAAATCAACACATGGAATCTTTTAGCAATAGTTGCAACATTCTGTCAATGGAGAGAATAATTTTACATGGAGCATACTGAAAACTAAAAATATAGGAGGTTCCTATGCTAACCATGCATTATTTGGATACTTTTGGGGTTTTTTTTTAAAGCTATACATAATTTCCCCCTTTTAATGAAACATATATTTAAATGTAAAACTACCCTTTCAAACAGTGACCTATTATGAATTTGGTGTGAAACGCTATCAACATTTAGAACCTCATTGTCTCCTTTGTACCAAATCCCTGTAAATCTTCCACTAGCCTTTACTCATTTTAATCTGAAAAGCCTGTTTGAGTTGAATAGACAGCAATCAGGAGCCTCTGTACCTCTCTCCCTCTCTGGAATGTCAATTAAAATGCAGATTTTTTTTCTGATCTCTTGGTGGCAAAAGACTGGAGGAAAAACAGGATAGTCCAGCAAAGTAAATGAAAGAAGTTCAAACAATGAAGTACCACCGAAACTGTTAGCCAGTTCCCATTAGTCCTCCAAACTAATAGTTGAAATACTCAGCTCTACTTAGATATTGAATTGAGATGTCTTATTTTTATATAATATATATGGTTAGCTCAATTATACCGTCATTTTTAATTGCACTTAGCTGCAGCTGAGTTTTAGAAACTTGATTCAGATTTTGGCATCCCTTGATTCCCAAGTGTTATGCAGTGTGCAATGTATTGATTTGGAGAACATGCTCTCTGCAATTTGCAACCTCTCTGGGGAGTGATAAACATCATATAAACAACGGTGGGACTACAGTAAAAAGAGCTCCGAGAATTGAATTTAATCAAAGGCGCTGCTTGAACAAATAGTGAGAGAGTGTGTTTAAAGTTGAACTACAGTTTGGAGGAATTTGGTTGCGCTCCCAACCCAGGTTGTTTTCCCATGCTTGTCAGTTTGGCAAAGAAATTTGGGCAGGTATGTGACGAGGTGAAAATTGACTTGATGAGCGGGTGGCAAGGAGAGCGATCAATCATTGGAGGCTGACAACTCCTCCCCAAAGTGTAGGCTGAGAAGAGAGACAGAATTCCCTTTCAAGGGGAAAAATAAACACTACGTGTGGCTTTCACTGAGCCTGAGTCTCCAGGAGGGATTATGGTATTGTAGTCAGGAAGCCAGAATTGTGGAGGCCAAAAGCATGCTGGGGCTGTGTTCCAAACATTGAGATAGAGGTACATAATTATCCAGTGTAGGAGGTCTCTCCAAATTCCAAAGAATTGTCCCCCAGCAACAGTGGCAATTAAAATATGAAAAGAATTGGGTTTCATTTGGGGAGAAAAGGGGAAAGAACAGCTTTGAGATGGGAGATTCTTGAACAGCTTTAACATTTTTGGGTACCTTGACTCTGATTTCAGTTTTGCTATTAAATTGTAAGAAAGAGATCGGCGGCTGCATTTTAAACCTTCCTTTGCATCATGGATTAAGAGTGCCTGTTCTCTCCTGGCAAATGTTCAGATGCAGAAACCCTGGTAATACTCAGGTGTGAAGGAGTTTTTACAGAAGCCTACTGTTACTGGACTGAAGAATGTTTATGATGAGAGCAGGAATCATTTGTATACTTTTAAACCTTTTCAGAGATTTAACATAGCCTAAAATTCTTTAATGAGTAAAATGTGATCAGAGTTAAATTATATTCTGGACTTGTTTTAAATACATTTAATATTTTAATGCATAATATTTTCTTTACTGCAATAATAGTTTCATCGGCTGTTGTTATAGTCTGTTTATATGTCCACTTTAATCAAGTTCAAAGAAGGCTTAATAGAGATTTGTTAAAATACCTTCACAATCATCCCGTTAAGTCATTAAGTATTGTGCCCATTTTACACCTGGGTAAACTCACAAAGTATTGGATCAAGTGGCAGAGTTAGGAAAAGAGCCCAGATATTTGGGTTCCTCTCTTCTAATTGCTAGACAGTCAGAGACAAAAGTTACTTAAACTGGTTTGCTAATTTACTCCTGTTTAGTCCTTTTAAAAATACTTTTTCAGACTGTTTTTAAAATGATTCTTTGTAATGTTCTAGTGTTTGTTTCATTGAAGGTTTAATGATGGCTGTTACAGTGTTAATAAAAGCTTATGCAATGCTTAAATTTAATGTTACAAAGCTAGATGTGCCTGAGAGAAAGAGAAAAAAAGCTGTGACTCAAAACATCCTGTATTAATTAGCAAAAAGTATTTTGCAATTACGTTTTAAAAGGTCTAATACATTTAATACGTTTCTGTGTCTGAAACCTGAGTTATTCTGTAAAGGGGCAGAAAATATCACATCTTTAAGGTAGCACAAGTTGGTTTTAGGCATTATATAGCTTCAGCAGAAGACTGGCAAGACTCTGAATGAGCTCAATAATATTTATTAAAGGATGAATCCTGATGTCAAATTGTTCAAATCGTCTGAGCCTTTTGTGGATAAATGTTCATCTATGGAGGATGAGAATGGGGAGAAGAGCGTGAGGGAAATATAATGAAAAATTGAATTTTAGGGGGGTTTTTTCTTTCACAACTAACACCTCTGAAATTTCAGTTAGGGCACAGATTAGACTAAGATTAGTCATTAGACAGGTCAGACAGATCAGAATTAATGATGCAATTACTGGATTTATTCATTGCCTGAGGAGTAGTCTTTTTTGTTTTTGTGTGTGTTTGTAGGCGGGAAATGGAGGGAGAAGAGAGAAATTTGTGTCTGATCCAGTTGTTAAGCCACTCTGTTGGTGCTGATATTTTGATTCATGCCTGACACGTCATTGTGGTGGTGGTTACCAGGTTTATTGTGGGAGCTGCAAGTTTCTTTGGCACTACATTTTTTCCAGTACGTTGCTGTTTCATAAAGGGTGCTCTTCATCCTTTTAAGTGGCTAGTTTTAAAAAGATTGAAATAAGGGGTTTTTTTAGGCCTGTGTAACGTCTATTGATACACATCTATATTCTGTGACAAGGATGTCTCCCTAGATTTGTCTGCATATATGTGTGTTTATATCTTGTGTGTAAGCAAATAGAAATGGCAGATCTTGTGTGATCTCTAGCAGACATGCAATTTTGTGGCAAACATCATTCAGATTTTGATTTTCCAAAACAGTGTAGTTAGCAAGTGCCGTTACAAAAAATGGACCATTTTAATTGTTCCAGATCTGCAATTGTCCCAGATTTGCACTGACAGTGAAGTTAGTGCAGAAGAGTGTAAGTATACAGGAGAGTTGGAATCTCAAATATAAAATAAAATATCAAGGAAGATCTAAGTAGAAATATAGTAGTATTCAACTTTTTGCCATATGGAATATTATTGGTTTGTTTTAAAACGTAGCTTACTCCATCTATTTAGATGAGGGACCAAAAAAGCCATGCAAACTCAAACATATGTTCAAACAATAGCCAGAATAGAATTGTATAATTGTTGTAATTTTGTAGCATTAAGGGTTATGCATCTGCACGTGTGCCTTTAGTATTTCTTAACAAGCTGTATATTTTTCTGTGATTAAAATAGTTCTTTAAATATGTGCTGAGAAACAATTTTGTGAAATCAAGAAGGGCTTGGTTATGCCTGAGGTGGTGATGGAAACTGTTAACAGAAAATGAAAAATCACTCACTTTTCACATGCTTTCAAAGCTGTAAAACTATTTCATTCTCCCCTTCACCCCTTGGGTTTTTGGGAGGATTTTCAAGATGCTTTCATTGACACTACAAAATTTCTGTCTTCTTCACAGCAGCTGCAACAGTTCCAAGTGAGAAGCTTTTTATCAAGGTTGAAGGCACTGCTTCCAGTCCATGCTTGTGTAGAAGTGTGCAGATGGGATTAACTTCCACATGGATATATGGAAAAGGACCAGGAACTGGCACTAAAAAAATGGTCAGCTGCAATTCAGTTTGCCTTGTATGCCTGGTGGTGGTCACCATGGCTGGACTTTCCTTGGCTCGGCCATCATACAATTTAGTTGTTCAAGACACCACTTTGGAACCTGAAGGTGAGTCACTTTAAGATAGTTCAGCTTCAAAATACGTTCACGTGAAAGGGGGCCTGAAATATAACTACCTTAGTTTATTTATAAACAGAGAGAAAGTGTCAGGTTAGTCCAGAAATAGTTTTGTGTATTCTTATTCTCTTTCTTCCAAATATGGGCTCTGATTCAGCAAACATGTATGGACTTAACTTTATGCAGGTCAGTTGAGTCAGTGACTTCCTTAGGACTTTAGCTTGTCTGTAGTGTAAAACACGTGAGTATATGGTCCCAGGAATGAGTCTGTGGTTTCCCTTAAGAAAATTGGTCTCCTAGCTGAAGGAACTACTGTGTTTGTACATGAGTGCATGTTCTGACCAAATATATATATTGTAGAAGCATAAATAGCTGTGTCTATTAATTCAGATAATTAAAATAGAATTTTAAAAAGTCCCATTTATTTTTCATCATTTGTGCTGATTATGTAATTTTGCAGTTCACTCTGCTTGTAGAATGAAAACGGATTACTCAGTTTTATTTTTGTTTATCATCAGTTTCCATTTATTGTTTCTAGTGTCCCAGCATAAACTCTGGAGTGTGTGGTTTGCAAATCCCACAAGAGAATGCTTAAATGCAAGATATACACACACAAATGTTTATTAATTCCTGTGAAAACAAAGACTAATGGGAACATTTCTACTGATAGAATATTTTTATGAAGTTCTTATAAAATCTAATATTTTGAGGCTGGTATGTCAAACACTTTAGGGACATTCTTGCACCATATTGCTTTATTTGTTGAATTTTAGGATTTTTTAAAATTAAAACATATTTATTGTATTAAGAATATTTTTGTTAAGCTGTATATAGCATCCTCACTGGCCCCCTAAGCACCTCAGTAGGGATGGTTCTTTCTTAATATAATTAATTTGTAATACAATGCCCTGATAGATACATTTCTAATAACTGAACTGCAATACAGCTTTATTTTTCTTCAGTGTATTTTAATGCTGAACTTACTTGTTTCAACCCATCCTAGCTAAAATTAGGTTTCACTAGTTAGTGATTTTTTTTAAATTCCTAGTACATTCTTATTGATGACTGAGGTTGAATTATTCAGGTATGATGAGAGCTCTCCCCTACCAAGCATTCATAAAAATATTACCCAAGTATTGTAATATTGAAGTCTGTCATCAATAGAGATTATTGGTAGCAAAGTACTTTTCCTCATGGTAATATGAGAATTAAAAAAAAAAGGAAGCCAGACTCGCATCACTGTTTAATGAACCTGTTTGTTTATTAGCCCACAAAGTGCTTGCTTGATTCTTGGGAGCATGACAAAATCATCAGTGATTCTGGTTTTAAGTCAGCTATTTATGGCAAGCCTTGTGGTTTTAGGGTTAACACATCAAGAATGTGATTTCATTGCAGGGTAGTAAAGGAAGAAGACAAATATTTTAAGCTTATGTCATCATCATTTTTCAGTTGCATAGGGAAGAAATAACCATTTTTAAAAAAAATTTACAATTTAAAATATGCTGCCTCCAAAATGAGAATATACTGGAAGAAATCTGGATCTTATCAGAGTGCAAATTATTGAAAAGAAGTTAAAACTTTTTTCTCTGGGTACAATGTTACTTCTATAAAACAATTTCAGATGTGAGAACACTGAATTATTACCAGCAAAGAGAAAATTGGGCTTTTGAATTAATGGCATAATAACTTTCATGTTAGACTAGAGGGAACTGTGTGGGATTATATTGGAGATTTGGGAAATAAAAGCTCCATTTTGCTGATTTCCAGTGTATCTTGACACTTTGATTCAGAGCTCATCTTAGTCTGTTTAGGGAGCAGTCAGCTCTGTGGGGCCCTGATTTTGACTGTGGCCTCTAGTTAGTACTGTAATAATAATTACACATGAGACTACATCTATCAAAAGCAAGCCGTTTTTTCTTGTAGTTCAACTCAGGTGCTGGAACAATTTGAATAGTGAGGGGTGCAGAGAGCTATTGAACTAAATTATAAACACTGTATATGATGGAAACCACTTCAAGCTGAGGTGTGGCAGCATTCCCAGCACCCCTCATTCCAGTACCTATGTCTCCCAATGCTTATTGCCAACTGGAGTGTATCCTCCTGCGAGTAGTCCCAGCAAGAACCAAGAGCATTAAGGATGTTAAGGACTCATGTTTTAAACCAGCTTGCATTTGTAGAATTGTACCTAGCGCCAATTGTTATATTGTTGTCTGGGAGGAATAGTTCTGAGTGGGGGAAGTAATATAATCTCCACTTTCAAATTATTATGATATTTGCAATAAGTATATTTGACAGCATATAATGGAGTTCTGTCATTGTACATTCACACTATTCAGTCCTTTGATTGCAGCCAGCACTGAAAATGCTTGGGGTGAGGGGGAGCTGACCGCACACATAAGGTTACTTTGTGAACTGAATAATTAGTTTAGACACACATTTGATAAAGAACAAACTAACCCTTGACCTTCCCTCACCCTAGTTGTCTGTTATGAAGACTGCTGGCTAACTAATTTAGTCCCCTCTGTGTAGGACTTTGACTCTGTGCTCTGTATACCCAGACTCCTTTCCTTTTCCCCACAAATTCAAGAACAATTGTTTTTAATTTAGCTGTGCTTTTAAAGCCCTACTTTCAACTCCATAGAAGGCATGGCCTAATTCCAAGCCCCGTGAAAAACACAATAGTTTAAAATTAGTCTTAAATGTGTACTCGAGAGAGTCAAACGAGTAGCAGGGTATGCAATCTCTTCAGATATGTCTCACCCTGGGAAAGATGTATGCTTCTGTTTGACACACAAGTGGCTAATAATTTGTCATTTGATACTTAACTTAGTAACAGGTATTTATTGATAGTAAATGAAAGTAAATACCAGCTGGTGCAATTAAATAGCCAAAGCAGTTCATTAATATCTGTTTTTCATAATCCACCAGCAAAGAACTGTGTTTAATATTAATATCACTTGATTAATACAGTCCAATCACAATTAAATCAAGTAACACAATCCAATCTAACTCAGAATTCAAAAATAAAAAGTGAATTGAAGTCCCTGTTATGCCAATTGTGAGGGGCATCCAGCAGAAGAACATATTTTAATGTAACTTTTATTTTTTTCCCGTTGTGAAATCCTCTTACGCTGCTCAGGTTTGCAGGAGGTGTTCCAGAATGCATGAATTTGTGACAGTACAAATACTGTACTATTAAGGGGTAGCTATGTTAGTCTGTAATTTTAAAAGCAACGATTAGTCCTGTGGCACCTTAGAGACTAGCACAAATATATAGTATCATGAGCTTGGGGTTTTGCCCGTGAAAACTCATGATACTAATGTATATATTTGTTAGTCACTAAGGTGCCACAGGACTACTCATTGTATTTACAAATACAGGGTGGACCTCCCTGCTCTGGTTCCCTTGGGACCCGAGTGGTCCTGAAGAAGGGATTTTGCTGGACCGGGAAGGTCATTTCTGCCCCACTGACACCAGTCCCCAAGCTCCTGGCCTGGCCTCCTGGTTGGCGCCCCACGTGTGACCAGCCTGCTGATATGCCATGGCAGCCACGGTCCTGCTGCTGGGGCGCTCAGCTTCTCTGCAGCAAACCACTGCCCTGCTTCCGGTGCTTCCAGTCCCTCCAGCCCTGTCGCGGCAGCACTGGCCCCGCTGCCATCCCACAGTGGGATTCTCTCCCCCTCTCTCTCCCAGCAGGAAACTGCTGCTCAGCCACTGGGGTTCCCGACTCTGTCAGCCCTACTGTGGCAGCAGTGGCCCCACTGACGGAGCTTCTGGCTCCTCCAGCCCTGCTGCAGCAGTCCTGTGGTCCCACTGCCAGGGCTCCTGGCCCCATCACAGCAGACTGCTGCCCTGGTGGAGCCTTTTGGCATTCTGACTGCCCTGCCATGGGCTTAGCTGGACTTCTGCGGTTGGGCTCCCAGGTGCTTGCCTCCCTGTAGCCAGCCTGGCTGGGTTCCTGTCCCCCGCAGGGCTCCTGGCCCTGGCCCTCTGCCGGGTCTCTTTGGTCTGGCAACATCCATGGTCCTGACAGATGCTTCAGAGATTCTCTTGGTGAGAGTCAAGTCACAGAATGATGCAGTTTGGGATGCTTTTTTACCCAGGGAGATAACGAGGGTTTCAGAGGGAAGACAATAAATTCCAATTTGCCTTTTAAAACTACATGCCCTTCCCCTTGCCTGATGGGCACACAAATCTCTGCTTTAAACTCAGTTTTCATCTGAGTCGTGCAAGATGTAACTGTACCATATTAAGGTATGTCTAGACTACATGCCTCTGGCGACAGCATGTAGATTAGGCTACCCGGCATAGGAAAATGAAGCGGCCATTTAAATAATCGCCGCTTCATTTAAATTTAAATGGCTACCGCGCTGAGCCAATCAGCTGTTTGTCGGCTCAGCGCGGTAGTCTGGACGCTCCGCGGTCGACATCAAAGGCGTTTGTCGACCTCCCCCAGTATGCCTCGTGGGATGAGGTTTACCGGGGAGGTCGACAAATGCCTTTGATGTCGACCGCAGAGCGTCCAGACTACCGCGCTGAGCCGACAAATAGCTGATCGGCTCAGCACGGCAGCCATTTAAATTTAAATGAAGCGGCGATTATTTAAATCGCCACTTCATTTTCCTATGCCGGGTAGCCTAATCTACATGCCTCTGTCGCCAGAGGTATGTAGTCTAGACATACCCTTAGAGAAAAAGTGCAGCTATTTCGCTCAGCCCTGTAGTGTGAAAGCTCACCAGGTAAGAAGCACTTTATAATTAAGAGACAAATAACAATTGGTGTTTCTGAGACTAGTGTGGAAATGGCCATGTTGTGTTTGTTTGACTTCTTTTAAAACGCTCACAGCCATGAAAAAGAGCTCCAATATCTGCAGAACAGGTTTAATTTTTAAATATAAGCCATTAACTCTGACTTCTGTTAACACAATCCTAACAAATGGTATCATGGCCACTTACACTGGGCTCCTGTACTAGAGTTGTGTGAAAGTCTCGCACTTCTCTAATCACTGTGGGTTCTGTTGTTTTGGAGAGACAGGCACCCTGGAATCTAGTAAGCCATTCTTCAGTCTCTGTGTGCACGCAGCAGGTTGGCACTTCTCAAGCACTGCATTTTTTGGTTGGTCATGATTATGTGGTTTCTGGTCCCAATCTAACGGCATTTTGGAATAAGGCATGAAACATCTGAATCCTCCTTCTTATTCCCCTGCCATCTGCAAACAGAGAAAGGGGACACACTACATGATGCACATGTTTGTGGAGTTGCTATGTAATAGTGGAGGAGAGGGGGAGTCCTTTATGTCCTTGTGCTAGGGATGATGGGCCAGTCTAGCATCTTCACTAAAGATTATCTTGTTTCATTTCAACCTTTTGGACCATTAAAAAAGACAGATTTAGTTTGTTTTAATCTATGACTTTGTCTACACTTGCAATTGAGCCACAAAACTTTTGTCATTCATAGGTGCTTAATCCTGCTCCAGAAGGTTTGCTGTGGCAAGTGCAAGTGTGAACACTGCTTTGTTGGCAGTAGAGTGGTCCAGCCAACAAAACAAAAGCAGCTCACAGGGGCTGAAAGTATTTTGTCTTGTCCGCAAGCGTACTAACAAACAGTGTTCACATGCCCCCACTTCTAGGAACAGGACTGTATTGACACAGACTTATGACTCAAAGCTGCATAGTGTAGACATAGCTTTGAATCTCTGAGCTCCAAGAAAAGAAGCATAGTTAAAATTACATTTCAGATGGCTACAAAGATTTTATCCTCTGCCAGCAAATTAAAATTAGTGTCACTACGGGATAGGATTAAACATGATACTTTAATTTGGTCTGTATGCCTTGTAAAAGGCAAGACACTATAGATATATAAATGAAAATAATTTTGACTTGATACAACTTTGAGCCATTTATAGTGAAAAACATGGAAACCTTGTCATACAAAAGGATGAACTTGTAGTTCTTTTTACTATGGCTCCTAGAAAATCAAACTGAGCTCAGAAAAATTCAAATTGAAATTAAGATGAAAATGTTTAGCTATGTTAATTAACCACTAGAAACATTTATCAAAGGATGTGGTAAATTCTCTATCAGAAGGATTTTTTACATCAGTCTGCTCCAGTTCAACAGCAAATTTGGAAGCAAGAATTACCGAGTAAAGACCTGTGGCCTGCACTGTGCAAGAGATCACACTAGATGATCATAAACATCCATTCTGGACTTAAATGTATGCACCTTTAAAATGCACAAAGCCTAAAGCTAAAGGCTTATGTTTAATAAGCGACTGTACTGATCATACACTGGCATGTATTAAAAGTTCATCACATCAGCTATAGTTGCCCCCCCGCCCCCAAAAGTATCAGAAACAATTTCACATTGCAGGCTAATTTGCTACATTTTAAAACCCTCTTTTTTATAATCTTGGGCTATGTCTACACTGCAGGCTTTTGCGCAAGAACTGTTTTGCTCAAGAATTCTTGTGCAAAAGAGTGTCCACACTGCCATGTGCTTTTGTGCAAGGGATGTGCTTTTGCGCAAGAGTATCCATGGCAGTGTGGATGCTCTCTTGCGCAAGAAAGCTCTGATGGCCATTTTAGCCTTCGGGGTTTCTTGTGCAAGAAACCCCTGTTGCCTGTCCACACTGCCTTCTTACGCAAGAGGGCTTATTCCTTGTGGGGAAAAGAATAACTCTTGCTCAAGAAGCCATCTATTCAAATGCCTTACTGTAAATTTACTTGCTCAAGAACACACGTGCAGTGTAGATGCTCCACAAGTTCTGCGCAGAAAGCCTGTGGTATAGACATAGCCCTGGGATTTTTTTGGGCCTAACATTTTAGACAGGTTCAGTTTTATTAACCTATGACTAAGCCCTCAAAACAATGCAATAGATGTGTATTTTTAAAATTTTAAAATAGTTGCTCCTGAACAGAGAACTTATAACTTATTTTTATCCCATAGTGAATTTTTACAGGCAAGATACAAACTCATTATAACAGAGTTTTCAATAAAAATGCAACTATGTGAGGTTGTAATATACACGAGACAATGGACTGTTATAGCACTGCAATAATAAGTATGACTTAACTCGTGATGAATATTTTCTACGCTAAGCTTTCCAACTTCAGTAGAAATAGTTGAATCGCCTTTCTTTTATACAAATACATGAAGATTAATATTTGCTTAAAATGAATGTTTAGTTTGGAAACAGATGGAAATATATAAAAAAATACTTAGTTGTACTTTTTCTTTATTGTCACTTGAGAAAAATCCCATATGAGAAATTGCTGATTTTAAAGTGCTAAAGATTTTGAAAGGCCTCATATTTCAAGTTTTAAATTGACAATGGAGATTTTCTTTCTTGGAAGCAGCAAATCTCCTAAGCATTGTGAGACCAGGTTTCCAAAAGAGCTGGTCACTAGCATCTACTTGATCAATGAAGGTCTTACCTATATTCAGAACTACAACTGGTTTTCAATAAAAGGTTGCACAAAACCTGTATGTGGACACTTTTAATTCAGTTTAACATGACACGCACACACCTCCACACACAAATAAAATCTCTTATATTTTAGTTGAAGATGAGTCCTTATTGTGTTTGGGCCTGATCCAGAGCTAATTTAAGTCAGCAGAAAGACTCCGATTGAAATCAGTGTGCTTTTGATCAGGCCCTAGTTTGAAATCAAAGTAAAGGAATTCTGTGCCAGTATAATTGAACGGGTTTTCAAACGGATGTAAATTGAATGGGTGCAATTTTGAATATGGACGAAGCCTAAATAAAGTCCAGATTTTCAAGTATGCAGCAGCTCCCATTACAACATCTATGGTCCCCTAATGGGCTGAGTTCTTATCAAACGTGCCCCTTAATGTTTCAATCGGAATATGTACAGTTTATATGCATTCATATCACATGCATAAGTGCTTGCAGGATGGGGCATTGGCTCGAAAAGTGAATTACAAAATTAAATACTACGGAACAGCATGACTTGTAAGCCCTTTCAGTTTTTCATTTCTAAAAAACAGACAAAAATATTGATCATGGTTTGATGTAAATAGAAAAAACCCTCAACTTTGTGCCTTGATCTTTGCTGAGAATAATGGTTACCCTTTGAGTAGTCTCATTCACTCAGTTTTTGCAAAATCAGGCCTTTAATTTGCATAGCATTTGCTATGACATATGCATGAAAGACTATTAGAAAGGGGCAGAGTGAGAGGCAGACACAGTTCAGTGTATATTTAACTGAACTTCGTCCTTTGGCTGTCAAGCAAATTTTCTTTTGATAATTTTTAAAAATTATTATTGTTAAGTATGTAGTAAAGAAAGGAGGGTCAGGGTAAAACAGGAAGGCAAGGTCAAATCAGTATCTTAGATGCCTATATACAAATGCGAGAAGTATGGGTAATAAGCAGGAAGAGCTGGAAGTGCTAATAAATAAGTACAATTATGACATTGCTGGCATCACAAAAACTTGGGGGATAATACACATGATTGGAATGTTTGTATGGAAGGGTACAGCTTGCTCAGGAAGGATAAACAGGGAAAAAAGGGAGGAGATGTTGCCTTATATATTAAAAATGAACACACTTGGAGTGAGGTGCAGATGGACATAGGAGACGGAAGTGTTGAGAGTCTCTGGGTTAGGCTAAAAGGGGTTAAAAACAAGGGTGATGTCATGCTAGGAGTCTACTATAGGCCACCTACCCAGGTGGAAGAAGTGGATGAGGCTTTTTTTAAACAACTAACAATATTATCCAAAGCCCAAGATTTGATGGTGATGGGGGACTTCAACTATCCAGATATATGCTGGGAAAATAACACAGCGGGGCACAGACTATCCAATAAGTTCTTGGGCTGCATTGGAGACAACTTTTTATTTCAGAAGGTTGAAAAAGCTACCAAGGAGGAAGCTATTCTAGATTTGATCCTAACAAATAGGGAGGAACTGGTTGAGAATTCGAAAGTGGAAGGCAGCTTGGGTGAAAGTGATCATGAAATCACAGAGTTCACAATTCTAAGGAAGGATAGAAGGGAGAACAGCAAAATAGAGACAATGAATTTAGGGAAGGCAGATTTTGGTAAGCTCAGAGAGCTGATAGGTAAGATCCCATGGGAATCAAGACTGAGGGGAAAAACAACTGAGGAGAGTTGGAAGTTTTTCAAAGGGACATTATTAAGGGCCCAAAAGCAAGCTATTCCGCTGTGTCAGAAAGATAGAAAATATGGCAAAAGACCGCCTTGGCTTAACCACAAGATCTTGCATGATCTAAAAATAAAAAAGGAGTCATATAAAAAATGGAAAGTAGGACAAATTACAAAGGATGAATATAAGCAAACAACAGGAATGTAGGGGTAGGTTAGAAAAGGCAAAGGCACAAAATGAGCTCAAACTAGCTACGGTAATAAAGGGAAACAAGAAGACTTTCTATAAATACATTAGAAGCAAGAGGAAGACCAAGGACAGGGTAAGCCCACTGGTCAGCAAGGAGGGAGAAACAGTAACAGGAAACTTGGAAATGGCAGAGATGCTTAATGACTTCTTTGTTTCGGTCTTCACCGAGAAGTCTGAAGGAATGCCTAACATAGTGAATGCTAGTGAGAAGGGGGTAGGTTTAGAAGATAAAATAAAAAAGAACAAGTTAAAAATCACCTCGAAAAGTTAGATGCCTGCAAGTCACCAGGGCCTGATGAAATGCATCCTAGAATACTCAAGGAGCTCATAGAGGAGGTATCTGAGCCTCTAGCTATCATCTTTGGAAAATCGTGGGAGACAGGAGAGATTCCAGAAGACTGGGAAAGGGAAAATATAGTGCCCATTTATAAAAAAGGGAAATAAGAACAAGCCAGGAAACTACAGACCAGTTAGTTTAACTTCTGTGCCAGGGAAGATAATGGAGCAAGTAATTAAGGAAATCATCTGTAAACACTTGGAAGGTGGCAAGGTGATAGGGAACAGCCAGCATGGATTTGTAAAGAACAAATCATGTCAAACCAATCTGATGGCTTTCTTTGATAGGATAACGAGTCTTGTGGATAAGGGAGAAGCGGTGGATGCGGAATACCAAGACTTCAGTAAGGTGTTTGATACGGTCTCGCATGATATTCTTATCAATAAACTAGGCAAATACAACTTAGATGGGGCTACTGTAAGGTGGGTGCATAACTGGCTGGATAACCGTACTCAGAGAGTAGTCATTAATGGTTCACAATCCTGCTGGAAAGGTATAACAAATGGGGTTCCACAGGGGTCTGTTTTGGGACTGGCTCTGTTCAATATCTTCATCAACGATTTAGATATTGGCATAGAAAGTACGCTTATTAAGTTTGCAGATGATACCAAGCTGGGAGGAGTTGCGACTAATCTGGAGGATAGGGTCATAATTCAAAATGATCTGGACAAATTGGAGAAATGGTCTGAGGTAAACAGGATGAAGTTTAATAAAGACAAATGCAAAGTGCTCCAGTTAGGAAGGAACAATCAGTTTCACACATACAGAATGGGAAGTGACTGTTTAGGAAGGAATACGGCAGAAAGGGATCTAGGGGTTATAGTGGACCACAAGCTGAATATGAGTCAGCAGTGTGATGCTGTTGCAAAAAAAGCAAACATGATTCTGGGATGCATTAACAGGTGTGTTGTGAGCAAGACACGAGAAGTCATTCTTCCGCTCTACTCTGCGCTGGTTAGGCCTCAGTTGGAGTATTGTGTCCAGTTCTGGGCACCGCATTTCAAGAAAGATGTGGAAAAATTGGAGAGGGTCCAGAGAAGAGCAACAAGAATGATTAAAGGTCTAGAGAACATGACCTATGAAGACAGGCTGAAAGAATTGGGTTTGTTTAGTTTAGAAAAGAGAAGATTGAGGGGGGACATGATAGCCGTTTTCAGGCATCTAAAAGGGTGTCATGAAGAGGAGGGAGAAAACTTGTTCATCTTGGCCTCTGAGGATAGAACAAGAAGCAATGGGCTTAAACTGCAGCAAGGGAGGTTTAGGTTGGACATTAGGAAAAAGTTCCTAACTGTCAGGGTGGTCAAACACTGGAATAAATTGCCCAGGGAGATTGTGGAATCCCCATCTCTGGAGATATTTAAGAGCAGGTTAGATAAATTTCTATCAAGGATGGTCTAGACAGTATTGGGTCCTGCCATGAGGGCAGGGGACTGGACGCGATGACCTCTCAAGGTCCCTTTCGGTCCTAGTATTCTATGATTCTAAATCTGTGAGAAGCTCTGAAGCCTGGAGAAGTTCTGAAACTTGACCAATTTTAATTGCCCTCATCTTGTGTGTGCAAATCTCTTGTAATTATTAATGTTTTGCTTTCTTCCTACAAAACAAATGGTTCATTGCAGTTTCTTCTATTAGGAGATTTCTAGCTGCCCATCTTAGCATTCACAAGCATAACCCTGTTAGGGTTGCCAGGTGTCCGGTTTTAAGCTTTCTGTTCGGGAAACAAATTGAGAAAATATAAATGAGAAAATATAAATGTCCGGTATTTTCTAAATAAGATGTCATGTAGATTGTGATGTAATGTCAAGCATGTCCAGTATTTTTGTTGAAACCATCTGGCAACCCTAAACCCTACAATAATAAACCAGACTGGGCATATAATAGATAAAAATACACTTTGGCAGAGAAACAGATTTTGATTTGAAGAGGGTGTTAAGAAGGGCAGTGGAATATTCTGTGCATGTAATTGTGGGGAGGTGGAGTGTGGCTGGGAGAATTACAAAACGGATAGGGATTTTTGTTAGTGTTGCATGGGGATTTTTTGGTTTTGGAGTATGTTACTCTATGGGTGCATCTACACTGCACCGTTATTTTGGAATAACTAGCGTTATTCCGAAATAACAATGTGAGCAACTACACAGCAATTCCATTATTTCAAAATAATATTGAAATAACGGGCAGCTTATTCCGACATCCGTAAACCTCATTCCACGAGGAATAACTCCTCTTTTAAAATAGCTATTTTGAAATAGCTGCAGTGTGGATGCTCCACTGCTGTTGTTTTGAGAGAGCTCCTCACCAGGGCCATTTTAACCAAGGCCATTTTAAGTAATTTCTTCCCAGTGCTTTCTGGGCCTCTAAATTGAGATGGTGCGTCCACATTAGGGGAGTCTGCCTCGGACTAATTTTGAGACTTCCCTATAGTGTGGACGCTCTATTTCGAAATAAGCTATTCCGGAAGATATATTCCGAAATAGCTATTCTGACATAAGTGTGCAGTATAGATGTACCCTATGATGATCACCACGCGCCTGGTCCCAATAGGCTTCTCTGCATTACAAAATGTCTCTGAATAAGATTGTGAGCTATCCAGGTAGATGACATGCTGCTTAGGCCTGCTAACAGGGAGCAAAAGGAGCAATTGCCCAATGAAAAGGAACCCAGAGCTTCCATTTGCCACCACTGTTACTGTGGCAGCAGTGGCAGCCAGAACCCTGGGTCCCTTTGAATTGTCACCCGAGCTCTGTGCTGGGTGCTCTGTGTAGCTTTGAGAGCTGGGAGGGATGTGCGACACAGTCTGGGCGGTGCTAAGGGCTGACTGATCTCAACTCCGCCCCTTCCACCCAAGGCCCTACCCCTACTGGGGGCTCAGATGCTCTCCCCATACCTTGCCTTGGGGCCTGTGGTAGCAGTCAGCTGGTGATGCTGGCCATTTGTGTTGCCCCCCACGTAACCCTAGATGTTTAATTATGGTTAGCTGATACAAAGCTTACCATGGTTTGTCCTAGTTCACACTTTCACACTGCAGATTGAACCTCTTAAATCTGGGACACTCTGGTCCAGCAACATCTGTGATCCAGCAGAATTACAGATGTTGGGGGGAGCCCCACCATCAAACAGGTGAGCCCTGTGCCCGGAGAGCCCCAGCCAGGCAGTGCAGCAGCAGAACCAGCGAGCCCTGACTCTGTGGAGCCCCATCCTGGGGTGGCATTTGCGGGACAACTGCAGAGTCCCGTACCTGGGGAGCCCCAGCTGGGTGAGGCAGCAGTGGGACTGGCGAGCCCCATCTCTGTGGAGCCCTGTCCTTGTGCGGCAGCAGCAGGGCAACTATGGAGCCCTGTCCCAGGGGAGCCCGGACAGGGCAGCAGCGAGGCTGCCAGCAGCCGGTGACCCCCATCCCTGAAAAGCTCAGGTGGGGCGTGGCACCAGCAGGGCAGCCGTGGAGTCTAGTCCCCAGGAAACCCTGGGTGGGACAGAAGCGGGGCAGCTGCGGAGCCGTGTCCCTGAGAAGCCTCAGCTGAGCAGGGCAGAATGAGGGCCACGGTGTCTGGGGTGCTCTCTCCCCGGAGAGCCCCAGCCAGCTGGTGGCAGCGTGCCGGGCCGAAGCCCTATAGCAGCAGGGCTGGAGCAGAGCCAGCCAGAGGAAGGGGCAGTATCCTGGGAGGCTGGTGGCAGGAGTCCTCCCCTGATCTGGCAAATTCCCTCATTCAGGACCGATCAGGTCCAAGAGTGCCAGACCAGAGGGGTCCAACCTGTACATGTTCTACGCTGCTGGGACATGGTCAGTAATGCACCATGTAACTCAGTTGTTCGTGTGATAAAAGTTAGCAACACAGAGAAGCCCAGAGATGCAAGTTAGTGTTAGAGTCTCTTTAAATTGGCCAGTTAGATGCATAGAGGCACCTACTTTGCTCTGCATGCAGTGGAGGGGCTGGTAGCTGGGCATTGAAAATGAGAGCTTTACTTATACGGGACTTGTTTTGCAAGTCTGTGAAACCCCCTTCAGTGTGCATATTGAAGGGTTTTGATTTGAGGAAAGTAATGTGATTTATAGAACCAAGTGTTTCTTGAGGCCAGAACATTTTACAACTGATTTTAAACATCTCATGTGGGCTAGTGCCTTAGTGCATCAGTGCCTCCTTCTGGCTCAGTCTGAACCTTGCACTGTGTTGGCTCAGCCCAGCTGGGCAGTCAGTCAGCCAGCCCTTCTATAGTAGCACATCCTGGGGGTAAGGATGTTAATGTCTATACTCTGCATGGGTATCCCTTTATGTATAGTGGGAGGCATGCTGGGTAGCACTTGTCTTCAAAGGTCTTGGATGCCATCTTTGATTCACAGGACCATGTTTGATCCACAGGGAACCCAGGCCAATCCACTGTTTTGAGTTCCAGCCCACAACCCCTTAAAGGAAGCAGGAAGAATCAATCCTCAGCAATTCTCCTGCCGCCCTCCTTTATTTCTCTAGGCTTCTTCCGCTTGTGACTACAGTTATCCCTTCTCTGGTGTGTTGTCACTGTGGGTGGCTTTTCACCAGCTTGCTGGTAGGACCTTCTCTCTTTAGCCTGCTTGGTCTGCTGGCAGTCACCCCAGCTCTCTGTTTCTCAGTCATTTAATGTCTATTCTTTCAGCCAATCAGCATTGACTGGTAGTTCCTGCATTAACCCTTTGATTGCCACCTTTCTTAACTTACACAGTGTTGAAGAACTCAGAGGTAGTGTATGAGTATATCTGCACGTCTTCCCTCATCACGGAAATGCATAATACATTCAGCTATAATCTTCCACTAATACTGCCAAGGAGGGAACATGGGGATAGGGAATCACTTGGATATTTATTCATATTAAAAATAGCCATTCCCTTTTAAATGACTCTGGGACAATCAGGCTGTGCAGATATCTAGTCTGAATAACTACCGCATCCTGTTACCTTGTCTTCTCCACCCCCAGGTGCTACTGTTTGTTACTTTCACTGGTTGCTTATTGTTTTGAATTAGGTCTTAACTGTGCTTTGAGAGCTGTAAAGGCTGAGGTCTGTGCTCAGAGCCCTACGGAAGCCAGTGGGGCTTTGCACAGATACAGGTGTCTGATCACATGCAAAAAGAACACTGCAGGATCGGAATGGTGGACTATCAATTCTCTGGTCAGGGCCCATATCTTCCTGTGTTTGGGACCCTAATCCTGGGACCTTTGGGTAGCATAGCAATATGATACCAAACAAGGTTCTTCCAGGCTTCAGTGCTGATTAACCAGTGTAGATTATATGTAGGAGAAAGACCTGTGTAGACAGCCTTAGGTATCATGTTAGGAAAGAGAATGCTCTGAAAAAAAGAGTCCATCTGGGAGGAAAGAGGGAGACAAAAAAGACGCACAGTGCACAGACTCTGCAGTTAACAATACTTAAAACTTGTATCTGGAGAAACGCCATTTGAGTTGACTGATTACATAGAGGTCAGAATTTGGTCCTAAAAGTTCTTAAAAGTGCCTTAGCTCCCGTCTTTTAGGCTATGCAGGGTAAAAAAGCATGGAGCCGACTAGGTTTTGAACCTCGATGATCCATTCATGGTAGTTGGGAGAGAACAAAATCAGAGAATACACCATGGTTTTAAGCTAAGAATAATATATGTAATAAGAATGTCAAGAATGACCAAGGGAATTACAGGCACCCAATTTCCACTTATGTCTGAAAGTCTCACCCTAAGGGTACGTTTATATAGTTGCGTGTAGCTCAAAATAAGCCACACAATTTGAGCTACGCAAATTGCGTAGCTTAGTTTGAAATTGAGTGCTACTCCAGTGTCTTCCTTACTCCTCATGATACAAGGTTTACAGGAAGCTGGAATAAGACACCCGTTATTTCAAATGTATTTCGAAATAATGGGCGTGCTGTTAAGATGCAGACAACGGACATTATCCTGAAATAGTGCCGCTGTGTAGACGTGCTCTAACAGTTGAAGGAGGTTTTACTTTACATAGAAAATGATGAATTGCAGAATAAACTTTGAGATGAGGGGAAACCCTTTTCCTGCCATGCAAAAAATTAGTTCTCAAGTTTTAAGCCCCTGCAAGTCCCACATCACATGGGAGCGCACTAATTCCTGAGCCATGGAGTCAGTCTCGCTGTCCCAGTGAATATGGAATTATTTCTATAAAGTGGAACAGTTCCAGCTGGAGAGATGTGGAGAGACCCAGCACTCAGTGGCCTGAAGTGGTTATGACACTCATCTGGGATATAGGAACCGCTCCCTGATTTGGAGCAGGGACTTTAATATTCCCAGTCCCTAGGTAAGTGTCCTCCTCATGCGGGAATTGGCTACTCTGGGATGGCATGCTGTCCCTGGCTCTGACCAAAAATTCCAGCCTGGACCTGAGAAACTGACATTTGTGATAAACTGGCATTTTCTGTCAAAAACAAACAAAAGCCCCCCTATTTTGAGCATCTCTAAATAGTCATTTGTGGTCTAGTTTTTACTTCAGAAGCAACCTCTGATTTTCCTCACAGAGAACATGAGTAGGCTCCCCTCTGTCAAGAATTTGTGCAACTTTTAATTTTAAGGTTATACCATGCTCCCATGGTATGTTTATAGTGATAACACCAACCAGAGGACTGTAGAAGCTTAGTTCAGTTTGTATGTGATAGGGAGTGAAAAGCACCTCCCTCCTCATCACTCTTACAAGTGGCAATAGGGGACTGTTAAAAAATCCCCTATAGTTTGGGATGTAGGTTTGATAGTAGGTTTAAGATGCTTTATAGTTTCCTCTGGATGCTTAATCAAATAGATCCACCTCTTTTCCCACGATCATGTCTCTGTACATAGCATTTCCCAGTCAAGCCTTTAGCAGCAGGTAGCAAAATGAAGCTAACTCAGCCCTTTGCTGCTGGGTCATGAAGTAAGTACTGTGTAGTGTTTTGTGTAAGCTGAGCTCTAGGGAGGCCACCCAAGAGAAATTGATCTGCTGCTCAGCTGATTAGCAGAGCACCCACCGCACCCAAAGCAGGCAGCATGTGTTTCTATGGGTAGTGCACATCTGCACATGCCTCAGTGCACATAACAAAATTTATTCTGCACATGGATGGAAAAAATAGAGGGAACATTGGTGCTCTGTGCAATACCAACAAAGATCTGATGATGTGCTGAATTTTGGAGGAAAAAGCAATAAGGAGACACTTAATATGTGTCTGTCTGCCCATCCCTCAAAGCGTGCCTTGTAGCTGTTTTGCTGATCTTTTCATTTTATTTTTTTACGTGGCATGAAAGACACCACTGTAATTAGCTTCAATATTTAATTTTAGTTTTTATGAGATTGAATAATGGTGTGAAATAAATGTCACGTTCTGCAATAGCATCTAGTTTGCATGGAGGGTAACAGTCTGCTACTGAATCCAATTCGTGGAGTTATTACTTTAGCTCTAGTGATAGGGATGTGTACTTTGGAGCTGATAGCTCATGCCCTGTTGGTGACATGTGGTAGGTCCCGGAACTGCAGTATGATTAAAGGATAATGTAACTGGTGTGGCTGCTTAGATGAGGTGAGGTTTCTTCCTGTCTGTGGAAACTGAACTCCTTATGGGGCAGACACAGCACTCTCTGCTTTGTGCCTAGTTCTGGAGACTCTCTTCTATAAAGGAGCTGGATTTCTCTTTGGAACAGGGAGTAAACTGGGAGTGACATAGAAGCTGCACGGCTCCTCTTTTCCCCCTACAAAGCCGTGACGATACAGAGGGAGAAGCCCCAGAAGCAGCTGTTGGGCTAGCTGGGCTGACTGCTGTTTGTTTTGAGTTTGGCATGCTCTGAGGCTTCCCTGGCAGTGACTCCCAAGAGTACGCAGTGCACACCTACGCCCATGAGTATGTAAGACTGGGGCTATCCATGTGCATTGTGTACTCTTGCAGCCATAACTCCAGGTTCATTACTGTGGCTCTGTGGTAGAGGAGTAGAGTGGACTGTGGATGCTCGGTGAAATTCTCGCTCTCTGTGCAAAGCTGGAATGACTACGCTTTGTCACAGGGAGCAAACACAGAAGTTCTGTGAAATGCAGCTCTCACACTCCTACCTGGAGGCAGATTGTGGGACACTGAGGCAGCCCCTTCGCAGTCACCAGTCCAGTGCCTGAAATAGATTCAGTGTCGCACTATGCATCCCCGCCTCCATGCAGGGTTTGTAGCTAGAGGGTCTGTGTAATTTGAGGATCTGCTGGCCCCACTCCATTTCTTCCTTGCCTCCCCAAGAGCCTGCTGGTGGACTCTGCAATGGGCCACCCAGGACCATAATGCAGAGACCAGTGGAGTCCATGTGCAGTACGTTTCATGTTGCAGTGGAATGGTGTCATTTCTACTGTATTCTGTCCCCTCCTTAGCCACATCAGGGAGAAATGTGACTTTCATGCCTGGTTAATAAAAATCTTTGGTAATCAGGTATTCTTCAAGAAACTGCAGTAGTAAAATGCTCTGTTCTGCCTTGCATGATCTGCATCCGGATGTTCGCTGCCAAGACTAAATAGAGCTGAAAAAGTTCCCTGCAGCAGTACAGAGCATTCCCTCTCTTCTATTGATAACCAACTGGTTTCCAATCACACAGAGATTCATTTTAGGTATTTTTCTGAGGCTTTCCACTTACTCTTTGCTATTTCCTTAGCATTATTTATTTATTTTTATTTTTTTAAAAAAGACATCAGTGCTTAGGAAAACAAGTCAGTGCCTGGTAATATTTTCCCCTTCCCATGATGATGCTGGGAAATATTTCTACTGGAGGAGATTAATTTTTTTTCTCCTTGTATTTAGTGTGCATGTGAGAAAAGCCATGGTTCTGTATGCTCATACTGTTGCTGTAAAATATACACTCTTTGTAGTACGAGACATATAGAATGTGACATAATAACTTGTTTTGCAAGTTTCCACTTCTATGGCCGAGTAACTCTCCCTTTTGAAATGGCTGTCTAATGTGTATTTTTTTATCTCATCGTATTGGTGATAGAGCCCTGCACACCCCAGGGAATTAGTTGTGAAGCCCACTTTGTAGAATAAAGATCACATGGATAAAGGATGCCAGAAAAAAAATCTGTCAGTGTATTTAACATTTTGTAAATGAGGGTGTGATTTGAAATACACTAGTGTAAGTAATTCTGTTCAGAAGTTTCTTTGAAAGAATGAAATGAGAACTAGAATTTGTGACAATTTTCTGTAACTATCAGAATAAAGTTCAGTTCCTATTCTTTGGTGCTGTTTATTTTACAGAGATGGACATTTTTATTTCTTTTTTTGGGGGGGGGCGGGGAATTAGTCTTTGCACTTTGTAGGGCTGTTCTTGACAGCAGAAGTGTGTGTTGTGAGAATGTTTTTAATGGACTGTAGTGTATTTGGAAGACAAAGTAGTGCAAAAGAACAGCTGGAGAAGTCATATGTCTGGTCTAGAGTTTTAAAGAATACTGGGACATGGATGAGAACTAGCTAGCTGAAGCTCAATTTAGATAAGACTGAAGGGATTCTGTTAGCTTGGGGAAGGCAAGGGGAAGATATGACAAAGATGACTCCCACACTATTAAATAACTCCCACCCTTTGTGAACTGTACGCCTTGATTTTTTTTTTTTTTACTTGCTGCCTGTTGGTTTCTGGATTGTGCTAATGGTTTTGGTTTTGACCTGCAAAGCCTAAATGGCTCCTGAATTTTAGGACTATATTAAAGTCATAGATTTCAAGGAATCTCCACGTAATCTTGACTGACCTCCATAGAGACAAGATAATTTCTAGAGCATATTTAAAAAAAAAAAACAGACTTGATTTTAAAATTGCCAGAGATGGAGAATCTACCATGTCCCTTGGCAAGTTGTTCTGATGGTTACTTACGCTCACTGTTAAAAATGTGTACATTATTTCCAGTCTGAACTTGCCTAGCTTCCACTTCCAGCCTTTGGCTCGTGTTATACATTTCTCTGTTAGATTAGGCTTAGGAGCCTAATCTTTCTTTCTCCATCCCATACTGATACAGTCCCCTTCAGTTTGAAGAAGAGGGGGCTGGCAGCGGAGTATTTTTTGTGAGGGGCTGTCAACTTTGCAACCAACCTTTCTGATTAAATACAGGCTGGATCTTTGTGCTGCAAAGCATGTTTGGTTATTGACAAATGCTTTTGAAGTAGAACAGACTTGATTGGGAGGAGGGGGCATAAGGCTTTTGTGAAGGTGAAGGACTTTCTGGGGCTCTTTGCTGGGACTTTTGGGGGGGTATATTGTTTGGCTTTAACTACGGTATCCACATTTTGCTAATATTTTAATAAAAGTAGAGAACATAGTAAAATACATATATAAATCTCATGTTTATATTGGTCATTTACTAAATGGAAACTCTGGAATATAATTGAATTCATAGTAATATGAAAATGATCCTTAGGAATTTCCAGTCTTCTCTTCTGGCCACTTGGCTCTTAAGCAAACAGCATTGACCCCATTTGTTCAGGATGGTTGGCTGGCATAAACCATGCTGAGAGACTGGCTGTATGGGGCGGGAAAAAGTTACCCAAGCCTGTTTGTCAAATGTTTATCCCAGAGATGCTCAGTTTTTCAAGGGACTATTTATTGTGCAATAACTCCACACACACTGTCATGGACGTGTTCACACGCAGGCACTTCTTTTCACGTCTGTCATTAAAATGATATAATGGTCAGCAGCTGTTTGACACAAACATAAAAGAAAACAAGTCTTCTTTCAAGAACTAAGAAATGAACTGCAGTTTGACACCCTTAAAAAAATTTTTTTTTAGCATAGAAGGGCAGATGTTATTTACATTGCTTAATGGACCGCTGGGGGCACTCAGATTCCATGGTGGTGGGAGCTTTATAACAACAGTGATGGGGGGTGAGTACAGTAAGATGTGAGTAGTTGACTAACTGATTAAGCCTAGGCTTATCGGTTAGTTGAGTTGACTACTCGCATCTCTCCCCCCCGCTGTCTCTGTATCAGAGGCAGCAAGGGGAGGGAGGCAGGAGCCAGTGCTTCAGAGAGCTGGCTTAAAAGCCAGTTCCTCCCAGCACCATCTCTGCGGTGCTGCCTGCCATCCCCCGTGCTGCTGCCTCTATCCGCCTCTGCTCATGGCGGGCCCAGGCTTGCCGCGGGCAGAAGCTGCTCTGGCAGCAGCCCCTGTCCACAGAGGCTGCTGGACCCCAGCACAAGCTGGGACTGAGCAAACCCAGATCGTGTGGGGTCTGGGAGCTACCCCCACTGCGGCTCTGCGTTTTAAACATAGTAAGAGCTTGGTGGGCTGGCAGCCTGGCTCCTACGACATTTAAACTGCAGAGCTGCAGTGGGGGCAGCTCCTGGACGTGGTGCGAGCTGGGGTCGAGCGACTCTTCCCTTATTGACTAATTGTGTAGTCGATAAAAATTCTATCGACTATACAGTTCGTGAAATACCCGCTTCTTAACATCCCTAGCCAGAGGAAGAAGCCACCCTCTGCAATTGTGAAGCTCTGATTGATGGTGAGGAGTCATGGCCTTGTCTTCTCATCACCCCTTTTGGGAGCCCAAATGGCTGAGATCCCACAGTGGTTGGCTCTTGTGCTTGAGCGACACACCAAGGCTGCATCTGAAGCAAACCTCAGGACACAAGCAGAAGAGATGCCCAACATCCTTGAGCCCATAGCTACCTTGTGCACCCACATAAGGTTGGATTGCAGAAACAGCCCACATGTGGGCCTAACAGCATTAAATTGGTTACCCAGTGTGTGAGCGCAGAAACTGGCCCTGTATTCCTTGCTGTAAATCTCATTTGAGTGTAAAAATATTTATAAACTGGGGCAGAGTACTTAGAGAGGAAGGTAATTTTGTAGAGTGCTGTAGTTGGCGGGAACAGTTAACAGTTAAAACCTTGTTGACCTTTCACTGTTGGACAGGATAGTGCTTCAGTGTCCCACCTGTTCCCTGTTTGCATTTGGGCACCAATTCAACACCTTCACTGGAAAAGTTTTATAGGCAAACATTATAAAAAGTGGCGGTCTTAGTGCTGCTATAAACACAAAGCCTTACCTGAAATAGCTCACTCCTTCCAAACACTGCTTAGTTATTTCATGACAACTCTTGGTGCTGTACCATCCTGCAGATGATATTAAGAGAGAATAATGCACTGACTAGGTCAAGGAATACTACCTTGTATAGTCCATTCTTTGTTGGCTTACTACTAATTTTTCTTTCAGGGAGGTGATAAAATATGACTGTTGGCTTGTGCTAAAAGACTAAGTAGGATAGCCATTTAAAAAAGAGTATATTTAGGATTGGAGTTTGAATATGGTTTATCTTTCACAGCATGTAATCAAAGTTGGAGTAGTCTGTATGCAGGGCCAGCCCACAACATTTTGGCACCTGAGGCGGGGAGCTCAAATGAAGCCCACATATGCACCAGCAGCAGACACAATTTTCTACACTCTGGGTCCTAGTGACGCCCCCCCCCCACAGTCTGGCACCTGAGGCGGCCGCATCAGTTTGCCTCATGGTAAGGCCAGCCCTGTCTGTATGTGGAGACATTGCAATGGGAACCAGAAATGCTCAGTCTATTTGCTTTCTTGGACTGTTCAGAAAAAAGCCCCCAATAACCGTGAAAGGAATACTGAATAATGTTGTCAACACCTATATTGGTATTTAAACAAAGTCATCTTTAAAGTTGGCTGTAAATTGTTGTTCTAGAATAATTCTGTAAAAGACACTGACTGTGAAGGTAGAGCCCAGTATACAAGCTACAGAGAAGTCTGTCAGTTCTTGTACTGCAAAAGCAAACTTGTCATCTTGTTTGTTTTTGCAGTTTCAGGTAACTTTTTTTTTTTTTTTTTTTTTGTGCTGGGATGTGATTTTTTTTTTTTTTAAGCTTTCTTGGGTTTAATGTTTACTGAAATGAAATAGATGTAGAATCTAGATATGCCAATATATTAACTGTGTAAATAATTAACCAATAAGCCAGCGTAGCAGCCAGCTTCCCAGGAGTGGGGCTGCAGGAGGGAGCTGGTGCATGCTGGGAGCCGGTTTAAAAGCCGCCTCTCAGCGTGTGCCGGCTCCTGCCACCATGGCTCCTGGGAAGCTGCCTGCTGCCCCATGCTGCTGCCTTTGGTAAAAAGGCAGCAGCACGGAGTGGCAGCAGGCTCCCCGGGAGCAGTGTACAATTGGCTTCGAGGGAGCTGGCAGCGAGTGCATGTAACCATGTAATCGCTGAGTTTTTCAGCATTACACATTTGCACAGTTACCCACATTTTAACATCCCTAATAGAAACCACTTACCCCCCATCTGCAGATGAATTTGTAACAGCACTATTTGGTGCACTATGTCTCACCTGTGTTATGGATCAATGGAATTCTTAATATCATAAGAATCATAAAAGATGAGGGTGGGAAGAGACCTCAGGAGGTCATCTAGTCCAAACTCCTGCTCAAAGCAGAACCAGCCCCCACTAAATATTTCAGCATGCATGTGAGGTAAAATGAGTTTGTAACAAGTGTAAAGCTGTATTGTAGCTCTTTGAATACTTCTACTAAAGAATATTGTTCCCAAACGTGAGAGTTGACATCACCTATCTTAAGATATTGCTTGGATATGTATATTTTATTTATAAATGTACACAGAGGCATACTGCATACTTGGTGTCTGCATGTTGTAGGATATTTATTGGGGTTTTTAGGTGCTCGAGAGCAGCTGCTCCTCATGGCATACACTCCTTTTAGTATTCAGGATGCTCTCCTTCCTTGCTGTTGGGTTTCTAACACTCATCTTTCATGTTGCACAAGGTCCTGTCCCACTTGAGGGGAAAATACTGATGTAGCTGTTACGTGAATTTTCAGTGTTCTTTTGGGGGGTCTACCTTGGGAGAGGATGATTTGGCTCCTCAAATATAGGAAAACTTAATTTGCATAGCAAATTTCTTTGAAAAAACAGCTGCTGAAGTTTTTGTGACTATTCTGGTACAGTAAAGGAACAGGTGGGTGAACTGTCTCATCTTGGGTCTGAAAGTGTGACTCTCATGTCACTAGGTTGTTCCCATTCTACTCAGAAGAGACCGTGAAATAAGAAATGGAGAGAACGAATTCAATGGAAAAAATGACTGCAAGCTGGAGTAGAGGATGGGCAGTATGGAAAACAAATATAGAAAGTCTGAAAAAGGAGCAGAGAGGTGCCAAAGCAAGGGAATAAATTAGTCATATATACTATGTATTAGCAATGGATTTATGCCATCTTAGAGTTTGTGCTGGCATCCCTTTATCCCTACTCAGAAACTCTCAGGTAGACATTTTTTTTGTTTGTTTTCTAAAATGAATTTCTCTTGAGGGGGAAAATATCCATTCATTTAAGTACAGAGATAAAGTAAATGGTCTCAATTTTGAATTAGTGTTGTGAGTCACTCCTTTTTACCCCCCAATCCCAAATTGCCTTGAGATCCTCAGACTCAATGACATTCCCCTGTCCATAATTAGAATATTTTATGGGCAGCTTATGGCGAAGAAGCAGCTGTGTGATGTGTCCCTACTAATTATATGTAAAGCTATCCCAGTGAAGAAGAAGGACCATTGCTGCTTTGCCAGGGACTTTTGTGGTTTATTTTTCACAAGTAAAATCTGCTTCGTACCTGCATATGTTTCAGTTTTATGAAACAGGTTGCTGGGAGAATCTGAAAATGAAACTTTTTTTAAAACATAATTTCTGTGGATGAAAGGAGCCTTCACTGACTTTTGTTGGCAATTCTCTCCTTTCCCTTTTTCTTTTTCCTTCCTTCCTTCCTTCCACTTTTGCAGAGCCACCAACCAAATACCAAATCTCTCAGCCGGATGTGTACTCAGCACTTCCAGGAGATCCAGTTGAGTTGCGTTGTCTGCTAAAAGATGCCATCATGATCAGTTGGACTAAAGATGGGGTCCAGTTGGGGCCCAATAATAGAACAGTGATTATTGGGGAATACTTGCAAATTAAAGATGCTACACCCAGAGATTCAGGCCTCTATGCTTGCACTGCTGTTAGGACAACAGAAAGTGATACATTATACTTCATTGTAAATGTTACAGGTAAGTGAGCTAATCACAGATCTTGCATGTAGTAGCAATTTTCAGTATTAAAGGTTCCATAGAAAACTACTTCTGTTCATTGTTGAAGAAGTCCAGTCTGATGTAAGAAGAATACACAGAATAGCCTTTCGTATAGCCAGGTTTCTAATATTTTCTCCTCCAGCCAGATTCTGACCAGGTATAAACTGGCATAACACTTCATTTACCTCAATTGACCTATGCTGTTTAATACCAGGTGAAGATGTATAAATTACTAAATTACTGGATTAGACTATACAGAGGGATCACAATGATAAAACAGCCTGTGTAATGTAGTTAAATAATAAAATTATCATATGAGAAATCTAAGCCAGGGATGCTAAATATTGGTTAATTTAATAGTCGATTAACCTCATGAATTCTTATTAGTTACTCAACTATTCTGTAGTCCCTGGTGGTGGGGCCAGCAGCCAGTGTGTTCCGGCCCCACTCCCGAGGAGCCCCCTGCCACTCTGTGCTGCTGCCTCTGTATCAGAAACAGCAGCATGGGGTGCCAGGCGGCAGGTGGGCCACGAGGAGAGCCAGTTTAAAAACCAGCTCCCCTCACAGACCCACTTCTGTCACCCTTTGCTGCTGCCTCTGATACAGAGGCTGCACTGCATGGTGGCAGCAGCCCCCGTCTGGTTTGCGAGGGGAGGAGGGAAGGGAGGGCTGAGCTTCCAGACTCGGCAAGAGCCAGGACTGAGCCTGGCTGCTGGCCAGCCTACTGAAAAAATGAACTAGCAGGGGAGAGGGAGGAAATGCATTAACCTGTAAGCTTTTGCTTATTGATTAATCATTTAATCGACTACGCTATTACATCCCTAGTCTAAGCATATTCCTAGAACCAACAATGGTTCTGCATGTTGTTGTGTTTCTTGCATCCTACAGTCTGTCAAATGACAAATAATTCCTGAGACAATAAGAGATTTTAAAGAAAAAAAGAATCATAAAAGAAATAGATTTTTTTTTGTAATTAGCAGCATTGCTTTTAAATCTTTGCAGCAATTTCATGATTATTATCTAGTTTTAGTTGAGTTTGTAAGAATAATTTTATGATTGGGTGTGCTGCTCATGAACTTTAGCACATTTAAAGAAAATCTAATTCGGACATACCTTGTTTAGGTGTTCTAAAGCAGTGTTTCTCAAGCAGTGGTACGAGTACCCTTAGGGGTTTGTGAGAGAAGTCTGGGAGGTACATCAACACAACTGAAATTTGGAGAAAACTGAATTTTTGTTTTAAGTTTTACAGTGCTTTATTATTTTTGTACTTTTTACACCCAAAAATTTCATCACCTGCCCAGCTACAATTAAGTTGTTTAAACAAATGTGTTGCAATGGTAGAAAAAAAAAATTGTGTATCTGAAAACTGTAGGTACTAGGGGTACTTATAATTTTTTTTTAAAGGAGCACTTTATAAAAAAAGATTTAGAAACACTGTTCTAAAGTGCAGGAAATTGCATGTGCTACACAATGCTTTGTATAAAATATATAAAAATCTTTATGCAGATGCTCTTTCGTCTGGAGATGATGAAGAGGACAATGATGGCTCAGAGGATTTTGTGAATGACAACAACCACATGAGTAAGTAACAACCAACTTCTGGAGGTGACTGGTGGGATCCATGTGGAAAGTAGTTGCTTTTTAACCTTTTGCAATGTCAGCCACTTGGTTTCTTGGCTGTTAAATGCATGTGATATCAAATCGCAATAACTTTTCCCACTGTTTTCTCTGCGTAACTTATTTCAAAACTTTGGAACATGAAAATAAACTAACATTGTTTCATACCCAGTTTGTTTTACTGGTGTGTTCTTTCTATCTTAGTTTATCATTAACTCTTTAGTAGTTTTCCTTCACTTTCTGCTTTTGTGTCTGATTTGAAATGTAATGAAAGAAAAATAATCTATTTTGAGAATGAGTTAATTTGAAAGGTGGTTTGAAACTATTTTTAACTGAACCTTAATGGACCAAATGCTGAAGTCTTTACTCATCCAGAAATTCTACTGGAGACAGTTAATGGATTTAGAGACCCTGGGATTTATTCCTGGAGTGAAGACTGCAGGATTTGATCCCAAGGAAAGCGCTTCCTCTGATTAATAGTCCAACTAAACTCAAATAGCTATGATACTCAGTTAATGTGAAAGTGGGTTCTATGTGAATATTAAAATTCCTTTTGGTTATTTAGAGCATTATTAATATAGCTTAAATGGAGCAATCACTAGGAAGAAAAATGTATTCACATTGATTTCTTATGTGGCACCATGGAATTTATTATTCAACCCTGTGGATTACTGATAGTGAGCTATTGTGCACACTGTGTAGTGTCACTGACTTAAAGAATATAGACTGCTACATTTCATATTAACTTACTTAAAGAACATTCATTAGAGATGTCATATCATTACAGTATGTAACACTCAATTAGGATATTCATTCTTTAGGCTGCTTTGTAATTAGTCCTTGGGTGGCATATAATATGTAGCCAAAAATACATTCAAATGATTCAGTATCAGTGTCAATCAGTTGTACTGGAGATACTGCTTATATATTTGCCTTTGTTCTGATGATGTGAAATATTAGATGCTATTAAAATTATATAAGTTCTTAGCCGACTGTTTGGCCCCTGCCATATGTTAGGTCATTTAACCGCTTACTGGAGGACTGATGCTCTGGCCATTGATCTTCCAGGGTTCGATTTAGCAGGTCTACTACAGACCTGCTAAATTGAATGCTGAAGTCATTGGTTCTGAATGCTGATTCAGGGCTCAATTTTGCAAAGCACAGAATGCCTCACAAGGTGTTGACTGTTAGCTTCTCTTGGCCTCCATGGGAGAGTGCATTGCCATTTCCAGCGTTGTTACATCATAATTAATACACCAGGTACATCAATGGGAGTTGAATGGCGGTCAGTAACTTGAAGGATTGTCTTAGCTCTTCATCCTCATTGCTGAGAATGCTGACATGAGTATCAATTGTGATGATTTGTGTGATATGGATGATTGTCCATAAAGACATGGACTGAGGCCATCAGATGTCATTTCACATGGGCCTCTGGCTGACTGTCTGACAAGTCCCCTCTAACTTGGACTAAATTCTAATATATGAAAGGTAGCATATCCCATCTCAGTCCTGCGAACATCCAATTCCTCTGTTTCCATTTCTTTTTAAATTGTTTCCTTTCAGTTAAATAGTAGCATATTGGCACTATGAATAGTCGGTTTAAACAATCCGTATTTAAACCTTATGTCCTCCATTTGAAGCTTGTGGAATAAGAATAAGCTATATATTTATAAGCTACCATAAGATTTGCCTGGTGTTGCTCCGGTTCTTGACTCAGCTTTTGGTTTAATGGAAAATAAAATGAAAATGTTCATACTTTGTTTAAATTATTGCTCTGGGGCGGAGCTGGGAATGAGGAGTTCACTATGCAGGCTGCCTCAGGGGGAGAGGACTACGCCAGCTCCCTCTCACCACAGCAGCTTGTGGCCAGGTGAGAAACACCATTCCATGGCTGCTCCAGCTCCAGCAGGCACAGGTGGAAGAGGGGTGCTTGTCCCTTAGCTAGGGTAGGTCCAAGTTCCTCTGTCTCCTGTGCTCCCCGGTCAGAGTGAGGAATACAGCAAACTGCACTTTCCCCTCAGTCCCTGATGAAGGGGAACAGCCAGCAATGTTCCTGTACAAAATTCAGCTCCCCCTTCCCTCCTTCCTACAGGGTCCCTACGTGGTAGGAGGATCAGGGCTGGGGCAGTCTTGAATGCGGGGTGGGGGTGGCGGTGCCTCCAGCCAGCCCCTTCTACCTTCCTAGTGATTCTGTCTCGTTTATGAGAAGCAGTCCCATTCCAGGCACGTCCCATTTTCCTGGCACAACCAAATCCTTACGTTGCTTTAAGTTTGTGATGAGAGAAAGATGTATCCCAAATTTGGTGGTCCTAGCTCTTACTGTTTAGGGGGAGTTCTTGGACAGGCAGACTCTCTCAAATATGTAGTAGGTAGATGATGTCTGTCTACAGAGTGATAAAAAGGTACTAATGAATCAAACTTGAGAGCAGAAATCTTCTGAGGGGAGCAGAAAAAATTGGTTGTCTACCAGAAGTGGTCTTTAATTAAAGGTCAAATTCAATTGTACTGGAAATTCCAGGGATACTTTAATGTGGTCACTTAAAGTACCGTGTTGCTTGCTGATCCTTAGTCAAGCTTCAGTGTAGTTGACATCTTTTATATTTGTCTTTACTGGATACTTTTTGTAGGTTTTCATAAATCCTGAAGCAAAATGGTCCTGTAAGTTTGTCTAATTTCAAGTTTGCATGTACAGGATTTGCCTGATTAGTTTTAACCTGTTGCCAATTAGATCAGCAGAATATTTTCTTAGCTAACGACAGTTCTAAAAGTAATCAGTAATTCTTACCAGTTCAGTATGTTTACTGTTATTGTACTGTGAACTTTAAACTGATGAACTGTAATTATCAGTATACATTTAAGAGTCTAGTCGTGAAGCAAAGACGTGAACAGTATTGCTCATAAAAAGATCCTGCAGATGTATTGTGTACTGATTCTTGGTTTTAGTAGATCTGGTAAAAGTTTTTTCCTAAGCCAATTAAAAGCACTGTTAGTCAGAAATAAATCTAGAAAGAAAGAAAAGTTACTTTGCTTTTCTTTGATGATTTCTTCTTAAGAAACCAAAACAAAATGTAGATGTATGTTACAGGTCTGTAAATGCTGGTGACGCTTTGTTTTATTTCTTTTTTTTTTTTAAATGGTACATTGCTAAATATCTCTCAATGATTGTCTAAGGAAATACCACAAAGCACTTTGAAGGATTGATTATTAACATGAAATTATCTGTTTTAGTGTAGTAGAAATATACTAATTAACTAGTATTCTACTTGCTCAAAGAGGCATTGTTTTGGGGACCATCCTTCCAACTAAGGTCTGGATCCTGATTGCCTTGGTTCTGCCGTGCTGGGAAGAATATTCTGGAAATAAGCCTCCAAGAAGTACTCAGTCCAGGCCTGTAAATTGTGGAGCGGCACTCCACTGCCTTTTCCTTCATGACGGTGTGGAAGAGGGGAGGAGGTTCTGCAATTATGGGGTTCCACTGGGTAGCTGCAAACCTTGTGAATGCACATACACTCTCCTACATTGTATGCTTGAGTCAGTGTGTGCAGTGGGCATGACTACCATGTGTTATCATTGGGCCTGGCAGAATTTGATTTTTGATATTTTCAATGGATCAGATCTGTTTAGTTTGAAAATTTTTCCTTTTTTATAGATTTTAAAATTTTCACAATTGTAGAAAATTATGGAGGGTCAGACGATAATTATTTAATGACAATTGATGCTGAGGTTCAAACATTCAAAGCTTCGTATTTGTTAAAACACAGATTGTGAACATCATATGTCAAAAAAATACAAAGTAAATAGCCTTAAAACAAACGCTAATAAACTCTCAAGCTATGTTTTTTAAAACCTTGCTTATTTTAAAAAGTTGGCTGTTTTCGAAGGAAATCTTTTTGCATTGATTTTGTGTGTATGAAATCAATGTTTCTGACATTTACAAACCCTCTGCCCCCCCTCCCCCCCCCAAAAAAAACCAAACAAACCCTGAATCCTTCCAGGTCTAGTTAGTGTTGGCTGTTAAGCTGCTGGGTTGGTGCTACAAGCATGGTAGGAAGGATTGTGTGCACTCAACTCTCTGTAGGTTCAGATTATCACAGTGAGAAACCCAGAATAAATAAATGGCCAGGTAGGTAGGGAGGTTGCCTGTGCAAATGAAGTTTAATCAGACTTCAAGAATCTTGGATTTAGCCCAGTGAGCATATCTGTTTGATCACATTGTATTACCTTGTTGAAAATGCTTAATGGTGCAGAGAAAATATTCTTTTTATGTATTAGAACTTTAAAGCAATTCTTCCGCTGCTTGATGCAGTTTTAATTTAATTCACTTTTTGCTAAATGAGGTAAATTCCTTTGGTCTTACTACTTCAATTTGTTGAAGGAGTTTTTGGTGTGTTAAGGTAATACTGCTTTTAGCCGATAATGTTAATGCTTTCCTCTGCATCCATATTCGCTTTGGATCATTTAGCAATTTCTTGGTCCTACAGTTTAATTCCAAATACTTACAAGTTACTTAATTTTATATTTCAACTACATGTGCAAATTTGCTTTTCTTTCCTAGTTCATTAATTTTAACACTAATTGCTTCTTCACGCTAAAAAAACCCATTTATATCTAGCATCATTTTAAGAGTTGCTTTTGGAATGTTTGTCTTGATGGAGGAGAGGTTGTTAAAGAATTTATTCCTATATTTCTATCCAGCTGTATTTTTCTTTTGAGGGGGGTGACAAGATTTCTGAGTTTTTACCGATTCTAAGAAGTGCTATAAATATTTGAAGAATGGAAGAGTTTGTTTATAGTGGAGTACTAGACTGCTAATGAAGGAAATGAAACAGAGCTGAGAGAAGTGCATTTATTTTTCTAGACCCCTTTTGTCTTAAAAATTCCGTGCTAATCTGATTGATTTCAGGAAGAAGCCATTGTAAAATATATTGTTAAACAGATCTTGATGATTTTTTTTAAATAGGTAACGTGGCTTAATTAAAACTGTGTCATCAAACCACCAGCAATTTAGGCTGAGTAGCATACATTTCACTTGAGAAGACCAGATCTAGTATTGTAGGAATGATAGGATAGTGCAAAACTGAGTTGAACTGGCAAATTCTGTGGAGAAACTGGTACTGTGCATGGCTCATATAGCCAGTGCTAATCGATGCTCATGAGTCATGGACATCAGCTATTTATTGATCTGTGTGTGTGTATGCAATTATTTTTTCCAAACTCCATGTTCACCTGGTAAAAACAAACTGATTGTCTTTGATTTTTTTTTTTGGATCACATGTGTGATTTTGGTACATGGCATACTATGGGCCCAATTTTTAGACATTAGAATCCTTGCACACATACACACATATCACATTCATTTATGTGTCTGAGCACCAACCATAACTGCAGATGGAAACGAGTATCTGGAAGTCTAAATATCTTTTTGAGTACGGTAATGGTAATCATTTGTGTAAATGTAGCATAATGATAATCATTTATATAAACATAGGCTCATAAAAACAACCACTGGGTTTTTCTGGCCAATGAACTGTTGGCTTGAAAGATCTTGACAAGCTTAGTGAAGAAATCTAAAGGTTGCTACATTGTCCTTGTATCATCAGGGTTTTTTAAAATCAGGTAGTCTTTAACACACATGCTGTGAAATTCTGGTTGAATCCTGCGCACGCACGCACGCATGCACACACACGCGCACACACATACACACACAAAAAAAAGCTATGTCCTGGTGAGAAAGCATGAAACACAATTTTGCCAATTTGAGTCTGGCTTTCCTTCAAATTCATGTTGAGACCACCACTCTGCAAACCTTTTGTAGCAGGGATTGTGCAAAAGTGTTCTTGGGAAGGGTTTGCCTCCTCCTGTTGGTATACTCGACTCTTTTGGCTGCCCACATCTTCTCAGATAATTCATATTCACAACATGGGAGGTACTGTTAATTGAGCTGATGGCCATTCAATACATAGGCAAAAATGAATTGAGTCCTAATTTGCCCTTGGCATGTAATGTTCCTCACTTTTTAGATCCTTGTAACTTTTGAGATCCTTGAAAGTTTTGAGACTCAGTCAAGTAAATTAAAGGTATAGTTCTCTTAACTCTAGTGACTCATCAGCAGAACTGTGATTGGAACTCAGAAGCATGTGACCCCTTGTTATGTGCTAACCAGCCACATTGTCTCCCACAGATAATTCACGTAAAACCAAACATGAAGCCTCCTGGCAGTGGGAAGAGAGCTCAGAACAGTTTGCAGATACTTATTTTTGAATATTTATCTTTTGGAAACAGGAGCGCCCTACTGGACACACACTGACAAAATGGAGAAAAGATTGCATGCAGTCCCAGCAGCTAACACCGTCAAATTTCGTTGCCCGGCTATGGGAAACCCAACGCCAACCATGCGATGGTTAAAGAATGGAAAAGAATTTAAACAAGAACATCGCATTGGTGGATACAAAGTAAGATTGTGTTATATTATAGTACCATTTCTCATTTGCAATAAGGGTCTCATCTAAAGCCTATTAAAGTCAATAGAAAGGTTTTCAAAGGACTTTGGGTGAGACTTAGAACCCCAAAAATCCTCAGAAAAAAATTGGTTCATTTTGCCTTTCTTCTATTTGGCAGTTACTGAGCTTGTAAGCTGAGTTTTATATATAAATATTATATCCTCTGAGATTGAAACATATTTGAAGGTACTTTCGAGGAAAACTAAGGGAAAAATAACTTTACAAAACATGGGGATTTTTTTTACAGAAGAGGTTTTAGCCGCATGAGCTTTCAGTGCTAGTGTCCTGGAATATTCAGCTGCATTGTTAAATATAGCAATCTACACTGCTGATTACAGAGCGTTTAATGAATGAGGGTCGGAAGTCAAAAGATGTTATTTTCACTGGAGTTTACGGTCTGTGAAACTGAAATGGGAAGCAGAGTTTGAGGGAAAGTAACAGCAATTACTTACTTATTTACAAGGCTTTGTTTGAATTTTAACAGTTTAAGATTAGAAGTTTTAGTCCCAACCAGTAGTTGCTGATTAAAAGGGAGATTTAGGGGGGCCAGCTAGTGCACTGGGTTAGAGCACTAATCTTTAACCTCTGGAGCAGGTCAGATCAGAGGTCAGAATTTGGCCATTGTGTCCTAGCTTTTGTTGAACATGACTTTGTCCATATACTGGATCAAATGTGTTTGAGGGGAAGTATCCTGACAAGAATCATAATTTCCACCTTGCCCCATATCTCATGCCAGTTTTAATCCAGCATGGCTTCTGCCACAGCCATGCTGCCACTGACTGCTTCCAGCACTCCTAGAAATCCCACCAAGGGAGGAGAGATTCCAAACAAGTGCAGGGGGCAGCAGTGTAACTAACAGACTCTGTCTCCTCCCATTCCCACCAAATGGAATGGGGGGAGATGCTGGAAATGTCTTCTCTTCTCTTCTCTCCAGAAGCTGTGATCTGCACACATAAGTAGCTGGGAGCACAGAGGGAGCCTTCATTAGGGGTATATTTACAAGTAGACTTGTCTAAAGAATTCACTCATCCTTGGCACGGTCTGCATCCACTTCATGCTAGTTATCTCCAGAAAGCTCCCGAAAATTGCTTTGTTAAGGAAACGTCTTCCTGAATGCAAAGACTTTCTTGAGCATCTAATTAGATTGTCACATTTCTCACGCAGGGAAGTGAATTTATTGATTTTGGGTCATAAAATGTCTTATTTCTGTATGATTTATGAAATTTAGTGTAAGTTACTGTAAGTATAATAATGCCAAAGAATGTGGCAAATACTTGTTTCACCTCCTCAGGCTTTATTCTTCTTTTTTCCCCTCTGGATTCAACATTTAAGGGATCTTTTTCTAATAGTTGAGAGAGATTAGATGAGCCTCTTGTCCCGGCATTTCATCCTTCTCCCTGACACTGTGGCACTCACTTTCACCACACTGGGGTACAGGCTCTAGTCTTGGGCTGAGGGGTTGGTGCATGGGAGGGGCTCTGGGCTCCAGCTGCACCCTGCTGACCTCAGGAGGCTCCTGAGCAGTGGTGCAGTGAGGCTAAGGCAGGCTCACCTCCACTCTCGTTCTGTGCCACTCCCGAAAGTGGCTGGCATGTCCAGCACCAGCTCCTGAGGGGGACGGGCAGGTGGATCTAATTCCACATTTCCAGCGAATGGGAGCTGTGGGGATGGTACTGACAGACAAGGGCAGCATGGGAAGACCATGTGCCCTGCCTCCTCCATGGACCGCAAGGATGTGACAACCACTTTCTGGAGAATGACAGAGATTCACATTCCCCTTTAAGTATGCTGAGCGTGTCCAGACATAAGAGCAGCGTCCAGCAAGCTCTCTCCATTTAGAGCCCTATTGTGTCCTCCATCTCTGTGGAGATGGGATACAGGAGTGGGGGAGTTGGGGACACCCTGACACCAGAGACCCTCTTCTCTACCTCCCCCACCCTGCATAGTAAGATGGAGGCTCCCGGGGCTGGGGGAGCAGCTCCAAAGCAGAGGGCAGGAGAAGCATGGCTGTGGGGTGGGGGGAGAAGTAGGGCGGGGAGAGAAGGGGCAGCTGAAGTGCTGGCACTTGATAGCCTCCCAGCCAAACCAGTCAGGATCACCTATCAGAAGCATAGGTGCTGGAACTAGGGTTGCAGGGGGTTGCTGCAGCACCCCGTGGCTTGAAGTGATTTCCATTGCATACCGGCTTTCAAGTTTGGTTCAACAGCTCTCAGCACCCCACTATAAAAATTGTTCTTGCACCCTTGGTCAGAAGCTCCAAGATGTACCAGTAAATCGCCGGTGACCACTAGGACAGTGGTTCTAGTAATCCGAGTAAGTTGTGCTCAGAGACAGTGTTCTAGAATGACATCCCAGAAGATTTTTGGGGGGTGTGACACATTCAAAATAATTCCCGGAGTCAGAAAAACTTCACATCCTACCAACAAATCAGCCTGTCTTAGCCTCATTGCACCACTGTCCGCAGCCACCTGAGGTAAGGGGTGCCCAGCTGGAACCCGTATCCTGAACCTCTGCCTCAGCCCTGAGCACATCCAAACTCCCTCCCAAAGCCTGCACCCCAACTCCATGCCCCAGACTTAGTCCAGAGCCCCTCCCACACTTCAAGCCCTCAGTCCAGGACGAGAGCCTTCACCCCCACCATCCTAACTTGGTGAAAGTGAGGTATAAATTTTGCAGCTTCAGTATAAATTTCTTGATATTGCTCCATATTCTACTAGGCACAGCAGCATCTTCTGCTGACTTTTTAAACCAGATTGTATGTAAAGTCTTTCTGGGGCTAAAGTATGTAAAATCTGCCTGCTGTAGAATTTCAAACTCAAGGTGTCCAGAAAAGACTTAACTGATCTAAAATGGTTAGAAGACAACTTCTGCGTCCACCATTACTACTTGACGTGACCACAATCTGTGCTTTTGGCAGAGCCAGTAATCTATGCAGATAGAAAGAGCAAACGAGAAGAAGGAAAATGTAAAATTGTTTCCTGATTTCCTCTCTCCCCCTCCATCTTTCCTTTCCCCTCTTGAACTAAGAAATCTATTATTTTTTTCTTTTCATTATCACAATCAGATCTCAGTGCCAAGTGCTTTGTTCATTTGAGGGGTGGTGAGTCAGTTTTCACTTAAGCATGATAGCGGAAGGGAGGTAGGCTCTAGAAGGGAATTCCTCCACAGTGAGTAACTCTGCTTTTTATCACCTGGAAAGGTATCCTTTTATGGTTTTCATGATATACTCAGAGTTCATATATCAGTAAAAATGGCCCCCTTCTTGCTTTTCTACGCCTTTTCTTGAGCCCCCTTTGAAGTGACGATGGCATTTGCTCGGTCATTTGAAGAGATTGTGTAATTTCTCAGTGTGTACTTTGAGAAGAAATTATACTCTGTGAAACCACAAACAAGACCCTTTACTTTTTTGTTCACCACCCAGAAAGCAAATTTGCTTCTATCAGTTGTTACTGTTTAACAGGTGTTTGTTTCCACATCCCCATTTTGATAAACTACATCACCACAGCCCTTTTCACACATTTAAATTCAACTTAGGTAAATATTGGATAAACAAATGGGTTTGAATCTATAAGAACTGTAAGAGCAAATGGCTTTTGTGTGTGCATTTTGTATTAGTTTTTTGGAACTGAGTATCTACAACAGGGAAATTGTAAAGTACTTTCATTCTACACCACTTGATGCATGACTACTTGAGTTATTTTTTATATAGAGCCATACTAGGGTCTCAGGGTTTTGGTTCAGACTCTTCTTTAATATTTAATCCGTGTATCTGAAACCCCATAATTTTTGGAAGGGTTTAGAATCCCTGTCCAAGATTTAATTTGCTGACTGGATGGTATGTTTATAATAAGGGAGGGGGACCAAATCTCCAGATCTGCACACTTAGGGAAGGTAAAGTGCTTTGAAATCTGGATCTGAATTTTGGGGTGTTGCTACTAGTCTGAATTCACATCCTGTATGTGGAAGTAAAGAAGCACAATTTGTTTCAGCAATATAACTGATACCTTGAATTCGTGGAGGGGGCTAAACATTTCGTATTCAAATGATGACAAGAAGTCCTGTGGCACCTTAACAACTAACAAATTTATTTGGGCATAAGCTTTTGTGGGTTAAAAAAAACTATGTCAAGTGCATGGACGAAGCATGTTCCATGCATTTGATGAAGTGTTGTTTACCCACGAAAGCGTATGCCCAAATATATCTGTTAAGAGTTTAAGGTGCCATAGGACTTCTTGTTTTTGCAGATACAGACTAATGTGGCCACCAGTCTGACTTATGTTAATGAGTCATCTCAGTTATGTGTTAGTTCTAGCCATGGAAGGGGTTGCTGTTAGAACTTGGCAAAATCTATATATAAGGACCAGATTTCCTCTTAAAAAAATTAAAACAGAACATTTGCCTGTTTTAAATCTATCTGGAAAGGGAGTGCAAGTATAATGTCACTGAAGAATATAGGGCTTGTCTTTGTAAACAATTTAATTGTGTCATCACCACTGTTGATTTTTTTGCTCTTCTATTTATTTTTTTTCTCCCAATACTTTCAGGGGCTGGTAAGCAGGAAGGGTTGCTGTCATTGCTTTACGGCACAGTACTTGTTTTTCTACTCCTCTGTTTCATTTTGACACACAGCAGTCTGCTGTCATTGTCACCATGTTACAGCACACATCTTCTTAATGCTAGGACTGGTCAAACATTTTCTCTCAATTCTGTTTTTCATTAGAAAGTTGCATGTTTGACTACACTTTTTTGCGGGGGGTGGGGGGGAGCAGGTGGAACATGACGGCTTTCTACAAAAGATTGTGACTTTTGTTCAAAAAACGATACACCTCCAAATGAAAAAGCTTTTTATTTAGAAATGCTGCTACAGTGCCTCATGGGAGTTGTAGTTCAGCAGGCTCATGCCTCCTATTCAGTTTTAAAGGCTGGGTTTTACCAGTCAGACTACATCTCTTATAATGCACTATGACTAGGACCTCCAAGGAAGCACATTGGCAGCATTGCTGAATAGAAATTTTTGATTTTCAGCCAAAAGTTTTTTATTTTAATGTTTGTTACTGAAAAGTCAATATTTTCTCTGGGAGCAGGGGAGAGGGGGCAAATAAAGGGAAGGAGGCAAAGGAATCCCATTTTCTGACCATCTTTACTAAATATTACTTTTTGGTTCTATCAGCACTGAAGCAATTTAGATTTCCTATTAGCATAAAGGTGAACTTGTATGGTATTGATATGGTGCCCTGTGCGATTTTATTTTGAAGAATTGAATTAGCTGTAATAGTGTTACTTGGTTATGAGTCAAAACCTGGCTGACAGACTAAGCAAAAATAGCACTTCATTGATTTGGTAAAAGTGTCTATTGGGGATCATGCAAGGGTCAGTCTTAAATCCTGTTTTCATTAATGGTATTGCAGAGACAGTAGAAAAAAATTGCTGCTGATGTTAAGGTAAGGGTAGCTGTAAAGATTTGAGCATAGAAAGAAAAATAAATGCAACTGGAAAAATGCAAGGTGGTATTTTGGAGCGGAGAATACTGCAAAGCATGGCTATACAATGAATAGATGATGCTTGGAAAGCAAAAATACCAAGATAAAACTAAGATGACTGCTGAATTATAAATTATAGACATCAGCACACAATGAGGTATGGCTGTAAAACATTACAGACCAGGATGTGATAATGCTTCTGTATACAGCTGCCGTTCAAACATGTTTGGAATATTGCATGCCCTTTGGGGGTGCCCCGGTTGAAGAAAAGGCCCTGATAAACTGAGTGAAATGAAGGACACTGAAGCTAGTCAGTCTTGGTGTGGTGTGTGTGTATGAAATAATTTGAAGGGACTCAACCGTAAAGAGAGCTTAAGGGAGGTATCACTAGAAATAGTAGGGTGATAATGGACAAGGAAATATTGAAGGTGGATAGTGTGAAAACTTTCCTAACTCAAAGTTAATAAAGGAATGAAATGTTCTTCCAAAGAGTCACTGGAGTTACTCATATTCAGTGGTACAATTCATCCCTGAATGGCTAGCACAAGACTTACATAAGACCCACATAGGCCCAATTTTACATTTTAAATGGAAATTAAGTGCTGTTTAGATCTTGACCTGGCCTTCTCCACAGGGGTCAATGTCATTTGCAAGTCCCTGTTGCTCTCAGGGTTACCTTAGAGTGTGTTTAAAAAAAAAAAATCACCTTTTAGTACAACAGTGTATAGCACTGTTTCAAATGGCACCACTTAAGGATCATGGCTGATGTTCTAGAATAGGAATGATTATAGTTAACCAGACAGTAATTTTCATCAGGAGAAACTTCCATCAGTGCAGGAAAATAGCTTTCACCATTCTATTTACAACATGGAGGCAGCGAGCCAACAAGGTAAATCAAGTTAGCAGCCAAAATCCAATTCTGTGACAAGATGTCATAAATGCTTTGGGCATCGACAGCAAATGATTAATTTAAAGAGCCTTAAATTGTGTGTCTAATCTGAGGATACAATATCACTCCCCTCTGGGATATGAAAGGATATTTCCACTGTTGCTTTTTTTTTTTTTTTTTTTTTACTGTGACATCTGTTACATTCACATTTTAGCTATAAGCCATATTATCCTATCAAAAGTTACACAAGTGATTGTATTTTCTTCCCAAATTAATTACTTGAATAGGTTTTTGTTTTGTGGATCCGCAGCTTGTTTGGAGATTGTGGGCTAAAAATTCTTGGTCTGTTCAGAGAAATAATCTGACTATATAACCTAAAAAGGCAAAAAGCACAAAAACCTTTTTATGTAAAGCATCCAAAATAACTGGGAAAAGCCACCATTATTTATTGGCAATAGGACAATAATATTCTTCAGGTCCCCCAACCTCTAAATGAGCAAGCTGCTTAGCAGCATAAAAACAGATTACAATAGTTATTTATTATAAATTCTTGATACTATGAAAAAAAAGTAAACATTTCAAGAGAATTTTATTCATATAGAAAAAGTATACAACTTTTCATAGAGCCAGTATAGATCCTCTAAACCACTTATAGTGCAGTAAAGGGTTCGTAGGTATGTAGCTGTGTGTCTGCGGAGTTTTGAATTTCATCTTTAAGGGACAAGCTGTGGTAAAAGGCTCCGAAGTATTTTTCCACTGCACTGGCAGATTAAGATAGCAGAGAACCAGCCTGTGGGCACTCCATGTTCCATGATGACTTGTGCAGCAGCACTTCAAGACAGTTATGTGCACAGCAAAGTTATGGGAGAAAATATGGCCAGGCCATGTGGTTACTATGTCTATATGTAGTGTGAATACAAAGTCCCCAACCTCCACCTGTTTGTAGGGTTGCCAGGTGTCCAGTTTTGAACTGGACAGTCCAGTATTTGAGCTTTCTGTTTGGGAAACAAATTGAGAAAATATAAATGTCCGGTATTTTCTAAATAAGATGTAATGTAGATTGTGATGTAATGTCAAGTGTGTCCAGTATTTTTGCTGAAACCATCTGGCAACCCTACCTGTCTGGGAATAGCAACAGCGGCCCAGATGCATGCTTGCCATTGTAAGCAAGGACTGAAGATGCAGGTCCCGTATTCTGTGGCATTTCTGAGCGGGTTGGTTAGTGTCCAGGCCATTCACATAACCTTGGACTTTCTTCCTGGATTTGGCCTTATGAAACCGCATAACCAAAGTGACTATTTCCTGGTAGATAATAACTAACTGTGAAGGCACAAGGCAAGGCCAAGGGTCCTCGACGGCGCTGATAGTTTACTTATATAAAATGCCTGAGTCCTGGAGGCCAGCAGGAAAGAGCAGAAATATATAAAGAAAACAAAAACCTTTTCATGCGCTTTGGAGCGCAAAGCTAAGCTATATGGAACCATGAATACTGTATTGACAACACTAGTCTCTTCCAGGCCAAGACCAGTACGATACCAAAAGGAAAGTAGGATTTCATACCTACAGATTTTCACTACTGAGATTTTTTTTTGCTGTAGAGTAGCTGACAGTATCACAGCAAACCCTGAACGTTATTCTAGAATACAAAATTATGAAAGGGAGAGTTCACTCTTTTCCATTTTGTATGATTAAAATGACTCTGATTCATGTTTACAGCACTTGACTTTTGTAGGATTGGCAGTTAATTGATGAGGCAGGTGTAAGTCCTGGCTACAGATTGTGCCTCCAAAAACTGGCGCGCTCTGGTTCCGGCAACATCCCTCGTCTGGCAGGACCAGAGATGCTCCTGGACCAGAGAGCCCAGGAACCTAAGTGCAGGAGGGACAGCCGGGCCGGGCAACAGTGTCAGCAGCCTGACTGGGGGCAGCGCTGGAGCCCCACAGCAGCCCATTACAGGCCGAGGCCGGGGCCGGGGCTGGAAACTGCAGCAGCCCACGAGAGCACAGGACTAAAATCCTGCCAGAGACTGCTGGAGTGCAGGGCCGGGGCCGAGTCCTACAGCTACCCCCAGATGCATGGGGCTGGATCCCGGCGACAGAAGCTGGAGCCTGTGCTGCCCAGGGAGCTGGCAGCAGCTGGGCAAGCAGCCCAGCCAGGTTGGGGGAGGGAAAAGAGGGCGAGGCTGGGAGCCTGCTGGGGCCGCCTGCCAGCGGCAATGGGACTTGCGGCTGATGGCAGGAGACCATTCCAGTTCTGGCAAATTCTCTAGTTTGGGACTGGTTAGGTCCTGATGGTGCCGGACCAGGGAGGTCCAACCTGTAATGAAGGGCAAACCTGAGGTATAATTTTCACGATACATGTATAGTTTATGGAATTTAACAGAAATTTCATCACTGCCGCTACGTCTAGACTGCATCCCTCTGTCGACAGAGGGATGCAAATCAAGCATATCGAAATTGCTAATGAAGCAGGGATTTAAATATCCCATGCTTCATTAGCATAAACATGGCCGCCGCTTTTTTCGAAACGGAGTTTTTCCGAAAACCCCCCCCAGCAGTTTAGACGCGGATCTGTCAAAAATAAACCCTTTTTTGACAGATCCTGTATTCCTCAAAAAACTCCTGTATTCCTCAAAACCTCTGTTTCGAAAAAAAAAAGCGGCATCCATGTTTATGCTAATGAAGCATGGGATTTTTAAATCCCTGCTTCATTAGCAATTTCGATGTGCCTAATCTACATCTCTCTGTCGACAGAGAGGTGTAGTCTAGACATACCCTGCATCTAAAAGAAAGTTTGTTTTTTATTTTACTAACAGTATGTTAATTTCACAATACCACTTTGAGTTTTTTTAATCCCAGTGTAATTTTCTTTTTAACCTTCTAAAGATGGTCATTACAACATTCAGGTGGCCTTATATTTTGTTATACAGCAATTTTTAGAAACAAGTAGTGGGTTTTACCAATGAAAGCTCATGATATAGTATCTTTGTTAGTCTCTAAAGTGCCACAGCGCTGCTCGTTGTTTTTAAAGTTACAGACTAACACAGCTACCCCCTCTGAGGAATTTTTAGGAAAGATTTTCTCTTGGTACAAATTAGAATCCTAGACTAATAGATCTGCTTAATACACAAATTAGAATCCTAGATTAATAGAAGAATTGCTTGAATATTAAAGTTGCTCTTTTTTATTTGTTTGGTCCATAACAACTATGTATATGTAATGGGATTGTAAATGAGATACAGAGCCTTTGATGTCATGGGAAAAATCTAGCCGGGTGTTAGAAGGATATAGCCAATATCATCAGATAAATGTTGGAGGCAGATGTGAAATGTCTTGATAATCTAAATTCAGTTTCTAAGTGGAGTGCTGTCTACATTATAAACTCATCATCACAACTGGGACTAATTGGGGCACCCTTGTTGTCAGCTGAAACAGAATGGCTGAAACTGAATGTGCACTAAGGATTATTTTTCCAGTTTAAGGATGAAGTGCCTTGGTAGAGGAGGATGTGGCAGCATTCACTGCTATTACCTATGCTGTCGCTGCTCTATGCATAAATAAAAGGATCTGGATAAAAGGAGCCAGAACTGTCAATCCAGCACTGCAGTGGCTTTTAAAACATTTGTGTAATGGGAAAAACCCCCCCTTCCTTTTATGTGGGAAAGATAAGTACAAAATTATGCTATCAACTTTTTAAAATACTCTTATTGAAATCCTATCAGGTACGAAACCAGCACTGGAGTCTCATTATGGAGAGTGTAGTCCCATCTGACAAAGGAAATTATACTTGTATAGTGGAAAATGAATATGGATCCATCAATCACACATACCATCTAGACGTTGTCGGTGAGTAAACTTCTATCAGCTACAAGATTTTTTTTAAAAAAATTAATGGCTGAATTTTATTTCTTTCTCTTTAAAACTCAGTTTAACAGATTTTTTTAAATTTAACTTTTAAGCATGGTTTCAAGTAGGATATAAGAGTAACTTCTGTTTTTTGAGGCTACTTCTACTGTCTTGCCCAACCCCATTGATTTCCATCTCTTATGCAGGTTGAAAAGCTCTTCACCGGGACTCTCTGGCAGGACCACGGATGTTCCAGGACCAGAGAGTCCTGATGGAGAGCTAGCGCCTGGGAGCCGTGCAGGCTAGCAGGGCAGTGGGAGCTCGACATGTGGCAGCGGGGCTTCCTGCCAGAGCAGTAGGAGCCCCACACGTGGTAGTGGAAGTGCCTAGTAGGGCAGCTGGAGTCCGGTGTATGGAGGCAGCAGGTCTGCATGGCGTGGCAGCGAGAGCCTGGTGCATGGAGGTGGTGGGGCTGCCGGACGTGCAGCAGCAGGAGTCTGGTACATGCACAGGCGACAGGGCTGCCTGGCCTGCCAGTGGGAGCCTGGTGAGCAGAGATCATTGGGGCTGCCCAGCACGGCAGCAGGAGCTGGGTGTGGTAGTAGGAGCCCGGTGTACAGAGGCAACAGGGATGCCCGGCATTGCAGAGGGGGTTGATAGGGCAGTGGGGCCAGTAAGGGAGGGGGGAGCCAGCAGGGAGGGCAGCAGTTGGGCCAGGGCTGGAAGGGGCTTGTTGCCCAGGGGGGCCAGAAATGACCTCCTTTGGTCTGGCAAAATCCCTCATCTGGGACTGGTCAGGTCCCGAGGATGCTGGACCAGGGAGGTCCAACCTGTATCTAAATTTGTGCTCTTTTACCCTTTCTCACACACACCAATTTCCTTGCATCTCAGCAAAGATGATACCCAAGTGTGTGAGATCTCATACTATGAAATATCTTGCAGGATGCTTATTAGTGCATTTAAAAGCATAAACAATTAAAATCTCATTGCAGCTGTTAGAATTGTTGCATGATATGCTGAACTACTGTCATTACAGAAAAAAATCTTCCTATAAAAGGGTCAGATCCTAACTGTGCAACTCTGGAATGTTGGCCCTGAAGTCCAGTACAGTTAATCTAGCTTTACAGTGATGTAACCGATCAGAATTTGGCCTTTGAAGTACTGATTTCATTTATTGTAACATAAAGGATAATAATTGTGAAATCATTTAGCTGATGGAGAATCTTCTCTGAAAATTCTCATTGGTACCAAGGCCTTGGTTCGGCAGAGCACTTATGTACATACTTAACTTCAACGATATGCTTAGGGCCCACTGACTTCAGTAGGATTCAAGCACATGCTTAAGTGCTTTTCTACATAAGGACCTAGGATCTCAGAACCTGATTCCACCACACATACCCATTCCAAGCACTACATGCTTAAGAGAGTAGTGGTACTCAGCATGACCATGGTGATGGAACTGGGTCCTTAGTTTTTAGCATATGGTAAGTAAAGCCCTTGCTCACACCAGAGAATTAAAATGTGGGCATCTGAAGCTTAGTGAATAAAACCACTGACCATTCAGCACTGAAAAGTAACTGAGCCAGCTCCGGCTAGAGACATGTGGCCCATTCCATCTCCTATTAAGTCAATAGGAGCCTTAGCATTGACTTTGATTGGACATGGATGAGACCATCAGTGTGACCCATTTTTGTCACTTCTGTATTTGTTCATTATATTTATACAAACAATAATGCACCTGTCACATTGTCTCTGGATACCTGTAAGAGAATTAATAGTAAGCAATGCTGTCCAATGTGCAAAAGATTCAACCCTGTATTCAGCTGTGAAGACGAATGCTTCACAAGAAAACTTTGAGGCTGAAATTTTTCTAAAGCACTCATGGGGTTTAGGAGCTCATCCTAACGACTTAGGGACTTTTGAAAATCACACCCTATGGGAACAGAGGAGCTTCCCAACTCTGCAACAAACTTGGCTCTATCTGACCAGCAGAGAAAGAGAATGCCCTCCGGAAGATGTCCTTAAATGAAGATAGCTTTCATGAACATTTACATTTCATCTGAACTGTTTAGCGGATTACTGCTGTAGCTTTGGCTCATGAAGAGAGATGCAGATTCTGACAGAGCTAAGACCCAAAAAAATGTAGAGACTTTTAAGAGCACTAGCATACTTGATAGTCTGCATAGAGAGCATATTCATACAGTTTTGAGGTGAGCTAACTTAGAGACAAAGCCATTTTTGTTTGAACACTTGTTTAAACAAAGTTTATTGAGGGTGCAGCACCAACGGCTGCCAGGAATTGTAGTAAATAGTATTACACATGGCTCCATCCTATGCAGACCAGCTGGTGGACCGGTGCAGCCGAACCACATTAGCTCACCAGGGAATTCTAGCACAGTAAGAACAGAGTGGTACTGAGTTCCGTAGTGATTTTCTTTTTCCTTTAAGTTCTGGCATTGTTCCACTTTGCTAAAGGTTACAAAGGGTTTGTAACAGGGTAAAGGGGTGGGGAGGGGGAGGAAGATCCTTTAAAAATGCGTGGAGTTTTTTTAGATGAAATGAAACTGATTAAAAGCACCAAAACTGGCCAGTTTCACATTATGAACCCTTTCACCCAGTTCTCTAGCAAATATGTTCACCATGGATAATGCTGTCACTTGAGTAAATATTTGCCAGAAACCCCTTACCTCCTCTCCCCCTTTCAGCCCTTTCTGAATGTCATGCATTCAGGAATATTATGCAGAAGTTTATTTTTCCTGGCAGTAAATTACAGTGGACTGCATGAATGAATGGAATGGTAATAAGGATTATGTCATTTATATAAATGTCTATTCCTTTCCTATAGAGAAGCAGAAAAGTAAATAATGAAGCCAAGGTTTCAAAAAGTGATTAGTGATTTTTTTGGTGCCTCAGTGGTTAAGTATTCACTTGAGACACTTCATTTCAGAAAGGGGGTGCTCTGCACTTTCTGAACATCAGGCCCTTTCATGCAACTCAAATTGGGCACCCAAAATCATTAGTCAGTTTTGAAAGGTCCAGTTAATGTTTTTGGGGAGCTAGACATTTTACAATTTAAAGTGTGCATAATCATGTTAGTCCCTAATAACCCTGTGTGTGTTTAGCTTTGTTTGTATCTGTGACGTTTCTAGTTTGACTTGAAGTCTTATATGTGCTTGTATAGCAGGCATTTGATTCACTGTCTGCTGAAGTCACTGTCATTCTTTGTATTGATTAGATTAGGCCCCTAAATTGAATGCATGTAGATGGGATTGTTGGAAGGGGGTCAGGCAGATTGCTGTGGCTGCAGAGGTAATGAAAACCACAACTGTGTGTGGTGGTTGGGCATGAAACGGGAGTGGAGGACTGAAGTAAGCCAGCCACGAAAGAGACCTCTGTCAGCCACTTTCTAGATGGTGTATTCTACGGAAGTTTGATTTCAGCTGTATTCCTCTGTATAGATTTTTAGCCCACGTAGGGTTAAGCAGGGTTGTGGATGTGTGTTGAGAGTCAGTCATACTCCTTTTCATGTTTAGCCATTGGAGATCATCTCTCACCAACTACAGGCCGTAATTGGAGGCCAAGTTGTACACTGAGAGTGTTTGAAAACTGTCAGCTGAAACTCTTTGATTTTCCTAAATGGTTTAACTGGTTCCAGAGTTGATGTCGTGTAAGTCATACGGGACAGTATTAAACACGGCAATCTATTATAATAACACGAGCAGCTGACTATGTGGTGTAATGTAGAGAAACCTCTGATTATGTCACAGTTTTGGGAATGATCCCAGCAAAGTTCATGCCAAATAATGACACAATGCTAATTGGGAATATCCATTATTACTCGACTCAAATAACTTTCCAAACTCTGAACTTTTTTGACATGTAAAAGCCCAGAGCCAGCAGAGCATGAGAGGTTTTCAGTCAAAATGTAGGTGCGAAGTATAGTCATTTTTACCTTCTAGGAAGGACCCTGTAAAATAAGGACTCAGTTGGATCAGACAGTCTCATTCAAATTTACAAACTGGCACGCAGTCATATTGAATTTCTTTCAGCAAGTGGGAATAGAAATAAAAGTAGCAAGTTATTAGCCATCCTTACGTATATCACAAAAGCTGTGACCATATTTAAAATGATAACTTCTAGCTGTACGGTAGAGCCGGTCAAGAAACTTGATGGCTTGTGTGATTCTTGAAATGTTTTGTGATGCGCCCTGTCCAAATTTTTGACCAGCTCTAATGAAATTGCGTTGTGAAATTCACATCACAGCAGAGGGTTGAGCAAATGGGACTTTCACAAGGGGTGGTGGTGAAAATGGATTGGGGGTGGTCACCTGCTCAGGGGTATATTTCACTCTGAGACCATTTGTTTGCGGTAGCAGCAGATGATCAGGATTTATTACAGTGCTGATACATTAAAAAAAACCTAGTATAGCTCAGTTGTTTTATACACACGCATTTTTCAACCCTCCAGCTCACCATGTAAACCACGAAGTGTGTTGTCTGCCTGCCTAGAAATCAAAAATCTTTCATCTCAACATCTCTCATTGTGTCCTCTTCACCAGAATGCAGGGAAAACATTAGTGAAAGAGTGAGTTGAATTGCATCATCTTTTATGGTCTTCAGGCATTAAATAACTCCTCCCTCAGTACTTACTCTTATGTAGAAGGTGGTAGAAGATATTAACATCATATAATAAGTGATTGTGATTATTCTGTAATAAGTGATTGTGCTTAGTAACATCATGTAATAAGTGATTGTGCTTAGTTTTGTGGATGACAACAAAAAGATGAGTCCTGAGGTTCAATAGAGGATGCCCAGTTGTCTCTTTGGGACTCCAAGGCCTGTGGGGAGGATTCCCTGCCCCTGGAGCTCTTGCAAAACTCCCTGAATAAATCACTTTGTTTGAGCCTTGTCCAGAGGACAGCTGCTGCTGCTGTTGTTGTTGTTGTTATTATTAGTCGTAGTAATAGTAGCACCTAGAGCCCCAAACAAGATCAAAGACTCAGTGTGCTAGGCATTGTACATACAAATAGTAAGAACTGACAATTGAAATATGAAAGACGGGAAGAAAAGAAATCTTGTCTTATCCCTCTTTTATAAATGAAGAATTGAGGCACACAGAGAAATTTTAACTTACTCTAGGTCTCACATGAAGCCTGCGGAGAGCCAGGAATTGAAGTCTCAGAGTCCAGTGCCTTCAGTTATAAAATCATTCTTCTTGTGAAATTTTAGCTCTAGCTGTGACTAGAACAAAAAGCTGTGACTTTTTATTCTGCTGTATTTAAATGCAGGTAAAAACTTTTATTTATAGGAAGCTCAGAAAACAGATGCCTTCCATGTACAAAGTCATTCAGTCCTAAGGGAAAATGATTGGAAATTATAGTTATCACAAACCTGTTGTCTGTAGCAAGTTCAGACTATAGAAAGCAACAAGGGAACCCAGCTGCTGGGGGCTTTTATATAATTAGCTTGCCATTATCACCAGGGTGCAGCTTGGGTAGCTGTTTCTCTCCTTAAGCATGGAAATAGTTCTCCAACTAATTGAATTTGTATTTGAACAGCAAAAAAGAGTTATTCACTGAACATTCTGGCTATAGGTTGCAATTTATCCTATTTAATGTAATTGTCTGGGGAAACAAAGATTGGTTAGGTTTCAGTTTCAGTGCTTCAGATTACCTCATCTACAGGGTGTTACAGGCAGCTAACAAATACTCAGCATCCTCAAAGAATGTGTAGAAAGACTATGCCATTTACTATATTAATAGAATTTGTCAGAAACACCTTTGCTCTTTTTAAAAGTACTATTGCAACCTGTTTAACTGGTTATTAATCACTTTCTAAACTGTCCAGTTTCCTTCTATTTGTGGTTTGTTTTTTGTTTAATAGAATATAAACGTGGCTGTGTACCGTTAGCTCTATTACCATAATTGCTATTTTCAGATGAAAATGGTGGCAGAATAACTTCTCAATGAGGAGCCATTTTAAAGGGTTCTGTTAAACACTGTTCTGTTTAAAACCCTTTGCCTTGATCCTGCAAAGACTTATGCATGTGAGTAGACCCATTGACTGATGTGTGTAAAGTTATATACTGAAGTCTTTGCACGATAAGATCTCTTACTTTTAAAGGACATTTTCTTAATAATGTTACATTATTAGACCATCAAATATTCTCAACAGCTCAACTGGGGATGATTGTTTTCTTTTTTGTATTTCTCTTTGGGAATGTATACATTTATAGTTTGAACTCTGGATCATCCATATCTGGCAGGAGTTAGATGCAGGTATTACAACCAAGCCCAAACTTGCATTTCTGGGAGATGTGAATGGAAGTTGTTGACTGGATCTTTGCATGAGCATGCTTTAGCTTGATTTATTCACCTGAGTGCCTGCATGCTGGGACAGAGACTGAAAGCATAAAGGAATACAGACTGCCCTCCGGTATTTGGTTAAACTGAGAAAGGAAGGTTTTATTCAAAGTACTAATAAACCTGACTGGATTTTACACCCATCATTGGGCTTTTGGCAACACATGTATAATTCAGAGAAGAAATTACACGGGTTGTTTAGTGCTTGAGGCCGTGTCCTTCACTGTTGAGAATAAAGACAGTGGTGTGGTGTTCAGCAGAGGGAAAGTGAATTGATTTCCCTCCCTCCCTCCTCAGCTGTTAATAATGTCAAAATATTCCAACCAAAAGTGTGTCTCATTGAAGCTTCTGATTTCATTGGTGCAGTCTGGCTAAATTGTATTTTGTGAACATATAGTAATGCCATTACTTCATCTGTTGGGCGAATTGAATTTGTCATGTTTGGAATGCTTCCTGCTGAATCCTTTGTGAGAGGACTGGCCTCCCTGTCCTACTTTGTCTGTTTTACAACCTCCAGGCAGGTATGCCTTGTTTTGTTCAGAAATGCTGAAATGGGCGATCATTGGAGCTGTTGTGCAGATTATTATTTTTAATTGCCTAATTCGTCCAGTTTCACACTCCTGGAACTTTAAGCAGGAGTTTGCAAGAGTTGTCAGGAAATAACTAATGAGCGTGTTGGATCTTTTAATGTGTGCTTGGCCCTTGCTCCACGCCACAGACCATATAAGAGGTTCATGAGTGCTTGCTACTGTGTTCAGCATTGAGTCTGTTATTAGTGTTTCAATTCAAATCACAGGGTGCTCACCCTTTTAACTTTGATCATCCCAGGATTCGAACCCTGCTTTTGGCCCATGCGCATTTGTTTGCTTAAGAACATTGTTATATTGTAGTTGCCTCATACCTTAATAATTAAAACTATCCGGAGAAGAGTTGGTGTTTCATCTTTCTAATGATGAAGTGCCATGCAGTTTATTGGGTAAGGTCTCTCAGACGAGGCTGTAAAATGTGGAATTCTGTGGGTAATGCAGAGAGATTAAAGGATATAGAAAAAGAGGTTTTCCCTGGCAGACATCATGCAAATAGCCCCTCTCCTCTCTGTGTACAGAATGCTATGTGCCCTTTACTCCAGAAGAGGCTGCATTTCACAGGTGCTGAGGATTTTGTCATTAGGCCATCACTGGATTGCTCCCATTCCCAAGGTACTTAAGTAGAAGTTGCTGCATTTTAATGTAATTAAACTTTAAAAGCCCTAATATAATAGACCTATTAAATACCCTAAGCTGTGAAGAATTTGGGGATATTTTAAGAGAAATGCTCTAAATAAAAACTGATTATTTTTTCAGATTACTTCTTTAGAATTGACCGTTTTTGAAATATTTGAGCCAATTGGGTCAACTAAAGAACAACATATTCATAGTGTTAGAAGTGGAGCTGAATGGAAAACTCAAATGACTAACTACTTTTATCTTTTTTTTTTTTTTTTTGCAAAATGTTGGCAAGCAGATTCTGACATTCTCAAATGATTAGTTATTAAAAATGATTTATCACCTTCACAAATTATTCAGTCATAACAATAGCTCGTGAATAGTTTGCTACAAATAATCTCACTTAAATTTTAAAAGTCACATTCTTGATTAGTGCTGTGAGCTAGCTGGTGGTGTTTCTTTTTTCTGGATGGGTGAGACACCTTAGTAACCAATACAGCTTGTACTTCAAATGTTGGCTTCAAGTACAGATTTGATTTCAGTGACTATTGGAGCATTTGATATTAAGTTTTTTTTTGGGGGGGGGAAGGGATAGGTGTGCTAATACAGATACAGTACTATGTTTAAATATTTGCAGAAAGCTCCAATGTCCAAGTTAGCGTTCACTTTCAAATTCATACAAACAACTTTTTTCCGCTCTTCACTCAGCTCTACTGAGATGGCATTTCTCTCAGATACACTTGGCCAGAAGGATGGTGGTGATCCTTCTGAACCTCAAAGGAGGAATGTATAAATGTCAATTTATGTGCACCTCTAGCATGAGGAATGTAGTTTGCTGAACTTTTTAGTAAACATATAAACAATTGATAGATGTTCAGATTGGAAGTTGCTTGGTTGTTTTTTCGTTCGTCTGGTTACATATGAAAGTTATGCTGCCTGTTAGAATGTTTATTTTAAAAGTCAGACAAATCTAGATACAGAAGGGAGACTAATAGCTGAAAAAACTGTGTTAGAGAAAAGTCTTGCTTTGTCTTTGGAACATCTGTATTTTTGTGACCAGGTGTGGCCAGCTTAAATGTTTTCTGTTAAAGCTGTTTCAGCTTTGTTTATTGAAGCCATAAAGTCAAGTTAAAGGTGATGAGCAAATACATGTCTGCATTTGGCCCATCCAGGACTGCTGTGCTCTCTCTGACAAGCTACTAGGCACCGGAACATTTAGCACTTTCCTGAAATTGTATGATGTTTTCCAATATTTGGAACAGACTACAGATTTCATGCTGCAGTACAGTAAGAAAAGGAAGAAATGGAATTTCCTTGTCTACTTTGAAGGCAGAGACACTTCGGGGAGGGAGAGGGTGGAGATAGAAAATATGTAGTGGAGCCACAACAATAATAATTAATGCTTTGCATGTCATAGTATTTATCTAACTAATTAAATCTCACAGCACTTGTGGGAGCTAGTGAAATATTATACAGCCACTCCCCGACTTACGAACACACTGACTTATGACCATCTGTACTTACGACCAACCTCCCATTAACCCCATTATAATATTTTCGAGTTGAGAACCATGTACGTCAAGTTTTTGGAACAGCCCGGGCAGCGCGTTTAAGAGTATTTCCAACTTATGACCAAATCGAGTTATGACCAGGTGTTCAGAACGTAACCCGTTTGTAAGTCGGGGACTGCCTATATCACCATTTTACTGATGGGGAAACTGAGTCACGGGTTGTGATTTGTCAGACTCCTACAGCAAATCTTTGGTAGAGCCAGGTATATAATCCAGCCCTGTCTTTTTTCCACAAGACACTCCCTTTATTGCCACCATCGTTGTCATTATTAAGTGATTGTCTGCTGTCTGGATGCTCACTGCTGCACACAACACACAATTCCTTCCCTCAAATTTCTTTCTGGAAATGGCCTAGGCAGTAACATTTTCTCCACTTCCCAGCCTTGTTCCTGAGAAGTTACATGCTGCTTTTCACATTTTCTTGAAGTTTTAGAAGAAGCAAATCAGAAGTAATTTGAGTGAAAAGCTTTACATTGGGCTGCTTCCCGTGTTTTTTCAGACCAAAAATGAGGCATTTCTTCTTTGCTCAGATGTGCCTACAGATGTTGCATGTCAGGGATACCACAGGAGAACTCCTAGGTGTAGTAGGGAAGACAGTTTTTTTTTCTAAGACACTCTAGTTTTTTTTACTCTTGTGAGGCTGATGAATTGCATACTATGGCAGACTCACAATAGGTGTTGCACTAAGGATAGTCCAATATTACACATTTTACCTTGTGTTCACAACTTAGCATTTTAAAACAAGAACGTACATGTTGCATGCCTCAATTCTTGACTCTGTCTTGACCTGTTTTTTAAACCCTCTAATACACTCATGATTTTAAAGAACAGATTTTATTTCAATTTGATACAATTTTTATAAGGCCCTGATTCAAAGCCTGTTAAAATCAGTGAGAATCTTTCCACTGACTTCACTGAGCCTTAGATCTGCCCTTAAAAGCAGCAGTTTTCCGTGTAATGTCACGTTCCACTTTTACTTTGCTACAGCTGTCTTATCCCCACTCTGCAGGGTGCAAGTGAAGTTTTAGTCCTTAATCCTGAAAAAGTTTATGCACACAGTTAATTTTACGTACCTGAGCAGTCCTTTGGGAGTCAAGTCATATTCACACAGCTAAACATGTCCATAAGGGTTTGCAGGACTAAGGCCTGACTGTTAATTCCCCATCATGCCCTTACATGTCAGGGCTCCCACCTGGAATAAATCTTGAAGAGTTGCAAGCATTGACCAGATTCTTATGTTTAAAAAAAAAATGCTTTACTGACTGCTTAAAAAACCCCAGCAACGTGCTGGAAAGTTTATGGTAGCTATTCCTATTTATACTGAGCCACCATAATTTAATTGTTCTGTGCTGAACTGCACTAGATTGATCTAAAAAAAATTATATATACCCAGGCAGGGAATTTGCCCATTAGGGAGTGCTGAAGAGGGATCAATTGTTCAAATCTGAGGTGAAAAATAAAGGGAAGAACAAAAGTGTGTGACATTAATTAGTAAAGATACTTGCCTATACCTGCTTAGTTGATGCTGGTCTCCTGAAGTAGCAGCTGTACCTCAGCTTTACTTCTGCACCTCATTGAGCAAGTGCAATGGAATTAATAGTGCTTTCCTTCTAGCATTTCAATGACTCCCCCCAAACCCCCCACCCCCCCAATAAGGCTTAGTTCTGGAGTAAGGAAATTTAGGTAAGACTTGCCACTATAGGAGCATACACTGAGGGAGGAAATTTCTGTGGACACTCTGGAGTTTCCCCTAATCATCCTGTCAGTTTGATCCCTCTTATATTTCTCTACCTAGGAATGTACATCCCATATCAACTTGAGTGCAGCTGTGGATACCAGGCCATCTGAATTCTCCACTCCAGGTAGAACTCCCATGTCCATAAAGTGCCCTCAAACTTTCCTTGAAAGAAGGTTCCCAGTTCAGAGAAGGCTACAGCAACAGTTAATGCAGCCTGAGGCTCCATTAATTTTTAGACAGATTTACCAGCTGAGGTGTTTGGTGATAGACAATGGGTGTCACCTTTCCTCCCCCGCCCCATCCTTTTCCTTCTTCTATACTGGTCCCTGGAGCCTTCTACAGCATGCAGAGTGAGGGGCATAGAGGAGTGGAAATGGGGAAGAAGATAGCACCTTTTACATGCATCAACTAGCAATCTGTCACTGCTGAACCTGCAGTCTTTCTCCTGGCCTTTAGGAACTTTACTGAAAATTCACCAGACTGAGTGACTTGTAGTCCTGTATCTTAGGGACTCTCTTAAATGAAGCTTTTTAATGTCATTTTTGAATTCAGAAGACAGGCAACTAGCTTCTGAAAAGAATTCTTAATCAGAATTAATATTATAAATTGTAGCAATAGAGAATTAAAATGATCAGAGGAAACAAGTGTCTAATAAGAAGTGTTATGAAAAAATGCTGAATTGAAATTTGGGAGAACTAAAAGACTCAAGGTTGGTGCAGAATATTTTCTCCTTATTTCACTGGTGCAGATTTGGCCCGGACTGGTAAGGACCAAAAGCAGTTTTTCTTTTGGTAAATTCTGTGAAATGTGTTGGTGATCTCAGATTTCCATATCTCAAAACCTCCATCAAAGTTGGCAATAAAGAACATGTTTGTTTACGGTTCAGTGGAGATGCCAAAAGCTCAAAGAACATAGAGACTCCACGACTTTCTGAGTCATAGTGGTAATCTCTTAGGATTTTGACTGAGGCTCCGTTGGTGTTGTTGCATCGCTAATCTTGGTCCACTTCTATTTATAACCACATACTTCAGATGCTAGTACAGTCAATCCAGAACCTGTCACCACACCTCTGAATCATACCTTATTGGACTTAATGGAAAAGCTCCCATTGATTTGAAAGGTTTTTTTGCTTAAGGCTCTATAGTCATGGATTTAAAAAAAAACCCAATAATTCTATTTTCAATGTTCTTGTATCCTCTTCTTACAAATGTGTGGCTGAGGCATGAGGCTGGAAAATGGAAAAAAAAAAGAAAGAAAGACTAATGAATGAGTTTAGGGAGATCTTTGAAAAGACACTGACCTAATTCTCTTCTGCAACTTGAAATTAGTAAGACATGTTTAGCAGCTGACTGACCTTACTGAAAATAAAGGTGCTTACATAATAGCTGCGTAGGAACTTAGCTGATTGCAAGTCCAGCAAAGAAAGAGAGTCCGTGGCAGCTCAGTCTCTGTTCCTCTGTGGAAGGAAGAATTCCTGTGTCTTCACCGCTCCCTTGCCCAGAGCCTCAGGTTCTACAGGGCCTGGGAGGTCTCATTTCCCAGCCAACTGCCTTCTAAAGTGATGCTCTGCAGGAAACTCCACAAGGTTCATCTTGTGGAATTTTCTGACCTTCCTGGCTCCCTTCTGCAAATTTCTCTGCTGGAGGAAGGCAGTCTGGCCTGATGCTTTAATGTTAATCAGTTCAGTAATGCATCTGTTAAATTATAACCTCTTCTTAAAAATTGATGGGGCTTTTTGTTTGCCAGTTGTTTACAACCACCATCCTTTCAAATGTCGATTTTATTATACACTTTGATTTAGACAATCCAAAAACTGGTCAAGGGAAAATAAACCCTGAACATATTTATATATTGGTATATAATTTAGATATCTTAGTTTGAAATCTGACATTACCTACACTGACAATCATTGTGCCTCTGTCTCTTGTAAAGGAAGCAGTTGAGTTCTAGTGAATGACTGAGTCTTTAGATGTTAACCAGAAACCTACTTCTTTGGAAGGGGAAATAGGTTGGTTTTTTGTTTGTTTGTTTGTTTTAGAATTTATTTTAAACTTGGAGCTATTTATCTGTCTCTACATGCTCCATGTCTACCAAGAGTGAACCATACTTTCTGTTTGTAAAATATTACAGTGTTTGAATTCAAGAGGAATTAGAAGGAAAGTAAAATTTAGCACGACTTTTCTCAAATTTATATTTTACAGCATTTGACTTAACTAGTTCTAGGTCATTTTAGAGAAAATATATTTTATTATTTCGAAGCCATGTAATGTGAGTTGCTAAAAAAAGTTAAAGCAGAATTGATCTTTGAAATATCTTGTAAATAAGAATTTTTGTTAGTAATTAAATATCTGAGGGTTTGAGTAAATGTGTTGGAATAAAACAAGTGCCTAATTACTTTTAGGGTGCTAGAAATGTTTGGAAGTGTTTAGTATGCCTGAAAACATTAGGACATCTTTTTACTCGTTAGGACTCCCCCCCCCCATAATATGGCAGATGATGTTGGCCTGTTTTTTGCAAACATGTTATGTTAGCAGAGGGAATGGAGCACTATTAAATTTAACTAGTCAATTAGCAAAGATTTATTTCCCAAAGGCCCGATTCACTTCTCTCTCACACTGGTGTAAATGGAGGAGGTATACCGAAATCAATGGAATGACAGCAGTGTGAAGCTAGAATAACTGAAAGGACAATTGGGACCAAGTTAAATTTATCAAAATATTTTGAGTAAAATTATTGAAAAAGGTATACAATTCTCCATAATTTAGTTTCTCTACAATTGTTAGATTATACAAGATAAATCTACAGTCTTAAGCATCCATCAGATAAGCACTTTATTTCAGTATTAGTGCCTGTTAACTTGAGGGATATTTTTAAAGAGAGAACTTCAACTCTTTTGTCTATCTGTATTAAGCAAATTTAGTAGCCTCATGTTATTAGAACAGCCAACTGTCAACATGGGGATAGTAGTATACTAATGTAAAGCCTATACTTTAAATACACATGTTGACCTGGAAGTCACAACAAGATCTGAAGGACATATAAAGATGCACAGTCTCTTTGAATAATTTTGAATAATTATTCTCTTTGAATAATTTTTGCACAGCATATGAAATTTTAGCAGTCTGCGGGAGACTGTTCCCAAAAATAACTTACACAGAAGTATAATCAGCAACATAGTCGCAATTTTCCGATTATACTAATTTTTCCATGTTTTTTTTTCTTTTTCCGAGTTAATAAATGTTGCGTTTCATGAGAAGTAATTATCTAATGCCCCAGTCTTGTACCTTATTTAATGCGCACAGACTCCAGGATTTACACAGAGCCTCAGGGACCTCAGCTCAGCTTCAGTGAGAAAACATGCATTGTGTGAAACAAGTGGCAGGAGCAGGGTTTAAGGGTTTAAACTGTGAAAAGTCTGAGATGAGTTCTAAATCTGTATAGTCTGTATTGTTCAGTGTAAGTAGATGAATAGGAGTTGATCAGCAGTTTAGTTGCGAGTGTGCAAACTTTAATTTGTTTTTAATTCGTTTAACCTAAATACATTTAAGGACATAGCAAGAGGAAATTTCATAAATGCTTACCCCCATTTGACCTGACTCTTTTAGGAATTTAGGAGCAGAAGTGTAAACATTGCTTTTACGTCTTTACTTGGCTGGTTTTAGGGGAGGGAAGGTTGGCAGTGATCAATAAAAAAATTAAATTGTTGATGGCTATTGAGATAAATGAAACATGTTTTGTGTGTTGATGCTGGTGTGGTAGGAACTTTTCCAAGATGTTTCAGGCCTTATTCTCTGGTTTGTTTAAGGGCAGAAAGTGAGGTCGCAAAGGAAATCAAATCCTGATGTGGAGAAATGAAACATGAGGCCTACTGACTTTTAAAAAACATTTTAAATAACATTCTCTAAGGTTTCATTTTATACCGAAGGCAGCTGTAATAAGTTTTGGAAGATGGTGTAAGGTTTCTATTAAAGGCAGATCATGCTTGTTGTTTCTGTACATAGAAGAAGGAGCAGGGGAACATGGAATTATACCCTACTTAGTATAAGGTGAGAAACTTTATAAGTTCTCGCCAGGACTATAAAATAGTAATTTATACATTCTACTGTAATTTACCAATTAAAAATATTAAACTGTTCCTAGGCTTTAGAAAATAAAATAATTTAGTAACTGCAATGCAAATGCACTTTTTCCAAAAGGAAAACAAGACGGCCCCTTTGTAGTACACTGCCAGTGTTGCGTCAGTGAATAAATTCCTAGTAGATGCTTGCAGCATGCCAAATATATTGGACTGTATGAAAGATCCCATTGTTCAGTGGGCATCGTTATTTGCTATTACACTAACAATGTTTGCTTGTGAAACAATTGATTGGAAATTAGTATGTTTAAGAACGAACACTTGATTTGAAATTCAGTTGATTTGGCTTATAACTTTTAAGTTCTTATAACACAGTGCCTCTGTAAATATTTAGGTCCATTATTCTTTCCTTGTTTTTTAATAAAATGTTTTGAAGGAGCTCTTGATGGCTAAGGAGATTTGGCAATGTGACTCTTACCTCTAATTCATGGGTTCAAATTTGATGTAGGGATGTTAAGGACTAGTTGACTATCTGATAAGGCATTCAGCACAGAAGTGGGGTCAGCTGCGGAGTCCCCCCGCTGACCCCAGGCTCCATGGCTTTGAAATGCACACGAGCCCCCACTGGGGACTCTTGTACATTTCAAAGCAGGCACCAGCGTGCAGCCCAGAGTCAGCGGGACTTCCCGCTAGCCCTGGGCTGTATGCGGAGTTCCACATTCCTCCTTTGGAATGTACAAGAGCCCCAACAGGGGCTCTTGTACATTCCAAAGGAGGAATGTGGAAGTGCCTATCGACTAGTCGAGTGGTTGATGGAAATTATTTAGTGACTTACATGAAGTGAGTGGCTGGTCTTAATCTAATTTCCAATAGGTATCCAGATTACGGTTCTCTCACGGTTAGTTCCCTTGGAATCACTGTTCGTCTCAGAAGAAAGGGCAAAGGAGGGATGGATATGGAGATTGTACTGCATTCAGTTCTAGACTGCTCAAAGTTGAGGAAGTTTAATGATGTAGTGTGAGGAAGTTTTCATTGCTCCTACCAATTCTTATGTGTGGTTAATTAGGAGATTTCAATTTGCAAGGCTGTTGTTATGGAAACTTTCACTTACACTATAGTTAGGTGGAATGATTTTAAGCTTTCCCAGAGTTCCTTGTCCACCCAAAACAAGTGTAGCCAATGAAAGCTTTGAGAGGCTGATCCTGTACCATTGACTCCAGTGGGTGCAAAATTAGGCTCTGTGCCCATGAAGAATGCAGAAGCAGGCTCCAAGAATGAAATCCTGCCTTTGTGGCACTGAATGGCAAAACACCCACTGACATAAATGGAACCAGTATTTCATCCCAAATCTTCACCTATTTGACAATAAATATCTGCTAGTCACAGTAGCATATGGACTTCTTTTGTAGGTTCACAGACTATTGGAGTAACAGTTAACTGATAGTAAATCCATCATGGTATTGAAGATAATTCCTTAACCCCCTAAGCCATACTGAGAATAGGAACCAACTTTGGTATTTCTGATGCTGTGGTTGATAAAAGATTACTTTTGTTCACTGTATTTCAAAAGTCAACTTAATTTTTGTTCATTTTATGCCAAAAGTTTGATACCTAGGCAGCTGTTTTAATAATGCCTATAATAACTTCATTCATTTTAGGGCAATGATTATTTAATTTTATAAAGTGATAAAACTTTTTTCTGGTTTTATGTTAAGTAAAATAAATAAACTCAAAAGCTCTTGTTATGCTGAACTGTAAAGTTAAATTTATTTTCCTTTTTCCTTTTTATTGGTGGCCCAACCTTGGAAAAAAATGTAAATTTTGTTGAGACCTCTTTTTTTCCCCTTCTAAATGGGTATTCTTTGTACTACAAGTGTACTACTCAAGTGATTTCCTTTGAAGTATAGTTTTTGTTATACGTTTTGGCTGCAGAGTTATTTCAGAGGAGTCAGCCAACAGGCTTACAGGGCTTTTTGGCTTGAGTTCACTAACAGTGTTTTTGGCAGCACTGCTTATTTATTTATGCATCTTTATTTTTTCTCTCTCTCTCACTCCCTCTCCCCAACAGAACGATCACCACACAGGCCTATTCTCCAAGCTGGCCTACCAGCAAATGCCTCCGCAGTAGTTGGGGGTGATGTGGAGTTTGTCTGTAAAGTGTACAGTGATGCTCAGCCACATATTCAGTGGATTAAACATATAGAGAAGAATGGCAGTAAATATGGACCAGATGGATTACCATATCTTCAAGTTCTAAAGGTGAGTCTTTCCAGAGTTCAAGTGGTTATATGTTGTGTGAATCCAAGAATTTTGAGATTGGGTCTTCTGTTTTCAAACGGATTAACTTAAAAAAAAAAAAAAGTACATCTCTTACAAATGCAATACTCTGTTGAAATTTGCTAGTCTAAATGCTAATTGCGCTATCTTATGGATAGTCTGTTGTTTTTCCATGATTTCTTAAATTCATTTATCTCTCAAATAATGTATGCATGTTTTATACAAAGACGTGAAAAGCCACGAAAAGAACATCAAGGATATTTATTTGTAGAGAGCATCCAAAGCAAACCAAAGACAATCTACTCTGTCTCTCACATTTCTCGAGCCTCTTCATTTCAAAGGCCCCATAGTAATGATGAGATCTTCTGCCAATGTCTGTTGGCAGTGCTGGGTTCTCAGCACGAAGAGCCTTCAGAGGTGTCCATTTTTCATCAACTTGATGTGACATATCAATGGCACAAGGTTATTCTTCTTGGCAGGAATTCTAAGGAAGTTCGTTTAAGGATATTCTCCGTTACGAAGTTTTCCAAACTGGTTGGCAATGCCAAGAATCCAACCAGCTGTATACCATGTTATTCCATGTAATTAATATGCCAGCTCTGTGCTCACTTCCCACTCCCCCCCCTCCATTCTATTAATAACTCCTCTTAGTTACTTCTACTTAAAAGAAAAACACCCCAAAAAACAATGTTTTGACACTGGTATTGACACTAAATGGAAGAGATGTTCTCGTGGAGTATTGGTGGTGGGACCATAAACAGAGTAATGTCCATATTGGGCAGCAGTTACATTGTTCTCCTATGTTATTGGTCTATTCTAGCATTCGGGGATAAATAGTTCCAATGCTGAAGTGCTGACGCTGTACAATGTGACAGAGGCGGACGCTGGAGAATATATTTGTAAGGTCTCCAATTATATAGGGGAGGCCAACCAGTCTGCCTGGCTCACTGTTACAAAAGGTAACAATGTTTTTTAAAGAAAGCTGGATGTAGAAGCTGGAAAAAATGGTGCTTTGGGAGACTGCAGGCAGCTTGTAGGATAACTCTTTGGCCTTGGTATATTTATAATCCTCCTTTGGTGATGCAACTGGTATTACACCAGCAGCCATGGAAAAATTCTCACAATAGTCTCTGTCTGTGCTCTGTGTTTTCTGATGTTGATCTTTCTTAACAGTTTTATTCTCTCTTCATTTGATGTCTGTCTCTGCGTTCAGGTTTGTCGTTAATGCTGCATATTTCATCATAAAAAACAGGGTTGTATTACATGTTAATGTTTAATTTTTGCTACAGCAAATAATATATATATCTGTAGACACATACATACATATTAGTACAATACTTATATTAAGTAAAATAAATAAAAACTCAGAAGAATTTATGTTGACGATTAGTACAATATATATTTATATTCATTGGTGACCTTCTACATTACATGTACATGAATTCCATGTGATTGGTTTTTTTCCCCCATTACTTTGTTTTAAAATAACTATAAAGATTTTGCTCATTCTTTCATTTAATTCAGCTTAGTTGCTCTCTATGTTCTGACCTAGTTCCTCCTACAAGTCAATGCAGTGCTATGCCCCTGTTGAACATTTGGTAAAATCAAGGGCTAAATGTCTTTCTGGATTAATTCTGTTTGTACAAGTTTGGATAATAGATTACACAAAAGATGACTTGAGACGTGATAGGTGTTATCAATATGAAACTTTCCAAAATTGTAATTCAGTCAAAAATCATGAGTTGTTAATGTGTTCTGAGATTTTTATATATACAATTGGGTTCTTTTGATTTGCCTCCTGATTTTTTAAAAAAACTTTTAGGACTTTCTAACTATTCCTTCACAATCACCGGCTTATAACATAACATGAGGGGAAAAAATAAAAAGCAGCACAAGCATCTGAGATTGTCTCAGAATAGCATGATTCTAGGAGATGGAGTTTTAGGAAAAGCATATCATGAGGCAAGATAATTGAAAATTGTGAGACTTGGCAGCACTGCACAATCTATCATATTTAAATACAATGTGATGGAAAAGGAACTCTTAAGGTCATATTATGCTCAAGGTAGCGAGCAAGTTGTTTGTGTATGGCATTACTCTCTCTGGTAGCTGAGTGGTACCAGAAACTGTCCTACTTCATTTTCTCTGTGTTTTTCTTTCAATGTACTTTTATTCTTAAAAAAAAAAAAAAAGGAAAGAAAACTACGTGTGGGTTAATTTTTCCATGTCATTTGATTGCATGCATGTTTAGGTGGTGTGTTTAAGTCTGGTGAAGGGTGTTGATTACTCTCTGAGGTGAGCTGGGACCTGTTGGCAAACACCTTTTGGATGAGGAATTTGTGGATGGGGAAGGAACTTTGGATCTGCACACCTCTGACTTCACAAAGTGCAAAGCCCTGTGGTTCCACAGCCCTGTCCACAAGAATTCCCACAATGTCTAGCTTTTCTCTTGCTTCCCTTTTTTTTTCTAGGCCGCCGGTGTTAACACCACGGACAAAGAGATTGAGGTTCTCTATATTCGGAATGTAACTTTTGAGGATGCTGGGGAGTATACATGCTTGGCGGGTAATTCTATTGGGATATCCTTTCACACTGCATGGTTGACAGTTCTGCCAGGTATACACTGCTCTCTTTCAGTGGTTTTTCCTCTTTATTTTCTTTGTTGGTTGCTTCAGATTTAGCACAGCTTCTGTCTCAGAAATGGGGCTTTTATTATCCTCAAAATTTTTAATTATTATTATTTTTAAGGAAAGTAGCCTTGATGAATCTTACAAAACGGCTCTTAGTCTGCAGCTATGAAAAATGTAAAGGACAAATTGAGCCACTCTCAGGCTTAATTTAAACATTTTTACATTCATCAAACAAGGAAATGTATCTCTTTAGCGCTTATAAGATGCTGAGAATCAACACATTAATCCTCAAAGATTTTTCCTAGAAGAGGAAATTCAAGATTACTTTGGTAATTTTGAAAGTAATTTGGCCATTATAAAGGACATTTCCATCAAAATCTCTAAGCCATTTAATATGATAATGTTCAACTTTTACCTATAGCCAGTGTCTTGTGAGAATCATTGGGTTGAATTTTAAAGCCAACAGAATGTATACAGAAGCAGTGTATTATATACCTTGGGAATCAGCTCTGTGCATCTTTCAACATTGCATGTTTTAAGAGAATGAATAGTTAATTTGCTTTTCCTGCAAAGCATGTCCTGGAATGCTGGGATTGATGTTTTTCTTAGGAGAAACAAACATCAATGTGCTCTATTGCCTGAAAATTGTTAGCTGTCAGAAAATGTAACCTTTTAGTTTATTCTGTGCTAGTGAAATTTTCTTATGTATAACAGCTACAGTGCTACTGCCTTGATATTACCTTTGAGATAACTTGAATGATCTGAGATTTGCTGGGCCATTACGTACTTCAGCATTAATTAGTTCGTAATCCTAAGAAAAAGGTGCAATTACCTGCATGTGTCTTGCATAATTTTATAGTGGAAATTTGTGCTATGTGAGTGAAATGTTCTTAATAACTATAGACATTTTGTCTTTATTATTCAAATGCATTGGACAAAACAGCTCCATTATATTTCACTCTCCTCTTGCCCAGTGAACTGAAGTCTGCATGGTTCATTCATCACTAAGCAGTCAGACAGTGCTTATGCTGAGCTTGCTTCTGCTAGCAGTGTTTGCATTTTGCAAGTGACTGATTAGCATCTTTTAACCAATTTGCTTGAATGAAATATGATGTTAACCGAAGACAAGGTGCAAGAAAATGAAACCTTGGATGTGCACTGCTTGCAGAGTGGCACTTGATTATTATGGTATGCTGCCTTTTTGGAGGCATATTCCAGATGAAGGCTTAGGTAAAGATGAACTTGGAGTATTTGCATATGTAACCATCTTGAGGATAACTTCAAAATCCCACACATACATACACAAATCTTATTGACTTGTAATCACAGATGAAGTTAATAAAAAAGCTGTGTTAGTAACTATAATGTAAGTCTGACTGAAGGAGAACTGTTAAAATGTGTTGAAAACAATTCCCTCATCATGTTTGTTAGTTTATTCTCTTTTAGACTGCGGATGGGCTCTTCAAAAAAGTCTAAGGGAATTAGGCACCCAACTAACATAGAATTGACTAAGAGTTAAGCAGCTAACTCCCTTCAACTCATTTAAGAATCCCAGCCTGAGTTAGGAAGCACACTTACCATAAGGGACTTGATGGGTCCTGCATTCCTTGTGCACTTATTTCCCAGTGGAAATCTTGGATATGCAAGCAATGCAGGCTCATTCCCATACTATGTTCTGTTTAGGAGTCTATAAGCCTTTCTTTTAGCCCAGCTAAATGAATACATGTTTTGTCTGTAAATGTGCATACGGCTGGATAGCAACGTTAAATAAAGTGCTCTTGTGAATTATTTTGATTTTAGTCTGTTATTTGTTGCTATCAAAAATTGGTTTAACTATTTATTCATCTGAAGTGAATTATGTGCCGATTTTCTCCTCCTTGAGAGGTTGGCTTATAAGTCAGAATTGGGCATAGTTTTATGTTTTAGCGCTGAATTAATAATGAAACAAAATGCATAATCCCCTTTCTCCCCCGCCGCTCCCCCCTCCCCCCCCCCACACACAAATTTCGTGACCCAGCAATCTGGAAAAGGAGACCAGTTGTACTGGTTATGAGATGTTCTAAACAAGTTCTTTACAGTATTCTGTATTCCTTGAAATCAATGCATGAAGTACACATGTAATTCAATGTCATTTCAATCACTGTACTAATACATGTTTCTGCTGTGTGCTAACTCTGTGGCATGATTATTTCTCCCTCAAAATTGCAACCTAGCTCCTGAGGAAAAAAAAGAGTATCCAGCATCCCCAGACTACCTGGAGATAGCCATTTACTGCATAGGGGTCTTCTTAATTGCCTGCATGGTGCTGATAGTGATCCTGTGTCGCATGAAGAACACTACCAAGAAGCCGGACTTCAGCAGTCAGCCTGCTGTGCACAAGCTGACTAAGCGCATTCCTCTGCGCAGACAGGTAACAGAAAGTAGATAAAGAGTTTACAAAACTTTTACCCCTGCACCCCACCCCCCCCTCCAAAAAGAAATTATATATATGAGAGAGTGAAAGAGTCATGAAATTGATTTGGTAACATCAGAGTTTTGATACAGATTCAAATCAGTTGTGAACAAAATTGCCATTCTAGAGATGGTTTCAGTGCCTAAAATAATAGGAAGCCAGAATATGGTGCGCCTCAATGTAATGTAGAGAATGTACCTCAAGTGAAGAAGAGAGTAGGGTATATAGCAGGAGTAGGGACATTAAAAATGAAGCATGTTTTATATTGGCAGTCTAAGGGAGAAATGTACTTGATGCAATTATTGCCTGATCCACAGTGCTCATTGAAGTCAGTGAAAAATTTCCAGCTGGTTTCAAAAATGGGTGTCATAACAGAGCTTTTACTTATAATTTTGTTTGTAAGATACTTATCAGTGTAGTAACTAGATTCCAGGCAGAAAGGAAATTTTAAGGAAGCATTTCCAGCAGGAAGGAAGGAATTTTCATAACCCTAACCAAACACCCAGTACCAGCTTCAGAAATACATTGGACCATAATCAAATAGAAGAGGGGGAAAGATTAAGCAAATTCCCAAAGGTAATCTGATTAAGCTGCGGATGCATTTGGAACTCGCCCGTAGGGAAAAATTAATAACAAATTTGAAACATACATCACAAAAAAAGTTACATGAAACATTCATTGCATCTATTAAACCAAACCTTGATTCATCATTGGCAATAAAAATCTCTGGAGAGGGAAGTACCAGGAACTACAAACCAGTCAAGCAAGTAATAGGCATTTTGGCCTTGTTATAGGTCCTATGTGTGCCAAACCAGCAAGATTCCCACGTACTGTCCTCTCTTAAAAGACTTGTTTCTTTTGTGGTTGTAGTTTAATATGTTTTGAATTTCTTGTTTTTAAGTCTTCAGAAGAAATGGGCCAAATCCACAGAAAAGTCACACTCAGATTTCTAGTGACTGGGGATTCAGAGGGCCTGGATTTGGGGGTTTGCTTCATTATTAAAAGTGTAGGGGCCATCAGCAAAATTTAGATTTGAGTTCTGGTTTCTAATGTTCAGGGGTGTTTGGCTCTGGCTCATCTTTGGTTCAGGCCCATTTACAAGATGAGTACAGGTTGGACCTCCCTGGTCCAGCACCCTTGGAACCTGAGTGGTCCCGAACCAAGGAGTTTGCAGGGCCAGGACAGGTCAGATTCCTCTCTGGGCTGTGCGGGACCCCAGAGCCTGGCCTCCCCACCCTGCTGCTGGCCCCATGCTGGGTTTCCAGGGGTCAGCCTCTTCAGGCCGGAAATCGAGCCTCCACTGGCCCCACTTCTGCCAGGGTTCCCTGACAGGGCTGGGGATTCTCCCCTGCTGCCACCGGGGCTCCCTGGGCTGGGGCTCCCTGGAGCTGGACTCCCCACCCGCCACAGGACCAGCCCTTGCTGGCCCAGTTGGGCTCCCCAGCACCCTCAGGATTCCCAGCTGGCTCATGCTTCCCACTTCCGAGGCTCTCTGGTCCAACAACATCCGTCATCCTTCTGGTCCACAGATGTTGCTGGACCAGAGAGTCCCAGATTTGGGAGGTTCAACCTGTAATTTGTACAAAATTCCTGTTGTTTTTGCAGGCTGGTCCGAATAGTATATCATTTGTAATAATGAGTGTCCCTCATTATGTGCACAGACGTTTTTTTAGTGTATTTTTAAGTGTGTTTTTTTTAGTCAATTTTTAGATGCTTAATTTGAGAGTGTCTGAATTTCATCAGTTGTGCTTTTTTGTTTGCTTTATTTTGCTGGATTTCTAGTTTTTCTGGGTTAGAAACACTGTGAGAGGAACCTTATGTTGCAATATTTTAGTCCTCTGATCCTGAATACAGGAAGTGCAGAGATGAGGTTCATAAAATTTAAATAGGGAGAGAAAATGCCCAAATTTTGTTCAAACCTTAAATATGTTTGGTTTGTGTTATGGTCAAAGATTTTTATCAGTTCTTATTTTATTTGAATGTCTTTGTTCATTATTAATCGTAATTCTTTTTCTAAATTGTCTTGCATTTGCATTTGATTTCAAGTTAGGAGAGAGAAAGTTTGGCGTGACTCTGAGCGCCCTGCCAGTTAAGCCAGTGGAATTCGATTGGTTTATCTGAAATAGCCATGACATGTCTCTGCTCATCACATAGATACATATTAAAATTTCTATGTCAGTTCTTCTTCACAAAGAAGGCCTTTTAAACGTAGCCCCTTATCCAGAGAAGGAGATGTGTATCAGCTCCTACGATAAAAGACATTTATTGGACTGTGGCCTGACTGACAAGAATTGTACTGAAATGAAGAAAGGTTGATGACAGAGAAAATACCATAGAACTCCTTTGTATGCCTTCACTGTCACCAACCATGCTTAAAGCTCATTGTAAACTCAGCTTTTTCTTATGGCAAATACCTTTAGATCGGGGGTGGTTTGGTAGGTGTCCATTCACTATGTGTCTGATATCCTATGCCCATCATTTGTCGTAAAGTTACGCAATGTGGAGTGCCTCCGAAACTCTTGTGGTTTTCTAAAGTATGTTTTATAATGAGCTTTTCACATTAATTTTTGTGTGTCCATTTCTGTGTGCTAAATTTACTGAACAGAGAAGTAGTTCACTTTTAGAAATGGGAATACTTATTTTTAAAACAAAATATGTATGAAAGGGATGACTCAGTTGTAACCCAGTAATGTCAGCTCTGATACACTCAGATTTTGAGTATTTGTTTAACAATACTCTTATTCCAGTGTTTTGTGCCCTTGTTTTTTGATGCACTGTGAGGCTTTGTCTACACTATGAGCTAGGGGTGTGTTTCCCCCTTGTACGTGCAGTTGTGCTAACTCATCAAGCTCACATGAGCATAAATAGGAATGTAAGTACAGTAGCATGGGCAGCAAGTTACAGTAACATGGCTTTACCATACTGAACACTCACCACTGATTTCAGTCAACCTGCTGTTTATGTATGTGTGCTAGCTCAGTGAGAGCTAACCCGAGCATGTGTATAACATTAGAGGGGAATCATACCCTGAAGTCATAATGTAGCCATAATCTTGGCATTTTCATGAAATCTGTATTCATAGGTGACTCGGGACAGCAATCAGGATGTGCACCCACCCCTTGTTCTCTGCCAGAATTTTAATTGCTAAATGGGGTGCACCCTCCCGGCTCCTCTGGGTGTCCCTCCTTGTACCTCTTCCCCTGCAGACACCAGTTGCCCCTGTCTGTATTCATGTTTTGATGGTGTCAGTAATTGTTTATATTAAATTACAAAGACAGTCTTAGAAGACTCACTTGCCAGGATCCATGACTTCTAAGTTTTCATTTCATGCTATTGTTGATTTCTAAGCTTTAGGTAACTGTTTATTTTCTGTACATTGAAAAAGTGGTTAGATTTCAGAATAGATGCTTCAAATCAAGAAGGAAAAAATAGGGGATATTTTGTTTAATAGGCTCGTGTTTCTGGATTAATCAAACGGGTCTTTTTTGTTGGGACACTATGTTTACACAGCTTGTTTGTGTTTCAGATAATCTTTTTTAAAAGTTTTGCAAGGATTTGATAGTAAACCCGTATTTATCTGTTCAGTTAAATAAAAGATGCTGAACATTCTCTATCTATCTATCTATCTATCTATCATATACATTATGTAAGAAAAATACTAAAACAAGGGATAATTAACAAAGTACATGACCCTGAAAACCACCCAGCATGGGTCTCCGTCTCAGTCATCTTTTCTCAAGACTAAACATGCCCGTTTTTAACCCTTCCTTTTAGGTAAAGTTTTCTAAATCCCTCTAAAGGACACTCTCGCTATTTTGTTCTAAAGCGTGGAGCTCAAAATTGGACACGCTACTTCAGCTCTGATTTCAGCTGGTAGACTCTAGATAGTCCAGTAATATAGTACAAATAATAACTAATAAACCACCTCTGCATATTCTAATTTTTGAGTCTCTAAAAAAGGTTATAATTACTTAGCATCCCCATCTTAGGGTCTTTTTTATTATATAAAGCGGCATTTATTAATTCCCCTAATGTAGTTAATTGTGACTGTTTTGCTAGGAGGGGTCCCTTTTGTTGTATTTAAGCCTTTACTTGGTCATTGCTACATGTATTATATTATAATTAAAAAGGCCATAAAACCACTACCCTGAGTCCTAAATCTTCAGACACATGATGGCTTTTGCAATTTCTGTGGAGATACTAAACATACCTACTGGAAGGTAAAAGTTAAATACTGCACATAGACCGAAGCTAATGACTTTTTGAGATTTCATGTCCCATTAGAAACCACAGAAAACAATTAATGGCACTCACAGTGTTAAAAAAAAAATTATGTCAGGAGTTCCATTTGGTGACTATGATGGAAACTGGTCATTCTTTGAAGATTAATAAGCAATTTTCTATCAGCGGGCAGCATGCGCTCTGGTAGAAAACCAAAAAAAAAGTGCCATTCTCAGAGAATTATTTTTAACCATGCATTGTGTTGTGCGTATTTAAGAGGAAACTTGTGGACATCACCATCATCGCTACAAATGTAGCCACTTACTCTGATCCCATCCACTCTGGAGGATGATCAGGCCAATGTAGAAGGGGATGCACAAGAGTTCAGAGCCACTTGATTAGAAGAGTTCTCTCTCATTGAACATGCCGCCACCACGCTCCCCACACGGCGGCTTGGACCTGGGCCCTGGCCGCCAGAGCTGCTGCCACCACCACGCACCATGTGGCCAGCCTTTGCTGCAGCTCCAGCCCTAGGGAAGGGCTGAAGCTAGGGCCAGGGCAGCATGGTGGCTGCTCCTGGGGTGGGGCAGCAGCCACTGCATAGCCCTGCTGGGGAAGCGGGCAGCAGGCAAACCACACTGTGCGAGGAGCCAATAGCCCTCCCTTCCCCGCTGCTGCTTCTGGCCCTCCTCCTTGCGTGAGGCTGCCAACTCCTATTACCGGGTATGCATCACCTATGATGGCTGATGCTTACCAGGTAACCAGTTACCCATTCACATCTCTAGTGCCAATGGCATTCTCTTAGGGAGTAACTCTTCATAAGGCTGGCAGGTGAATTGCTTCTGGGATTGGGTTACATGACTTCAGTCAGAGCGTAGGTCTCAAATTGTCACTTCATTGTGTAGCCTACACACCTAATGTGGTTCACTGTCCCATGTAGTGGCACTTAGACCACTTACAGTGAGAGGTAAGAACAAGGAAGGGGGCTCTACAGCCTAAGCTGAGAGCCAGCTGGCTTTATAGCTTAAGTTGTAGAGGTTCCATGTTCAAATCCACCTGGTGGTGGTTACTGTTGCACAGGGGAACCAAATTAGAGGGTTGAAAATCAGTAAGAACTTTCATTTGTTTTGTGGAACAATTTTATGCCTTTTAATAAAGGAGATTGCACTGCACTTTACTGTTCTGGAGATTAGGGTTCCCATAGCTTGTGAGTTTCACCAGGATTAATGGATGAGTATGAATACTCTCATTACTAGCAAATTTTCAGTACTGATCACAGTAATGGATCAAAAGGAAATATTTTCAATCCTGCCTCCTTTTTGTGTTGAGAAGAGAGGGCATTTTACTGAGACACACATTTTAAATATATGTAAATTAATTTGATGAGAATATCTAGCCTAGAAGTAGGCAGTTTGATTCTAAAACTATGGAGATATAGTAAATATATTTGAAATAGTAAAAAAGGATAAATAGGGTTAATTGATTTGAGGAAAGACTGAATTCATCAGATGGCATAACAGTTTCAAGTGATGGGGTTTAATAGAGAAGAAAGCGCGAGAAACAAATCAGATTTAGGAAGTTAAGTTTGATCAGAATGGAGGATAGATAAGGATTACAGGTCAGACATAGCGCCTGTATTTGAAAAGGGTAAGAAAGAGAACCTGGAGAATTATAGACCAGTTTGCCTAACTGCAATGCTTGGCAAGACACTGGTGCATACATTTTATAGGATAGAATTAGAATCCAAAACAAACTTGACAAATTGGGGAATTTGGTCTGAAATCAACAAGAATGAAATTCAGGAAAGACGCGTGTAAAGTTCTGCACTTAGGGAGGAACGATCAAAGGTGCGGCCACAAAATGGAGAAGAGTTGGTTAGGTCCTGCTGAAAAGGATCTGGGAGTCATAGTGGATCACAGATTGAATGAGAGTCAGCAGTGTGATGCAACTGCAAAAAAGTTTTGTGTCATTCTGGAGTGTATTAGCAGGAGTATCATGTGTAAGGCACAGAGATAAGTGTCCCACTCTGGTTGACAATGGTGAAGCCTCAGCTGGGATACCATGTCCAGTTCTGGGCCTGCCCTTTGGGAAAGATCAGGATAAATAAGAGCTAGTTCAGAAATAAGCAGTACAAAATGATAAAAGGATTAGAAAACCTGACCTGTGAGGAAAGGTTAAAAAAACTGTGAGCATGTTTAGTCCTGAAAAAAAAGAAGACTTTGAGGCAACCTCATACCAGTATTAAAAAAGTGAAAGGCTGTTGTGAAAAGGGTGGTGGTTAGTTCTTCTCCATGTCCGTTGAAGGTAGGGCAAGAAGTAAATGGCCTAATCTGCAGCAAGGAAGATTTAGGTTGATTATAAGGAAAAACTTTCAAAGTATAAGGTTAGTTAAACTCTGGAATAGGCTTCCAGGCAAGATTGTGGAATCCCCATCCCTGTAGATTTTTAATAACAAATGGGGCAAACGCCTGTCAGAGATAGTGTAGGTTGATTTGGTCTGGCCTTAGTATAGGGGGCTGGACTTGACCTCTCAAAGTCTTTCCCAGACCTACATTTCTGTGAATCTGTAATATTTCACATACAGGTTGAACTTCTCAAGTCTGTCATGCTCGGGTCCAGCAACATCTGTGGTCTAACGTGATTTTAGTTAGCTGGATGTGTGTTCACAGCCACCAGTTCTGGCTCTCAATGTTCACTGCTGTTACTTAGCTCTAATTTATCCCTAAATGTCTTCTAAGAGCCCAGTAAGCAGTTGAAGTGTTGGTAATGCTGCTAGACAATATTGACCTCCCATGGCTTGGCAAACTCTCTGGTTTGGTAGTAATCAGGTGCTGGAGTAGAGGGGTTCAGCCTGTGGTATTGATCTGTGAATTGGGCCCTGATCCCACAAATTCTCACAAACAGATCTGTATAGAGGATATTGCCCAAAATGTTTTTCTTAATATATACTTTTATTTCAGAAATATATATTATTTTGTTTTCTTTCTTTTATAAAATTGGCACTCAACAAGGAAAGCTGCCTTGCCTGGTAGTGCTATTTAGGTTCTTTGTTATTTTTTTGAGCAGAAACTCTTTCTGAAGTTTCAGTGTTTGTCAACGTGTTAAGTCCTCACTTAATGAATTTGCTTTGTATTTGCTTAGGTGCAAGCTTTCAGAAGTACTATCAGGATTTCTGTCAATAACTGATTGCATTGCTTGCTTACTAATCATGCATGTGACTTCAGACTAGCTTTTAGAATGAAGCCTTCAAAGAAACAGAAACTAGGCATTCACTGCTAGAACTTCAGAGTTTGAGTTGCAGAACTGACAAGTCTACGTTTTAGGACACTGCATAAATCATAAATGCAGGCAAATATCTCTTCTTAATCAATGACAGAAAGTGATACGCTCTCTTCCGCAGCTGACTGCATCACATTACACTTGAATAACCATCCAAGATTTATTTATATTTTGATGCCCTATACTGTATGTGAAGTGTTTTCTTCCTGAACTGGGTAAATTCAGCGCATTCAACCCAAGGACAATTACTTCATTATAGAGGTTCACTCTGGTACATGCAGATGGGGTGGAGCGAGTGGCAGACTCCTTGCTTCCCATTTTAAGCCTGTACAAGGGGCTAGCCAGAGTCTAGGGCATTGGTGTAGCTAGGACAAGAAAAGTGGGTGGGCCCAGCTTTCAGGTGGGTGGGCAATGATGGGGGGCAGGGTAGTGGGATGGAGATCCTTGGGGGGGTAGGAAGGATCATATGTGCAGGAGGGATCCAGTGCCATGGGCAGGGGCTGGGAGGATCTGGTGCTTGGAAGGGTGGGGGCAGGAAGCGAAGGGAGGCAGGAGAGATCCATTGCCCTGGAGAGAGGGAAACAGGAGAGATGTGATGCCCTGGAGAGAGAAAGCAGGAGGAATAGGAGACCAGTCTCTCCATACCCCCCGCTTACTTCTCAGCAGGCAGCCCTGCTACATTGCTCTCCTGCCGGTGTTGTGCATGGCTGTCCCAGTTTCCAGACCCAGTGCTAGCCCCACCCACAACTTCCTCCATGAGGCACGCCCTCTGTGGGGCTAGAGACCAGGGCAGCAGGGTGTGGCACTGGCAGGAGAGCAGTGTGGCCAAGCCATGGATTTGGGGGACTTCAGCCCTGATTTGGGTAACTGGGATGCTAACTGGCTGCGCCACGGCCCACTCAGGCCCACCTGTAGCTATGCCCCTTGTCTAGGGAGTTCAAAGATTGTAGAAATTTGGTTGGTTCTAGAATGATCCTCCAAAGAGAACTGAAGTAAGAGCAGGATCATAACTACACTCCCCTGTGTAGTAGTCAGTGAACCTTCTCAAGAATGAGTGGGGAGAACATGCACCACACTAATCCAGTTAAAGGCTAGCAGAGGATCTGTTGCGTGCATGCTACAGAAGGAATTGTGATTGAGTCTGGCAAAATTTTGCATTGGATTTTCACTGTAGTGCAGTTTCTCTACGTCTCCTTAACACCGGGCTTTGACTTAAAGGCACAATGTAGCTCTTAATATTTACACCATAAATCTCTCAGATCATTCTGTAATTAAAACCAGAAAATGCTGTCTTTCATTGCTGAAATGAATTCTCCATTCTAAACTTTAGGGCACAACTCAGCAAAGCAACAAGCTCTAGGATGAGGTTGTCCATGCCCCCAGAAACATGGGGCAGCTGTGATCTACTTCAGAAGGAAATTTAATAGGCAAGAAAATGTGTGTTTTCTACATACTGCTACTTAAACATATTCAAGTAGGTTAAAGCTGCTGTTTTGTATCATTGACTTTAACCTAGGTGGAATATTCTTCATTGTTATATAGTTGATTGTTCTCTGATTTAAGTATGTAAAAGGTTAAATGGTTACCCAGTTACCCAATAAGCAGGGCTCAACAATCCACGGCGAAATCCACTCGCCAGCCCCGCACCGCGCATGTGCAAGACCCGCACTGCGTATGCGTGCACCGCCAGTGAACGGGGCGACCGGCTGAAATCTACTCGCCCATGGCGAGTAGATAAACGGATTTGTTGAGCCCTGCCAATAAGCATTAGTCTTACTGGCATCCTTATTGGGTAACGGGTCAATTGGAGGGCCTGGATGGCAGGAGCAGCCCCTTGCCCAGTGGTTAACCAATTAAATAAATCATTTAACCAGATAACTAATTTAGATGGTTTTTACATCCCTAGTCTGATGCCTGATAAACAAAGATGTTTGATGTAGATTTGAAAGGCTTATTTTTGCTACTATAGAAAGGGAAAAGAGCTGTTTTAAAATCACTGTCTAACTTCAGAGCACCTGCCTTTCTCTTTTCTGAGGCAGGACTTTTATAGCCCTTCAGCTCCTATAATTTCTTGCACTGCTCCAATTAATCTATCAAAATTATATTCCCTGTGAGCATGGTCTATTCCTTTCATTGTGACTAATACTGGGGAATCCCTCTGGATTTCTCTCATCAGTCATGCTCAGGTTAATGCAGTTCTACTGCCTATAGGGGTTAGTCAATTATACAATTACTATGTGATGTAAACAGGTTCAGTTATATCAAAATGAAAATCGGCAAGAAATTTCAGCCGTTTTTCTGCAGCATTATTGCAATCCTACACTTACAGGTTTACAGTTTCTTCCAAGTTTAAATCTGAACATGTTTTTAACTCACTAAACCCCACTGATCCTTTTCTAAGCTAAGGAAAAGCAAACATCCTATCAATGAAAAAAGTCCTGAAAACCCATTCAAATCCTTCTTTGTTGTGCATGAGGTATTAGTAAGGTATGCTAAGTAATGCATCTTTTTATTCACACATTCATGGTACAGTGCCCATTGAAAACAACAGTGGCTGTCATGATGAAGTAAAATATCTGTTGGATCACTACAACCTTTACTCAAAGTTCTGTAAATTGATGGTTTTTTATGTGAACTGTTTTAGATTGTTACGTTGCTGCTAAAGGTGAGTACGATAATCATCAATGAATAATTCTACCTGCCAAGCATCAAGAGAGCTTCTCTTCCAGCATTTGCCAAAACTCTGGGATGTTAATGATGCCCAAGCACATCAGGGTGGAATATTCCAAATTCCTTATGCTTTTAAACTATTTATCTCAGGAAATGCTTGCCACCTTGAGTCTACCTATTTGTAGTTGTAGAAAACAAAACGTCTTTTGTACTGCCCTGGGCATGTGTCTGATTTTCTGATGTATGCTATTTATTTACATGCCATTTCATTGCTTTGTATTAGTTCAGAGCGTCTCAGTTAATACAGAAGAACAGACAAGCATTTGTAAATAGTTAATGATATAGGTAGGATATAGACATAAAGGGTGAAATCCTAATACTGTTAAAATCAATGTGCAAATTGCCAGAGACTTCCATGGGGCAAGGATCACTCACACCCAAGGCATCTACTCCTTGATGTGGAAATATAGAAAAAAGGTAATTTTTGTTGCACTGAGAGTGCTAGACTCTTGACTGACAAGTATAAAGACAGAATAATTGCCTAGAAGATCTTTCAGTCTAAAATAAGGTATAAACAAAGGCAAGGGGAAAAGTAACAAAGAACAGTGTGACTGAATGATGAAGTAGGATTAGCATTTTGTGAGTTTTGCAGTTTGTTTAATGTTTATCATTAATTATCATGATGAGTTGTCATTTTGGTCATGACCGGGGATTGAACTGGAGACCTCTATATCTAAAAGCATTGGCCTCTCTGCAGCTTGAACTAAAGGTTTGGTTCTCAAATTTGTGAGTTGTATACAGAATTTCATTCTCTGTGAATTGGACACATTAGCACTTCAGCTGAAAGCACTTGGGTTTATAGGCAGTAGGAAGAAGTATGCTTTAAAGAGGAAAGGCATAGAGGATGACAGATTGGGTCAGGGAGGAATGTTTAGGCTTAAAAGACTGCATGGAAGGAGATCTAGCCTCCAGAATAAAGAAAATTAAAGGGCTAGGTGAGGGAAGAATGAAAGAAGATGAAAACAGAAAGGTAAGTAGGAGCTAGATTTTGCAGGTCGTTGAAGTTGAGCACAAGGAGTGTACGTTTCATGTGGAAAGCCTGTAGAAGCAAATTGAAGAAGAATGGGATATGGTCAGAGTGGCAGGCAAGGTAGCATATTTGGTCAGATTGAAAAAGCCTGAGCTGAGTATATAGAAGGCACAATAGGGAGGAATGAAGTGAAAAATAATAATGGCCTGGGAAAGGTTAGAATGGAAAGAAGTGGGTGAATTCTGGAAACAATGACAGATAGCATCAGTGTGGGAAGCGAAGAGAGAAGAGGAGAGGATAAAATTTGAGGTTTTGAGCTTCAAGAGTATATGGGATAGTAGAGTTCCTCCATTTTCCTCAAATTGGTCTGCATATTTCTAGTTGTGCTCTCAGTTCATTTTATGAAGTATTATTTTAAAGGGCACTTGTGAAAGGAAATACTGTCGATAAGTAAAAATGGAACTCAAATTCTAATCCTGGGCCTTATACTCGTTCAGGGTATGTCTACACTAGCCACCCTAGTTCGAACTAGGGTGGCTAATGTAGTCATTCGAACTTGCAAATGAAGCCTGGGATTAAAATATCCCGGGCTTTATTTGCATGTTCCTGGGCGCCGCCATTTTTAAATGCCTGGTAGTTCGAACTCCCTGCCCGCGGCTACACGCAGCACGGGCTAGGTAGTTCGAACTAAAGCCCCTAATTCGGACTACCATTACTCCTCCTGCAAAGCCACTGTGTGGCTCTGGGCAAGTCGGGAAAAATTATTTGTATCTCACTGTCGTGTTGTGGGGATTCTTTTTGGTTAAAGTACATTCACTGCTTTGTAGAGTTGGTAATAATGGCCTGTTCATGTCCCTAATGGACAAGGTATTTAGTGCACAGAGTCATTTGTGCCATGTATTTATGTCTTCTATAAATGGATGATCTTTAATGATGAGGAGGAAAAGAGATTCATTTGTGTTTTGAAAGAAGACTTCAGTTTGAGTTGTCATAGTCACTTGTACCTGAACACATACATCACAGGTGTAGAAGTTGGAGCTGATCAGTGGCAACCCAGATTTCTTTTGAAGGCTAGGTGGCCAATCAGCTGTAAAAGAGAATAGTTTACTGCTATGTCAATTTGCTAAAAGCAGCCCAGAACATCTTTCTCCCCATCAGAATTTGTTTCTAGATGGGCAGCCTCCGGGGAGCTGCATCAAGAGGCGAATTCCACTTGATATGACATCACAGTCTTGGGGCTCTTCCCTTGAAAAATACATTAAAGCAAAACAGAAGACATTGTCCCCCATACAAGATCCAAAGTCACGATTAGAAATGTATTTCTGAGATCTTAGGGCACGTCTATATTTACCGCAATATCAGCACTCCAGAGGTCGATCTTCTAGTGTTTGATTTAGTGGATCTAGTACAGACTCGTAAATTGAATGCTGAGGGCAGCCTTGCCAGTGTCTAATACTCCTCCTTGTGCACGGAGCAAAGAAAGCCGACAGGAGTGTTTGCTTCCATTGGCCTCTTGCTGAGTGGATGCCACCAAGGTTCGGTTTAGGGTAAGCCAACTCCAGATTTTTTGCATAGCTGGATTTGTGTACCTTAAGCCAACCTTCCTGGTCTAGTACAGATTAGGCTCTAGTCTTATCAAAATATAACATGGGAGGGCATCATTACCCACCATATCCTCCACCCCCCCTTAGAGCTGCATTCCTGGACATTAAGCAATTTGATGAGCAATGACATTGTAACTATACTGGGGTTTAAAGTAGTTGGGAACCAAAGTACAGTAGCCTGACATCACAGAGGCAGCAAGGATGCGCAGGATGAGTTTCAGTGGCATTCACAGGAGAATGTCTTTCTCTCTCTGGGTGAATCCTGATGGTGTTGGGAGCTGCTTTATTTATCATTTTTTCCATTTCATTGTATTGCTGAATATCTGGAACAAAATGTGAACCATGTGGCCAGCTAATACTGTACACCAGCCATGTGTCATTCAGCTGTGTGTGAGCCGTGAGCTCAAGATTGAGCTCAGGATTGACTCCTGCTCCCTGCTATGATTAAGATCAGGTGTTTTAGTCATACTGATGTATTCAACCTCTGGCTTGGGATGGGAGCAAGCCTGGCCACTCTTCAAAGACCTCCTGCCAGCTGATTGAGGCTTGGTGTTGATGGCAACATTGCAAGAGAACCTCTATCCTACCCTACCAACAAGATACTGGATTTCCAGGAAGATTGCAAATACCTGGGGGAGGAGGGGAAAGATGGACTCAAAACTAAAGACAGAGGCAGGGCAGAATAACACTAGAGATAAGAGGGTCTAGGGAAGGGGAAGAGGGGAAGCTATTTTGTTTTTAAGTGATCTTGCAATAGTGAGATTAAATTGCAGTTGGATGCAGGCAAGAGAACTGCCATAAGTAAGGTGGCATCTTCTCTTTATTTGTGCAGAAACTCTTATAATCCCGCACACATAACCTGTGACATTGCTGGTTGCCAGTTTTGCTTTGCAGTTAGCATTAAAGGCCTCTAACATTATACTGTGAATTCCTGAATGTCTGTCTGGGATGTCTGTATGCATCAACTGAGGAGCTATGGAGGAGGGAGTAGAATTAAAACTTATTTCCATTATAAAAACTAAAAATGGAAAAGTTTTTAATTTTTCAGTGTTTAAAATGGAGTCCATTTTTCATCCCCCTCCCCAAATTTTAAAGAATTTTTTCAATATTTTAAAAAAAATTCTATTAATATGGTAATTGAAAATTTTCTTTATCCAAAAACTTGTTTTTTTAGTGAGCTGAAAAGATCAATATCCTTTTTATATTTTCAGTAATAAGTTAGGGGAAGGGGAGACAAAAAAAAGCCCTAACAAAAAATAACATTACATTTCCCTCGTCCCCCCAAATAAAATATTTAATCAACACTGATAAGTTGTTTTTCATAAAAAGTCCCACTGAACTCAATGGTAGTAGTTCCATTAGTTCTATTGACTTCAGGGAGGTCAGAAATTTACCTCTTTGAGGTTTTGTTTGGAAGGGGATTGTGTTGTAAATATAATTATTTCTTTGATTAGTTGGGATATGGCTCTGAACCTGTCCTTAGAACAGGACTTTTCTGTATTCTGTTGAGCTCCCAAACTATTCTTGCCAAGTTGAATACCAAGTAAATAGTCTCAGAGGAGTAGCCATGTCAGTCTATAAGTTTAAAAACAAGTAGTAGTCCTGTGGCACCTGAGAGACTAACAAATATAAATATAATATCATGAGCATGAGGAAGTGGGTTTTGCCCATGAAAGCTCATGTTCCGAAATATATAGCCCTCCTTTTCTCTCCACTCTGCTCATCTGAGGAAGTGGGTTTTGCCCATGAAAGCTCATGATACCAAGTAAATAGAAATTCGTAGAAAATAAGTGTATTAATTTGTTTGTAGGGTAAAACTAATAAAAAGGACAAGTGAATGTTTCATCATGTGTGGAATGGAAGAGGAAAACTGATGCCAACTTAATTAATAATGAGTATGTTTAAACATATAGCACTCTGGCTACGTTACTCTGCTAGTGCAACCGACTCCTTATTGACTTTTGAATTAGAGTCAGTGCTTTATTTAGAAAGGAAGATAAACATGTCCAAATGTACACTAGTATTTTCAAGTGCAGTTTGTGGTTTCATCCACTTTTCATTTTCTTGAATATCAGCTGGTTTGGTTACAATGTATTGCCATTGTTGAGTAGCTGGGCCAATATTACATCTCCTTTTGCATCTTGCATTCCAATAATAGGTGTCTGCAGATTCTAGCTCCTCCATGAACTCCAACACACCTCTGGTGAGGATAACAACTCGTCTCTCATCAAATGCTGATGCCCCAATGCTAGCAGGTGTCTCCGAGTATGAACTGCCAGAGGATCCAAAATGGGAATTCCCTAGAGATAAGTAAGTTAGACGATTTTCATTAACACCACTTGTAGACATCTGAAAATCACAACTTGGTACTTTGAAAAGGTTTTCTTTCCAAATTTCTTCAAGGATTACTTTAATTGTATGTATTTTCCTTAATACAATTAAATGAAAATCCCAAATAAGGGAACTCTTTCTAAAAATGTCAGATTCAGTTCTGTTTTATGAGTCCAATATTTATCATTCTGATTTATTTTAAAATTTTCCAATGTCCCTCAGAGACATTTAGATAACCATATTCCACCTGTAGAAAACTTTAGTAAATCTATATTCCTTTAGTAGTAAAGGAATAGGGCCAAGTCTACATTGGCACTTTACAGTGCTGTAACTTTCTGACTTAGGAGTGTGAAAATAACAGCATTGGGCACTGTACTCTTCTCGCAGAGGTGGTTTACATAGAGCGCTAGGAGAGCAGTCTCACAGGGCTTGTGCTGTGGCCACATCGGCTGCACTTTAAACTATTAACTGTAGACAAAGTCTTAATCTTAACTGTGATTTAGCAATGAGCCAAGAGATTATACAGTCTGGATCAACACTAGGTAATATCTCATTTGCAGTAAAGTTAATGGACAATCACACCCATGGGATTCCTTTCCATTAAACCATGTCTCTTAATCGATTTGGGTAATAATAAATAGAAAGTGTAGTACAATGCTAACGGAGATAATCAGTTTTGGCCCCTGAGGAACTTTTTCTTTTCTGAATTAAACTGTTCTGAAAAAATCTATTCTTAGGCATGTAATAAGACTGAGTATCTGCAAGATGGGCTGGAACATATCTTGACCATAAATATCATCCAGGGTTTTAACTGAATGCATGAGTACTATGAAATATTAACTGTGGTAAAACCACAAACCTAGAGTAAAGTTAATATTAATTGAAAAAAATCCCATAAGGTTGGTTAGAGAAAACTACTTGTTTTTACCATGAATGTCGCCTTTGTAAGATCAGTCTGTTGCATAGAGGAGTTGTAATCATGTATATTTTGAGAATGGTTATGGAAATTATTTGAATTATGTAGCCAAAAACTGGTGCAATGCACTGTAATTGCCACCTGCAATGTTCTGGTCAACAGTGGGGGTCTGTGTGCCTAATTTCGTCAGCTTTTACCTTGCGGGGATTCACTAAATGCGGAACATTTTAGAGTGCTAAATGTTTAAAAACAGTCTTTAGCACAAAAGTAGGTGGAGCTGCTTTGCAATGAAAGGAGGCTATTTAGAGGCATTTTATTAGGTTTGGGGGGCAGCAAGCACATAACGACAGGATTGTTACGCTGGTGCTAGCAGTGCAATAACACATAAATTAACCATTTTCCAATGCAAATGTTTGTTCTCTGCCAAGACCTTAAATTCAATTTTAGCTCTGGATAAAACGCCAAATGACCTCAGCATAGCATACACTGCCCTTCAGTCTTTGCACCTTTTCAAGCTAGGTGTGCACACTAAAAACAGCCCCAAAGCATGTTGATTAATTTTCACTAGTATTATGGTTCAATTAAAAAACAATATTTAAAGAAAGTCCCTCCAGTTGCCCCAGCAGGAAATGTCTTTCTGTTGTTTATTCTGTTATAACCAAGAACATCAGCACATAAGAACGGCCATATTGGATCAGACCAAAGGTCCATCTAGCCCAGTATCCTGTCTGCCAACAGTGGCCAATGCCAGGTGTCCCAGAGGGAATGAACAGAAAAAGTAATCACCAAGTGATCTCCTGTTGTCCATTCCCAGCTTCTGGCACTGGAGGCTAGGCAAGGAAATGGATGTGATTTTAAAATAATTTAGCACTGGTCTAATGTATTCCTGCTGGCCAAAACCTCCTTTTACTACAGTGGTAACAGATATAATCCAGAGTGCAGCACTTTCTTCTGAACTTTACTTTCCTGCAGACAGGAGCTGGGAAACTCAGGAGGGAGTTTGGGGAGCATACAGCATGGAAATTGTCCCTATAGAGATCATACTGGGACACAGTTCTAGGTAAACATAACACTCTGATTTCCTCCCTGGTTAGAGGAACGGAAGGATTGGGAATGGGCATCCTGCTGCTGACTGGGGAGGGTGGAGAAGGTGCACTATAAGGGAGCACTTTGGGGAGAGGCGTTGCTCCAGAGAGCACTTATACCAATAACTGGCCAGCCAGGACAGAGGCTGCCTCTGTTCAAGTGGTGCCAGGGCTCACAAGGGAAGAACAGAGCCAGGGAGAGCCATCAGCAGCAGTGGCAGTTCCTGGCAGTGGTTCAAGCCTGGGAGGCATTTAGAGAGAAGCTTTCTTATGCTTTCACAGCTGCTTTAGAGAAACAGCTCCCCCCAGCCCTCTGGACTAGCTGCTTGGTTGTCACTGGCTTTTCCCCCTTTCCATACCTTCTCACCTATTCCTTCCTTCCCTTCCCCTCTCCCACAAGCAGAACATTCCCTGGCCACTTCTGTGTCACAGCTCTACTCTTCAGTGGGAGAAAGGGGGGTTGTGACCCAGTATGGCACTTGCTGGGGCACTGTCTTTGTGCTGCCTACTCCCTTCAGTTCAAGACCTTGTTAGCGAGAGACTTGCTGCCCCTGCCTTGAAGCAGGAAATGGAAAGAGAAATTTGATTTAAAATTAAACTGTTCAGAAGCCATTTTAATGCCTTAATTGCCTCCAGACTCTGGGCGTATGCCAGATGAGCCACAGATATTTAAAAGGTCCCAAAGGTGTTGATACCACCCGAGAACACAAAAATCGTGCCAACTCCAACTTAAACAAGCAGAGTTGGAACCAAACACAGAGCCACACACACAAATAAATCCTTTCTCGTCACCCTGGAGCCTGGCTGGAAAAGAAGAAAATGACCACCATACAGTGATGTGAAAAGCTGCTGTTGGTTGGTCTGAAACATTGCATTTTAGTTGCATCAATTTTTCAGGACTACATATCGTGAGCCCTGCAAATCTGACCAGCTAGCCATCAAGCAGGGTGTCTGGTATTCCAAGTAAAGGGAGAGTTCAAAAACTGGTGTAGTAACTGTTCTGGCAGTAGTGGATACTCACTGTAGTGTCACTAAAAACCAGTGTGCATGAAAACTGCTATGCAACAGGAGTCTCAATTGTTCTTTATGATAAATGCTTCATGCTGTAGCAAGTTGTTGAAAGTTTTTTTTTTTTTTTATGTTTTGCTCTGGAGCTTTGCTGGCTGTGTGCTAATTCTCTGTTTACGCCTCTAGGTTGACCCTGGGTAAACCGCTTGGAGAAGGTTGCTTTGGGCAAGTAGTCATGGCAGAAGCAGTGGGAATTGACAAAGACAGACCAAAAGAGGCAGTTACTGTGGCAGTGAAAATGCTGAAAGGTAAAGGGAAAAGGGGAGGTGAAGTGGTCATTTTTATCAAGAAAGTTTCTTTTGGGGCATCTGATCTCTCTTGTTATGGGGAGGTCAGAGTGCACATAGTTGACCTCAGCCTTCAGCAGTTTTCAGTATAAATCAGTGCCTTTGACAGCCTATTTGTCTCCAGCAATAGGTATTTACAGCAAATGAAGTCTTGTTAGAACTGTTCCGTTTTCTTGTCTGTTGATTTAATTCACAGGAGACACTGTATATATGTAGCTATACCCATGATTTTCCATTTTCAGGTGGACAGGTATGCTTGTTATAAAGATTAGCTCTCAGAAAAGTTGTAACTGTTACTTGCTTGAGAGTTCAGTGCAGGTTTTGCAGAGACTGGCAATCTCCCCATTTTGTTTGCTTTTTTTCTCCAAACGTTGAAGGGGTGGGGGTGGGATGAGGGTTGACCAGCCTGTTTCAGGAGACTAAAACGTGTTTATTAGGTCACATGCTATGAATCCTGGATGCTCACATTTATTCTTAAACCCATGTCCTTCAGATGTTATCACATGAGCTGATAAATGGCTGACAACCCAAGTGAATCTGGCTCTCCAGAAAATGTGAGATGAACTTGTTTTCTCTTGTGCAGATGACGCTACAGAAAAAGACCTATCTGACCTGGTGTCAGAGATGGAGATGATGAAAATGATTGGGAAGCACAAAAATATCATCAATCTTCTTGGAGCCTGTACACAGGATGGTGAGTAAAAAGCAGAAAGCTAGCCAGTGCTTTCATTCAAACAGGTCTGGAAGTGTCTCATTTATCATCATTTTTCAGGAGTTTTTAAGGAAACAGTCATGCTGTGATGGGATTTGCAGATATTTCTTTAGCTTAGCAGCAATATTTTAACTTCCATATCTGATTATAAACAGGCTTTGCAGCTGTAATGTTAAGAGGAATACGGCATAGTGTCAAACCTCTGTAAGTTATCTCTGGAAAAGTGTTTTTAACAGCAGTTTTACACACTTTATTCCTACATTGTCAGTCCTGTTTTAGTGAAACTTTTAAAAATGTAATTTGGAAGAGATGGCTTTAATGCTGTAAATGTTTGACCATTTTGTTATTACAAGCTAATTATGAGGTATAAGGGAATCCAGTACCGAGTAAAGATGACAGGAAAACTTTTTTTTAGAAAATCTCAGAGGGGTAGCCGGTAGTCTGTAACTTTAAAATCAGTGAGTAGTCCTGTGGCACCTTTGTGTACGTTTAAACTGCAGAGAGGTATTTTGGAGGCATCCCAAAAGAGCTACCCTGCGTCTACACTAGCTGCATGTTATTTTGAAATATTTTTCAAAATAATGGGCATGCTCTTTTGCCCTCCCAGTGAACCTCATTGCACAAGGGTTATGGGATGGCTCGAAATAGCGCATTATTTCAAAATTTGGTGCTGTGGTGCTGCGCCAAATTTCAAAATAAGTTATTTTGAAATAGATTCGAGATAAGATAGGCAATTTGTGCTACATAAATTGCATGTGTTATTTTGAGTTTAGGGTGATGTGTAGACTAACAAAAATATATAGTACAAGTTTGAGACTAATAAAAATATATAGTACAGGTTGCATCTCCCAAAACGGGCAATCTCTGGTCCGGCAACATCCCGGGTGTTCCTGGATCAGAGAGCCCAGTAGCCTAGTGGCAGGAAGGCTATCCAAAAGTGGGGCCGGGATGAAGCAGCAGGATGGGGCAGGGGTTGGAGCTGGCGACAACCATGAGCAGCCTACAGCAGTGGGGCTGGAGTCAACAACAGCTCCCGCCAGCTTTTGGCACTGAGACCGGCTCCAGGGCAGCACCTTCAGTGCAGGACTGGCGACAGAACCCCAGGTAGCCCGCGGAAGTGAGGCCAGAGCCTACGAGCTGTCACAGGCCCATTGCTCAAGCCCTCGTCAGAGGGACTGGGCCAGGGCTGACAGCGGCTCCAGCTGTCTGCGGTAGTGCGGGGCCAGGGCCAGAGCCTTGGGCAGCTCGTGGGAGCGTGGAGCCAGAGCCCACGTGCTGCCACGGAGCTGGAGCCTGGGCCCTTGACAGTACCCAGGAGCCCTTGGCAGCGGGACCAGGACCAGAGTTAGCCCCCACCAGCCCATGGTAGTGGGACCAGGATTGAAGCCAGCAGTAGCCCCTGGCAGCCTGTGGCAGCCCACAGGCAGCCTCTAACCAGGGCAGAAGCATCAGGGCCGGCCGGGGCTGGGAGCAGTGAGGGGCCCCTGGAGCTGGTAGTGCTAAGGGCTGAGGGGCTGTAGCAGGGAACCTTCCCTGGTCCAGCAAATTCCCTGATTTAGGACCGGTCAGGTCCGGAGGATGCTGGACCAGGGAGCTTTCATGGGTAAGGAGGCAATGCCATCTTTTGGGAGTTTCATGCATTTTTTGTTTTGCAAATGATCGAAGTGCAGGAGACAGCATGGTCTGAAAGGAATAAACTCAAGGCTGGGATTTAGGAACTCTGGAGTACCTGATTCTGCCACTGATTTGTGGGGTGGCCTTACACAAGTCACTTAACTATGGTTCTGTCTCCTTTTTCCCTATCTTTAAAATGGTACTTGCTAATTTCCCAGGGCTGCTGTGTAGCTAAGTTAGTGAATGTATGTGTGTACAGTGCTATGAAGATGCAAAACGCTATATAAGATTCTGTTTAAAATTATTTTATCTTTTGTCCCTTTTTCAACTCTCATGTTATCTGTTCTGTTTATCTGAAGGTCCATTGTATGTGATAGTTGAATATGCTTCTAAAGGGAATCTACGGGAATATCTGCGAGCACGGCGACCCCCTGGAATGGAATATTCATTTGATATCAACAGGGTACCGGAGGAGCAGATGACATTCAAAGACTTAGTATCATGCACATACCAACTGGCAAGGGGCATGGACTACTTGGCTTCACAGAAAGTAGGTAGAGATAGGCAAATGGTGCACAGAACTTTCTGGGAATCTTTGTTTGAGGCTTTAAATTAATTCACTTCTATTTTGTCTGTCCCATTTTGTGTTAATTGAAGAACGTATTTACCGGTAGAAATGTTAGTGAAAGCCCCATTCATGTCAATGGGACTCTACTTGTGCTTAAAGTTATGCTCGTGCTTAAGTACTTGGATAAATCAAGGCTGAGAAACTTTCCATAAACTTTGGAGAATTCATAATTGCAAGAACATAATTGTTCATACTGAACAAATCTTAAACTGCTCATGGGTATTTGTGAACAGAAGATGAGGCAAAAACAAAACAAACAAACCTCTGAATAAATTATTCACTGCAAATTATGCCTCAATTTTGCTCTAAACCAATAGTTGTCACTAGAGCACACTTATAAAAGAGTACATTTCCCAGTCCTTAGAAACCTACTTATGGTAAAAGTCTTTTCAACCTGTTTCTTGGATTAAATTGTAATTAGGAAAGTCTTAAATAGTACTGTGTAACCAATCCAACAGACATACTACATTGCTATACTAATACAGGGAATTAAGACGACCTGTATAAGAATAAGGGTCCCGTTTGAGACCTAGTGCCAGATTCTCTAAGGCTGAGAAGATGATGTAGTTAGTAGGCATTACACCAGGTTCCTTGCTTGTCCACCCACAAGGTTGTGGCTGATAGTGCCAAAAGACAGCTAGAATATGAGCCTCCAGTCTTGCTATCCAAGAAAGAGGTTGACTTTATTGTATCTCATGTGCAGATCTGGTTGCTGGATCATGGTCTAAATTTGTTTTATCCCTACATTATGGGACACTAAATGTCAGAGTACAACCTGGGCGACTCGGAAGCCACTCAAGTGTGAAATTTACAAATGGAATACATCTGAACCCAGGACAGGAAAAGCACCCCAGGTGCTGAGGCTGGTGTAAATTACTAGTGAAGCACTTGACTGGCTATGACCCATAGCCTTTTGGTGTAGGGTGTCCACTAAAGAAAGCAGGCAACCAATGTGAAAGGAAAAAATGAACCTCTTGATTGACACATCTTGTGCATATGGGAACACTCCAGGAACGCTCCAGACACCAGAATGCTGTCGTAAGATGCTGCTAGGAAGGCCACCTTATTCTTCTCCCCACCCCCCCATTCCATCCTCGAGCTAGTCCTAGTCCTGGAAACATTTAATCACTGCAGAACTTGACAAAAGGCTAAGCATTGCACGAGGCCAAGAGCAGAGAGAGAAAACCAAGGGAGTCTGTAGTAGGATTATGCAGTTCTGGTCGTTCAAAGATCTCACTATTTGTGTTTATATTTCATTAGCTCTTTTTTCTTCAAGGATCCACTTTTTGAAATGCCCTAATAAGAAAACTGATCTTCTCATGCTGTTTCCACCATACATGAACTGAGATACTGTGAGAAGACCAGATTGTTTGCTATTTCAAACCAAAAGATGGCTCACTGAGGCATTTAAAAATCCCATGACAAATGTAAATTCAAATTTTAACAAACACCTGTAGTATATAGTATTTATGGGTAACATTTTCATAAGCACCCTTTAGATTAGGACCTCAAGTTGGGTTTTAAGTGTCTGCATCCCACTAATCTATACTGAGACTAAGGTTCCTAAAAAATGGGATTTAGGAGGCATTTCTTAAAATTTACCATAGATCTCTTGACATCTCTTCTCCCAACCTTATAGCCAGTGTATGGTTCTCAAAATGTGCCATTCCATGGACCACAGTTTGAGAATTTTTGGGTGCATAGTTATGGTTTGGACCAGATCAAAAGGGACAGGGAGCAAATTATCACAACAAGGAAGTCAGTAATCTAATATGGCTCTTTGTAATGGCACTGTTTTGGTGGTAGGAGGCAGGCCAAAAGCAATGAGGGGGCGGTGTTTAGAAAATGAATGGCAAAAGGGGCCAGAATTTGTATAGGCAGAAGGTGTTGAGGTGACTGACACCTTTTGTCCCTGATCAAGTTTCTCTAGGCTGTGGAGGAGGCATGTGCAGGAAAAAGAGCATCCCAGCTTATTTCTTCCTCTGAGGCCTCCTTGGAGTAGATCAGTTTGAAGCTCTTCCTCTGGTAACTCTGTTTTGATGGCTTATCATGTGTGTGCGTGGGCACAGTGAGGGCCTGATGTCCCCTGACAGGCTTGCTTGGGGAAGAGCAGAAGATGGGCAGGTCAGGCAGAGAGAGAGAGAGAGAATTACTAGGGTAAACTACAGAGTATGTGAGCCACCTAATAGAGATGTATACACACCCACCCATCTCAAAAACCATGATCTACTATACGGTAAAACTTAACTAATGGTTTAGCTGGAGATACCCATGCAAGGAGGGATTCCCAAAGCTAAAATAAAGAGATCATCTAAAAATAAGGTAAAATAAAAAGAGAAAGAGGAGGGATTGAACTCCAAAAGAAACAGTATATCCTGGAGAGAAATCCAAATGGAAAGTTTCTCAATATGTCTCCTGTTACTACCTTCTATTATCCATGACAGAGCTGCTTAAACATAGCACTGGTATCCATCCACAGTGAAGATTTCCTTTCAGTGCTGGGAAAGGTCATTTGTAAATTTTAAGGAAGGAGCTTCCATGAAGACAAAAATATATGAGGTGGTAACTTTTCATCTTTAACATATGGGCCTTCCCAAAAACAAAACATGCTCCCAAAGTTGTATTTTACATAATTAAACTGTTTTAATCCAGTGGATAATCTAAATGAACACATCCCAGATACGTAAACACACAGAGCACTTGACAGGTTTTTTTACGTTGCACAGTATGTTTTTGTTATAATTTTAACAACTGTTATATTAAAAATAGTTGCATTTATTTGGTATTTAGCCAATTTTTTTACTACACTTGTGAACCGGTTTAAAAAATGTTCAAGGGGATCAAATAACTGAACTTAGCTAAATCTAGTCCATCCAGGAAGCAATTCTTAACTCTTATAATGTTCAACCTTACACAGAAGGTGTGCTTTAAAGGTATATTTTCCAGCCAGCACTATTCATGGTATGATTTTACAAAATTCTGTACATATCATTATAATCCAACCTTATAACTATGGTTTGTAACAGTCCTTTAACTTGTTTTGTTATGTACTTTTCTTTGTTTTGGATAGTACATCCCAACCTGTACTAGGTCACACCTTTTGTGTGTCTTTGCTTTGACATGCTTCCTATTTTCTAATGCCAAAACTGACTTCAGCCTTGCAAAGTGTTGAGGGATAGCTGACATGGGTGAATGGCATTATAGGGAAAGCATAATATATTCAGTTAATGTACCTTCACAACACTTATATGTAACATATATCCTTTTAATATCCATTAATGTGGTATATACTATGCCTGACTATATGCATAGGCTCACACACTGATCCAGTGTGTCAGACTGAAGCTTTGTCAAAATGATTAAATGCTCATTAACAGAATTTATCATTAAAAAGCTGGAAGACTTGTACTGTAACTGGAGCTCATATAATATGATAGGTGACTCAGAGAAGGCTTGGTTCTGTTAGGATAAGCACCCAAGCCTTTGGATACTGTAAAATTAAGCCCAGAGTCTTATTAAAAACTGGCTTTTCCAAAAGACTCTGGAGCAGTTCTTCAAACTGGATACACTGAAAAATTAGACTTGAAAATTATACTCCATGTTCTTTTTGATTATAGTATAGCAATTATCATATGCAGAATACACCACCTGCTTCAAGAAAATCTTAAGGAAAAATGAAGTCATGTATTAGAAGTCATTTTAATATCTCTCTCACATATTTTTCTTTTTTCAGTGCATTCATCGAGATTTAGCTGCAAGAAATGTTTTGGTAACTGAAAATAATGTGATGAAAATAGCAGACTTTGGTTTGGCCAGAGACATCAACAATATAGATTATTATAAAAAGACTACTAATGTAAGTGGCTTTTGCAGTCTTATCTCTGGAACCAGTATTTTTTTCAGTATTTTTTTAAAGTATTGTAATTATAATCCTAATGGATTTCTTGTACACTGGCCTAACTTTTAATCATAGAAGATAAAATAGTAATCAGGGGCATAAGCATCTCCAATCACTTTTACTAAGTGATGAATGTTATCTGTTTACACAACCTGAGAGAATATTTATTACATGATTAATTATGAATGATAAAATTCAGTAATGCTTTTCATAGGGCCTGATCCAAAGGATCATTCCATGGAATCAATGGAAAGATTCCCTTTGTCCTCAATGGGTTTTAGATTCGGTCCCAAGGTCTTTGAAAACTTTTAGTAAACAGTAAAATGTTTGCTTTTATGGTACCGGAGTAATGTACAATACTGTACATATTGCATTGTATTCCTAGGTTTGTAAATACAATACTATGGTGGTAATAAAGTAGGGCTGGAGTCAGGAGAATGGGTTTCATTGCCCACTCCGCTGTAGATCTGTGTGACCTTGAGCAAGGCAGTTTGGCCAAAAATATTGAAAGTGGTCACTGATTTGGGGATACCTGAGATACCTTGTGCCAGAGGTTCTGAGCAACCAAATGTCCATTTGAAGTCATTGGGAGCTTTGCAAAGTGCTTTGAAAGCCTCTGATTCAAGTTTCTGTGTCAGTGCAAAACTTTAAAATGATTTAGTATGTTAAGTTGTCAATTCTTAAAACTAAGTTTCCAAGCTACAGGTTGGACCTCTCTGGTCTGGCACCCTCGGGGAATTTGCCGGATCAGAGGAGGTTCCTTTCCACTGGCCTCCCAAGACACTGCCCCTCTGCCTGGCTCTTCTCAGGCCTCACTGCCAGTGGGCTCCAGCCTGGCTACTGGAGGATTTGGGGTCCCACCTGCTGCTGCCAGCTGTCTGAGGCTCTCCAGCAAAGAAGCTCCCCAGCTACCAAGGCCCTGCTTCTGCCCTACCCAGCCAGGGGCTCCCTGGCTGCTCCGCTGCTGCTGCATCCAGATGGGGCTCTCATTGGTCCTGATGCTGCCCCACCTGGCCGGGGCTCCCTGCTGCTGGGCTCCTAACTGGCTCGCACTCCCGGGACCGGAGCTCTCTGGTTCAGCAACATCTGTAGTCCTACTGGACTACAGATGTTGCCGGACCAGAGAGTGTCGGATTTAGGAGGGTCAACCTGTACCATCCATTGCACTTTTAAAGGGGAAACTGGGCTTTGTGTGGGCAACCCCATACTTTGTCATGGAGGGAACAGAATCTACCATCAACCTTGAGACAAGACATTACCCCTCTGCAGACTCCTCACTAGAAATGCCAAGCCTCAAGTCCTTTGCACCTCCACTGGGCCCACCATGCCTGGGTTGGGCCATTGGAGCAGGATAGATGCTAGTCTACTGCTTAAAAATTTCTAAAGTTCATATTTGCAGAGGGCCCCTGGGCAAGGCTCACCCATATCAGGCTACTCACTCTTTATAAGAACATAAGAATGACCGTACTGGGTCAGACCAAAGGTCCATCTAGCCCAGTAGCCTATCTACCGACAGTGGCCAGCACCAAGTGCCCTGGACTGAAGACAATGATCAAGCGATTTGTCTCGTGCCATCCACCTCCAGCCTCTGACAAACAGAGGCCAGGGACGCCATTCCTACCCCCTGGCTAATAGCCTTTTATGGACCTAACCTCCATGAAATTATCTAGCTTCTCTTTAAACTCTATTATAGTCCTAGCCTTCACAGCCTCCTCTGCCAAGGAGTTCCACAGGTGGACTATGCGCTGTGTGAAGAAGAACTTTCACTTATTAGCTTTTAACCTGCTACCCATTAATTTCATTTGGTGTCTTCTAGTCCTTATAAGTCTTTCCACCTTTTCCTCCCACTGAAAAGCAATGTGGGGGATAACTGGCATGAAGAGTCCTTTCTGTGAAACCTCGGTGCCTTAGCTCATTTTGTCTGAAAAATTTACATATGTTGATTTGCGTCTGGGGGCTGGAGGATATAAGTCTTTGTTTTCTCTAAGAACACTGAGGTAAACACTACTTTCATTGACCTCTGCTTTTTTATATTACAGAATTAAATATTTTAGAATTCTCATTGCTGACATTGCCTTGTGAATAACTACAATTTTAATTCAATGTATCTCATTTCCCATCCCCCTCCCGCTTATGTTACTAGGGCCGGCTCCCGGTAAAGTGGATGGCTCCGGAAGCCTTGTTTGACAGAGTTTACACACATCAAAGTGATGTGTAAGTAACTTTATTTTGTTTAGCTTTTTTATTTTAGTTACAGTTTGGTGAATCTTTATATATTTTTTCCTGCTTTCCTCAAACCTTAACTGCTTGCTTTCTCTGTTTCACATATTAATAGAAGGAGCAGACGTTGCTCTTAGAAGGTGAGGATTTTATGCTAGACTGCTAACCAATGCTCTGTTACTAATCTGCCTGGCTTCAAAGGACATGAAAGGTGGAGAATGCTAACCTCCTTCTATCAGTGCGGAAGTTTTTCCCCCTTGAACTTATTTACGGATGTGCAGTTACAAAGCATCTATCTAATTTGCCTGGCTTTGGGAATATTCTGAACTTTGTTCTATTTCTTTTTAAAGGAAATAATCCTGAAATATTCACTTAATGAAATTTGTGCTAAAAATGTCTGTGATTTAGGTAAATCAGACAGTGGGCTCACTTGAAAACTTCATTCTAATTTTACAGATATTACTGCTTCCAGAAGTGTTCCCTGTTTGAAGTGCAGGAAATAACTGGAATAAATTATATCTCTAAAATTGGAAGAAACTTTTTGAAGTGTCCCCACTCTATCTAGCTTACATAACTTTGTTTTACTGTCTATGAAAGTTTTCTAGACAGTAGAACAAACTTCTATACTTGGCTTGATTTAAGCGGAAAAGCCCTCTTTTTCTATCATTTTGGGTCTCTGAATCACTGTGCTAATTGACACTGTTCATATTTAAGCATTGTTTTTATAAAGTGCTGATGCAAAATTCACATTTTATTTTTATATGAGAAGCTATTAACCCACAAGGGCTTCTTGCTTCACAGGCCTGAGGAATTGCAAGGTTAAAATTAGGGATGTAAGAGAGTAGTCGATTAGTTGACTACCCGATAAGCTTATGCTTATTGAGTAGTTGAGTTGACTACTTGCATCCTTGCTGCCTCTGGGGAGCCGGCTTACAGATACTGATGATCTATCAGAGGAGCAGGGGAGGCTGCTCTGGCAGGGACAAAACCCAGCTGTGGCCCTGCAATTTAAAAGTCAGTAGGGGCCGGGCAGCCTTCCCCCTGGCTCCTCTTGCGTTTTAAATTGCAGAGACGCAGTAGAGTTTGGTCCCCGACACAGCACGAGCAGGGAATGAGTGGGGCTGTCTGCCCACCTGACTCCTACTAAATGTCCCTTCTTGTGCCAAGTGGGAGACCAAACTCCGCTGTGGCTCTGCAATGTAAAATACAGTAGGAGCGGGAGAGCAGGCTGCCCAGCTCCTGCTGCCTTTTAAATTGCAGAGCTGCAGCAGGGTTTGGTCGTGGTGCGCGCCAGGACTGAGCTGGCTGCCTTCCCCTATCAAGTAATCGAATAGTCAATAAGAATTCTACTTGATTACTAAAATAACCTAAATTTCACATCCCTAGTTAAAATTAAAAGGGGACAGGACAGGAAGGTGTCTAATCCTGCAGTAATCAGACTACTTGCATCTGAATATAACTGGGGGGAGAACCTCAGGCCCAGGGGCCAGATGCGGCCCTTGGCTTGCCTGGATCTGGCCCCTGAGGCTCGGGGCTCCCCCCTCCCAGCACTGGGGAGCCCACGCTAGCACTCCAACCACCCCCCCCCCACCACCACCACACACACTTTCACCCCACAGGGCTGGAGCACACAAAATCTACTAAGCCGGGCCCCCGTAAGCTCTGGTGTGCCAGGGCAACGTGGGGAGGGTCTTTGTCCTTCTCAGTCAGGGGCCATATCAGTGAGGATTTGTTTGGTTTTTTTGTTTGCTTCTCAACTGTGTGTGGCCCCTGACCTAAATGGTTCCCCACCCCGATATATAACCTCCTCTTGCACTTAAATAGGAGTGCAGCAACCATGTACACCATATGAGGAATTGAAGGGTTAAAGCCAAGAGCTATTGTTTATTCTATAAACAAGAGCTGGGATTTTCAATCATAGCTAGAGATTTTTGTAATCAACACTACGAACCCCATTTTATATTTAAAACAGAGTTTAATTTTAGCAACTTTTGAGCAAACTTGCAATGAAAGTTATCCCTATGTCTGCATATAGTTCTTACATTGACAAATACATTGTATCGTCTATATTTTATAGTCTTCCAGTTCGCCAAGGTTCTTCTAGGTGTGCTGAGTTCCAAAGCTCCTTACGGTTTCCTGCCTGGTTTCCTACTAAATAATGGCCAAAAATGACACACGACTGGAACATTTTGTTTTTAATGAATTGGCATTTTTGAAAGAGAAATGTTCTGTCATAACATTTCCAACCTCTATTCCATATATGTATTCTATAAACAATTATACCATAAGATACAATTTCAGTTTTATTTACAATAGCCCTGAAAACTGACAACTTGGACATTTGGAGAACATCAAACAGAGGCGCCTCAGTTCAAGAAAACATTTAAGAATGTGCTTAACACAGTCCCTATTCAGCAAAGCACTTATGCACACAATGGGATGTAAACATTTCATTACATCCCATTGAAATCAGCAGATGCATAACGTTGCAAATGCATAATGTTAATTTTATCCATAGCTGTTTTTCTGAATAAGATGGACTGTTGCATTCTGGCAAAACTTCGGACCAGATTCTGCCACTGTTTCTCACATTGAGTAGTTCTTTATTTTATGAATCATCTGAGTGAAATCCATGGATGTATTTGAGGGGTCAGGTTCTACTCAGTAAGTCTGGTAGAATCTGGTCCTTAAACACAGAACTGCTGCAGAAAGTAACAAGGAATAACAGTTCTGCTTCTTTTGTGTTACCTTTTATTCCATAGTTGGTCATTTGGTGTGTTGATGTGGGAGATCTTCACTTTGGGAGGTTCACCCTATCCAGGAATTCCAGTGGAGGAACTTTTTAAGCTGCTTAAAGAAGGGCACAGAATGGATAAGCCTGCCAACTGCACCAATGAACTGTAAGGACCATTATTTGTTGAAGTAATAAAACACTAGCATATTGGTTTAAGTCCCATGTGGGACCTGCTTGACTCTATAAATGGGTTCATTGCATATTTTTAAAAAATGGTTTAAATATGTCTCCAGCAAATGTCTGATACAAATTAGACATTTCCCCACTTACATTTGGTACTATTGAAAAACAAAGACCTCAACAAATCAATCTTTGGTGTATTTGTTGTTACACTCAATCCTACTGTATTAAAATCTATTTGCCAACTACTATCTGCATTCACTGAGGCTACGTCTAGACTGCAGAGTTTTTGTGCAAAAACTCGCAGCATGTCCACACTGCAAGCACGTTTTTGCGCAAGTAAATTTATAGTAAATCAGAAGAAGAGATGGGTTTTTCACAACAGTTATTCCTCTTTCTACAAGGAATAAGTCTTTTTGCGCAAGAGCTGTTGCACAAAAAGGTGTGTGGGGACGGGAAACGGGTTTTGCGCAAAAACAGCCTAACAAAAGAAGCACAGGTGCCCTGGTGGCCATTCTATAAATGACAATCAGAGCTTTCTTGCAAGAGAGCGTCCATGCAGTGTGGACGCTCTCTTGCTCAAAAGCACATCACTTTTCCGATGCGCTTTTGCAGTGTGGATGCGCTCTTGCGCAAGAAGATTTTGCAGAAGATCTCTGCAAGAAGTTTGCAGTCTAGACGTAGCCTGAGAGAGAGACTCTTTTCTCTTACAAACCTTTGAATATGATCCTCAACTATCTTTTCCTCCCGTTTTGTTCTCTTCACCCTCACGGTCCTTTGTAGTGTCCATCATTCCTTTAGCTAAAGAGGGGGAGGTGTCTGTTTGCACTACTTATTAATCACCTGACAGGACAGAACACTTAAGGAGCCACTTTTCCTATTGCCAAGAGCCCAGAGGGTTGCTAGGCAGTACGCCTACCCTTTGGAGGCCAGAGGCTTGAAGTAGTTCACAGTACAGACACAGGGCCACCCCCCTCCCCATTGCCCGCTCAACATATTTTTATTCAGATGAAAAATATCAGAATGCAAAGTTAATGGCACACGTCTGCACCATATTATTTTAGCTCCCCAGTCATAGGCAAAGTAAAGCATATATTAGTGCAGAAGTGTTCCTTGTAAGCTGAGTGGTTGGGTGGTTACCCAGGAGAGATTCAGGTGCCACCTCGCTGATTGGCAGAGCGCCCACAGCTGCCCACAACCAGCAGCATGTGTTTCTGTTGGTGGTGCACATCTGCACATGCCTCAGTGCACATAAAATTTATTCTATACGTGGATGGAAAAAATTGGAGGGAACATTAATGTGCGGGTACAAATTATCCACAGCTGCAAATATGAGCCACAGATATCCTCATTGACATCCATGGATATAAAGCCGATATCCACAATTTGCAGGGTTCTAGGTAAAAATTTGTATCCACAGCTGCATTCATATCCACAAAAATGAGCTGTGGATATACAGCAGCAATCCATGGATTTACAAGAGTCTACATTCAGTTAACTAGTAGTTGTGTTTTTGTATATCTGCAGCGTGCTGCACACCTATATCTGTCACAGTGGAGTACAAAGTGCAGCACTGTTTGTAACGTACATAGTTCTATAAAAACAACTAGTAGTCCTGTGGCACCTTAGAGACTAAGATATATATATATAGATAGAGATATAGATATAGATATAGTATCATGAGTTTTCATGGGCAAAACCCACTTTTTCAAATGAGAGTTCAATAATAATTTGACATGATTGGTCCAATGTGGATATGAAACAGCCCTGATTTTCACAAGTGCCAAGTACCTACAATTCCATTAGCTTCCACTAGCAAGTGGGTGCTCCTCGCCTTGAAAGTGAGGCCATATATGTCAAAATCCATGCATGTTGTGTCAAATGTCATACTCTGCTTGCATGTTGTTTTACTGAACCAGTAGATCTGCCATCCACGCGGAGTGGGGTGGGGAGCACAGATGAGGGTAAGGAGTGCAAGGAAGAGGTAAAAAGTTTGGGACCACTGCAATAATTACTATTCAGAGACTCAAGTCCTTAATTTAGCATAGTACTTAACATGATTTAGCTCCATTGAAACTGATGGAATGTAAGTGCTTCCTTGTATCAGGGCCTAAATGCTGTGATCTACAACAGGGGCTTCAAACTCCTGGCCTGTGGGCCATCCCCAGCCAGAACAATTATGCAGTCCAGCCAAGGATTCCCTGCAGGCCGGGGGTAGCTGTCCATTACTACCCCAAGCCACACTCCTTTCTGCCATTGCCATCCCCCTGCCTCCCCCTGTGGCACCCTATTCCTGAAGACACATCAGGGATGGAGTGCAATGGGGTGGGAGGGCGAGGCAATGTTGGGAAGGGGTGGGCGGGCAGTAATGGACAGCCCTCCCCCCCCCCCCCCCCGCCAGGAGTCCTGTGGCAGATTGCGCAATTGCTCTGGCTGCAGATGGCCCTCAGGCTGGGACTTTGAGCCCCCTGATCTAGAGGCTGGGTTTTGACAGCTATTTTGAAGTGGAATAAAACTAGAAATGCAAGCTCATTGCTAAGCCCTAATTTAACAGAAGTGAAGTATTGCACACTGATGCCATGACCAGACTTCCTACATGCTGCAGTAATACAATAATACACATGAACCTCTCTGGCAACCCTGGGAAATAGGGTATGCTGGATTAAGGAAGTTTTGCAGACCATGGAGGGTGGTGGGGCAGAGTCTGGGAGGGAGGGAGAGTGCATGAGGGGACTGGAGGTGGGGTATTGTGTTCCTGGGGGCACACATGGCTCTATGCTCCTCTCTCCCTCCCCACCCCCACAACACACACACACTGCTCCCAGGCACTGGGGGCAAAGCCTCTGGAGAAATGCTTCACTGTGCTGTCATTCCCCCGGCTGAGGGGTGGGGGAGGGAGAGCAGTAGTGTGCAGAGCCACTTCCTCTTCCCCCTGCCAAGGTCCAAACCATGGGCGTTCCGAGATCAGGGACACCCGGAATACAGAGGTTCAGGTGTAATTGTGAGTTGAGTGGACAAGCAACAGGAATATATAAGGCTAATTAACCCAATGAAATGCATATTTATACAGCTATATGATGATGAGAGATTGCTGGCATGCTGTGCCTTCGCAGAGACCAACTTTTAAACAGTTGGTAGAAGACTTGGATCGCATTCTCACTCTCACAACTAATGAGGTAAGTAAATTATTCACTTCTTAGTCAGCAGCTCAGAACAAAGAGTTCATTAGATAAGTGTATTTTATTAAAATATGAAACTCTGCTCTATTTCTATTATTATTCTATTTATCGGTTTTCTTCTGGGGGTCACCTACAGTTAAACTAGGTGGCTTAATTAAGTCATGGTTTTCTTCTAGAGGTTTTGATTTATGTAACAAGACATTCTCTCTCACACACACAAAAGCAACTCTTTGCATATCTCATAATGCTTTCAGCATTTCAACATCCAGGAAAAATGTGTGTGTTGGGGGTGGGGAGAATAGTGATATTTCAACATTACGTTTTGGGGGGTGGGGGAGAAAGTTTTATCATATTCTGGATTCACCATCTTAATTTGATTCTCAGTTAATTAGGTCAGAAAAAGCAGCCAAAGTAATCATCTAATTTCAGATGGTCTGTCTAGGAGTTAATTTGGATCACTGAAATAGTTATTTTGAGGGAACAAAAACCCAGAGGAGAATATGGAGAAACCATCCTATTCTACAAGGGCAACTTCTAGCACCATTCCAGTTAAAAATATACATGATTCTAGTTTATTCTAAAACCTAATTTTTAGAGGTCTGAGAATCTTTTAGTTGTGGCAAGCAATGCATTAAGACATGGAGATAGGGATGATTTCAGTTCTCTTACCACTAAATCACAGCTACCAACAAGTTTGGTGGTTTGGATAAACGCTGCATTCCCAAGAGGAAGAGAAGGGGCTTAAAGCCATCTTGTACCCTCCTGATACTGTGCTGCTCTAGAGACTATGGCATCTACAGAAGCCGATTTGTTACTGCAGACTACCTAGCTAACTGATGGACAGCCCATAATCTCCCCAATGCTTTGGCCATGTCCCCCTACCACCCAACCCCATACCTGCGCTTGGGGCTTGCAAGGGGTCTTAGGAGGAACCTTATCACTGTATTCCACCAGGCCAGCTCCAGTTATTATCCTCAAGCTTGATATGAGGCTTTTAGGCCCCTTTACACCATTTTGGCTCTTCTACGTGCTGTAAAGGGGCTGGAGTAGGAGAGGTGAAGATCTCCGCCCAGATTAACAACTGAACTATTTGAAACTCTTGGATCTGGGAAACTGAGCTAGAAAGGTCACGAGAATTCTCTCATACACATGTATGTTCTAGTACTTCTTGCTTCCCTTTGTGTTAGAAATTTCCAGACCATTCTGGTGCCCTAGAGCTGTGTCTTTAACATACATGTATATACTGTCTTCAGATAGTCAGAAAATTGCTTGTGAAATAAGAAGTTATGTTAGATCAAAACTGCAGGAACCATTTTGTTGCCTCCTCTGTGCATGTGTTTGTTTTAAAGCCTCCAATGTTGCCCTCGTTTTAAAACTACAACTACAAAGATCTGACACTGTAAGATATGATTTTGCATCAAATAATTAAATGAAAGTATCCACTGCAGTATAAATTGAAGAGAGATAAGATTTGTCTTGTCAGCCTGATCATAACTTGTGGTTTAGCAAATGACAAGAGAGCATTAAATGAATACAGCTGCCCTCCAGGAGTTGAAAGAGAAGTAACATTTCAAGGGAAAAAATAACTTTATTCTCTTGCCAAAATTGCTGTTTCTAGCAAAAGTTTTGTGATGGGGTGCGGTCACAGAAGACCCCTGGGGGCTCTTTCCCAGTGTGCTGATAAAGCCACTGACACTTGCCTCCTTGCTCTCTGGGGCTTCTCACCACCCTGTCCTGCTGGGCCAGATCTCCTAATCTCCCCCACAGGACAGAGCTGAGATCACTGCCCTCCCCTCCACCCCAAGAGCAATGCAGACACTGAATCACTTCAGATCTGAGGGGAATGCAGTTTCAGGCATAGCATCCAGGGAAGCAACCCCCAACTGGGATCAGAACCCCAATTAAACCATTCAGGCAAGCTGATTGCGCTGCCCACCTGGGGTGCCAGCTGCCGCAGCCGGCCTTGGGCCGCTCCTGTTCTCAATAAATGCGGCATACTGCGTTTTCCCCTATACAAGATCTTGTGTGCTTTTAACAATGAAAGGAGGATGTACACACTGATTGCTCCCCCAGATAGGGTTGCCAGGTGTCCGGTATTCACCCGGACAGTCCAGTATTTGCGGGCTCTGTCCGGTTAAAAAAAAACAAAACCAGGAAATACCGGACATATGAAATGTCCGGTATTTCCTGTTTCCTTGGGACGGAAGCCCAGCGGGGACAATTTCCCCCTGCCACGTCTGGCGGGGGTGGGGGAATGAGGAGCGCAGCAGAGTTGTAGTGAAGGGGGGCAGGAGGGGGCACTTGCTGGGTGCCACGCTAGGGGGGCATCAGCCTGGGGTGGGAGTGGAGTGCACACTGCTCTGGCCCACGTGACCAGCAGAGACCTGGGAGCTGGCCATGTGATGCCTCCCTCTACACCAGCCATGGCCAACCCGCGGCTTGCAAACCGCATGCGGCTCTTACCCCCCAAAAGTGTGGCTCGCAAAGCCGCTTCTGTTGTTAGGACTGAAACTTGTATTCTCAATCGTGGCGGCCCGTGAGCCTAGGTGAACTAGGCAGTTGCCTAGAGTGCCGCTGGCCCGGGCACCCGCTCATGACATCATGGCCATTGACAGCTGTGCAGGCGGTGGCGCTGATTGCGCTGCCCGCCTGGGGTGCCAGCTGCCGCAGCCGGCCTTGGGCCGCTCCTGTTCTCAATAAATGCGGCATACTGTGTTTTCCCCTATAAAAGATCTTGTGTGCTTAGTTTAAGCAGATAACACTGTGCCCCCGCCCAACGGCCTCCACCCCCCGCTGGTACCCCCCCAGGCCCCGGCTTCCCTGTGCTTACTGGGTCGGAGCTGTGGTGTTTTAAAAATGGCGCCCAAGATGGCAGCTGTCTTAAAGGGGCAGCCTCCTTTAATTTTTTTTTTCTTTTGCTTAACAACTTTGGTCTCCCCTGGCCCCCCCCCCTTTTTTTCCCTTGACAGAATTTTTTCCCGGTGTTTTTTGGGGGGGGGGGGCAGGTGTTCGGTATTTTTTGTTAAACTATCTGGCAACTCTACCCCCAGGTAACAATTATTTACAGTGGGCTTAATAGTATATAAAAGTGATTTTATTAAGCACAAAAAGTAGGATTTAAATTGTTGCAAGTGAAAACAGGCAGAGCAAAGTGAATTACAAATTTAAAATAACAGAACATGCATAGTTAAAGCTTATTGCAAATTTAGCCTACAACTGTTCTTATTTCAGCTAAACCTCCAAGCCAGGGACGGTATTTCTCCCTGGGGTCTCTGGCTCCTTTTGGGTGTCTCATGCCAGCCAAAGACCAAGAGCCTGAAAACTTCATATCCTAAATAGACTTCCTTTTGGGCAGGAATTCTTTATTTCTATATTCCACCCTTACATGGAAAATTACCTGATTAGACCCTACCAGTTAGTTTGTTCACATGTCTTCCTAAGACCAACCACTGCTTAGATTTAAAGGACAAAGGAGGCTGTTTACAGGTGATCACCCAGACGGTGAGGTGTCCGAGCATTGGAAACACCCTTGATGGCTTCCATTTGCACATTTAAAATCATAAACCATTCCCTATCACAAGTCTCTAACTTTATATACAAGCATGATACATGCACCAAAATCAGATACACAGTTCCATTAAAATTGACAGGTTACATGAGGTATTTTATCCAAAGTGTCTTTGAGTTATGCATGTTTGTATCCAGAAGACAATTTCATAAAGCACTGGGAGGAGGTCCACCACAAGTTTCTGAACGTGAATCTTGGATTAAACTGGATTATTTCCTTTTTGTTGCAATGGTTTGGTCACTGATGGCTACTTTAGGACAGTAGTTCTCAACCGTACTTGACTGCTTTATCCCTTTCAGGAGTTTGAGTTGCTTTACATACCCCACATGTCATCTCTGGGGAGCAATCAGGATTTCCAAACCCCTGGGCATAGGGGAGGGGGCTGGCTCCGTACGTCTGGAAGAAGCGGGGCCTCGGGCGCACAGGATGGAGCCGGGGCAGCCAGCACCCCAGCACTTCCTGGATGATGTAGCGTGACTCACCCCACCCAACGCCCCTCTGGCCCGGCCAGAGCATGTGGCATGGGCTCTGCAGCGCACAACGTAGCGATTCTAAAGGGCCTGGGGCTCCGGCCGCTGCCGCCACAGTAGTGGCAACAACAGCGGCCGAGAGCCCTGGACCTTTTTGAATCTCTGAGCCCAAGAGCAACTGCCCCTTCTGCGTACCCTGTAACCCCCATCAGCAGGCTGATCATCTCATTTAAAAACTACTTGCTTACAAAATTAGACATCAAAATATGAAAGTGTCCCAGCAGGCTGTTAAAGAAAGATGGCTTACGCTGTCATTTTTTCTATATGAAATTTTAGTTTGTACTGACTTCACTCATACTTTTTATGTAGCCTGTTGTAAAACTAGACAAATATCTAGATGAGTTAATGTACTCCCTGGAAGACCTCTGCCCCAGTGGTGCTATAGGAGACGACAACAACAAAAGAAAGAACAGAAAAAAACATGTTAGAATATTTAGTGTAGAGTAGCAAAATTCAGTGAATGTGGATAACTTCTTTTTCGTTTCAGTTCTCATAAGTGTGTCCATGCAGTACTTGTTTAAATCTGAATTTAAAACCAGATAGTCAGACTGACCCAAGGAATATGAGAATAGAAGTATCTTTTTCTCCAAATTGTTGCCATATGCTAGAGAAAAATGGTTCTATTTAGGAAGAAATTTTCATTTTTATCATTATAAGTGAAAAGTCCTCTCTTGATGTGGTGAACACGTTTATTTCCACTGGTGCAGTTAATGCTCATGTTATAAATGACTTGTCTGCCTTAGACTGACTGACTCTTTCTCTCTTTCTTTCAGCTGTATAAGCAGTAGTTAGATGAGTTACATTCTAAACTTTCTTAGCATAGAATTGCTTGATTAACCTTTTTGACAGTGAATATACGTGTTTCATGACAAAGCCAAGTCAGATGGCATAGTGCTATTGTCACTTATATAAATAACATTGTCTCTTCCGTTACAGGAATATCTGGACCTCAGTGGACCCCTTGAACAGTATTCACCTAGTTATCCCGACACTAGGAGTTCATGTTCTTCAGGTGATGACTCTGTTTTTTCTCCTGATCCAATGCCTTATGAACCCTGTCTTCCAAAGTACCAACACATAAATGGTAGTGTTAAAACATGAAAGGAAAGCATTCTTATTCCTCAGAGGAATAAAGAAACAAGAATGCCAATCTACCTACCATAAGTAAAGAACTCTTTTCTCCAGGACCCTGATGTTTCTGTTTGTACATATGAAATATAAGAAGAAAAAATATCTTGGAGGAAGATGGTCAGAACATGTGTAAAGAGTTATATCGTTTGGAACTCTTAAGCAATTCCAAAAGGAGAATGTTGATGGGCCATGTATGGACGTACCTCACCATGTCAATTTTTTAGCTGGCTGCAAGATGCAGTGGACTTTGTACAATTGACCAGTTGGACTTAAGGCAAACTCTGGGTCTGCCTTTCTTGTTTATTTTGTAATATTGAAGAAAATATATGTTGGCACACACTTACAGAGCACAAATGCAGTATATAGGTGCTGGATGTATGTAAATATATTCAGAATATGTATAAATATATATTATATATTTACAGTGAATTATTTTTTGTATTGATTTTAAATGGATATTCGAATCCACCTAGCAAATTAGTCCTTTTTTAAACAGTTATTTGCTAAATGCTGTTCTTACACAGAATTTCTTAATTTTCACCATTCAAAGGTGGAAAATACTTTTTGCTTTCAGGGAAAATGGTATATCATTAATTTATTAAATAATTGGTAATGTACAAAACAATTAATCGTTTATAGGGTTGTTTTTTGTAATTTAAATGGCATTTCTAAGCAGGCAGCACAGAGATCTAGTAGTTATATTGCTCAGACTTTAGTAGTTGTCAGATCTTTAAAAAAAGAAATATTTACACTATATTACTAATTTGGGGAGAATTACGCTTTTGATTTATTTGTGTTTGAAACTTCAATGTCAGGTGATTGTTATTATCAATATCAAAATTTCCATATTTAAAAAAAATCCTTTAATAAGAAGGTATTCTGTTTTCTGTATCTTGGGTTTTGTAGCTATCAGTAAAGCATTTTCTAAGGCCAAAATAGCAAACTCATTCTATGGGGGGTGGGGAGAGGGGGGAAAGAGTCTTTAATGAGTTCCTGAAGTAAGGAAAGACATTAACTTGCCTATAACCATAGCAGAATGTACTGCTCTAAAAAGAGTAGAGCTTCCATTCTGTATTGCTCATGCATCAAATTAACTAGTATTGTCTTCATTGACTTGATAATTGGTTCCAGATCTTCTGGCCTGATAGTAGCCTTTCAGGCTGTTCCTATATTGTATCATAAGTTAAAGAGAGAGAGAGAGAGAGAGAGGTTATAATGATTTGCCATAGGAATACTACCATCTTTTTAAGGGATTATTTCATGCTGGCTCCAGTATATTTTTCCAAACTGTTCCTTAATATCAGGCATATTGCTGGTGTCAGACAAAATATTATTGCATTTCTTTTGTTTGTGTTTGTTTTAAAGTATTGTGTTTTTACTTTCAAAACTCCCACTCACACTGACATAGCCATGCAATACAAATGCAAATTACACTGATTTACTTATAAAAAATTTTGGGAAAAAGTATTAACATCTGTTAACTTTTGTACCCACAATAAAATGTTTCTATGGATTTTAATGTTAACATTACAAAATAAATGTCATGCAGCTTATTTTTTTTAATCCTGTGTCTTACAAAATGGTTTCCTGTACTTAAAATGAAGGGGCATATCAAGCAATTCTTTTTATTGGCTTTATAGTACATCTCATACTAGCAAGCCATTCTCTTAGTACAGGGGCTAGTAAACAATCTTTCACACATGTAAGCATGAGTCATTTTACGGACCTGAGTCAATGTGTGTATGTGTGTGTGTTTTGGTGATCGCAGAATATTAGTTTGAGCAGAAAATGTTTTGTGTGATTTGCCAAGAAAAAATTTATTTCTGAAAATGTTTTTCTCTGTTAATTCCAGCCAGCTTCTATCCATTGCCAGTAAGCATTTATATTAATATCTGAAGAGTACTATCCTTTGTGTCAAAGGTTGTTCAGAAAGGAAGGGAAATTGCGATAAATCTTTAATTTTTGCCTTACATTCCTGCTTTGATACCTTATGCAAAATTTTAGGAATAATTGGAGCTTCTTTCTAACAAATGTAGCATATGAAAAGAAGGGCTGTCTAAATGACAGTTTTCAATTATTTCCATGGGAAGTAATTTGGTAGATTATTAGTTAGATTTTAAATGCTTCCTAGATTCAAACACAAAACATAAGAGCTAAATCAATTCTGATGCTTCAATTCTATATATATATATATATATATATATATATATATATTTGGTGCGGTAAGGTGTGGAGTTTGTCATAGAGTCCTCCAACACATGCCTTTTAAACATTAACGTGCTTTGTCGTGTGTGTGTGTGTGTGTGTGTGTATTTCCAGTTCCTTATATTTGTTTTGTATTCCACTCACATCTAGATACTCAGTCATATTGTGCTAGGTCAGACCTGCTGACAGGGGGTGGAAGAAAGGGAAGACAAAGGGAGCAGTTGCCCCAGGGCCCAGTGATTCAAAGGGGTCCAGGGCAATAACAGCAGTAGCAGCTCCCAGAGCCCCAAGCCATTTAAATTGTTGCCGGAGTGCCAGGTGGTATGTTCCAGGTGGCTCTGAGGGCTGTATGAGGGCCAGCCTGATGCACTCAGAGCAGTGCAGAGGGCTGATTGCCCTGACCCTGCCTCTTCCACCCAAGCCCCACCCCCTGCCCAAAGCCCTGCCCCTTCAAGGAGCATGAAGCCAGCTCCTCCCCACTTGGCCCAGGGACACGCGGAGGCTGTCAGCACCCCTGCGCTAGGTACTCCACACATGTATAGCAAATAGACATTCAGTGCTCTAAAGAGCTATTTAGATCCATGAAACTTTCATTACCAGCTAGAGCTATGCTTGGTCCAGACCCAAAGAATTCATAAAATGTCCAGTAAATATCCACTTGTGGCGCCTCAGTTCTGTTTTGGAGAGGATCTTCTTGGGGGCTATGAGAAGAAGCTATTTTAAAAAGTTTTTCCTCACTTTCAGGGTATCTGAAATTAAACCATTCAGAAACTCATAGAAATTGAATGGAAAAGATCTATTAGGTCATCTAAACAAGTGCCTGTCAGTTCAGGATTGTTCCCTATGGTATATTTGCTGCTGCTTCGTTCATTCTTGCATTAAATTTCCCAAGGCTTCTACCACTTACTGTGGGAAATTTTCTACAGTTTCATAAATCTCACTGTCAGGACTTTTTCTGATGATTTTCTTCCTCTTTTTCCTTTTCCCGAATTTCACACCATAACTTCTATTTATATTCTGTTGTGCTACCCTATTTCTTTTCCGTACTTCGGAGGCCAATACTACCTTAGAGGGAGTCATTTCTGAAGCAGAATGTAGCAGTACACTAAGAATGCGCAACTCCTTCACAAGAGGTGAAGAATAGCATATCTAATTGGCTGCCATATGACGAGAGATTAATAAGACTGGGATTTTTCAGCTTGGAAAAGAGACAACTAAAGAGGGATATGTTAGAGATCTATAAAATCATGACTGAAATGGAGAAAGAGTATAAAGAAGAGTTATTTACTCCTTCCCGTAACACAAGAACTAGGGGCCACCCAAATGAAATTAATAGGTAACAGGTTTAAAACAAATCAAAGGAAGTACTACTTTGCACAATGCAGAGCCAACCTGTGGAACTCCTTGCCAGAGGATGTTGTGAAGGCGAGGGCTTTATCAGGGTTCAAGAAAGAACTAGATTAAACTCATGGAGGATGAGCTCATCAATGACTATTAGCCAGGATGTGTAGTGATAGCGTCCCTACCTCTGTTTGCCAGAAGCTGGAAGCGGGTGATGGGATGGATCACTTGATTACTTGTTCTGTTCATTCCCTCTGGGCACCTGGCATTGGCTACTGTCAGAAGACTGGATACTGAGATAAATGGACCTTTGATTCCACCCATTTAATTTGGCCATTTTTATGTTTAATTGCAGGGGCAGTTTAGTCAGGCAGAATATAAGCAGTCAAGATAGAATTTGGCCAGGGCACAAGGCCAAGCACCTTTTATTCTTGAAAAAATTGTCATGGGCTTTCATGAGCAGGTCAGGAATTTTTTTTTTCCACATTTCATCTGAAACATGAGGCCACTTCTGCTACCATGTCCCCTTAGTAGACTAGCATATGACTCAAGGAATGACTTGGATGGGAAAGTTTTATGTACTCAATCCAGCACTGTTTCCTGAAGCACCTAATTGTTCCTAGGCTGTCTCCCATCCAAATACTGATTTAGCCCAACCATGCTTAGAATTTGAGAAGGTAGAATTATGGCACAATATAATATAGTCGCAGGCTATAAGGAGGTTTCCTTAATTTGTTTTCATTTTTGCCTCTTGTCTTGTTTTTACCTCACATCCTTTGTTAGGATGTTACATTTCATACCAGTCAAACCCTAATTGGTGACGTTGAACATGCAAAATTATGAATGAAGGTCAAAGATGGGGGTAAAATTGGTTTCTTTAAAATAATGAGTATTTATTCTGGAGATCTTGTGGTTTCTATCATCTATACTTCAGAAAGAAAATTGAAAAAAATAGGAAATAATTCAGAAAAAAAGTCAAAGGAATGATTAAAAATGACAAGTAGTCCTTGACACCTTAGAGACTAACAATATATATATATAGAGAGAGAGAGAGAATCATGAGCTTTCATGGGCAAAGCGCACTTCTCTCATCTAAAAAAGTGGGTTTTGCCCATGAAAGCTCATGATGCTATATATGTATATTTGTTAGTCTTTAAGGCACCACTGGACTACTCATTTTTAAAGTTACAGACTAACACAGCTATCCCTGTGAGACTTTAGGAATGATTAAAGTTCTGGAGAATATGCTCTATAGTGGAAGAGGCTTAAAAAGCTCAATATAGTCAGTTTATACAAGAGAAGGTTAAGATGATGAGTTGATTGTGGTCTACCATTAACTACACATGGAAGAAATTTCTGAGAGTAAAGGACACGTTAACCTAACAAAAAGGACATAAGATCAAATGGTTGGAACCTGAAGCTAGACAAATTCAGATGAGGCACAATTCACAATTTTTTTTAACAGTGAGAGTCATTCATCTTCGGAACAATTTTCTTTGCGATGCATGTGGTTCATGTGCCATCACTTGAAGTCTGGATAGACTGTTAAAGAATATGCAGAAACAGAAGTTAATGGACTTCATGCATAAACTAGTGGGCAAGGTTCTGAGGCCTATATTATGTATGAGGTCAGACTAGATTATCACAATTGCTCTTTCTAGTCTCACAATCTAGGAAAGGAAAAATTACTGCCATGAAGAACTGAATTGCAAAGCTAGATGTCTTTCAGTTGCTCAAGTAATTGTAAATGAATATAAAGTATCTCCTGAAATGAGACACCTTTATTGAAAAATTTTGTACATTACTGATTGAAATTGTTGAATAAACTTGCTGAGACACAAATCTCTGGGGGGGAAATTTCCAGAGATTTTCTTGGTGATGTTTTTTGTTTGTTTTTGCTTTGGTTTATGAAGTGTTTATGGCGACTTAAAAAAATCTAGATACAAATGTAAAACTGATTCAGTTACTAGGCTTAGAAGAAAAAATAGTAACCAACATTTTTAATTACTATAAGAAGTTTTTTATAAAATTGAAGGTATGTAAGTCTAATGATCTGATTGCTATGAATAATTATTTTTACATGGAAAATGGAATTCCCCTTGAGATAAATTTGTTCTGCTAAAAATATCACATTCAGTTATAGCTAATAGTTCATATTTAGAAGGGTTGTTAACTCTACCTTACTTATAAATATGGATACAAAGCACTGATTATGAGTTTTCATATTAGTCATATATGGAAGTGACGTGTGAGTTAAGATGTCAATTGGTTTTGTTTGTGGAGAAAGTGAGCTTTCTTCTTCTCTTTTTACAGCTGCCAAATCCTTGATTAACTGTGTTTTCCACAGAACTTCTAGCATGGTTCTTGCATAATATGATCTCAGTTTGGAGAGGAAGTCTGGAAAGCTACTCTTTTCCTTGTATTCATTTAGGATGCAATATACATTACAGTTTAAGCACTAAGAATGAAAAATGTCTGATCACAGAAAAGAATAACAAAATTAATTTCTGATTAGTGCTACTATAGGTTGTACCTCCTTAAACTGGGACTTTCTGGTTTGGCAACATCTGTGGTCCAGAAGAACCATGGATGTTCCTAGAGCAGAGAGCCCCAGAGCCAGGAGTTCAGTGGCAGAGGGGCATCGGTTGGGACCTCTGCGGGGGCCCATGGTCACAGGGCCAGCAATGGGGGAGGTGGGTGGCTAGCGTCTGGCAAGCCCAGCCAGGCTAGAGGTAGCGGGGACGGTTGGATCAGAAGTGGAGTCAGTGGTGGGGAGGGGTGGCATGCCTGGGGGGACTGGTGACCGGAGACCTCCCCTGGTCCGGCAAATTCCCTCATTCCACACCAGTCAGGTCCCAAGGGTGCCAGACCAGGGAGGCCCAATTATAGTAAGAAAACAGAGAAGATAAAACACTGAATGGGCAAACAAATTAAATATTGAAGTCACCCAGAACATATTTTTATTGCAGATGACAAAATAGTTGGTTGATAGATCCAAATGAGACTTCATTAACTGTACAAGGTTAGGAGTTCAGATTGAATCAGATTTTGAATTTGATGACATCAGAATGTTGTGAGCTGCTCTCAAGGTATTTTGGATGCATCTGAACCAGAGCCAGGAAATAGGTCACTAAACTGGGCCAAAAACATAGGGGACATGATTGAACATGGAAGCGTTTGAACCTGATTCTCTCCCACTGCCTCTTATTCCTAGTCCACTAAATATCTGATGTGGCTGGACATTTTCTGACAGCACTTTCTGTTAAAAAAACAAATGAGTCAAAACAGGAACAGACACTGTTGATTTAAATTAAATTTTCTTTATCATAATGGAATGTTTTTAATTCTAGTTTCAAAGCAGTTTCTCATTTTAAAATTTACTAGGGGGCTGTATACTCTGCACCCTCTAGTCACTACGCTCCCCTTCCCCCTTCTCTGGCCGCTTTCTCTTCATTGAGAGAGCCTGTTGACTGGTTGATGTCATCCTGTTGCCCAGCAGGAGCATTCTGTCATCTGGCAGGAAAAATGTTTTTATATATTTTATATATAAGTTTATGATATGCAACATTTTTTAAAAATTAGAACAAAAGCCTTTGGAATGTATTGAAAGTGAATGCTTTCACCCTATAAGTATGTGGGGGTTTTTTAAAAAACTTCTTTGTGAGAGAAAATTTTAAAAATATGTTTTTCCAATTGGGAATTAAAACAAATTTCAAACTGTTGAAAATTCCTGCAGAATAGAAATTCCAAGTTTTGATCAGCTTTACTAATTGTTATGTCATCAAGCTCCTAAAAGAAAAAAGCATTTCTGATGTACAACTTCTGTGGCAATGCACCAGTCGTAAGGAGCACAGGATAGACACTGCTTGAAGGTTTGTATGTGAAAAGGAGTAACTGCAATTCCTTCATGCATTTCTTATGGCAGACCCCTCAGATGTGTGTCACTAGGGAAGAGGCAGGGCCCTGTCCCCTTTCCATTAACCAGCAGAGTGTGCTGGAAGAGTATGCTGTACCCCTTGAAAGGGTTTATTATTGAACAGCTCTCATATTTTCTAAGGAAGTCTGGGGAAAGGTCTAGTGCTTTCTTTGGAGCAGAAATTCTGTGCTGCTTTTAAAGCAGTGCTGTGTTTTAAAGCTGTCCTGAAGCAATAGGGATAGAATGGATGAAGAAATAGAAAGGGAGACCAACATCTCTTTCAAATGCCCCTGCCATTTGGAGACCTCCATGGCACATTCTATCTGAGCAAGAGAATGAGCATTTATGGAAAAAACTGAAGTGCCAAAGACTGCGTCTTAAGGACATTTGAAGGAAGAAGATAGCCAAGGTGCACTGTTTTGTCTAGACATGTTTCCCTGCCATGGCTATATTTTTTTAAGGTCTATTCAGCAGCATGTAGTCCTTTCTCTTCCAAAAGTATGTTGCCACAGAGCGCTAGAAACAAAACTACATAATGCTAACTGCAGATTTGAAGACATTGAGGGATCTGAGATCTTAATTATCGTTTGGCAGTTTACAATATTGGGCTAAATCCAATTCAGGAATAAGCGGGAGCAGCGCCATTGAAAAGAACAGAGTTGTACCTTCTTGCATCGCAGCTGAATTTGGCACACTGTCTTATAAACCATAAGACATTCATAATATTTGAGGACACTCTTGCCACTGGAAAAATAAGTTAGTGCCAATGGTTCTGAAGAAATCTCTAGCCATTCATGCTTGAGGTTTGCATGTGATGATTTTGTTGGGAGAAAATCAAATTGCAATGGAAGAAGGATTCAGTTATTTGCTGTTCTATCCAGCAGGATGATAAATTGCATCTCTTCACTTTCTGTTACATTAGGTGGGTCTTGGCACCACTGAAGTCAATAAGAGTCTAGCAATTGACTCCAACAAAGTCAAGATTTTTACCCATTACTTTAATCATGAACTTGTACTTGTGTGTTTCTGGTGGTAGTAATGCTGAAGGGAAAAGGAAATGTGACATGAGTTAATTGAGTATCCTCTCCACCCATCCTTTCCTCTATCCATTCTATTTATAAGATGACACTTGTACTATACCACAAACGTTACACAGTAGTATGTGTATTTCCTATATAGCTGGGTTGTTTGAGTCTTAATAGTACTCATCCCTTGTGATAAGTAACAACTCCCTGGTGTAACAATCTAGGAAGTTCCTTTCCAACAGACATGAATTTGGTACACTACGTATTGAACACTTTACACTGGTTCCATCCACAAAAAACAGAATACAGCCTGCTCCTTCTCCCATCAAACTTAAAAGGAGTTTTGCCCTTTAGTTCAATGGCAATAGGATCAAGTCCATAGCGCATTGCTATTGGCTCCGTAAATACTCAAGATGGAAAACATCCCCCGTGCAATCTACTCTGGTTGATGCAGCCTCAATGATCACATACTGCCTGTGTTGCTCTTGATGTGCTCTGGAACCTGGCAAAAAGAAGAGAATAGTTTTAGAGAACAAATGAGAGAGCCCTACATAGAAGATCAGTCATCCCTGCTATTAGCTTTGTCACTTGAATCTATAAGAAGAAACTGAGGATGGAATATGAAAGTGTGGAAGATGATCCATTTTACCTGGGTATTCTTCAAACATAGGGACTCAAAGACACCATCTTAAAGAATAAGTTTTGACCACAAAATGGATATCTTCGGAAGAAAACCTACACAACTTGTGTTAGTTCTTAATGGAAGGTTTGTTCTCATTCTCCCCTCACCAAGCCTGTGAAGATGCCAGTATGAATGTCTGGAAAGTGCCACTAAATATGCAAATTGTCTATAAGCAACTTTTTCCAAGAGCTTTTCTTTATTGTTCAAGGCCGGTTTTTAAATCTATCTTTAATTTTTAAATATTGGAAATAATTAATGAATTTATTTCCATTTTGAAAATATAGGGGGAAAACAAATGTATGTTTGCTAATTAGCAAAATCTGCTTGACTATTTATAAAAATTGATTTTACTTCTAGTGAAAAATTTATGGGGCTTATTTATGGCATTTTTTAAACATGTAGGTCTAGCCTCCCAGCTGGTGTAAATCAGCATAATTTCATTGATTTGAATGGAGCTATACTCTAGTTCTGGATCCTTCCCATAAAGTTGGTTCTAATTTTTTTAAGCTTATAACTCATGTGTTCTGAGTAGCTTTCAGAAGGAAAGCAAATACTAGCTCCTTTCTCTTCTGCTGATTGCTAACCAGGAAGCTAAATACTTGATAGACATAAAATAGACATAAAGCACAGTGTAACTACTCAATAGACATAATGCATTTTTTGAAGTCTCCAAATATATTTAACTGGCTGGGGGAAAAAAGAAGTAGAAATGTTTACATATGTGAATTAAAAGGTTTTTTGTTAACGTTTGGCAACATTTTGTTGTTCTTGTCTGACTCTGTGCCCCAATATTCATGGATATTGTGTTTATCCTTGGCTGATTTAATGATCAAGAAACAGCATTTATAGCCAGGCTATTTCTTATAAGTCTTAAATTATCCCAAAATTTCATACCCAACCTCCTTGCTTTAAATGTGAAGGCTGTCAAAACCAAGCCCTACTGAAGTTATCCACATTCTGGGCCTTCTGAAGGTCAATAAACTTTATTTGCCATATACTGCACATGTGTGAAGTCAAATTGTGGATATGTACTGAGCTGTCTTAATTTTAAATATTGCAGTATGCATAAAGGCAAAATCTGCTGTGGTTTCCCTCATTCTCTGTCTGACTTGTTGCAGATAGATAAAGAACGAAGAGGCAATGTAGTTAGTTGCTTTTGATTGTACTATATATGCTGTCTTTCTGTCTGGGTTCCTTCTCCTCCTCCTCCCCAAATTCCCCCAGGCTCCTCCCTGATCTGCCATCAGAGCACAGAACACATCAGCAGTTCAGAAACATGCACCGTTAAAGACCTTCATATTTTTGAAATCTCTTTGTAAGACTAATGACAGACAGCTGTTACTCCATTAATCACCTTGTTCTGTTTGACAATTGGTAGATTTACGATACTGTGTTTATGAAATACAGAATGCAATTAAACACAATCAATCAACTCAACTGAAGTTTCCAAATATTGCTCCTTACCAAATCCGTTTCAAACGTCACTGTGGTTTAGTGAGAGTGTGGCTTTGGGAAACAGCGAGGGAAACAAAGAAAAGACTTTAAATGCTCTATTCAATGACTCAAAGAGATCTTTTAAAACTACATCAGGCAAAGGGCAATAATTTCTTTGTAGCTTCAAGTCTATTACTTTATTTCAACTCATGGAGGGTGGGGAGGGCTGGAAATTAACACAGAAATAAATCTCCAGGGCTTTAGTGATTTGTATGGGCGTAACGGCTGCCCCTTCTCTTTTGAATGGGACTGCAATCACAAATAGCAGATTCTTCTGAGGAAAAGAGACTTGTCTTTGTTAATACGTACCAGAGAAATGGTCTCATGTAAACCCTGTAAAATCACTTGCTAAACTTGTAAACAATTTTGTCTTTTTTAAACACCTTTAATTCTTTTGATATACATAGTTTCTCTTTCCACCCCATACTGAAATGAGAATTTGTTCATCTGTGTATCTGTCCATGAGTCCACCTCTCCATATGTGAGTCTGTTTGTTCAAGAACTCCTTCTAAACAGTAAGAGCTGAGACCACCAAATTTGGTGTGCAGCTTCCTCTTATCCTAACTTAAAGCAAGGTCAGGGGATGGTTGTGCCAGGAAAACTGGATGTGCCTGGAATCTGATTGTCTTCTATTGCATGGAAAGGGTTAGAGCAGGGGCAGTTCTGCTCTGCAATGACCAATGGGGGCAGTGAGTGTAGGAGACAGTTATACTGCAATGTGACCACAGAGGAAGAGACTGGACAGCTGGGGACAGAGCTCTCCATATCGCTGGCTACCAGCCACAGGTATGGTGGTTGGAGGACAAAAGACTAAGTGATTTCCTGCCTCGTCGTCATCAAAGGAAAACCCCTCATGGGTAGAGACTCTGTCACCTTGTTTTCTTTGTTGAGAAACTATAAATATGGATTCAAAGCAATATCCTTTGTTTGGACTCTAACAGGGTGAGTAACAGATGCGAAGCAGAGATCCTAGAGACAATCTGGGTATCCCGAAAGGCATTCTGGAAACTGGCAGTTTATTACGTCACTGCCACCATTTGGAATTACACACCGAGACTCACCTGGGCGTATATTTTTACCTGATTTAATGTTTCTTTAACTCTCATTTCCTTTTCTTAGCGAATAAACCTATAGTTAGAATTTCCCACCTGCATTGTCTGGAGTAGGATCTGTAGTACCAATTGCTCTGGGGTAAGTGGCTGGCACCTTGGGATTGTGAATAATCTGATGTGGTGTGATTTTTCTCTTAAATAACCTTTTATCATAAAGTTTGGTATGTCTAGGTGCTAAGACAGACTGGAGAAGCTAGGGGGACTGTCTGTAACTTCGTGGTAAAGCTTACATTTATTACTGGTTTGGTGAAATCAACTTACAGTACACACCACCAGTTGGCAAATCAGGCACTCTCAGTTGCGAGCTATACCAGATGGCATGATAGACAGTACCATAAAACCATGGTAAAGGTATACATTCAGTATAGTAAAGTCCATTTTAATAACTATCACTATGTTTTCTATTGTTTTTTCCTTTGAAAGGCAGACATTTTCAATATGGAATTTCATGGTTTTCTCAAATAAACTTTAAAATGTGTATAATGTACACCAGTAATGTTACATCTCACCTTTCTGAGAATGTGTAACATTGAAAGTTTCTACACTGTGTACATTCTAACACACAAAATTAGCTCAAAAAAATTAGAATGCAGGCTTTCTTCCTGAATGTATTTAGAAAACACAAGAATCCTCCTTAGACACCAAAATCATTAATCTGCAGTGACTTAATTATCACAATTAGAACATGTGAATATGTAAACTAGTTTTGGCTGAATTCCAGATAAAAGCCATGTGTTAAACCTTAATTATTCACCCACTCATAGAATGATAAAGCAGCTACCTGGCTGATTGCTACATGATAGGTAGACATTTTACACCTGTGCCTAGTACACAGTGTGGGCCCTGCTGAGCCTGGCATTGAAGCATCCTTTGCTTTGGTCCAGGTGTCCTGTGTAGGGCTTCATTAGCCAGGGGAGCAGAGGGTAGCCCCCACAATATAGATCAGCATGACCATGTCCCCGATCCTGATGGTGTGGTTGGGGAAAAAACTGCCAGCGTGCAGCTTCTGGTAGAAACTGGAGTTGCGGAAGATGCGGGCGTCAGGCACCTTCCCCGACCACTCGATGCAGATGTTCGTCATGGTCTGTGACAGTCTGCAGGACCATCGAAAAGTGCCCCTATCATTTGATGTATTTGGCTGCCCGGTGGTCAGGGGCCCAGATGAGGATGTGGGTGCTGTAAATAGTGGCCCCCCCTCAGGTGGGAGAGCCCATGTTGGCAAAGCTGGTGATGACGGGGTCCACGTTGCCCAGGTTGATGATCCCCTGCAGCACCACCTGTGGAAGGAGACAAAGAAACAAACAGAGAATCACTGGGGTGCCAGGGCCCTTGAGAGGTCCACAAGCCCACCACCCTTTCCCCTCTACACACCAGGAGCAACCCCCTGCTGACCCCATCCCCTGTCAGGACTTTGTGAAGGCAGGACTGAAAAATTTCCCAGGGAGGGGGCTTCCATCACCACTCCTCCCCTTCCTAGGGAACTCCATTCCAGCAGTCCTCCCCCCCCCAGCCCCGGACAATAGCCAGAGAGTGCGATACCTGCATGAGCACAGCCCGAAGGTCCATCTCCCCATGACGAACTGGTTCCCAACAGATCAGTAGCTGTCCGCAGTGGTGAGCTTCCAGATGGCAATGGCTACCTGCTTTAGGAGAGGGATGGTGGGTCGTTTGTGGGTGTCCCATCACCTGAGGGCAGGGGCGAGCCACTCACATAGCTCCAGGAAGTTGTCTTTCCACATGTGGAAATTCTGGAGCCACTGCTGGTTGCTTCACCCCTCCATGATGATCTGGTTCCATGAGTCGAAACTGGTGTCTAGATGACATAAGTGGTGGTGCACACTGTGCAGGGGAGGGCATGTGGGGTTGTACTGCATGAGAAGTGCCCACAGAGAGAGGAAGAAGATCCCCGCAATGAGCTAGGGGTTGTGTTGCTGCAGGGCCTGGAAGGTATCCCACAGAAAGAGCTGCGGAAGCTGCAGCACAACCTGTAAGAGCTGTTGACTGCTGGGATGCAGCTCTGGCTGGCTCCATTGCTAGAGAGCTGAGGTGTCCGCAAGGGCAACCGCAGCAGGCAGAGAAAAGGCTTTGCTGTCCTTCAACGAGGTAAGCTGCTCAAGCCTCAGATAACCTCAGGCAGCAGCTCCAGAAAGTAACTGCTCTCCAGATGCCCTGCCTAAAGTTCTTCCTGGTGGCCTTAAATGCAATTCAGTGCTATTTCGATTGGCATTAGCTGAGTAGACACACTATTTTGAAATAAACAACAAATGGTCTGGTAGCACTTTATAGACTAACAAAACATGTAGATGGTATCATGAGCTTTCGTGGGCACAGCCCACTTCTTAGTGCTACCAGACCATTTGTTATTTTTTTCTGTAACAGACTAACTCGGCTGTCCTCTGTATTTTGAAATAAGCTATTTCGGAGTTTTTCTTCTGGAATAGCTTATTCCATAATAAGCATGCAGTGTAGACATGCCCTGAGTGTTAGAGTAGAAGGAAACATATTAAGAAATGCCATCAATCTGGTCATTGGTCCATCAATTCCATTGTCTTGTTTCTAGCAGTGGTGGAAGAAGGCCTTAGTGTACCTGACCAAGTATGCACTGCCCACCTCCCCTTGGATGGTGGGGAGAGTTTCTTCTTGACCAGTGGCAGTCATTTTACCCCAAACATGAGATTTAAATAATTTTATCTCAGAAAGTACAATTACAAAAGCTATTATAACCATGAAACTAATCAGCTTTTTCCTAATTCCAGCTACAGTATTTGACTTTCTGACCTCTTATAGCAGTGAATTCCACCTGCTGGGTAAAAGAATCATTTTCTTTGATTTGTTCCCACTTACTAACCATTAATTTTGTTAAGTGACCCTTAGGTGCCTTATTAATGGACAGCATACAAAGGAGGAATGGATTAGTGCCCACAATAGTTTTCATTACTTTGAAATATCTGAGTCAAGTTCACACTAAAACATTTGCTTTCCAGGTCAAATAGTACTAATTTTTTGTAATCTTTATGCATACATATCTCTCTAACTTTTTAAAACAGTAGCATTAATCCAGGAAGCATTTTTGGATCACACCAAATCATGATGTAATCACTTAAGTCACTTTATGAAAATCACATTGTTTTCTAAAACATATTTGAGACACAGAAATATCAAGCTGTGGATTGTGGTTTGACTGACTAATGGAGAGTGAATAAACTACACCAACATAGGAGTAGTGTTAGGAGACCCTGTGACTGAGACCCACAAGTCTCCTTGCTTCTTCTTCGTCATCCTTGCTTATGGAGGTAATTTACTGCTGTCCTATACCACTGTCTCACCTACTCTGTCCATCAGGAGGTGGGTGGAACCAACACTCATCCCATTCCAGTGCCCATTCCTGCAACTCCTCTTTGTAAAAAAGAAGAGGGCGAATAGTTTCTCTTCTGTGCACCTGAACCCAAAATCCATGTAATCCATTAGGGGAACTAAGGAATTTGGTCCCTTGGCCTAATGCAAATCATAATCAATTATTACTGTTATTGATAATGCAGGGAGGTTTCCAGGCTTCTGTATTTTATCAGACCAAGTAGGCATGGGAAGGACCCATTAGATGTTAGCTTTGTCTGGTTTATTCCCATGTTGTTGCTATATTTCTCAGATTTGCAGACCTCTAAAGTTTGTGTGAAAACTTCTGTTAAGTCTTATCAGCAGTTCTGATGGAACATAATGTACTGCATAAATTGTTCCATTCATCTCTTCTCTGAACAAAGAGCCACTTCAAAAGAGAATCTACATTCACTTTCGTTTTTGTCATGGTCTTTACAGGCCCGTCTGAAGGAACAAAATGTGTTGTGTTGCTCCACTGATCACAAGGAGTTGCACCTGCTCATCCTTCTCTAGGGATGAATTTGACCCCTAATCTGTATTTAAACCAGGGATCAAAATAATAATAATAATGAGCCATGGAAGGTTTATTTTTATTTAGATTCGGTTAGAGATATTAAAGAGGTTTGGATGTTTTGAGAGAGTGGTCAGGTCTGGAGGAGTATGGAGACTTTTACTTCCATGTCCTTAGTCCTGAACAAATTATGATGTGATGATAGGTCATTAGCTATGTGAGAGAGTTCTCAGTCAAATTTCTTCTAGAGGAATGCCATCGTCACAATATCCTTCTGCAAAAAAGAAACTGATTGGTATCCGCGCTGGCAGTCTCAATGGCGAGAGCAGAGATGGAGCCTGAATGGAGAAGAAATTATCCTCTCATTCTAAAAATAGTCACTCTGTTTCAGGGTAGCTTGGAGACCTGAAATTCTTCCAACTGATGAAAAATGAAAAATGCAGTTTGGGCCAACGCAAAAGTGTTAGTGAATTTGACAAGAATGTTTTCAGCCATTCACAAAATGCACTAATAAAAGGGGACAGAGATGGCACAGCTGCCTCCCCCTCCATAACCATTCCCCCAATGGCTAGGATGGGTAAAGCGCTCATCTGCAATGTGAGAGACTCAGTTTCAAATCCCTGCTCTGGAACGGACTCAGAATGGACTTGTTTTGGTTCTCTGCATATTCTACAAAAACTCTGATTTCATTTGACCAAAACCAATTTTTTCCTCCTTTTTTTCAGAACGGCCACCAAACCCAAAAATCTATTATTTGCCCAGTTCTAGTAGCTGGCACTGTGCACCGCAGTTTCCTGGGCTCTATGCAAAATAAATTGGAACTCAGCCTCCAGCATGGCCAACCAAGCACTGTTTGCTTCAAATAAAAGGAAAGGCTTTTCTTTTAAGAAAACATTAATTTCAAGAGAAGGGCAGGTGTGTCTATAACACAAGCGATTAACAGAATTCAGAGGTGTTACATCAGGAGATAAGTGTGGTCCTTGGACTCTCAGTTTGAATTACTGTATGGATATGGTCAACATGATATGAGGAAGTCTGGGTCATTTTAGTATCAAAACTGGAATCAAGATGCAATGGAAACATCACCAACAATGTTAACTCCCTTTGTGGGTCTAAGAGGTACGAGCATGTTGTTATGTGGGTCCAAAATAAAGTGTCATGTAACATCTTGGTCTATCTATATCAGTGCTCTTGGTAATTGTATCAATTAAAGTTACAGCAGCTTTGGGTAACTACAACATGTTTATGGCATTAACAAGACTTCTTTTCTGTGAGAAGAATATTACTAATCATGTTGGCAAGTGTGCAATAACTCTAGCTTTGAAATTAAAAAGGCATGCAAAGAGATTTAGTTATGATTTCAGTCCATTAAAACTTTGGCCCCCTTTTTTAAATGCTTCAAGGAAGGAAATTTAAATCTGAGAGCATTAACAATTAAAATAAATGAGAGACTCATTTCAGCTGACTAATGTAGCATAAACTGTAGTTTTATGGGTATAATTCAGGTTCAACTGGCTTTCAGTTTAAAGAAGTTTAATTGTTTTAATTACTAAAGTACAACTAGCTGTTTATCACCAGGTAACCTCTTTTATGGGGATAAGGAAATAGAAGGCAGAGACAATTTTAATGCATAAAGGAGAAGATTATCTAATGGTAATTCACCACACACCATCCATATCTATAAAGTGTCAATGTGTGTAGCATGCACCACATGTGCTTTTAGTTTGGTCTTTATTAGCCAGTGATGCTTTCACAAGTTGCAAGCAATATTTTCAGTGATTCTGAATATGTAAGCTGATTTTTAAGGCAAATCTCCGCCATTTGCTCTTTAGACTCTTCATAGTGCATAGACCAGGGCAGGGCAGGAAAATACCAGCCCATGGGTCAGATCTGGTCTGGTGGGCACCCACACTGCCCTATTTACCTGTGCCCTGAATGTATGGGAATTACAGTTCCTGTTAGCCGTGGATTGCTGTTCCCAGCCAGTGGCAACTGCGATTGCCCATACCTGTAGAGGTGCAAGTAACTATAGTGGCAGCGGCCCACCAGGGGCCCACCCTGGTGAACCACTGCCATTTTATTGCCCACCCCAGGATAGACATTATGAATATGCCTACGGCCATGACTTCTGGACCAGGCATGTTAGATAGCGGGTAACAGAACAGTCAACTAACCGCATGAATTCTTAGTGATTAGTCAACTATTCTATTGTCCCTGGGGGTGGGGCCAGCTGCCAGTGCAAACTGGCTCCGCTCCCAGGGAGCCCCATGCCATCTCACGCTGCTGCTTCTGTATCAGTTTAAAAACCAGCTCCCCTCATGGACTGGCTGCCTGCTGCCCCCCGCTGCTGCCTCTGATACAGAGCAGCACTGCAAGATCGCAGGGGGCTCCCCGGGAGTGTAGCCAGATTGCACTGGCTGCTGGCCCTGTCCCCGGGAACTACAGAATAGGTGATTAACTGCAGTGTGGGAAGGCTGCAGCCCCTGTTCGTGTGGGGTCTGAATTCAATATTTCTGAGCCTCACAGTTGCAAAGAAAGCTTCAGAAATGTGAATCAAATAATGTCTGAGTCTGTATGCAATTCGGAATAATGGCTTTGTGAGGTGTGAACTGCCCCCTTCATCTTAATGGGTTAACTCTGAAATTCAGTCTCAGAGGACACTACTGACACCAGCTCTCCTGAGGACTCTGGCCCTGATTCAAGAAAGCACTTGAACACATGCTTTAAACACACATATTCTAACTACTATTTTCAAGTCCCATTGAATTTAAAGCATGTGCTTAAGTGCTTTCCTGAAGTGGGGCATCTGCATGTGGAGAACCTTTGTTGGTGCCTATTCTGCTCTTGTGACAAGTAAAGTGGAGAGCATGGACGTGGACCACAATGCAGGGGTCAGTACACGGGAATTCCATGAATGGGGTACGCCAGAAATCCCGGATTGCTTTAATCTGACCCTGCCCACTTGTTGACAAAATGCTGCTGACACTGATTTTCTCCAGATGAAGACCATGTCAGGCAAACAAATCACATTAGTTTAGTTCCAAGGAATAGCCGTATGGAACATTTTCACCTAGGGCGCTATCTAACTTAGAAGAGCTTTCAATTGTATATTGTACCATATTCCAAGTTATGTATCATATACATGACTTACACAGCAAGAATGTCTACCAGTTTTTCAAGGTGAGATAGTCACAAATGTACTATAGACTCAATCTGGTTGAATAATCCACAGAAGGTTTGGTTGATTTTTATTTGAATTTTTAACATAAATTGGCCGTATGCCTACAGGTTGCACCTCCCAAATCCAGGATTCTCTGGTCCAGCAACATATGTGGTCCAGCATGACCACGGATGTTCCAAGAGGAGAGAGCCCTGGAGCAGGAGGGCCAGCAGCTGGGAGCCCAGTACAGCTCTGTGAGTCTGCTAGCAGCAGGACTGCAGCAGCCTGGGTCGAGCACAATTGGGGCTGTCTGCCACCCAGCAGCGGGGCCAGAACCATAGCAGCCCAAGAGGGGAAGCCTGGCTGGGCCGCATCAGCCTGGGTGGCGGCAGGGCCGCAACACCCCGGGCAGTGGCAGCAGATTGAGGCTGCCTGCTGCCCTGCAGCAAGGCTATAGCTGCAGCATCCTGGGAAAGGAAGCCAGCTGGGGCAGAGCAACCTGGCAGAATCAGTGCAGCTGCGCTCACATGCTGCCCGGCAGGGGGGCTGCTGCTGTGGCAGACCAATCAGGCAGCGTGCCCTTTGGCAGTGGGGCTAGAGCCGCATGCTGCCTGGGTGGCAGCAGAGCTGGGGCTGGGACTGGCCAGCAGACAGCAGCAGGCTGAGGGGCTGGTGTCAGGGGACCTCCTATTGTCCAGCAAATTCCCTTATCTGGGACTGGTCAGGTCCCAAGGGTGCTGGACAAAGGAGGTCCAACCTGTACCACTTTTGAGTTCACTCACTAAGAAAATTTCAATGACCAAATTTCACTGGCACATATGGATGAGGAAAACAAATCTGAAGGCTCATGCCACAATATTTGCAGAAACACTATTACTATTTGCAAGTGTTCACCTCGAAAGGTCTTGTGTGCCTTTATAGGAAGGGAACAGAAACAACACCACGTGACAGAGCTGACTCATCACAACTACAACTCACACAGCAACTAATAAATACTTGCGAAGGTGTAAACAAATCAGTCACAAGTGAAATAAAATCATAGAATGCTTTCTAATAAAGAGTATGTTTAAGCAGATTGCAATCTGTTTATTGATGTTCTAGGACCAGTAAACAGGCTAATTTAATTTATTAATCACTCAACTCAATTACAGATTGAGTTTTAGAAAGAGGGTAGTTTATTACCTTTCTAATTAAACATATGAACCAATTGGTAAATCATTATTTTGGAGAAATTGTTGTCTGGCTGAAAGCTGACACCACAATCACTGTCTTTTGAATCTTCCCCCCCCCCGGTGCTCTTTTAGAGAAGCTAGCATCCTAAACCACAACTTTGGCATTCATGTCCCCCACCAGTCTGAATTCTTTTTTAAATTTTAGCTTATGCGTTTAATTGGTAATGTTATAACCCTTACTTGTAATCATTTATAATGCTGAGATAAAAATAGAACAACTTTAGGTATTGATTTTTAACGAGACAAATTAACAGTCATTTGGGCGTCTGTCAGATTGGTGCAGATTGCTCTCTGTTGTGCATGGGACATTTCTTAAATTAAATTCGTTAATAATAAAAATGGACCAAATTCTCTGCTGGTATAAATCAGTGTAGCTCCAGGGAAATTTTACACGAGCAGAAGATGTGTAAGTGCTGTGAAGGAGGACCAAGAATAAGCTGCTATTATTGCCATTGTTTTGGCTACTTAATTAAAATTAATTACATTCTGGAACGGTGGTTTCCTATTGCAAAAATGGGATACTCAGTTGAGAACTTACATGCTGGAGAATATAATCGTAATAATTATTATTATTAAAAAATAATAAATAATGAATTTATAATATTATCCAGGGATAGGCAAATATGTTTTGGGTAATATTTAACCAGTTGAGCATTGTGGATTTTCAAAATTTGATTTATTGTGTTCACATTCTGCTAAAGACACATTTCCTGTCTGGGAGGTCTATCACTGTCACCACTGAGGAAGTAGTGAGTTCACCATTGCTTGAATCATTTTATAATGATCAGGAAGAAAGCTTTGAAAAGAACAGACTTTGGGGAACAATCCTGCCTCAGTATGACTACCTCAGGCTACCTAATAAGTCTCTTTGCATCTAAGATTCTGTGAACAGCATAATGTCCTGAGACACCCTTGTTGGAATTGGCTCATTGGAAGAAACTGTCAGCATACTGATGTCTTTCAGGTGATGGATTGAGCGCTCTCAAGACCAAATGTCAATATGGAACAGATGACCTCAGAAAAAACTATAGATGCAGGAGCTGAAGTTGCCATGTTGTGATGTTTAATAATGTACCCTATGTGAGTTTTACAACACTGTTACAAGTAACTTTGTGAACTCCTTGCCACACCCTTTTATTTTCCCTCATTATTAGATTTTTTCCCATTTGAACATCTTTTCCTCCCAAAAGCTATTGTTACCTTAACTACTCCTGTAGCAAATGAGAAACACCTGCACTGCATGTTGCTCCATAAAAAAATTCAAATCCCAAAAGCATTTGCTGAAAGTAGGGCCCTGTGGCTTCAGAAGAGGGCAGGGAGTTAAGGGAGGTGGCTATTAGCACTTCTTGTTGGGCTGGGGAGGAAATTGACCTTTCACATTGTTTGTCTTGGGATCAGGGACAACAGGATTTGGGAAGGAAATGGAAGGACTAGCTTTTTATTTTATCCTTACCTCATGGCTCCATGCTCCATGCTGTGGGATCCTGCTGAAATAAGAATCATTCTGGCCAGATAGTAGTAGTACAGCAATATTAGTGATACATCAGTGGTGGGTTTTTTTGGGGAGGTTTTTTTGGTATGTGACTTTTTATCCTTTCAGTCTCTCTAAAAACAAAAGGAGCCATCTAAACAGGGCCAGATTCACCACTACATATGGCCTCTTCATGCCATTCTAGTGGCTCAGACCCCCCAAGGACAGATCTGGCCAATGAGGAATACCCAGGGTGAGGAATATTCCTTGAATGCCATAGAGCAGGTGTAGATGCTCTACCCCATTTCCCAACAGCTTCTGGGATAGGGCCCATGTAGGGACATGGCTTAAGAGAAGCAAGTATAGCCAGAACGCTGTTGCATACAGGCTATTCTAAGCTTAGGGAACAACCTCTCTTTTAAGGATAATTTTATGTGGTTTCTTTATGTTCCCTGGTTTATTTCTTACCACATGCCCCACATTTTGATGATATCAACTCCAAATACGACAGGGACTTGGATCTAACTTTTAGGAGTGCTGTTGAGTTGAGGGCATTTTCACTTTCAGACCTTATCAACTGCACATTCAAACCTAATTCATTTCCAAGGGTTTCTTCTACAGCAGGCCCACTAACAGTAATTCGGGGCCCAGGGCAGAAATCAATGCACCCCTTACTCTCCTCTCTCAGCTGGGGACATAAGGGCCTCATCCCCTCCCTCCCTTCCTCTTCCCAGATCCAGCCTGCGTGCTCTCGGGGAAGTCACAGCAGCGTCTCTTGATTGAAAGATGCTTTTGATATGCCACATGCAGGTTCTGGGGCTGAGTTTCTTGGCCCTGGAACCTGCATGGGGCATATTAAAAGTGTCTTTCAATCAAGAGACCAGAGCTATTGGCAGCAGCAACTGGGGCCGTTGAGCCCTTATAAATTGTTGCGCCCCCCCCCCCCCCCGTTGTCAGCAGGCCTGTTAAAACTTTCTCATATATATTTTTAAATTCATATAGTGGACAATCAAATACATGTTCTTCCATTTTATATTACAAATAGACAACAGGACTGGTAATTTAGTGACTAATAACTTTTCTAGCTACGTATGGTAAAATGAGGATAATCAGAGCTCATGCTCCTGAATGTAATCTGATGGCAACAGGTATTAAGCAAGAATTTGTCTCTCCAAATAGGCTTTCATGTTTAGCATAACAAACATAATTAGGCACATTAGGGGAGGGAGTTCATCTCCTATAATGCATGAGATCTGGTCACTTTCAAGAGATCGGATACTGGAAAATGAATACCCTGAGAAGTGCTTATGTATTACAATCTTTCTGAAAAGATCTGCTAGTTGTATCCATTTGTGTCTAATGAATTAAGTACAAAAAATAAAGAAAGAAAAAGAAAAGGGAAGAACCAGTATATCTTAGGAAGCTTCTTCTTTTGCATCAACAAATTTGTTTACTAAGTTTGTCAGTTTAAACCTACTCAAACCCACTGAAGGCAAATGAAAATAATTATTTAGTTGTTGTAACTCTGGTAACCAACAGCAATCACTAGCTGAGGCTTCTGTAGTTCTGTAACCGTGCAATATAAAACCTCCAGCAAACATAGCTGCAGTTTGGCCCTAGAATAGGTAATATCAACAAAGAATACATGGGCAACAACTGGTATTTCAGACTAGTTTATTTGTTCCATTTGCAAAGAACAAGGCTGCAAATGTTAAGAGTTTTCCAAGTATGGATTTAATTTAGATTTCATTAAAAGAGCTATTAAATGTTGAATAAACACCAATTCATTATTAAACAGAATTCTCTTGGATGCCCTGGCTTGTTGTCTCAAATGTAAACCATCTTTTCATTTCATTATGGCTGGAGGTTTTTATAGTTTATGCCTGACACTATGCCCGGCTTTCTGGGCAAAAAAGGTAATTGTTCATTTTTGGTGGCTCAAAATGGCTAAAGATATAAATTAGACTGTAAAACCCACCTAAAGCTATGGGGACTAGGCTGGCTGGGGGATACATTGACTCAGTGCATGTCTGCTTCCCCCACCCTTGGCCAAGTTTTTGTGGAGTGCCCAGTGAGGTTGCTGGGTTCAATAGTCCTCATGGCTCAGTGTAGTGCTAACTGAGCCAGAGGGATAAATCTGGATAGATAAGCAATTTAACTTTTTCCCCCAACTAACAAAAGGATCAAAATGAATTAATGCGATGGCGAATGAAAAGTAAAGCAAATGGAGAGAGATGAGAAAATGTAGCAACTGAAAGAAAAGTAGCCAAACAGGCAATTCTTGGCAACAGACTCGTGTCCTGAACTGCTGCTCCAAGGACAATTTGGAATAGTCCATTTATATTCACTGCCCATAAGGAAGGGCAGGCCCGTATGACCCTTTTGGCTCCCTAAAGGCAAAAGGTGGGTCACTTTCACCTCGGTCCTGGCAGAGCCTCCGTACTGGGGATGAGGGACTGGGATATCCTAGCTCTCATTTTTCTTTTTCCTGGTCTTCCCTATACGCTCTGTCCCTCCTACTCAGAGTGATTTGGTAGTAGAGTTTTTGCATGAATAGCCAACTTTAATCATACCTCTCCCACCTACTTGAGATGTCTGCAGCCTTCTATCTAAAAGGACAACAGATTTAGCCAAAGTGAGTGAGCATTCCTGAGCTGAGGGAATTCAAATGAATGCTTATTCCTTCCATCCCATGTGCAGGGCTGTACTCTGCTGCTGCAGAAGAGTGTCTGCATAGTCATTAAAATTAAGGCTTTTCACAAATCTACCCTGGGCTCCATATTAGACAACAATAGACACTCACTACCCATGTGTTCCAGTGCTCATAATGTGCGTGGGTGGGTGGGGGGTAATACTATCTGATGGATAAGAGGCCCAAATGAACTCCCAGTTGTTGTGAGCTGAATCCTTCATTTGATGTTTCTGTAAGAGGATAGAAGCCACACCCAAAAGTAGGTCCAACACTCTTTCTTTAGGAACTAATACCAGGTAGGCAGCAGCTTTCACTAGATATTATTCTGCACAGGAGAGAGACAAAGACAGAGTGCACGCAACAAGAAAAAGACAAGCTTGTGGGTGGTGGGGTTTGAGAAGGAGGACAATAACTGGAAGAGATTCAGAGGCAGCAAGAAAGCCAAACAGCAGCCTAGTAACCATGCTGTGACCTTGAAAGAAGCCTAGAGAAATGTTCTCGGTTGGCAGTGGTGGCTCTCAGCAGCTTGGGCCTGTAAATTAAGAAACTACTCCTTTATTTTTGGTTCCTCCTGTATTTGGAGAAGCATGCTTTGCACACAATGCAAGAAAATAGCAGACTCCATTAGCAATTTCTAATGCCAAATGGAACATTCCCAGGACCCCAGACTTTGACTAGATACTTTACTCAAAAAGCAGTAATAATATTTTCAAAACCAGTCAAATAGAGATGAAAGCACAGGTTTAGCAAACAGGTTGCTGTTTGTGGTGATGGGAGCAATACAAGAATCTAACCAGTCTAGACAAGAAGAGAAAGTGCAGCCAACAGAGTTTGACACTTTTGAGAGCTTTGCTGAGATTGGCTCCCTCCATTCAGAACATCAGAGGGGAATCCTGCCAGCAGAAAGCTCATGTGTGGTCATTAAAGACTTTTTCCCACCTAGCCTTGTATATGTATGATATATATATATAATTAGGACTGAGTATCACTAAACGCGTTGAAATGCCGATTAAGGGTAAGCAAACCCTAAGAAGTCTGACTGTGATCTCCAAGATTCCAACTGAAGTGAAGCCAAAATGTGCCTTTAATATTATAACCCATTATGCAAAAAGCTTTTTGAGTATCCCAGATATCGTCTCCAAATGTTCCATTCAGCCAAAGCTGACTACAAGGGCTCTCCTCATTACAAACCCACATTTAGCTCCGTCCCAAATCTGGTTTTCATCCTGCATTTTGTTACTTGCATCTGACGTGCAGCATTATGAAATACAGGCTAGTAACATTAAAGCAGTTCATAACTTAAAACATCTTATTTTTTTTAGTGGGTCTTTGTCACTAATTGTATTTACTTTGACATATCTAACTGAATGTAGCTATCGTGAATTTGGACCACTGACACTGGCTTGCTGCAGCCAATCTAATGTATCTGAATCATAACCTGGAAAACCCCCTCTAATTCAGGCTTCTAGCTGTGCTGATTGGCGTACTGGGTACTCATTGCTGTGACAAAGAGGGAATCAAAATGGGAATGACAAACTTATTTTCACTTGAGATTTAAGCAAAAATATTGGCTGTGGGCTGCAGTGGGAAAGGCAGATATATGGACTCACTATGCAATCTAGATTCCATTCCATGTTTCGACAACATGTGTTCTAAACACAGGCTCTAGATACAGGTTCTAAACCCAGGCTTTGCCAAGTCTCCCAGAGTCCCAAGTCCTATCTTTAGTTTGAGCAACCCTACCAACTTTGGTGAAATGTGCAATTGACCATTACAAACCAATCCTAGGAGTAAGTTCTTTTCACTGTGTAATTGGCTAACTACACTACTGTATATAACTAGGGATGTGGTAAAGAGCATGTGTGTGACCTTCTGACCTCACATCTGCATTCAGAAAATTGTATCCATCAGTGATTTCTTTTAGACAAATCTGCATTCACTTATTTTTTTGCTTTTAGTCTGGGTGTTTGCAGAATGAGATTAATTACACTGAATGTTCAGAGTGAAGGCTAGCACTCAAGGAGCAGTTCATGGAGGAATGAATGCACCTTATCTCAGATAAATTATTTTTTTATTAGAACATGAATATTGTTTATGGAAACCCTGTAACCTGAAGCCCTAGAGAGTAAAGAACTCCCAATGATCACCCATTCATGAAATGGAAAAGAGCGACTCCACTGGCTGAGTGGGCTAGACCTCATTGGCATTTTAGGTATGTGACAATTTGGGGCATTTTGGTCAAAACACAGTTCAATTTTGTAATTGGTGGCAATAAAATGCTATTGACGTTGTTGGAAAATGCCAGGACACAACACTAGCATCAAATGTGCTTGGTGTCCTGATTGAGCTTGTAGTCTGGCACAGCTGGGAAAAAGGGGGAAAGAAGGAAGAGAGGGGGAAAAGAGACTTCTACCATTATCTGTGAGCATGTTACTGCTGATAGACACTTGCTTTCACTTTTTGGAAAGATGTTATTTCTAAAAGAAAGTAGTGTATATGTGGTTCTTTTGACAAAAACACCTTTTTCAAAGGTTCTTCCCAAAACAATGAGGTTTAAACGGTTATTTCGTGCCGAATTTGCATATCTTCTTTCAAAAGTGAAAGCAAGTGTAGACATGCCCTAAGTGTTCGAAATGCTACCGATCCCTTCCTAAAAGCTGAGCTGAGACTGCTGGAGAGCAGAGGATGAGACAGAGTGGCAGGAGCCCCAAAGTCACAGGTGACTTGTGGTAGCACTCAATGGTGCACTGCCCCTCGATGCCCCCACCAAAATGTGAATGACTAAATGGGGTACCTCCATATGCCTCCCCTGCCCCTCTGTGTGACCCTCCCTGCATCCCTTCCACCCTCAGGCACCTGTCACGCCTACTCAAGTTGAAGGGTGATACAGAGCAGTAGTGACCAAACAGCGCTGAGGCAGCTTGGGTTAAAGCCACAGAGAAAGCAGCAGCCTGCCTAAGGGACTCTGATGCAAACTCCTTGGCCCGGCCATTTAATCGTTCCAGTTGGATAAGGCATTAGAGCACTCCAGGAGGCAGTACTGGCCTGTCACTGTGTTAGCCATCCTGGGTTGGAAGAAATCCTAACTAAATGAATGCAGGAGAGGAGGGGAACTAGAATGTACTAGCCACTCACAATTGCCAGGAGGACTGAGTTGGGTCTATGGATAAAGAAAACTAGGGACGGGAGATTTACCTCATAGAATTTGTTTGTTTATTAATTGCTTTTCTTCTCAGTTTAATGTGGGGTTGAGGCCCCCCCACCTCCCAAAAAAGTTCTCATTGGTTTAAATCCATGGATCCATTGCTTGCCCCCTTACCTAGCTGGAATATAAGCTGTTTCAACTGTCAAGTCATTCCTAGGGGTGCAAAAGTAATCTCTCTTTAACCTCAGGATTGTCAAATACTTCACTTGTTGCTTCATTACACTGTCTTGTAAAATGAGACACTTCAAATTGTGTGGGGGCAAAAATTGACATTACGAAGTTGACAAATCATGCAAGGAATTCAGCGATCTGTGTATTTAATCTAAATTTGTTAACACTGGCAAGATAAAGGTCATTTTGACTCCATGCCTACTCCTGAAACTGGGACGCTGTTCAGAAATTCTGAGTTTCTGCATGCAGCTGTGTACATGTGCCCTGTTATCTAATACTTTAATTGCTAACAAAACAGTATGTTGCAGCATATACACTGTTCTGTGTCAATATTTAAGCAGGAGTTTTACTTTATGGCTCAAATTTATTCACCTTGAGAGAGAATTTTTGCCTCAGTTGGAACCAGGAATTAGGTAAAAAGCAAAGTTTCAGCATGTTCTTGTGGTCTGTGGCACACTGCAGCCAAACGGGCTGTGAGCACTACCCCATCTTGCCCTGATGCCACTACCAGGCTGTTTCCGACTCTTCAGGAGACTAGACATTTCAAAATAGCTGCATGGCTGCTGTAGTGTAAACCTTTTACTGAAAAATCCTTCATTATGAAGCAGGCTATCTTACATCACCTACCTTCTTGTGACTGGATAGAAATGTTACCATAGGAGGAAAGGGCCAAATTTTCTTGGAGATGGAGTTTAGATGCAGATTAAATTTTGGTTGGGAGAGTGAGTTTCTTTGCAGAATTAAAGTTAGGACAATCACGTCAAATATCTAGGTTCTCCAAGACTCTTAGTTCCCATCAAACTAAGTTTTCTTACAAATTCTTCCTACTACTTTGTGGGGTCTTACAGAGGCATTGCAAGCTTGAGCTTCCATAAATTAAAGCAAGAACAACAACAAACATGACCCACAGCATATGTAGGGTGAAATAATGTAGAAGGCTAGACCTGTTCTACAAATACAAGGCTTTAAAATATAGCCATTATGAAAGGTTTTTTGTGCCATAATTATAGCCTTTGTGGTTTTTAAACAAATGTTTTTTCCATCTGGTATTTGTATGTGTGCAGTATAGAAACTATGGTGAACTATGAAGACAGAGACACTGAATTTTGATCCTCTTGCTTGGACACAATGTTTGAATTAAGAATCTTTTTACATGAAGGGTGGTCTCTTGTCCCATTATTTAAGGAACAATTTTAATTTTCATTCCTAATGTTCATTAGGCCATGAAAATAATAACAAACAAGATAATTAATAAGTTGCATACTTTGATCATTGATTCCTTCAACTCCCAAACTATTTCCTGGCTTCCCAAATGGTAACGTCTGATGTCAATGCCCTCCAAATTCATTCTGTATTGTGAAATTCATTCTTCATAGACCATACCTCTTCTGGGCTGCAGAAAGACTCCTAGAATAGAATGGTTTGATAAAGTCCCCAAATCTGTGCCTTAGGTACACTCTGTGTCCTGCACTGAAATAAGACAAAGTTGTCAAGTATGTAGCATATCGTATGGACCTGTTGAGCAACACAAGGTTGTAGACATTAAAGATTTTATCGCCTGGATAAATATGACCTAGGATTTGTGTGTGGTTATGTGTGTATATATACTCTGTGTGTGTTATTCCTCAAAATGCTCGTTGTCCAGCGTTGTAACTTCATTTCTCCTGTGGAGCAGAAATTGAATAGATAATTACATTATAGTGTTAATTATGTATATTGGTTGCCAAAACTTCTGCTTTTAATACTGCTCTCATTATTAGTTTAAAATTTGACTTTTGCATTTATGTCCAAAAAAGTTGTTTGAAGCACAGATGATATGCAAAAGGCACCCAGAATAATATAATGAAATTGAAAGATTATGTGAAGAGATTAAGAAAGAGCTGCACCTTTTAAACAAAGGGATTTACTTTCCCATAATGTATATGCTCATGCCATCCATCACTTCAAATGCTACCAAGAGATACAGAGCAGTGCTTCTCCATGCGTCTCATTGTGTGAGAAGAATAGAACCTTAAAATCATTAGAGGGGAAAATTTAGTAAACATATTCTCCAAAGCAATGGATTTTGGGGTCAGACTGAGGCTGAGGCATGCAAATATGAGGCGGAGGTAGGGAGAGAGTGTTCAAGGAGTCTACAGAGAACCCACTCAGGGTCCAGGTGCATATACATAGTGGATGTAGAAGGAAGGCACTCAGGCTACGTCTAGACTGGCATGATTTTCCGGAAATACTTTTAACGGAAAAAGTTTTCCGTTAAAAGTATTTCCGGAAAAGAGCGTCTAGATTGGTCCCGGAGTTATTGTTAGAACGATGCGCTTTTGCGCAAAAGCGTGTCTAGATTGGCACGGAGTTATCGTTAGAACGATGCGCTTTTGCGCAAAAGCGCGTCTAGATTGGCGGAGCGCTTTTGCGCAAAAGCAGAAGCCTGGAACCATTTTGAAGAGGGCAAAAGGGCACCAGCCCTTTCCGGGGGCGGGGCTGGAGCTCCGTTCAGACACGTGCTTAAAGGGGTCTCGCCGGACAGCCGTTTGTCTCCTGCTCCGTGTGTTAGGACCTCTGGCAGGGACTGACAGCCATAGCAGGTTTGGTGGTTGCCCTCTGCCTTTTGGACACCACCCTTTTGCCCCCTTGTGCTTTTTCCTGGTTTTGGTTTCTTGTGCCTTGCTTTGTCTGCCATGGAACCAGGGGTGGCCATGTGCCTGCTCTGGCCCCTGTCGGCCATTTTCGAGTGCCTGCAGCTGGTGCTCCAGGCTGGTGCCCTCGTGTTCCAGGACCAGAAGGCGCAGATCGCTTTGGACTCCCTCACCAGGGAGGCCATGGAGTCCCTGTGGCATCCCCACCCCACTGTGGAGAGGCCACTCTGGAGAGTGGACACCAGTACAGGCTGGTGGGACCGGCTGGTCCTTGGGCAATGGGACGACCAGCAATGGCTCTGGAATTTCCGCATGTGAAAGCAGACGTTCCTGGAGCTGTGTGCCTGGCTCACCCCCGCGCTCCAGAGAGCCACCACCCGGCTGCGTGCGCCCTTCCCCATGAAGAAGAGGGTCGCCATCGCGCTATGGAAGCTGGCCACCCCAGACAGCTACCGCTCGGTGGCACACCAATTCAGGGTGGGAAGATCCACTGTCAGTGTGATCGTGATGGAGGTAAGTCCCAGGGGGAGTGGGGTGGGGGGAGGATGCTGCACTCCATGCCCAGGGGTAGCCAAGACTCCAGGCTGGGTCACCCAGGGGTTTGGGCCGTCCCTCCCTTGCACAGGTCTGCTGGTGGGGGGGGGCCCTGGTGTGTGTGTGTGCGTGCGCGTGTGCGTGTGCGTGAGGACAGAGGGAATCACCGGGGGGGGGGGGCCAAGGGAGCGCACACTCACCCCTGCCTTATGTGATGTGTTTCCTTGTGTTTCTCTGCACCCTTCTGCAGGTCGTTGATGCCATCAATGATGTCCTGCTACCGAGAGTGATCCGCCTGCACGACATGGATGGTACGCTGGCCGGCTTCGCTGCCCTCGGGTTCCTCAACTGCGGGGGAGCCCTGGATGCAACCCACATCCCCGTCCGGGCCCCGGAGCATCGAGCAGCCCATTTCACGAACAGGAAGGGGTACTGCTCTATTGTTCTCCAGGCCCTCGTGGACCACCGGGGCCACTTCTTGGATGTCTACGCGGGCTGGTCCATCAGGGCACACGATGCCCGCATCCTCCGCAACTACAGACTGTTTCGCAGGCTGGAGGCGGGCACCTACTTCCCCCGGTAGGAGTTGACTGTCGGGGATGTGCCTATGCCCATCTGCGTCGTCGGGGACGCGGCCTACCCCCTGGCTAATGCGGCCCTACACGGGGCGGCCGGACCAGAACCGGGCCCGGTTCAACGACCGCCTCAACCGGGTTCGAAATCAGGTGGAGCTCACCTTCGGCCGCTTAAAAGCCCACTTCCGTTGTTTGCTCACCCGTCTCGAGATGGGTGAGCGGAATGCAATGGAGGTACTGGCCACGTGCTGCGTGCTCCACAACATTGTGGAGCGGAGGGGGGAGGCCTTCCTCCCTGCATGGATGGCAGCCGAGGCACAGACGTTTGAACAGCCCCACACAGCTGCCATCTGCCAGTCGCACAAGCCCCATAGTAGGGTCGCCTCGGTCTCCCCATATGACTTCCTCCCATCCCCTACCCTTCCCTCTCCCCTCCCCTTGCCTCCCCCCATTGTAAAGCGTCGGTTCCAAGCACATTGGCCGTCCTCGTGAATGTTCGTTGGGTTTGTTGGCCATAGCTAGGGTTTTTCTTTTTAGATTAGGCCACCATCGCCTGTCCGAGCTGTCCTGAAGAACAGGAAGAGGATTCGTGGTTCGTGCAAAAGGCTCGAGTCAGCGTACCCGATTCCAGTCGTCTTTGAGGGATCTCCTGGCTGTTCCTCTCCCGAGGCCCGGAAGGACCAAAGGATTGAGGTTGCCAGCTTTGCCGTCGTCTTCCATCAAGGGATCTCCTGGCTGTTCCTCTCCCGAGGCCCGGAAGGACCAAAGGATTGAGGTTGCCAGCAACACTACAATTGTCCCCTGCATCTAGACTATGTACATATTCTTTTGTGTGCGTCTTTTAACCTTTCTTGCTTGTTTGTTATCTATGTTAATATAGTTGTGGTTTAAATTTTACTTAAAAGTGTCAGTATTTATTTATGCGCCACAAACCAATGACCACTTAAAGGAACGACCGGTGATAGATACAGAATTTGGTGTCCGCATTTTGTAATCCTCTTAAATTTAGTTGGCTAATTGGCATCTCAAATCATTTATTACAGTTACCTCCAGTAACACAATAACCAACACAGTTTTGTTTTCAACTGAAAAATGTATGTTTTTATTTACAAGGGGAAGGGGGAGGAGACCTTCAACTGGGAGGGGGAGGAGCTACTCCTGGGAGGGGTGGCCCCTGCGAGCGCTCCTGCGGGGGCGGACCTGGACATGCGGGGCAGGCCGCATCGGGGCAGGCTGCACGGGGAGGTGAGCAGGAGGAGGCATTGCAGGGGCGGCAGGAGGGGGCCTGGCAGGAGGGGGCATGGGCAGTGCTAGGGGAGGGATGGCGGGGGCATGGGGTAAGGCCATACCATAGTGAATGGCATGGGCTATGTGGGCAGTGAGGGTGGCGATGGAGTCAGCCATCCGTGTGCACTGGGCCTGGAAGGTGGCCCAGGCCTCCTGGCGCCACTGCAGGCCCCCCTCGACGCGTTGGCGAATTGATGCCTCGATGCGCTCGACGGCCTGCACGTGCCGGCAAAGGAGCTGGTCCCGGTGGCGGAGCCTCTGGCTCCGTGGTTGGGCAGCTGGGGATGCTGCTGCTGCCGGACTGGAGGGTCCCCGGCTTGTGCTTGGTCCCGCTGCAGGGAAGAGAAGAAAGGATGGGCCGGCCACTGTCCCCACACCTCATGCCCTCCACCCCTGAGCCCAGGCGACACCACACTAGTGTGGCTTGGGCCCACTCGGTTCCCCCCTGCCCCCCGTGTTGTATGTTTGCAAGGAGGACCACCCCTGGAGTAGGGTCCTCCTCCATGTATTGTAACCACCGGTCTGTGTCCTGGCCCCATGAAGGGCGGGAGGGCGCTTGTGTTGCGTTAACCTGTGGAACTCCCTGCCAGTGGAGGCTGTGAGGCTTTGGGCTAATCACTGGTGTTTGACAGGGAGCGAGATGCATCCCCACACAGTGCCTGGGAGCACATCTGGCAGAGGTGGTCTGGGCTCTCAGATCCCCATCGCGTGGGATATCTTCTGGACGGAACCAGGAGAGTGACTGGGGGAGGGGGGTGTCCCATCCTTGCAGCAAAACTCAGGCGGCCCAAAGGGTGGCCCGAGCGCTTCCCCCCCTTCTCCCTCCCACTATCCCTCACACACGTAGCCCAGGGACGTGTGTGGCCACAGTGGGGACTTCCCTCGGGGAGCCAGCCAAGGCACCAGGAGCAGGCGAGGGGCTCAGTGGGGGCCATGTTCACAGGGCTGTGATGCTGCGGTTTACCCAGGAGCAGCTGGCTGTGCCTCACAGCCAGGCATGGGACAGTGTGCCGTTCTGCGTGCTGCACCCTTGCGGAGGTGTGGGCTCTGGCCTGAGTCCCTGGGGCCCTGGCTGGTTCCAGCCAGCATCCACCCTTCCCTCCTGGTTCCGCCGAATGTGTGTGAGCAGCACAATCCCAGGCGTGCCCTGCAGCTGCCGTGGCCACGTGCCGCTCGGTCACCAGGCTGCACATGGTTGCACGTGCTGCTTGCTGCCTAATGCTACATAGCGTGCAGCTCACGTGGCCTGAGTGACATGCTCTCTCCCTCCCCCCTCCGGGTACCTGGCCCCCCCCCCCCGCCCTTGTGAGTGCAAAGTGCAAGACTCACCGGTGGAGCCTTCCCCAGCCTCGGAGGATGCGTGGGAGACGTCAGGGCTGCTGGAGGGGGCCTGCTGGGCCGCAATGCTGGCCGCATCCTCCGATGCACTGCTGTCGTCTCCTTCCCCTGCCTCGGTGGTCCTGGTGACGGGGGGGCGCACGCTGCTGTCCACGGGCATGTCTGGGGCTTGCAGGGCTGGCTGGCCCAGGATGGCGTGGAGCCGGTCATAATGGGGGCAGGTGTCTGCTCCTGCCCCCTGGCCCTCGCTGGCCCGCAAGTAGCCCAGGCGCAGCTCCTTGACTTTCGCCCGGACTTGTTCGAGGGTCCAGGCTGGACGGCCCTGCTGGGCGAGCGCCTGGGCCAAGCGGGTGAAGATGTCCGCGTTGCGGCTCCGTGAGTGGGTCTCGTGGAGGTCGTCCTCCTCCTCCACCCTAGCTCCCCCGAGGACCAGGATGGGGCCCGTCGTTTGCGGCCCCTGGGGGCCTCCTGCGCTGGGGGTGCAGATGGCTGAGCACCTGGAGCTGCCATGCTGGCTGTGATGTGGCTGCTGGGCACGGCAGGGGCTCCGTGGCAGACCTCAGGCCAGAGGTCTGAGGCACGCTTCTGCCACATGCGCTCAGCAGCCTGCGTCTGCTTTAAGAGCTCGGGTTACTAGGAACTCCGGGGCTCCTATGGGGTCTCCCAGCGTCCAAACCACTTTTTTCCGTTTAGCCTGCTTTTGTGCAAAAGTCTTAGCTAGCTGTCTACACTGGCCCTTTTGTGCAACAGTTTTTCGCAAAAAGGACTTTTGCCCGAACAGGAGCGTCAAAGTATTTGCGCACGAAGCACTGATTTCTTACATTAGAACATCAGTGCTCTTGTGCAAATTCAAGCGGCCAGTGTAGACAGCTGGCAAGTTTTTGCGCAAAAGCGGCTGCTTTTGTGGAAAAACTGGCCAGTCTAGACACAGCCTCAGGCTTTGTCTATACTTATGCAGAAATTGACACTCCAGAGTTTGATCTTCTGGGGTTCAAATCAGTGGGACTAGTAAGGACCTGCTAAATCAAATGAAGGTGCCCCCATCGACCCCAGCACTCCACAGGGTCATGAGGAGTAAGGGAAGTTGATGGAAGAATTTCTCCTGTCAACCTCCTGCAGTGGGGCCACTCTACATATTCGGTTTAAGGTACATCAACTCCAGCTATGTAATCCCCGTAACTGTAGTTGTATATCTTAAAATACTTTTCTCCCCAGTGTAGACCTGGCCTCAGTCTACAAGCCAGCATTGCCACTGCACTAGCCTCTCCAAAGGCAGTGGGATGGCTCCACTTTTTTCTCTCTCCACTGGCCATGAGATCAAAGTCAGCTGGGGAAGCGGGAATGCTTTCAAAGGGTGGTGGAGTTGCTGTTCCAGAGTGTGCTACCCCAGAACTTAAATCAACCAGAATTTCTAAGTTTTCCCCTGCAACTTTCCATTTCCCCTCTCTTTTCATATAGACTCTGATTCAAAGACCCCCCACTCTCCTCCGGTCTCAATAGCCTTTAGATCAGGCCTCCTCGTTGCCTCCTCTCCTTGTCAAGAGCTGTACTCAGTTCACTTCCTTCATTTCTTATTCACATATTCTTGTCTTCTCTTGAAACTTATCTGAAAGTTTATCACCAAATTTCACTCTAAATTTGTCTCTTGAAACTGACAGCCCCCATCATGTGCTTATCAACACTTGGAGCTCATCAGAAAAAGTCACATCAAATTTTTTTTGGTCAGAATTTGCTAGCTTGTCAAACCCTGGAGAGAAAGTTGACTTTCAATGCAGATCAGATGGAAGTTTGCCTGGTTTCCAGTGAACATGCCCACCCACCTCTAGGCAGCCTGGTCTCCCAGAATTTCTCTTGTTTTGGGGCAGCCTGCCAGGCTTCCCTTCCCATTTGTGGAGAATTTTGAAATGTCATTCTGGATCAAAATGAACCCAAATTTTGAGGCATCAAAATCCTTGACAGAACAATTATCTGTCTCCACCTCACTCTAATCAATTTGTTCCACAACCTAGTAATATTCCTTACTGATGATCTCCACAGCATCTCTCTTATTGCTGCTGGAAAAGCCTTTGTGAATTCCAGTAGCCTGGCGAAGCATGACACTTTCATTTATGAAATCATGATGGTTTTCTCTAATCTAGTTTTTGTCTCCTCATTTCATCCAGCTTTGTCTCATAAAACCAGCTAGACTTAATTTCCTACATGTCTCTCAGGAATCTCCTCATTACCGAATGGGCTTTTGTTACTGAATGAAATGTTTACCCATGATACTCCAAGCATTTTCCAAACTTTCATTATTGTTTCATGGGCTCAAAGTCTGAACTCTTGTTTAAATGATTTAATTGTTTTATAGTTACTTCAGAATCTCATCTAATCTCATCTCATCTAATCTAATCTTTCTATTTGTTCAGGAGAGTAATTTATTGGTAAATGAAAATTTTGAAATGTCATCACAAAATAATCATGAAAGTCTAAAATATATTATGACACTGTAAAACCAATAAATCTGATCTAATCTGGTACAGGTTGAACCTCTCTAGTTCAGCACCCTCGGGACTTGACTGGTGCCAAACCAGAGAATACACCAGTCTACAGGAGATCAATATTGTCTAGCAGCATTGCCAATACTTCCGCTGCTTACTCGGATATTAGAAGACATTTAGGGTAATTTAGAGCTAAATAACAGCACAGAACACTGAGAGCCAAGACTGGTGGCTGTAAACAAACTTTGATGGGACCCCTCAAAACTTGGCCACATCCATCATAAGTGGACATCCAGTTTACCAAAATCATGCCAGACCACAGATGTTGCTGGACCAGAGTGCCAGATTAGAGAGGTTCAGCCTGTAGTGAAAATGAAGGAATCATAGAATACTAGAACTGGAAGGCACCTCAAGAGATCAAGTCTAGTCCCCTGTCCTCATGGAAGGAAGGATGAACTTGGACTGCCCCACTAAAATAATGAGATTTGCTTAAAAGTTATGTGAATTTTTTTTAATCTTTTTATTTACCTTTTGGATTTTCAGCCTTGAAGGCTCACATTGCCAAGATTTTCTCTGTAACCTCAGAGGCTAAAGCCCTACTTTTCTTTTTAATGAAAGCTGAGATACTCACATATCAGCTGATTCTAGAAGTTAAAGCTTTAGGGAGAATGCACATGCTCATGCAAAGGAATGAAACTGCATGTAGGTTCTCACACCTACAAGAACCCATGCATGCTGGGGAACATAGAATTACAAAAAAGCAGTCACATCCTATTATAAATCATGCATGAAGTGACAGATATGGATGAAGAGTCTGCATTACATTAATAATAATGACTACTTTATGGGGAACTATAATATGGTGTTTTTCCTGCATGAGAAAATGATTTGTTTTTCCTGCATGAATAATAATTGTTTAGGAAAGACGTCAATGTAGAGAATACAAACCTGTTTTCCAACAGCTAAGGGGGAAAACCTGTTTACGTCTAATCCTAGCACTTAACTCCCATCATTATCAGGGACATTGCTCCTTTTAAAGCCATATTGTCTTCATCTCTCTCACACATTTATTTTATTTTCCTATTAATTGCAAATTATGGACATCAGAAGAGCAGAATCATAGGTCACGGCCAATGTTTCTACTAATGAAGTTAAATCCATATTAGTTTACATTTCCTATGTAGTTAATTTCAAGATTTTTTTGTCTTTTTCTCATATTTGCATCTTCATAGGCTGAAAAGTACAATCTGTTGCACTGCACTCATTGTTCAAGCTACTGTGGCCAAAGCAGATGCAGGGATTGTTTGTCGCTTAATTGTCAATATTACATAATTTAAATATATATTGGGCAACTTTAAGATGGACGCCCAAGTTCAAACATTTTTAAGAAGGCTGTCATTCATGCTTTGTTGCTACTATTGAATTCTATCCCATTTCCTCATACTCTACTGTGTGGAATGTACCAGCTGCTAAAAATGAAACCAGGATCTCATGCTTCATACTTGTGGGCTACCATTCACCTGTGGGCTACCACTGCTACCAACCAGCCTGATTCTGTGGGCTTTCTTACGTCTTATTCTTGCTTATGTAACCCTTCTGCCAGGCCGAGTTAATAGCAGCAAGGGCCGGGTTCATTATCTAGGGGTCTCCTCCCAACAAGGTAATACAACACTGGCTCGAGCCCCCACCCAGTGACCTGGGAAATCTTACATACACCTCTGGGCACCTCAAAGAGGCAATTCTTCCCCTCTCGCAAGCACAGAGCCTCAATATAGCAGCAAACCTTTAATAACATGAGGTAACCGACATCAGCATTAAATTGGGAAAACACCACAACTCAGATTCACAAACCAAACATGATCAAGACCCACCCCCCAGCCACGAATCACCCAAAGTCCCAAAAGTCCAACATCCCAAGAGTCTCTTGAGTCCAGCAACCCAAAAAAATCACCCAAAGTCCAACACCCAAAAGTCTCTGCCCTGGGTCAGTGCCGCTCCAGGGTTCAAAAGTTCACCCGGCAGGGTTTTACCCTCCCAACCTGGAGGGGGCGGGGATTGATACACCTTACGTGGTCCGCCGATGGCTCCGCCTCTCCGTAGGGTTCTGCTGCCAACGTCAACGCGAGTCACTCCGCCACACTCCACCTGCTGTCCAGTGAGCTGCCTCAGCTGTCCCCCGAACTGTCCGGCTCCGCCAGCCGTCTCGGTCCACGCCCCTGGCCACCAGCTGGTTGCTCCTGCAGCTGCTCTACTGGCTGTCTGCTGCCGCTCCTACCGGTCATCCCCGCAAACCGCTCTGCTGTCCACCTGCACCCACTGGTCATCCCCGTAAACCGCTCTGCTGTCCACCTGCTGGTTGGCCCTGCAAGCTGCTCTGCTAGTAGCTTAGTATAGTGCTAGACTCCCCACAGCAATAGTGATTTCAGCTCTTCCACAGTATAGCACCAGGCTCCCCACAGCAATTTCAGCTTGTAATAGAGGAGCCTCACTGCTAGTGCTCCACAGTGAAGTTAACTCAGCAGCTCACAATTAGACTCCTAATAGAATCCAAATTAGTTCTGATGTTCTACAGTGGAGAGGGTGCAATTAGCATTGTTTAGGCCCTAAGACAGCACCCCACCACCAAGTACAAAGACCTGTCCCCAGCCTCTCCCAACTTGACTGGGTTTGGAACCCGTGCCCCTTGTCTAGCGAGTGCTACTTAGTTTCTGGCGAATCCCTCTGTCATAAACAGTTCCACCATTCCACTGTCCTTGATTCACATAATCAGGGTAACAACACTTTTATCCCCCCTGCCTCAATAACAGAGAGACTGGGGATCCCACAGTGGCCAAAGTGACCATTTGGGCTGCTGTGAGCACATACTAGGCGGGGTGGGTGTTTCTATGCAAATTGGATGTATCTATGCAAATGAGATCAGCCTCTGAGGTCTCATTGCACCACTCACCCCAGTTCACCACCAGTTGTCAGGGTAGAGCTTATCCTGACCCTGCTTACACTTACATGCCACAAGTTATCTGTGAAGTGAACCTGTAGGCATGTCTACACAGCATTTTGGACTAAGCCTCCCAATATGAGTTGACAGCCTTGGGTAAAGACAACTTGCACTAGTACTATAAAAAATAGTGGCATAGATAGCCCTTTGGTGTTTCAGCTAAGGCTCTTCTTCTCCAGAAGCTTCAGAGCCTGAGCTTCAGTGTACTTTCAAAGTGCATGCAAACAGCTATTTTTAGAATGCTAGTGCAAGCCTCCACCACCTCAAATCTGTCAACCCAAGGTGGGAGGCTCACTTCAAAATACTGTGTAGCAATTTCATTAGTGTCTTCAGGCTTCTATTTAATCAGTCACTCCCAGTTCATCACATAGCAACAGAGATGTACTCAATGTAACACTCCCGTATTTTGGAGATGTTTGGACCTCAATTAAGCAGTTAATGCTTATCGCCATAGTGAGACAAACTCAAACATGGGACTTGTACCTGGTGCAAGCCAGATCCAAATGTGGATTCCTACTTTGAAGAGTGGGCCCTTTTCCAATCCAGCCTTATTTCAGAACATGGTTTGATCTTGTTTGCTAGACCTGTTGTACAAGGAAACTACTCTGTGGTAATTCTAGAATCCCCCCACACTTGTTCTTGCTTACCCGGCCATTGTTGTTACTCCAGTTCAGGTAAGTAAATTTCACATGATATCCTACCCGGCAACTGATGCAATAAATGTAACCTCTGTGGCGTTGGGAGAGATCTCTGCTAGATTCACTACACCAGTGGTCTCCAACCTTTTTAACCACAAGATCACTTTTTCAATTTAAGTGCAATGTAAGATCTACATCCAAATCCAAATACCCTTGCCCTGCTTCTACTGGCCACAGTTTCCCATTGCTGATCAGTGAGAGCTGCAGGAGTGGTGTCTGCAGGCAAGGACACATGTGAAGATCCCTTCCTGTGCCTTTCTCAGGGGCTGCAGGGACATGCCAGACACATCCAGGAGCAGCAATTAGCACAGGGATAATTTCCCCAGATAGGACAGGTTAAGCATTTTAGAACTCACTAGTCAAAGAATTAAATTTAAGTGTAAGAGAGAAATGAAAATTATGAAATGCACAGACCAGTCAAAAAACAAACATAAAACGCTTTGCAAGCAGTAACAGAAGTAACAATAACCCCCCCCCCCCCCCCGTGTGTTAGGTCAGCAGATGAGAGGGAAGGACAGTGTGGCTATGTCTACACTGGCAGGTTCTTGCGCAAGAAGTCTTGCTCAGGAAAATGTCCACACTGCCATATGCGAGCTGTGCTTTTGCACAAGAGCGCCCATGGCAGTGTGGATGCTCTCTTGCGCAAGAAAGCTCTGATGGCCATTTTAGCCATAGGGCTTTCTTGCGCAAGAAATCCCTGCCGAGCGTCCACACTGCCCTCTTGTGCAAGAGCTCCTGCGCAAGAGGGCTTACATCTGTTAAAAAAGAGCATAGCTCTTGCGCAAGAAGACCCCTCTCACCACGCCGTTCTGTAAATTTCCTTACGCAAGAGCGGGCGGGCAGTGTGGACACTCTGTGGATTCTTGCGCAAGAACGGCCGTACTTGCGCAAGAAGCTGCGAGTGTAGACGTAGCCCGTGTGTTTGTGAGAATGACAGCCACACACAGTGGTTGAGTGACAGAGATTTGCATTGCCAAGCTCCCTCCTGTACCCTATCTCTACACAGAGAGAAGGGCATGAAGTGGAGAGAGGAGGGTCACCCTGACATCGGCGCACCCTTTTCTCCCTCCTACACCCTGCACAGCAAGCAGGCGGCTCCTGGGGGAGAGGGGGCCAGCTCCAAGGCAAGGGACAGGCGCAGCATGACAATGGATGCAGGAGCAACTGAATTGCCAGCACTTGATAGCTTCCTGGCCAAACGAGTCAGGATCACCTGTCAGAGGCTCCAAGATCTACTGGCAGATCCCAATCTACTGGTTGGTGACCACTGCCCCACACTGATCCAGGGAATGGATCATATAAAAAATAAGATTCTTGTTGTAACAGTGGCTGCAACCTATCATCTTCCAATCAGATCTCAAATTTTTTCTGGAGCTGGGATAGCCACGGCAACTACCTTTTCAGAAAGAATCTGTGCAAGGTTACCAAACACCTTTTGAACCAACCAACTGTTAGCTACTTTCTTCTGGAGGGATGGGGGAGGGAAAAATATCTTCCTTGAGTTGGAAGCCACTTTGGAAAACAAAGGCGAACAGAAGTTTCACACAGTGATGCTGGGACAATTTGTATAGAGGGAGTGCTGTGCCTTGCCCTCCTATGCCTTTCCCACCACAACCCCTTCCTTTCCCTCCTTCCCTGCACTGTCAATAAAGACACCAGTTTGGATTGGAACAACCAAAAGTTTGTATTTTTTTATAGTAATTGGGGAGGAAGGGGGCTGAGAACCTGGAGGGGGGAGGGAGAAGGGGGATGAGGGCTGGGAGTGGCGTGTGGGGTGGCTGGTAGTGCCACCTTGGGTCCGGGGACCTCGGCAAACTTGGGGGTGGGTGGGGCATGGGACAACAATGGGGTGGGCAGGATGGGAGTCTGGAGCAGGGTCAGGGATGGCAGGGGGAGGACCGAGGGAGTGGGCATAGGCATGGCAGGGGGAGCTGGAGTGGGGACAGAACCCGGGTATGCCATCACTTCCTGGATGGTGGCACACATTTTGCTCTGTGGCACAAGCTGGTCCCACATGTGGTTCCATCACTTGGCATCATCCCGGATCTTTTGGGCCAGGGTCCAGTGCATGTCGTGCAGGACGGTCATGTGCTCCCTCATGAGGACCTCGTGTACCCTCCTGCACTTGCAGCTCCTCCAGGGTTGGGCGGCTGGCTCAGGTGGCGTGGCTCGCCCCTCAGCGATGGCTGTCCTGGCTGTGGAGAATAAAGAGGGAGAGGCGGTCGGTCATCCATGCAGACACTGTCCCTGAGGCCGTGACCTTCTCTGTGAGCAGCGACCAACAGTCTTTGGGCCAGAGGACAAGGATGTCCCAAGAGCAAGGCTGCATAGCAGGCCCTACCTCACAGGAGCCCCGAGGTGCCCAGGTGACCAAGCTGCCCACTTCCCCTACCCCATGGACAAGCAGGCAAGGGAAGTGTCTGTCCATAGTGGAATCGCATGTGTGGGAGAGGGGCCTGGAGCAGCCTGGCCCTCCCTGGGGCCTGCACACACACCTGCACCTGGCAGTGCTGTCTGCGGGAGCAGGTGGTGCCTAGCACGGGCAGGCATGCCTGCGTGCAGCACTCCTCAGTCTGTATGGGGTCGTGCCTGCGTCTTTGTGGCCAGCCTGCTTCCTGCCTCCTGAGGCCGTGTGGTGCACTCTGCCACTGCACGTGGTTCCACGTGCACAGACTGCAGTACAATGTCCAGCCTGAGCAGGTCGAGCAACGATTGCACCCCATCCCCGCTGTGCCCACCTCCCCCATCCTGTGTGTGTGTAAAAGTGAGAGCACTCACCTGATAATCCTTCCCCACCATCAGACGATGCCTGAGACACATCCAGGCTTAGGGATACCGGCTCCAGGGTCAGCATGACTGTACTCGTCATGTCCATCTCCTCCTCCTGCCCCTGCTCCTCCTCCACGATCTCCGGCCGGGCAACGACAGGTATCTCAAGGCTGGAGTCAACCACCACGTGTGGGTAAAAGGGCTTCCCCACCCCCCAGGATCTGGTGCAGCTCCTCATAATACGGGCAGGAGTGGGGTCCTGCCCCAGAGCATGAGCTGCACTCCCTGGCCCTCGCATAGCCCTGGTGGAGCTCCTTAACTTTACTCCAGACCTGTTCGAAGGTCTGGGGTGTCCCCGCTCTGCCAGGCCCTCAGCCATGTACCCATAGATATCGGCATTTTGGCATCTGGAGCAGAGATCCTGTAGGGTCTCCTCCTCCACTCACAGCTCCAGGAGGGACCAGGATCTCTGCTCCAGACTAGGAAGGTGCCCGCCACATGGTACCTCTTGGTGGGTCCTGGGAGCCCTGGTGGTGCTCCCTGCAAAGGCCAGGGGTGTCTCTGGGGCCTTGTGGCTCGGCCATAGCTGGCAATGCCTGTGGCAAGAACTGCATGGTCAGGTGCTGCTCCAGGGCCGGCTTCCTGACACAAGGCTTGTCCAGGGTGCCTGCAGATTTAAGAGGTGCCAGGAGACAGGAACTATAGAGTTCTGATTATTTTGGACAGAGTGGCCACCAGGGCACCTGTGTTATTTCCTGGAGGTCTCTTCTTTCGAAAGAAAACTCTCTTCCCCATCCACACACACCTTTTTCCGAAAGAGCTCTTTCAGAAAAAGACTTCTTCCTTGTAAAAAATGGTTTTCTGCTGTTGGAAAAACCCCTCCATTCTTTCAACTTTTTGTCAAAAGAATGTGATTGTAGTGTGGACGTAAGTGAAGTTTTTTTGGAAAAATAGCCATTTTTCCAAAAAACCTCTGCAGTGTTGACATACCCTAGTAAGGAAAAATCATTTTCACACATACAGACTGAGAAGCGACTGTCTGGGATGGAGTACTGCAGAAAGGGATTTTTGGGGTCAAAGTGGACCACAAGCTAAATATGAGTTAACAGTGTGAGACAGTTGCAAAAAAAGCAAACATGATTTTGGGATGCATTAACAGGAGTGAGCAAGACAGGAGAAGTCATTCTTCTGCTCTACTCTGTGCTGATTAGGCCTCAGTTGGAGCATTGTGTCCAGTTGTGGGCACCACATTTCAAGAACGATGTGGAGAAACTGAAGACAGTCCAGAGAAGAACAACAAAAATGATTAAAGGTCTAGAAAACGTGACCTATGAGGGAAGACAGAAATAATTGGGTTTGTTTAGTTTAGAAAAGAGAAGACTGAGAAAATTTCACTGTCCTTGTGTGTTAGGTGCTCCTATAGACTTTAAGCACTGTTCCCTTTAGTTTATGGAACTTATCTTGAGGTTCTCTATAAAATTTTTCTGGAAAGGAAAAAAATAGGGCTGATTGGGAGTTTTCCATTGGTAGGATTTTATGATACAAAAATTCACTTTCTGCTCAATCAAAATTTTCAACAGGAAAATTTCAATTTTGCAGGAAAACTTTGATTTTTCATCAAAACATAATTTCAGATGCCATGTCTCTTCTACGTTGTGGCAGATTCCCTGAAGACTATCCTGCAGCCAGGGTCCAGAAGTCCTGGGATCTGCAGTTTCCAGGTCTGTGACCTGCTCACTTCCCCTTATGACAGACTGTTTAAGTCTCAGGCAGCTTGAGGAGCTTCAGAAACTTTTAGAAAAGGTCAAGCCCAAATACCAGCTCAATTTTTTTATACAAAATTTTGGAATTCTGCTTCTTTTGTTCCATTGTGGAACTAGTCTTTTTTTTTTTAATTTAGAATTTCCCATGGAACAGGAATGCTAGTTGCCGGCCACTGTGGCTATGTCTCCATTGAGCACCTAACATTTCCCAGCTAGTGTAGAATGGCTACCTGTGATTTACTGATAATGTTGTGTGACCCAGCTCAGAGCAAATCTAGATAATGTAGTTGCTCAGTTGCCAGTATCTTGTCTTCAGAAGGACCTGGCTAGTGTAAGATCTACCACTGCCATGATCAGATGGAATTTTCATATAGCCCAAATGGTAGAAGCCTGTGGTGAGACCCTAGGGTTCTGTCCCTGCTGATGTTCCAGATGGTTATTGTATAAATATTTTTTTCATGTTGATCTTTGACTGAATCAGGTTTTCTTTTATGTTTGTTAGCTTTGTGAGCCAGGTTCTAAACGTCATCCAAAGCATTTCATATAGAGCTATCAGTGTACACAATGACTTTGTGATATCCAGTCTACATTTACTCATTTCTTCTTCCATAGATGAATATTTATAATGGATGATGGGTGAAGTAATACATTTTATTGGACTAACCTCTGTTGCTGAGGGAGAGACAAACTTTCGGGCTTATGCACAGCTTTTTGTGAGGTCGTGTAATCTCGAAAGCTGGTCTCTCTCTAGTAGAAGCTGGTCTAATGAAAGATAGTGCCTCACCTTCCTAGTCTCTCTCTAATATCCTGGGATCAACATGGTATCAAGCCTGCATGCCTTTATTAAATATTAAGGGATAAACCAGACACTTTGCTTGTGTATTGAATGTAAAGTTTAACATTTCTTTCTCTTTCACAGTGCCACATCATTTCTTTCTGCCAGTTCTTTTCTCTTGGTATAGGAAGAAATTGGGAAGTGGTATGGTTGACCTTATACTCCTGAGTTTGCTGACCATCACCTTCTTTTACAATCTGAGATAGCACAGGTTTTCCCTTACATTCAGAATAGGAAATAATTGTGTGTTGACTATTTGCACATGCTGACTGTATGGCTGGGATTTCAAAAGCACCTACAGGAGGAGTTAGATGCTTCTTTGACATGGGCACCTAATTCCCTCAGGCTTTTTTTGAAAACCCTTCTCTATGTATGCCTTACCTGAAAGCTATCGTTTTCTGATGCATAATCATCCTAGCAATTCTTTAGCCTTTGTTTGTTTGTTCTTGAATGTAACATTCAATGAAGGTGCAAACAGCTCTTTAGGTAGATTCTTGTGTTAGAGGGGATACTATCTATTGACTTTGATCCTTATCTACTTCATTTTAACTATCCAAGCTTCAGGTACTTACTGATTGCCTATTCTGCCTTCCTGTTTTTCCCTTTGATTTTTTTCATAACTTCTGCTCCTTGTTTCCTGCCCCCCTTCCTTTTTTTTCCTCACCCCCCACTCCCTCGCTCCCTTCTCTCCTTTTATTTTGGGTCTGCACATCCTAAACTCAAAAGTCCGGTCATCTGAAGAAGTGGGCTGTGCCCAGGAAAGCTCATGATACCAGCTATATGTTTTGTTACTCTGTAAAGTGCTACCAGACCAGTTTTTGTTTTTGAAGTTTAATAGAAATATTGGTTTTTGTTTGAAAGAAAGGATGGGAACAGGAATTGAATTCACTAAAGAAAATAATCTTGCTTATTACCTTTTTGGCATTAACTATTTTCTTCTGCCATTTTTTCTAACTCTTTGATATCCGCTCTCCACTGAATACTTGCTGGCCTCTTTTCTTCTTCATGTACCTTATTATCCCATCAGAGAAATATGATTTATTGATATAACTACTTCTATTCAGCTATAGTTTTTCTGTCCATCCTTAAATAATTCCATCTTTTCACAGTTTTCTTACTTTTTAGCTTTGTCTGAATGAAGTTTCATCAGTCTACATAGCATCTTGCTCTTACACATCCCCTGTACCAAACTACATTTGAGGAACTCAGGTAAACCTAAGAAGTCCTATGTTGGCCCTTTATGTCTTTCTTTTTTGTTGTCCAGATAAAACATCTGAATGTTGTCTTTCTAAGTACAGAATCCTCTTCTCAATGCTATTGATATATGTACCCCCTTTATATGTATTGCTACCTCCTCAGAAGCATTGCAAGAATGTTCTTTACACTGTAGAACCAAGTATTTAAAAGTTACAAAATGCCAAATTTATAATTGCCCATTTGCATTTAGCTTCTATTTTGGCAAACTATGAAAATTTTCCTGAGAAATGCAAGGAAGAGAAGGTAATTGATGATTTTTAACAGCATGTTGTCTCATTATAAGCAGAACAGAATTTGATGGCACAAAGAAAATGCACTTATCTAACTTAAGGGTGTTTCTCCTGCCAAGTGTCAAAGGCATCTGTAAATGATAGAAGTGGGAAAGCTTCTCAAAGGAAAGCAAATAAAAATCCTTTGTAATGTAACAGGTAACCTAAATATTGGGGGTGATCTGTGTTAAAATATTTACCTATAACATTTCTTGCTTTCATTTCACATTGGTGTTCTCATATCTCATAGCTTTTTGCCGGGTCAATCACTATTTGTTTAGCTCTGTCCTCTAACCAAATTTGTCTGTTGTAGAGCATGGCAAAAATATTAACTGAGAGAGTTTGGTTGTCACTAATATCCGACCTATTTTAAACTTACACTTAAAAGCAGGAAAACTTAGAGCCTGCTATGCAAGTTTGTTACAAAGTACTCTTTGTTTTCTATTTCCCTTATCTTTAAGCACAACAATCTTAAATATTTTTATTGGGAGTCAGAAACATGTGCTGTAGAGTATTTACAAATTTCCATGGAAAAGCTGGGTGTGTATTATGAAAGCTGGGGGTGTGGGGATGGTCAGGGTTGTGGCAAAAGAAATTATATTTATACTGAACTTTATTGGAGGTAGGAGCCACCTTGCAAACCAAATGATAACTCTTTGTTATTCCAAAATGAACAGAACTAGTCACATGTCACACCTCACTAATGGGAAAGTTGTGAGTTCCCATTATTTGATGGATTTCTTTTTAAGACCATTGCACCTTGTACTGCAAATAAACGGATCACTTTAGAACTTCAGCAGCTAAACTGTTTATTACTTAAATAATTAAGCAGTAAGTACATGTTTGCTTTTTTGTTATAACAGACATGTTCCTTTTTTTCTTTGTTTGCTATCAATTTCGCCCTTATGTATACAAGCTGTAATACTGATATTTTCTCTGCTTGCTTAAATATTTAATCAAAATATTTAATCTTGTTTTTCCCTGATTGCTGATTTGTCAAGAACTAAGGTCTCTAGAAAACACCAGAGCTTATTCTAACAAACCCCATTTGATTAGAAGTGTTGATCCTGCACAGTTGCAGGTAAGTTATATTTCATACCTATATGTAAGGTACTAAGGAATGAGCAGACTATTCAGGAAAACCTGATCTTTCATTAATGAGAAATCTGTTGCATATTCACCAAGTTATTCCTGTATAGGAGCAGAAGTGATAATAAAAAGGGGACCACAGATAAGGGACTGACTTGGACATACAGCCCACATTAGCATAGATGTGTATCATGCCCATGAGAAGAGAATAGCTTGCAACTGCTGCAAGTTAACAAAGCTACTCTTTAGCTCAGGAGATGGAATTCTATGCTTCCGGTTTGCCACTCCCAGGTTCACACCCTTATGGGATTAACTTTACATACATACTTGGCCTCCTCTTTCACTTGTGTTGGAGCACAATGACTTTGCAGTTCTTGCTCCACCTTACATAATGACGTGCAGGACTAAGGCCAAAATAATAAAATACAATTTTACTTAAACCTGCCCTGCTCCAGTTGTTTCCATTCATATTGTTCTTTATGTAAAAATGACATACAGGCCAAACCTGGAACTTCATACTGGAATCCATTCAAATGTTATGAAGGTTCAGGGTTGAATCCTCCAGTCCAAGCCTGCCCATATTATTTTGGTTACAGCTCATGATCAAACGGGCCTTGGGTTCAGTTCAGGTGCAGCTGCAGGCTCACATGGCTGACATTCTGAGATTTCTGCTTTTTTAGGGTAGATAGCGTGTGAAAATAGCTTAAGAGATTTTGGCACAATGTGAGCAGAAAAACCTAATTCTGATTTTATTTTAACTCAAGATTTTACAGTAGTTTAACTTTCTGGTTAACGGGGGGGGGGGGGGTTCCTCCCTCTACTTTCACATTCTCATTGTTTTCCATTTGGAAAACAGTAAATATGTCTAAAAATTGGGTTCTTCCCCACTCTTCCAGCTTCCCATCACTTCATCTCCTTTAGTGAAAAACTGTATGTGGGGAGGGGGAGAAAAAAAAAAAGGAAGAGAATTGGGAACCGAAAATGGAAAGTGACTTTTTTTTGGTTTCTAAAAGCTGAAAGAAAACATTTTTAATCAAAATTAATTAACATTTTTAGTTTTGAATGTTCCAGTAAAAAACTGAAAAAAAAGTGATTGAAACTTGCAAAACATTTTGATTCTGATGAGAAAATTTTTCAGTCAAAAATTTGGACCAGCTGCATTGAATGATGATGAATACTGTAAGAAGTTAAAAACCAGCATTTCAATAAGATGTCAAGCTGTTTAAACTATGTTCAATCTGTATCATCTTATGTTCCAATCCATTTGTCAAAGGATTTGAAAGTCTCACTGCAAGGCAGGAGAAACTCTCTGAGCAAAGAGAGCTACACTTTTTTAAAGTGTTTTATTAAATACAAAATAAAGGAACAAATCAAGGTGGATATGCATGTTCTTGCCAACTCTTTCCTTTTGCAGAAGATTTTCTGCTTTTGGCCATTTTTTTTTCTTTGCTTTGTTTTTGTTTCATAGATTTTCCTCTCTTTCTGTCTGAGAAGTTGTGCAGGTCCTTTTGATAGAGCCTCTTCCTTCAGGAATATTATCAGCAGAAATTACATTCCTTATGCAAAATCAGTGCAGGAAAAAAATCACTTTCCTGCATAAAATATATGATTTAGTGATTCATTACAACTTATTTCTTTTAGCTATGAGGGGAGCCTTCATAGATGTCCTCTGAGTTGTACAATTTGAAAAGAGTGTTCTAATTAGAGGGAAAAAGAGTATTTTAAAAAATTAGTAATAAAATATGCATATTCAATTAAAATGGAAATATTATAAGGAGGAAAAGGAGGAGTGCAACACTTAATGGCTCCAGCTCAAAAAAAATGTAGGCTGATTACAAGTTATTCACTGTGCAAGAGAGTGATTCTTTGCTTTCCTACACTGGTTCTATTCTAGTCCTGGTTACCTGTGAGATTCCAAAGCACCATGTCATGCTCCACTGACTGCATCAGAGGTTGCATGTGCTTTGAGAGAAAATGCAGCACTGGTTTTAAAGAAACACACCCAAACATGTCTTTAATATACATTTTTATATATATTTTACAAGCAACAGAAAAGTAATCCAGCATATGTTTCAAGGAAAACTAATGTCAAACACATGCTGTTCTTTTTGCTCTCCTTAATGGGTGTTTTAAAAAATGTTTTAATTAACCAAATGATGTCAGTCTGCATGTGATGTTTTCCTACATAGGGTTCTGACTGGTAGGTATATAGAATGGTGACTATCACTGTTGCCTTAATTAGGGGCTCATGTAGATTCCAAGTGTTGACAGCGTGGTTATTCTTATTTATAAAACTACAAACAATTTCTGCTCTTGTGAGGTTTTCTGGTCTTCATTTAATTTCTCTGTATCAGTCCCTGGAAAATCTTCACTAAATCTCATAGGAAAATGATAGTATTTAGCAACTGCCATTTTGATTTAGGAAAGGAAATCGGACACCAAGGCATTTTAGATAGTGTGATAAATGCTCCCATTTTGGCCCCAGTTAGTCAGATCTATGAGGGCAAGCTCCTGTGTCTGATGCAAACCTCGGCGAGCCCAGCATGTGGATTTACCTGTACAAATTTGATTACAGGATCAAGACCTGAATTTGAGTCTTTGCTACATTTTCGTCCTCAATGACTCCCTTTAAAATGGAGAAACATGTATGTTCATGAAAGCTGCTCCCATTTTTGACAAAACTTACTTTATCCATAAGAATAGTGAGTCTTAATTAATTTCATGGGTAGGGAGTGAAGGCACAGCTAGGAAAGGCAAGTCCCAACCCCGCCTCTTCTGCCTGAGGCCCGCCCCTACAGGCAAGCCCCACCCATCCCCAGCCCGATCCTTCGTGGTTGAGTGGAGGGCCGGGGATGTCATGCTGCAGCCCAGGCGTGGCCCTCCCCAGTGGCTAGGGAGCAGGGCTGATGCACCACAGCCCGTTCCCTCCATGGTGGTTGGGGAAGCCGGGCTGCCACGCTGCAGACCCAGCCTTCCTGGGCACCCGGGGCATGTAGGCAATTTGGGAAGGCTGTGCCTTCCCTTGCCTACATTACTGGCCACCCATGATTAATTCATATATCCACAAATTGCTTTGAGATGCTCAGATGAAAAGACAGTAAAAAAACCTCTCTCTCTCTCTCTCTCTCTCTCTCTCTCTTTCTGTTTCAGGGTTTTATACCTCTGCTCATCATGAGAGTATTTGAGCGCATTCCACAAAAAATCACTAGCAATAGTGAAGCCCTTAGTAAACTTCATGGAATCTCTGGCATGTCTCCCTTCTTGTGGTTTGAATTCTGCTCAGTAGGAGTTTGGGAATAGAAGAAGGATTTGAATAAATGAGCATTACTGATGGGGTGGATGGCTTTTACAAAGTGCCCATAATGTAATTATTTTAATTGTATTATCTTCATAGAGTAAATGAATGCTTAAACGAATGAGATTCTGCTAGTTTCAATGATTAAAGCCTGAATCCAGTAAAATATACTACTCAGGTGTGTAGTTTACAACATGTATCTTGATGGATGTTTCATAGTGAGAATCCAGTAGGCCTACAGTATGTAAACATTTCTGAGAATTAGCAAAATGCTTCAGAGCACCATCTATCGTACCACTGTCAGAAGATGAAAAAGGGTGGTTCATCTTAGCTTTATTTTCTGAGCAGTTACGTGTTCTCATAGCTAGATTAGTGGTTCTCAACTGAAGATACACAGAGGTCTTTCCGGGGTATGTGTCTTCAACTCATGTATTTGCCTTGTTTCAAAACAGGCTACATAAAAAACACTAGCAAAGTCAGTACAAACTAAAATTTCATACAGACAATGACTTGTTTATACTGATCTATATACTATCCATTGACATGCAAAGTATTTATATTCCAATTAAACTATTTTATAATTATATGGTAAAAATAAGAGAGTATGCAATTTTCAGTAATATGTGCTGTAACATGTTTGCATTGGCTGATTTTATGAGTAAGCCATTTTTAAGTGAGTTAAACTTGAGGAGACACAGGCAAATTAGATTCCTGGAAGGGGTACAGTAGTCTGGAAAGGTTGAGAGGCACTGACCTAGATCACTGGTTCATAAAAACTAATGCAAATACTAAGGAAAAAATAATGTGAGGGTTTTTTTAAAATTTGGATTTATAGCTCCTTGTTGTAATCAGACGTCACAAATTCTTCCATGAGAACAATCAAACAAGTTCTCATGAGAAAAGAATACAGAACAATAACCTCTATGAAACAATGGTGAATTTCTAGCCCATTGCCAGATTATGGGAGTGGAGAAGAAGGAAAAGTACCCAGCAATAAATCCTTTGCACAGCTTGAAAAGCCAAAGCTGCTAGGACTTGCTTGGGTGACTTATTCCCAAACAATGGCAATGGAAGAAAGTTTATATAACAGCTGCAAAGTTTCACCATCTCTAAAGTGTAGTCATTGTCTTTGTGAAACATCTTGATATACACATTGTTTGGTTTTTTTTAGATAAATTGTTTGTCATTATCTCCATGGTCATTGATATTCAACTCTGCAATTCCAGCTGACTTCAGTCACCCTTGCTGTATTTTCCTTCTCAGGAATACGGATGACTTTATTCCTTCTCCACTGAATATTGCACTAGAGTGGCAGAATCCCCAGATTCCCCTCAAACTGCATAGATGTCTTTTTCGACTGTTCTTCCCAGAGCAGAAGAAAAAACACAAAGTTCAATAGTGCACCAGAAAAACTTCAAAGGCAATATTTCCTTCTCCCACCCTACTTGGTATCTGATGAGCCAACCCTGGTAACAGAGTGGCACCTTGTAATTGGTTTAGTGTGTGGGGTGAAAAGTTAATTCTTTTAAGAAAACAGATATTGGATGTAGTCGTGATATCAGCGCTGCTGTGGTGAACTTGGGGTCTGATCAGCCAAGAGGAAACTGGGCTTTGTATCAGTCCTTTGTACATATTCATAACGCAAGTAGAATGGCCAGTTAGCTAGATATAAGGACAGGTTGCCACTTTGCATTAAGATTAACCTTAGAGTATAATCACTGTGCCAATAGGCTGGAATGGTTGATGGTTATTAAAAGGCACTGAAAAGCTCAGCAACATTTTCTATCTAATCTATCTATCTAGAGTGTGACTCTGTGTGTCTGTTTATTCAGGAACTCTTTCTAACCAGTAAGAGCTAGGGCAGTGGTCTCCCACCTTTTTAAGCACAAGATCACTTTTCCAATTTAAGTCAATCCAGGATCTACCTCAAACCCAAATACCCTTTTCCCACCTCCTTCCCTACTCCTTCTCCGAGGCCCCGCCTTGCTCATTCTGTGGAGATGGGGGTACAGAGGTGGGGAGAAGGGAAGACCCTGACATCAGTGGTCCCTCTCTTCTGCCTCCCCCACCTGAACAGCAAACAGAAACCCCCCAGGGAGCAACTCCAAGGCAGAGGACAGGGGCAGCACAGCAGTATGCGGAAGGGCAGTTGAAGTACTCTAGCTCCAAGCCAAACCAGTCAGGATCACCTGTCACAGGCTCCAAGATCTACCAGTAGATCCCAATCTACTGGTTGGTGACCACTGAGCTAGGGCCACCAATTTTAGTATGCAGCTCTCTCATTTCCTAACTTAAATCAATACCAGGACAAACCCAGGAAAAGGACTGGTTTCCATAACATGTAAAGGGAGGGGCTGCTGTTCAGAGGGACATGATATGAGAGTGGACACCGGGGCCAGCAAACCTGCAAGGGAAAGCCATCCTGCAGAGTGTCCACTGGGGGCAGTCGTACTACCAAAGAAGTGGCCAGCAGGGCTGGGACCCTGCCATCTTGCCTGTCAGCACACTGGTAAGAAGCCCCTTATCCCAAACCCTTTGCACCTTTCCTGGCCCTTGGCTGCAGACTCCCCCAGACAGGCTGCAGGCCATAGGTGGGTAGGAGGGGGGCTTCTGGAGATCTGGACAGAACCCCCCCCAGGTCCTGCCCCCCCCCCCAAAGAGAGCCTGCAGGCTGTGGTGGGGGGCAGCTGGAGGCCGGGGCTGGCTCTTGGAGCCTCAATGCCCCCCCTCGAGTCAAATTGTAGGCCAGGGTGAGCCCATGCAGCCCTAGCCTCCTGGAAGGAGCTGCCAACCAGGGATTGCAGCTCTGGCCCTGCAGGAGGAGCTGCTGGCTGAAGAGCACAGCCCCAGTCCCATGGGATGATCTGCCACCGCAGCAGTGCCACCCTTTCTGCCTGGGCACCCCTGGTAAGCTCACTCTCCTTCTCCCAGCAACCTGCCCTGGGTCCCTGCCTTGAGTTCTGCACCTCCCACTCTCTGCCCTCACTCCTGCATCTCCACCCCATGTCTGAGCCCCATCCCCAGCCAACCCTCTGCTCTGAGGCCCCTCTCCCACTCCCTCTGCCCTATAAAATCATGTAAAAAAAAAGCATGTACATTTTCCTTTTAATGTACAAAAACAAGCCCAAAACATTACTACAGTTAAGGAACAGCACAACACCGGGTACATCTGCTAGTATATACATAAACTTTAATATATGTTTTCTCAGTAATGCTTCCGACACATCTTGATTCCTTATTCTAAGAAACGTTGTCAATGTATGACATTTGAAATTTTCACAGGGGTAGCTGTGTTATTCTGTAACTTTAAAAACAATGAAAAGTCCTGTGGCACCTTCAAGACCATGAAAGCTCATAATGCTATATATTTTTGTTAGTCTCAAAGGTGCCACAGGACTACTCGCTGTTTTGAACATTTGAAATTGTTACGACTTTATGCTATTCAATTTCCCTTCACCAAAAGCGGTTGTGCATTTGGTGACTAAGTCATGTTTCGTGCATATGATCACAGTAATTGTGCATACTAACATAATGGAGCCATTTCATACACTGTTCTATTCAATGGGTCTTGATTGGCATGACAAGCTACACAACTGTTTTCAAAGTATAAGAAAAAGATCGACCTCCTTGGCATGTTCAGCGACAGGTACATTCCACCCAGGATAGGGTTCCACATTGTACTTGCGGGTTGTTTCTGGATGTTATACTGATTTGGGATAGGACCTATAGGCCTTGGTTCTGAAAAAACAACAACCTTTTCAAGTTCTGTATTTTACTGTTTTCATAGGACAACCCAGAACACTGATGTAAAACTGCCCAGCTGTTCTTCCTGTCATGAAGAGGTGATGTCTACACGTAAACACAGAAGTTTATCCCCTCGCTCACTGGCGAGGTCAATGAATTGTTAAATATATTTGGTTTGACTGGCTCCTTGCAAACATGCATGAGGTGCTTTCATGAAGTTGAGCTATGGCTCTTCAGCTTTCCAGGAGAATATTGTGGCAGCGTTTTTTTTATTAATTGGTGGCCTTTTCGGGAACAGGCGGAAGCTGGTGCTTTGCCAGGATTATATTGCTTTTCTGCTTTTGGGTTATTTCCTTTCCTACTCTTTTCCTTGTGTGCTTTGTTATAAGAAAGACATACAGTATTCTACCAACCCTCGAACAAATGCATAAGAGATGAGTATCTTTTAAATTAAATAAAACTTGAGCTGACCTGTCTCTGACTTGGATTTCTTAACAGTATAAAACACAGCCTTTCCAACAGTCTGAAACCTGTGGTTCTTCAATCTTAATCTAGGTATGATTAGTGGTTAATGGACCTTGAAAAGTGCTTTTATTTGTAACTGCCACAGGTTGCTGTTGTCTATATACCAATCTTCAGCTTTCTGTTTTGTCTTGAAATAATATCTATAGTAATGGGACACATAATTATGTACTTATATGCTATATTTTCTTTCAGAAACCATCTTCTTTGGAGAATGATGTTGTATATTTCTTTGACACTGGAAACAATGCACTTCTTTATTCAAGTTACTGTTGATAACACCAGGTCTGTTTCATAGACAAGATCCCAGAATTAAGAACATCTGAATTTGGGACAGTTGCTCTGGGTCCAGGGAGGTAAAATCACAACAAGTATTAGTAGCTAACATGAGACTGTTCTGCAGCTAGATATTCTCAAAACACACAGGGAATTCTGTGCCACTGCTAGATGAAATGGACTCTTGCCATTTATGGCTGGTGAAAGCCAGTGAGTAGCCTCTAGGACTGGTCATTTTCTTTCTAAGACTGTCTTAGGGCTAGTCTACACTAGAACCGCTACTGCCGTGCCACTATAGCTATGTTGTGGTAGACCTGCTAGTGCAGACATGCTCTGCCAGTGGGAGACAGCTTCCCCATCGGCATAATTATTCCATATCCCCAAGTGGCAGTAGCTATGTTGGCAGGAGAGATTCTCCTGTTGACATTGTACTGTCCACACCAGCTCTTAGGTTGGCGTAACTTACGTTGTTGAGGGAGGTGGTTTTTCCACATCCCTGAGCAACGTAAGTTATTCTGAAGTAAGTGCTAGTTTCACTTAAGAGGCTTGATCCCAAATTCCTGCAAGGCAGCTGCAGTCTTTCCACTGAAGCCAGTTGGTATGGATCAGACCTTATGCAGAAATGATCTCATCAGATACAACTTTGTTTCTAGTGGTTGGGGTCAGAGAACTGAAACTGATGATGAACTGATTGCAACATTTCATGGTCTCTGCCAATATTTTGACCCTTCCCAGCCAGGGTTCCTTGCAGAATGTGATACAGAGATGAAGTGTGTGGAACTGGCAGGTGACCATAAGGCTATGGCCTGAAGACAAGCATCTCTGCTAATACTATCGAATCCATAGTTCTCAGATGAGCCAACAGCCTCACCAGGCCCCAGGCAAGGTGGGTCTGGAGGGCTCTGCACTCCTGGAAGGGGCAGGGCCTCAGACGGGGGCAGTTTGGGAGGCCTGGGACAACTGGGACAGTAGCAGAGGCAGCAGCCGGGAGCCCCAGGCAACTGCCCTGCTGCTCCCCCCATCAGCAGGCCTGATAGTTATCTTTTGACATTCTAAATCATGAGTGCTTCTGCTTCCTCATGTGATCTGGCAGGGGTGAGCAGAACTGCACTGAGCTGACATACATATTCCTCAGCAATAGATTCCAGAAGGCAGCCACTTCTCTCCACCTCAGAAGCAGATATGAATATAACATTCCCCAAAGTTTGGGACTATCCAGACTTCTTCTTGTCACTTGGGCCCAGTTTTCTTTTCCAATATTTATTATTAGTGATATTATAAAGGTAGTACCTAGAGGTTCCTCCTGTGATTGGATCCCTATTGTGCTAGGCACTATACAAACATACAGTAAGAGACAGTTGATGCTCCAAAGAATTTACAGTGAAAAGATTAGGTAAAGGAAAGGAAGTGCCATCTCCTTGTTACAGATGGGGAACTGAGGCACAGGGAGATTAAGAAACTGGCCCAAAGTCACAGTGTCTGTGGCAGAGTTGGGAAATTATTCTGGATCTCCTACTCCAGATCAGTGTCTTAACCACAAGATCATCCTTTCTTCATATACTATGTTTTATATCGAACAATTCCATCCTTGGATTTTAATTTACAATAACTGCATGTGTGATCATTTGTATAGATAATAGTTATCCAAAGATAGGCAGGAAATTATTTTTCCTACCCTGAACTGGGACAAAAAGTAGATATTTCAAACAAAAAAGTGAGAATGTAAATTGGAGGAAAAATAATTTGGGTCATGTTTCATTTTGCATTTGAGCCTGTTTTAACCTTTTTTAAAAAAAACAGTCATTTTAAATTTCTGGACAAAAAGTTGTTCTGAGTAAAAAAAAAATTACTTTGCCAAAATTATCCATTTTAACATTGTCAATTTCAAAACTTCTCAATTTTCTTTGAAAAAGGGCATTTCATCAAAAACAATCCTTTCCTATGAAAAATTTCAGCTTTGACAAATCCATTTTCAATGAAAAAATTCCCACAGTTGTAATTAGACCTTTCAGGGCTGAATGCATTCACTTCTATCTACCCATCTGTTTTCTATAGTGCCCGTCATTATAATTTCTAAGTGCTTGTCTTACTATTAACATTTTGAAAGTACTTGCTTAGAGTTTTAAACCACTTTAGTTTGAAATGTCTTTTCATCATATTTCTTTCTCTCTATAAAACTGTAAGCAGAATGTTATTGTTATCTGACAGACTTGCATCTCTATCCCGAAAGATGACTTAATCTTCTAGGAGATTAATTCTACATTAGTATGTTCTAATCTTGAACCCATAACTCAACAGATGAATATTCAAAAGCAAGATCATTCCTCAGAGTTCTTTTCACATAAGAAAATTAAGCATAGTGATGGGTCAAGTATAGTTTTGGTGCCAAAAAAAGATGGAAGTGGTATGTAGCTAGCACATACAATATAAAGATGTTGGTTGAAAAAGAGCATTAAAATAGAATTGTGACTTTCTTCTTTAGCATATTTTTGTGATGGGTCAGTTTCTTAGAAGACATGCAAATTAGCATAGATGAGATTCTGATTGTCATTATTTTAATATATTCTCATTTCACTATCTATAAATGTATGAGCTTTGCAGTCAAAAAAGGCATTGAACAGTGAGAACTACCTGCACAATTTAATACATAGAGTTTGAAAGGGATGACTTACTTGATTAATAGTAAATATGCATTCCTACATGCAAATGTGCATAGAAGACGACTTTTGCAAGGAGTTTTCTGTTTAATACAGATAAGACAAAACACAGGATAGGAGTGCAGGCAAAAGAGAGCCCCAGGATATCCTCAAGAGTCCACAGTAGGAAGCATTCACGAAAGAAATGGGTAACTGATAGAGGAGAGGTGAGAGGTTCATCATGCAAGGTATGAAGAATCAGGCCCAACAGAATAAATATTTCTCCTTCCAGTCTGGGCTTCTTGTTTCCATTCCTGGATACCCCTGTGTTTGACATATTATCTCATCAATTGTCTGCCAGAGCATTACAAAGGCAATTTCCCCTCTCTGAATATTCACATCTCCAGACCAAATGCTATGATATGACCCACTTCTACCCTGACCTGATTAGCTTCATTAACACAAGCAACTTCTCCCTTATACTTACTCCTGCTTCTGTAACTTCCATTCCAGTTCATCTGATGAAGTGGGTTTTACCCATGGAAGCTTATGCCTGTCACATAAAAAGTCATATGTGGGTCCTGCAGCTTAGCAGGCCTGGGATGGAAGTTTCCATACTTGAAGTACATAGCCTGGGACCCTGGAAGTGCAATCAGCAACTGGCCCGTATCAGCTTTAACCCATGCACTTAAGCTGGGAAACTATTAAGCGGTAAACAAGTGTAAGCAGGGGCTGAACTGCTGCTTGCTATCAGCCAGCTAAAAGGAGGGGTGGGTGTGCCCACTACAATTGCTTAGCTCTGCAAGGTAATTAACTGTTAACTGTTGATATGTAAATACAGCTCAGGAGAGAATATGAGGTGTGGCTATGTAAATCCCATTCAGCCAGGGCTGATGGAGGGTCAGTGTTGGAATGGAATGTGGAGAATTGTAAATAATTTGGGACTGTTGTGGGGGTCACTAAGCATGCAACCCCGAAATGTGGGAACTGTAAAACATGCCACCAGTGCTTGCAGGAGAGAAACCACCATCATGGTAAGAGGTCTCGGAGGAACAAGCCTCCCCCCTTCCAGAGTTGAGTGAACTGAGCTGGGGGGGAAGGGTTAAAGGGCTGGAGTCAGCCTGCTTCACACCTGCCAGGTGTGAGCTGTAAGACTGACCCAACCTGTCCCCTTTCCCTCTTTGTTTTAAGGATAGGCCTCAAGCAGACTCCCTGAGGAGTCTTTTCTTTTGCTAGTCTAGTGGAAGCTGGATTCCTTTGCCAGTCCAGCTGGTGGCTAAAGAATTGAAATCACTGGTTTGGCTGAGAGCCAGACCCATTGCAGCCACTGAAGTGGCGGCAACCAGTAGAGTGGCTGGTGGGAATCAGTGACTGGTGGTGTAACGTGGCCGGTAGGAGCAGCAGCAGGCGAGGCGTGGCTACTATTGGCGTGGCGCGGAGCGGCGGCAGGCGCGGAGCGGCGACCAGCGGCGTGGCGCGGAGTGGCGGCAGGTGAGGAGCAGTGACCAGCGATGGCAGCAAGCGAGGAGCGGCGGCAGGCAACCAGCGGAGCGTCCAGTGGCATGGGACAAGACAGCTGGTGGAGCGTGGCGGAGTGTCGTAAGGTGCCCCCCAACCCCATTTCTACCCAGGTTGGGAGGTGAAACCCTGCGGGTGAACTTTGGGATGCTGGGTGGCACAGACCAGGAACAGAGACTCTTTGGATTTCAGGTGATTCTTGGCTGGCGGGGGGCTCAGCTCAGCTCAGCTCAGCTCATGTTTGGGTTATGAACTCTGTGGCTGCGTCTAGACTGGCGTGATTTTGCGCAAATACTTAACGGAAAAGTTTTTCCCATTAAAAGTATTTGCGCAAGAGAGCGTCTACACTGGCACGTGCCTTTGTGCAAAAGATTTGCTTTTGCGCAAAAGCATCCGTGCCAGTGTAGATGCTTCTTACGCAAGAAAGCTCCTATGGCCATTTTAGCCATCGGGCTTTCTTGCGCAGGAAATTAACGTTGCTGTCTACACTGGCCTCTTGCACAAGAATACTTGCGCAAGAGGGCTTATTCCTGAGCGGGAGCGTCAGAGTATTTGCGCAAGAAGCACTGATTTTGTACATTACAACATCAGTGTTCTTGCGCAAATACTCGCGGCCAGTGTAGACAGGCGGCAAGATTTTACACAAAAGCAGCTGCTTTTGCGCAAAATCTTGCCAATGTAGACACGTGGGCTGCGTCTAGACTGGCATGATTTCGCGCAAATACTTTTAACGGAAAAGTTTTTCCATTAAAAGTATTTGTGCAAGAGAGCGTCTACACTGGCATGTGCCTTTGTGCAAAAGATTTGCTTTTGCGCGAAAGCATCCGTGCCCAGTATAGATGCTCTCTTGCGCAAGAAAGCTCCGATGGCCATTTTAGCCATCGGGCTTTCTTGCGCAAGAAATTAATGTTCCTGTCTACACTGGCCCTCTTGCGCAAGAGGGCTTATGCCTGAGCGGGAGCATCAAAGTATTTGCGCAAGAAGCACTGATTTTGTACATTACAACATCAGTGTTCTTGCGCAAATACTCGCGGCCAGTGTAGACAGGCGGCAAGATTTTGCACAAAAGCAGCTGCTTTTGCGCAAAATTTTGCCAGTCTAGACGCACTCAGCCTGTTTGTAGTGTGTTCCCCAAGTTAATGCCATATGACTTCTCTCTCTGTTTCATTAAATGTTTCTTTCCTACACTCAGACTCAATGCTTGTGAGTGGGGAAGCATTACCTCTCAGAGGCACCCAGGGGTGTGTGAATTTCCCAGATTACTGGGTGGGGGCTCGAGCCGGTTCTGTGTGAGATGGACCCCAAGATATTGAACCCAGCCCTGGTTACTGCCAGGCCTACCCGGCAGAAGGGTTACACAAGTTTGACCTCAGTCTCAGCTCATAAGAGTGATAAGAATGGTATTGAGCCAGTACATTTACACCCAGTAAACTACTGGGCTGTGTCTAGACTGGCCAGTTTTTCCGGAAAATCAGCCATTTTTCCGGAAAAGCTTGCCAGCTGTCTACACTGGCTGCTTGAATTTCCGCAAGAACACTGACGATCTCATGTATGATCATCAGTGTTCTTGTGGAAATACTATGCTGCTCCTGTTCGGGCAAAAGTCCTTTTTGCGCAAAGCTTTTGCGCAAAAGGGCCAGTGTAGACAATGTGGTATTGTTCTGCGCAAAAAAGCCCTGACGGCTAAAATGGCGATTGGGGCTTTCTTGCGCAAAAGCGCATCTAGATTGGCCAGGGACGCTTTGCTGCAAAAAGTGCTTTTGCGGAAAAGTGTCCATGCCAATCGACGCTCTTTTCCACAAATGCTTTTAACGGAAAACTTTTCCGTTAAAAGCATTTGCGGAAAATCATGCCAGTCTAGACGCAGCCCTGTAGTATAACTACTGTAGGGAGTCCTGTGCCCAGTGAGTCTCACCAGGGACCTAGACCGCGGAGGATGCCTTGGATTCCCCCAGCTGGAACCACGTCCACTGTGGCCTGGTGCGAGGTGACAGGAACAGGACTCCTCACAGACTGAAGGGGCGTAAACATTTCTAAGTGCCTGTTACTCTTTTTTTATGTATTGCTCTGCCTCTGCTTATTGATGTGTCACTTTGCAGCAGCTGTGTAACCATTTGGCAGTATTAACTATAATAGCAGTGACATAGTAAGATTAATAAAAGCAACTATCCCTAATTGACTGCTGTGAAGTGAATCCATAATCCTGTTTGGCCATGCCCCTGTGAGCTGACAATGCCCTAAGGACTCCTCATTGTTTTTGCAGATACAGACTAACACGGCTACTCCTCTGACCCTCTTCCATAAGCACTTCTCATACTGATCAGTTATTCTACTCTAATACTTTCGGCTCAGATGATACCTTATTGGTTATTCTGGTACTTGCTGGTGCCAAAGATATGGGCACACAATTAAAAACCAATACCCACCTTGCTGACAGTTTTGGGTTGGGCACGTGTAGCCACAGCAAAAAGCAGGCTGCATCACACTGTGGTATGTAATCTTTACATGTGGCAATGAAAAGCCGTGGCAGGACAGAGGCTGTGGGGAAAGGTTATGGCAGAGGGAAGCTGCTGTAGCCTTTCCTCACTGAAGCGCCCTTCTAGAACCTTTCCTCAATGGGCTTTGGTAGCTCCATGCTGCTGGAATCTTTCTCTGGTACAGAGAACTGCCAGAGCCTTTCCTCATTGCTGGAGGCTTTCATTGGGGGCAGGAAGGACTCCAGGAGCAGGGAGGGGCTGGGACACTGCATTGCTAAAAATATCCCTGTGGACAGAAGAGGCAGTGCTCGGGCATATGGAGAGCCATGCAGGGTGCATTCCTTATAGGTTCTGCCATGTCTTAAGTAAATAAAGTACCATATCACTAAGGGTGTGTCTATACTGCAGTGTTTTTCCAGAAAAACTACACTTACATCCACACTGCTATTGCATTCTTTTGACAGAAAGTTGAAAGAATGGAGGGGTTTTTCCGATAGTGGTAAACCTCTTTCTGTAAGGAAGAAGCCTTTTTCTGAAAAAGCTTTATTGGAAAAATGCATGTGTGGACGCAGAAGAGAGAGTTCTTTCGAAAGAAGAGGCCTCCAGGAAATAACACAGGTGCCCGGGTGCCCACTCCATCCATACTAATCACAACTTAAATGTGAGATAGCGTACAATCAATGTGGATGCTATCTTTCAAAAAAGCACATCGCTTTTTCGTTGAACTTTTGCTGTGGATCTCTTCCGGAAAAGCTTCTTCTGAAAGAAGCTTGCAGTCTAGACATAGCCTAAGGGGTGTGCAGTGTCCTTACTCCACCCACCACGGTAAGGAGTGTATATCATAGATTGACCCAAAATGTGACTCAGTTATGAAAGGCAGATGAACCTAGGGCAGGAGAAGGCAAGCCCCCTGCCCTGCCCCTTCTGCCTGAGGCCCCACCTCTGCCACAAGAGAATGGGAAGGGGGGAGGGCAGGAGGCATGCATTACAAGCCTGAGCATGGGGTGATGGGAAGACTGGTCAGAGCACTTGACACAGGGAGGGCAGGTGGCACCCAGCCTCAGCTTCCCTAGCCCCTGGAGAACTGGCGGCATGGCTGCAGACTTGGCTGAATCCCAGACAGCCCTGGAGAATAAGCACTGCAGGGAGGGCAGGAGCTGGGACTGACATGTGGGTGGAGCTGGGCTGGCAGTTTGGGAAGGCACTGCCTTCCCCTCCCTCTTACATCTGCCATCCATGGCTCAATACATGTTTTGGTGAAGAGTCACATTATGAAAGGAGGGCTTGGACGATGTAGAAACCCACGCTGCATATTTCAGGAGTAAGCCAAATAAGTTCCCTGTGGCCTCTTTCATCCAGTCCTCTTTGGCTGAAGGTTGGAAGCTTCAATGATGCATGGTAAAGGATGAGGATAATGTGAAAGGACAACTCAGATGCAGGAAGGAAGGGTTCCTAAAAAGATAAACTCTGAGAAATCTGAGCCCTTGTTGCAGAAAACAATTACAGTACCTAAGAGTCTTCACTTAATGGAATATGCATTGTACTGCAACATGAGCCAAAGATATAGTTATAGACTTTTAATAGCAGAAAAAAGGAAACAAATACAATACTGAATATACTGGACACTTTATATGATTTAGTATTTTTTCAACTGTCGGTGTATAAAGTATGATTCCTTTTGTTGATCTTTTCTGACATTTAAGGAATTTGAAATATGTTTTGCCTCCAGAACTTTAAACTACATTTACTCAAATATTTACATGATCTACACAAATTACTGATAAGGCTAAGGATTTTTCACAAATTCAATCAAATATTTGAATAATCTGATGTTTAATCTAACTGTTTAAATCTCTTAAATTATCTGGTAGGAGGTCACTCCCCTTCCCCCTAAACGTAATCTCCTTCAGTGCAGGGGGCTGATGGTGTGTGGGATGCAGGAGTCAGGGCAGGCCCTTGGGGATGTGGGGAGGGAGTGCAAGGAGCTGGAGGTGGGGTGTATATGAGAATGAGAAGTGGTGGAGAGCTCAGGGCTTGGAGGTCCCACCTAACACGGGCCTTTTTCAGCCCTCTAACCTTCCCAGCCTCCTTTTTTACCTCCCCAGCCACTAGGGTTGCTAGATGGTTGAAACAAAAATAACAAACCCCCCCCCCCCAAAAAAAAACCACCTGGAAAAAATTCTGTTGAAGGAAAAAAAAAGGGGGGGGGGCAGGGAGACCAAAGTTATTGAGCCCAAGGAAAAAAAAAGGGACTCCAAGAAGCATGTCCCCTTTAAGAGTGAGTGCAGGGATAGGAACAGAGGAGAGGTTGAGCACTAAAACCCAGGGGAAGCAATCTTCCCCTTGGTCAGCAGCCATTTTGTGCCGGTAGCCTTGCGGAACCAGGTAAGCATGGGGGCTGGGGGTGTTGGGAGCTGGAATGAGGGCGGGGCGGGGCAGGGCAGGGGGGGAGGGGAAGGCCAGGCGCTGAGTGTTTGTACGGTTGCCAGATGCCCGGGATTTTCGCCTCCTGGCCAGGGGGGGAAAAAAATCAGAAAATACCAGACATTTTAAGTGTCCGGTATTCTCTGAATTTTTTTTTACTGGACAGGAGGCAAAGATACCGGACTGTCCGGGTGAATACTGGACACCTGGCAACCCTACCAGCCACCCTCAGCTGCCCCAGCCACCATGGGTTCTTTTTACCCCCCAGCAAGCTCCCAATCGCCGGGGCATTTTTTACCACCCCCCCCAGCCACTAGGGGTCTTTTTTATCCCGATTCCCCAGCCCTCATCTGACCACCATGGGCCTTAGCCCCCTCCTCCAGCACCATGCCCAAGGGCCGGGGAGGATGGGAAAAAGTTTGGGTCGGGGGGCTACTTACCGGTGTTCTGGCAGGTAAGATGGCGGAGCCACAACCCTGCTGGCCATACCCTTGGTGATACAGCTGCCCCCTGTAGACACTCTGCATATAGCTCTCCAGTGGCCACTCATTAAATAACTTTTTCCAGGGTTGATCCTTTGTTACACTCACATGTGTTTTAACTCCAGTTAGATTGTGAGATCCTTGGATCTCTCGTTGACCTTGTATCTGAGAAGCAGCTAGTACAGTATGACCCTGATTCTCACTGGGTTCCTAAGTGCTATGTAATACAAATAATAATAGTGTTTCCTGAACACACGTGGAACAAATGATTCAATCAAACTGGGGCACTCATTTTTAAAATATTAATTTGAAATCTCCAGGAAAATTTGAACGTATTCCAATGGCCCATAATGGAATCTAGGAGTAGTATATAGTTACATTTGAATGAGGCAAGTCATGCCCATGCTTCTTGGCATCTCTAGACAGCCCCTCACATTTGAACATAAACTTGTTCCAAAAAGCTGTTAACAATGGAAAAGATAAATTTTGTGGTTTATTTGAATAAATTGTAAGGTTTTTAGATAAACAAATGATAAAAATGAAACTCTTCCAATTTTACTAGCTAGAAATGTGTGGGTCACTTCCAATGCACCAACAAGCACAGGCATGCTGTGCATTTGTGAGAGAAAAGTCACAGCAGATACTCCATTTGGATTGAAAGAGCAATAGGGAATCTCTATGGGCTGCTCATTAATTATCATGATTCCTATTTATTTATTACTGTTTTCATGATACATTTTGAAGTCTAAAGACCTCCATTACTCATGGATAGTAGTTCCTTGAGTAGTCTCATTGATTTCAAGGAACTAATCAATATAGGTAAAGGTGACATAATCTGGCCCTTAGAGCTGAGGTGCGTCCTTTAGAATTTTCCTGGGTTAGGCTGTCAGGTGTCAACAGTCACCTTGACACTGGCTCTGTAAAACAAATGAACACAGACTTGCTGTGTGTTCACTCTGTTAATGATCAATAATCAGGGCCCACACAGGTTTGAAGCATCCTATCCCTCTCTGTGTTTATTTGCAGTGTTGCTGTGGATTATACTGGCTCAGACCTTCTTTGGGAGAGGGACACACTTGCTTACTGAGCCCCTTTACATTTTATCTGGTGCATGTCATTTTTCCAGGTTATATAAGCAATTTTAAAAAATAGCCTGGTCAAAGAGATCGTATGGCTAACACTTGAGGTGCTGTACCCAGTACATTTGAGTAACATGTCCCTCTGGTTAGTACCTCAGATCTGCCATATCCCAGCATCTGATTTGCTTGTGCATGTGGAAAAACCACAATGACCCATCATGCTTTACAAACTCAGGGACTTCTGTATACCTTACCAGTATGGCACTACTGAGTAACCCTATGTAATGCCAGTAACTTACTGTCAGATGAATACTCATAACTTGCCTGCAGACTGATCATTGTGGCTGAAAGGAGCAATGCATCTTCTTAATTTTTATATTGTTCAGTGGTGGTTTTTTTCAGGACAGTTTCTTAAATGGCCTTGCTGCTTTTTGCGATAAAAGTACAAAGTGTGTGTTGTAGCCTGCTTGGAACTGTTAGCAGTTCCTTCTAATACACTCATAGAATGGAGGCTGTAGAACAGAACCTGTCTCTGCAGTGCCAAAAGGAAAGCTCTCATCAGTTTCAGGTTGAAGTGCAGAAGCAGGGCAGTGAGAGAGCAGTGTTAATAAAAACACTGAAAATGAAACGTTAGCATGGGGTGGTGAAAGAGCTCAATTTTATTTTGTTTTCGCACATTAGGTTTTGCTTAAAGCAGACAAGCATCAGGGAGAGTGTTCTGAAAAGGGGCTTTGTATAGGAGCTGGAGTTCTATCCATCAGATTTGTCATTTCAGGAATGTAGCCAGATGTATTGACTTGCTAGCAATTGCACTGGTGCCATCTGGCCTGCTGGAGGCTGTATTAAAGATGGAAAAAAACTGAACAGGAGAAATGAAATTTGTTCATCGTGCCATTACCCTTGCTGCTTATTTAAAGAGGGGAAAAATGTAACTTCTTGGCAGGGATTTTACTATTTGAAAATCCAAATATATGGTTTTAAGGAACACAAATTCCAAAACTCAAACCCAAGCAATGGTGTTTATATGTAGACTTGAAAACTGGCCGCCACTGTTGTCATTTTGTATATTTTTCAATATAAAAGCGCTTTCAAATCCTACTGTTTTGGGTGGAATGAAAAAAAATCAACCTTAGCCCACTGCAATATCCTAAATGAGTCACTCTTGATTCTCTTTAATACTAGATGGGTTTATTTTCCCTTTTGTAGTCCTCTTGTCTTTTCTGAGTAATGTACTGTATGCACAGTATTTGCTAATTTAGACAGGAGAGTAACTTTCTATTCTGTTCTAAGTTCAAATAATTCATTTTCTGATTAATACAAACTTTTCTCCTGCCTAAAACTACCATTCATAGAAAAACCTAGAACTTTATTTACATTTATTGTTTTTATACCAACACTCTCTCTGATATTCCCATTTTAAAGACTAAAATCTAATAAGTGTCAGACCTTAAATATTTCCATAATTTTTCCTTATCAAGATAGGTTTTTAAAATTAATATTAGATGAACGAGGAGAAAGGTCACCACGAACTTTTTATGTAAGTACATAGGACCCAATATAACACTCATTAACTCAATATAACACTTATTAAAATTAGTGGACAGGTTCCTTTCACAACAATGAATGTTGGATCATCTCCTGGAATGCTCCCATAACAGAAATACATAAGCTCCTCAAATGAATTGATCAGTTGTTCATTGTCATAGAGAAGCACCATAGGGAGACTAAATGATTTGCCCAAGATCACACAGGAAGCCTGTGGCAAAATCAGGAACTGAAGTTGGGTAGCAGAGGCTGAGGTTGCTTATAGCACTATGCCTGAGACACTTGCCTTTGGGAGTGCTGGGGGGCCATAGACAAAGCAGCAGCTTCACCCTTGTACTGTGATGTGCACTTTCCCTGTCACCCATTCCCAGATTCTGACAAACAGAGACCAGGGACACCATTCCTATCCATACTGGCTAATAGCCACTGATGGACCTATCCTCCATGAATTTATCTAGTTCTTTTTTGAACCTTGTTAAAGTCTTAGTCTTCATAACATCATCTGGCAAGGAGTTCCACAAGTTGACTTTGCATTGTATGAAGAAATACTTATCTTTGTTTGTTTTAAATCTGCTACCTATTAATTTCATTTTGTGACCCCCTAGTACTTGTATTATGGAAGCAAGTAAACAATTTTTCCTTATCTACTTTCTCCACACTGGTCATGGTTTTATAGACTTCTGTCATATCCACCCTTAGTCTTCTCTTTTCTAAGATGAAAAGTCCAACTTTTATTAATCTCCCCTCATATGGTAGCCATTGCAAATCCTTCATCATTTTTGCTGCATTGCATCTCAAATAGTTCTTGTTGTTATAGCTAATTGGGAATTTTCCAGATAAATAGGTTTTCACTAGGAAAATTCTGATGTATGAAAACTGAAATGATTTGTGGGAAAGGATCAGTTTTGACAAATCTCCAAGTGAAAAAAAAATTTTTTTTTCCTGTTTCAACATTTTCACAATGAAACGTGTTTTTTAAACAACTCTTTGTTTTGAAATGTTAATTAATTCCTATTAAATATTAAAACAAATTAAAAAGATCAACACTGAAATGAAGTGCTTTGTAATTATGATAACTTTAAATATGTCTCTTAAACCAATCTGAGATTATCAATTTGCAAAAAATATTGAGATTTTGACTTTTCATCCTGATTTAAGATGGGAAAGATTTTTGAAATCTCAGAAATTCTCATGCAGTTGAAAACTCTTTCCTTCCCCGTTCTAGTTATTTATTCTCTATTTTTGTTTTTATTACGTTGTCAGCAGCCAAAGTTAAGGTACTGACAAAAGGTGAAATTCATTGGTGTGCAAACAGCCTGCACAGTTTTTTCTGTCATAATTATTGCTCATCCTTTGTGCGGGCTTCCTGCACACCAGTGAATTTCATTCAAAGACATTTCCTTTCAATCCAAAAGGTGCTAGCTGAATGTATGTGAAAAAAAGTCGCCTAAATCTGTTTAAAAAGTTGCCTAAATCATTTACACTGTCGGTGTTTTATGTGAAGCATTAACATTAATAACATAATAGCACAGTTTATGTGTTACAGTACATTCAATAGTCATAGTTTGGGCCAAATTCTGCTAATATAATAGCACATTTCATTTATTACAGTGTATTCAATAGTGACAGTTTGGGTGTAGGCATGAGCAACTCCCACTTAAATCAATGATTTTTTTGCTTAACCTTTAATGTTTTAAAATAAATTAATATGAATAGCAAGTTTTGGTGTAACAAACCTAGTTCACAACAGAGGAAATAGTGGATAACATGGCTATGTAGTAGAGGATTGGCTGCAGAGTTTAACATCTATGCAGTTTTTACACTGATAGATTATAAAGCCAGAAGTGACCAATATGATAATCTAGTCTGACCCATATAGCGAAGGCCAGAGAACTTCCCTGAACTAGTACAAACCCTTTAGGAAAGCTTTCAGTTATTGATTTTAAAATGGTCAGCAATGGTGAATTTATGTGATCTTTTTCTAGTGTATTGTACTTCCTTATTAAATAGGTTGTCCACTAACTCTGTCTGTGTTAGGTAGGAAGGCAGGACTAGATGGCTTTACCCTTGCAGGTCTTTCATACAATGTTCATCAAAGGGGTGGTGATCAGATGTAGTTATCTACTTCTAGACCACTCATCAGGTCAAATCTGACAGTGTGGTAGTTGCTTTTGGGCACCCACCAACAAATAGCCCAACTGATTGAGTATATGGTCTCATTCCCTTTGGAGCTGACAAGATTCCAGATAATAAACAGGGAGCCAAAGGACTAAATGGCAGGGGATTGACTTACCTTTTCAAATCAATGAATGGTCATCCAGAGTGGGGAGACGAGGCTTTTGATAAGGAATTTGAAGAAGCTTGCACTTTTGTTACTTGCGATGTATAGGCTGAACCTCCCTGGTCTGCACCCTGGGGACCTGATTGGAGAGGTCAATGCCAGCCCCTCTTTTGCTGGTGGTGCAGAGGGGTCAGCATTGACAGAGTGGGGCTAGGGAGCACGCAGGGGAGGATGCAATGCAGCTGTGGAGTCCCACAGCTGGGGACCAGAAATGTAGCCTCGTAACCTTGTGGCTGGTGATTAGGGTTGCCAGGTGTCTGGTATTCACCCGGACAGTCCAGTATTTTCGCCTCCTGTCTGGTAAAAAAAAATCAGAGAATACCGGACACCGAAAATGTCCGGTATTTTCTGATTTTTTTCCCCGGCTAGGAGACAAAAATGCCGGGCACCTGGCAACCCTACAAACACTCAGCACCCGCCCTCCCCCCTCCTCCCGAACCTCTCCCTGGCTCCCAACACCCCCAGCCCTCCGACCCCAGCCCCCATGCTTACCTGGTTCCGCAAGGCTGCCGGCACAAAATGGCTGCCAACCAAGGGGAAGCAATACTTCCCCTGGGTCTTAGTGCTCAACCGCTCCCCTGTTCCTATCCTTGCACTCACTCTTAAAGGGGGACATGCTGTTTTAATGCTGTTTTATTTTAATTTTTTATTTTAACTTTGGTCTCCCCCCCCCCCTTTTTTTCCCCTTCAACAGAATTTTTTCCCAGTGTTTTTTTTGGGGGGGTTCGGGGGTTCGGTATTTTTGTTTCAACCATCTGGCAACCCTACTGGTGATGGAGCCCCATGGCTGTCAGGCTGCACTCCTGACCCCCGGCCAAGGGGCTGCCCTCCTGGCCCACAGCTGCAGGGCTCTACCGATTCCCTGCCTCTTGCCCCAAGTGACTCTCAGTCCCCACTCCTCCCTCTCCTTCCCTGAGCTTGAATGCTGCAAATGAGTCTCTGTAGTGCTCTGGAAGCTCTGGGAGAGCAGGGGAGGAGTTACTGTGTGGGAGGCCTGACTTCTCCCCATGAGTGCTCCAGTCCTGGATTCTGGACCAGCAATGTTGCCAGACAAGGGTAGTCCAGTGTATAGAGGTCCAACCTGTACCTGTTTCCTGGATAAATGGAGTATTGTAAACTCAAGGGTTCCACATCATTCATGAGTGCCATGGTCAGTCAAAAAAATTAAAAACAGTGTAATGCATAGCCAAGATCCTGGCCATTTGGTTCTTAAGTTCACCTAAACATGCCCCAGGATTTACTTTCAGTGGGGTCAGGATTTCACTGCCAGTGCTTGGAAGACTGCAAATTGGTGTTTTGCTCTAGACAAGGCCTGCTATGAATGAAACCTCATTTCTTAGGAAATATGTTTTTTTTTATTTCCATTTTTTCAATATGGAACATCAGCTCAATGTATTAGGGTTAAAAATAAGGAATGTACTATCCAATGAGAAACAGCTGTGAGATATGGCTTCTCTGGCATTCCATGTCACTTCTGTTATGTTGAAACAGCTCTTGATAGCTGAAATGACTGGAGTCTTGCTGTTCCCTTCTACAGTGTCAACTTTGTCTGAATTTGATTCAGAAGAGGAGCTAGTTATTGCACACTACTTTGCTAGGGCTGACAGCACTGCTCTTTCCACTGTTGAGTTCACTTAAAAGTCAGCTGACTAAAAGAAGACAAACTTTTGAACTGTTGTTGCTCTGAAGATTTTGCTGAGGTTAAGCCCCATTCTGTTGGTCATTCCTAAACCTCCATATTAAATGCAGAAAGACCTAATTTTGCAATTAAAATGGTCCGTATGCACTCACGGTGTGATGGAACCCATGTGCTTTCTCTCACTAAACACCTACACGCATCTATGCGCACACACAAACACAAGCTATTGCATGGAGGTCCTTAGTTAAATTAGTGTCCCATCAATAACTCCTAATGAGAAACTCTACTGTATATCTCCATTTGCCTTTAGCAGGTGATAATAACTGTATTTTAGTAAACACAATATCTGAAATCAATTGTCAAGCTACTTCCTGGTACCTAAAATATAATCCTGTACAGTTGAATTATTTTTTTGGGGTTCACTCTCCAGCCTGTGCCTTTTTTTTAAACCTTTTGAATATCCCATTATCCATCTGTTTGTGTGCTGCTGTGCCCTCATTCAGCATAAGGTTGAAGGGTAACCAATATACACAATATTATTTAGATAGGTTATTTAAATAGCTGGCTATACTTTGTGTGCATGCTGTGAGAGCGCATGTTGCCCTGAAAATATGAGGGGAAACTCCAGACACAAAACCAGACTGGGATCCCTGGAACATGGAGGGGCTACATGGGATGGGCCTTCCCTGGGAATAGTCCCCCACCAGTATCATGTATTGATAAAGTTGGAAGGAAAGCTCATGGCCCTCCATCTTGTTGTGGGTTGTGGAATCTCCATCACTGGAGATATTTAAGAGCAGGTCAGATAGACACCTGTCAGGGATGATCTAGACAGTGCCTGGTCCTGCCATGAGGGCAGGGGCCTGGATTCAATGACCCCTCGAGGTCCCTTCCAGTTCTATGATTCTATTTTCTCACCCTTCCCGGCTCCTTTTGGATGCTTGTACCTACACTGGGAGTGATTGTTCCTAACTTTTGTGCATGGCAGGGAGCACTTTTTGTGCCCTCCCTTCCCCTGAAACACCCATAAGGATAAGTTGGTATTTTATTGTTGCAGTTACTGTATCAGACATTCAGTAACAGAGCAGTATCAATACCTTTCAAAAAGACACATTTGTACTAGCCTGATATAAAGCCTTTAGACTATCAAACCCCTTCTTCAACCAAGCCAAAAAAATAATTGAAAACATATTTAACTATATGAACATAGAAACCTAGAGGAATTCCACTGGTATTGTGGTTAGTTAAAGACAAATACTGAGAGACATTTAGACTATGGTTTGTATGAGCCACATATTCATATCCCTGAAATATGAGAGAATATCTTTCACAATGATATCCATTTTAAAAACAGGGTTCAAGGTTCTTTGGAATTGTTTTTATATGATTTTGGCCACACCAGTAATCCTTACTAGGGGAGGGCTCCAGACATGAATCTGGCCTTATTCATTGGAAGCAATTTGAACTTTCTTTAGGCTATTGTGCTTCTATTTTGACCACACTGGAACGCTCTTCAGCTAATTTTCCAGCTTGGTGGATAATTTTTTCCCCCAAAGGCAACCTTGCTCCAAGATTGCAATCAATGCAAACTTTCCATTCAGATGAGAGTTTATAGGCTGGCTCCGTGTTATCAACTGACAACGGTATCATAGGCTGTCAACTCAGATATGAAGGTATTATTTACCCAAGCTTCAGTGAAATATTGAGAAGAGGAGTCTATCACCCATAAAAGTCTTTCAATTTTATAAGTCTTTTTCTAGTTCTAATAGCTTCAATCTGTCCTTAAGTTGGATTTCCCTCTTGTTTTAAATCATACCCAAGACACATCCTAATAAATTAGCTACATGATTTGGAACCTTTCAACCATTTACGTATGGATTTATTTTATTTCCTTACGTTTATTAAAGCCAATATAGGTGTCTACCCTATGTTCTGGGAGTGTAATCTCCTTTTGTTCTTGTTACTTTGTCATTACATTCATGACTAATACTTCTTTGTGTTGTGTTAACACACACAAATTCTTTAACTTCCAATGATGGTGCTTGACTGAGAGTGAGTTAATGTGAAGTGGGACAGGATTAGGACGGGGGAGTTTGCCAATGTTAATGCTCAACTCGCAGGATTAAGGTAAGGCTATAATTGAGCTAACCCGGGATGCTTTTCAGAAGAACAATATCCTGGCATGTCAATGAAGGGAACTTTTGATTGTCAAGCAAATGTCATATTGAAAGGCTCTAATTGCATGGTAACAGGGTTAAGCACTTATCTCGTTCTGCATGTATAAATGTAAGATTCTCTGCTGTTTTTGGCAAAAGGTTTGCATGAAAATCAGTGTTTCTGAATGTTTAAAGATAATGGGATGACGAGAAATGAAAAAGTGTTTTGTCTGAGGAAGTCAAAAATGGTGGGCAGATGATAGTATTTATGAAATCCCATTAAAGACACAATATCTGGCAGAATTTAAAGGGACTCTGAAGTGATAACTAACCCCAAGGGACTTTTAAAAGGCATTTTAACAGAATCCCTAACTCCAGCAATTTACTAGATGAAGACAGATGAAATTTCATATAATTCTATAATCCCTCTAGTTCATGGGCTGAAGTGGGTAAACTTGTATGGCTTTAACAAATACATCAGGGATGCAATTCACCCCTGTGCAGATGGTCCTCAAAATATGAGTGATGTGAGAGTTAAAAAGGTATTCCTTATGCTGGTCCCCTGCAGAGGGGTGGATTTCACCCTCAACACATACGGTTATGCCTTTCAGATGAGTAATATAATAATTTAAAAATTGGTGGATTGAACCTTGATAACTGATCCCAAAGTCACACTGCATTAGAGGGTCCAGAAACATGGATAACTCTTTAAATTGTTTTACTTTCCTATATACCTGTACTGCCAGTCATCATGCAATCATATTGCTTAAAAATCTGTGCAATTTGTCTTGTGTGTGCTTATAGTTGAATGAGTAATGGCATATAGCCTTGTTCTGATGACATCACAGATATGAGTTAAGACTAAGCCATTCTGTCTCTGGCCAATGGTGGGATTTTTGCTCTCTCTATATAAACACACTACACTGGCAATATGCCTGTTTGTATGATTGTTTTATTGGGTGTCCACTGTTATTAAGCCTTCCTGCTTCCCGCCCATGCTTTCACTTTATACTTGTGAAGTGTGTTTCTGTAACCAATTTGCATTACTCTATATTAAGTTTCACATGCCATGTGTCAGCTAAGTTACATAGCAGATCTAAAGCTTTGAATTCTTTTTGGTGGCCACGCCATATTTTCTACTAACCCAATTATGTATTGTGAACCTCAAGTTCACAAGTTTTGAGATGTTTTCTGTGTCTGAGGCCCTTTATATTCTGGATAGATTAAACATTAGTAAAGATTAAAATAATGACCCTGCTGGGACTCCTCACAATGCAGTTTCTACAAAGCTCTATGAGGATCCTCTGATTTTTGTGCTCCTGCAGCTATTGAACTCTTCTATTGATGCATGCAGAGATTGACCGTGCCACCCTATGTGTTTGTACAGTGCCTAGCATGGTTATGTCCTAGTCTTGACTTGGGAGCCTTTGAGGGCTAATGCACTACACAAATAATAGCCTGATTGGCCTCTTTGATATCCTACAGCTTGTAAAATATGTATTTTTATTTATAATATTTATGAATCAAGTACTTCAGAAACTGCAGAGGTGCAATTCATTTGCAAATTTAACACAGTTAAATTGGGACAGAATATGGATTCAGAATGGTTCTCTCACTATAAAGGCAATTTTCCCTCTCTTGATATTCACACATCTCCATCAGCTGACCTGGTCTCCTCAGCACTGGTTCTACACTGGATAAGTAATTCCCTTCTTTTGCAATATTAGTATGTGTATATATATCTATATCTATATATCCCTGCGATTGTAATTTCCACTCTAATGAATTTGATGAAATGGGTTTTACCCACGAACGTTTACGCCCAAATAAATAATAAATCGTTAAGATGCCACAGAACTCCAAGTTGTTTTTCAGAAATTAATTTATGTTAGCTACAGTTAGGTATTTCTAAAAATTAATTACAGCACTGTAGGTTGAACCTTTCAAGTCTGGAACCCTTGGAACCTGACTGATGCCAAAGTAGGAAATTTGCTAAACCACAGGAGATCAATAATGTCTAGCAGCATTACCAACACTTCTGCTGCTTACTGGGCTCTTAGAAGACAGTTAGGGGTAAATTAGAGCTCAATAACAGCAGAGAACACTGAGAGCCAGGACTGGTGGCTGTAAACAAACTTTACAGGACCGTGGGAAACTTGGTGACATCCATACTAACATCTAGCTGACTAAAATCATCCCAGACTGCAGATCTTGCCAGACCAAGGAGTGCTAGACTAGAGAGGTTCAACCTGTATAACCTTTGGACTAAATAATACTATGCTGTATCACATTCCCCAGTAAGAATTAGATCCTGAAGATTCAACAATGGCAGTCTACCCAGCATCTTTTTTTTAGCAGTTCTCTTGGTTCCTGTATGGGCCACATATGCAGATGTCTGAATATTGTGCTAAGTCAGGGGTGGGCAATAATTTTTGAAGGGGGGCTACTTCACAAATTTCAGAAGAGGTGGGGCCAGGAGACTTCATGTGCTCTCCCGCAAACAGACCCTAACTGGCCTGGGGGTGGGGGGAGAGTGCGAAGTCTTTGCCCTCTACCCCCACCCTGCCAGGGGCACGCAGTGCCTAGAATGAACTGCCAGCCATTTTGAACAGCTGGCAGTTTCCTCTGGTGTGGTGTGCCCCTGACAGGGCGAGGAGACTTTGCACGTTCCCCCATCCCCAGGCCTCAATTGGCCTAGGGGAGGGGGAGTAGCAGGGTGGCCACAGGCCAGATCAACCAGCTTGGCAGGCCGGATCCAGCCTGCAGACACTGTCTTGCTCACCCCTGTGCTAGGTTTTTCCTGTTATTTGCTTTAAATGTTTCACTCTGCTGTGAGTAGAATGGACACAATGACTCTTATTCTGTTCTCATGTACACCATTGCAATCAATGAGAGGAGAAACAGGCCAAATGACTTAATTCTGATCTTATACAGATGCAAAACAGGAGTAGTTCAACTGAAGTCAACAGAGCTAGTCCAGCGTAAAGCTGATGTAAGAAGATCAGAAACAGGCCCATTCAGGCTTTTTGTCAAGGATAAATTCACTCATGCTAGTGGCAGTATGTTCACAAAGCTTTGAAGTGCTGGTCTGTCAGAGTTCACAACAGTTCACTTCAGCTCCAAATAAAATATTATCTGACTTGGCTTTCTAGCACCAGTAGATGTAACAGTAGAACTGTTCTAATTTATTTTATGAATCCACTTTTCTTACACTAGTTTCTTTATTGGAATTCATGCAGAATGTTCTTTAAACAGCCTTTCACTGAGGAATAACAACAGTGTGTTTGTATAGGACAATAGAGCAGACATCGTTTACTTGAAGCGGGTTGGATTTTAGCTTATGCAACTAAAACAAAGGGAAATGAACACCCCCATGTGGTATAACCTCTGTACAAGTTTAGATTTGTTATGTTAAGCTCTGAAAATCCACACTATTTCAAGTTTGAATTTTTGAGCCATATACTGTATAGCTGTGTGTGTTCTATAGGATCCAGGAACACAATCGCTGCCTTATGGTTTTAAATGTAGAATGTATAAAGCAGGACAACTGCCACCTTCACTGAAACTCTATGTGCAATGAAACTCAGGCACTTTCAATAACATTTAACAACGTTTCCTTGTTGCACCCCATTTAGCCTCCTAGCTCTTAATAGTCTGTATTACAAAGCCACCTCACATTTAACAAGTCATTTCTCCAGTGCTAGCTCAGCAAGGAGTCTACAACGATTTCTGTGGATTCTGTATACTTTATATATGAGTTGGTTGATCTATGTGGAAGTTAATTGAATCTTTTCTGCCACTGAGCTCATATGGCTTATAAAAGATATCAGCCAGAAGCGTCAGTAATGGAAGCGCCAAAATCAGCACTTCATGTCTGAACCACATCCAGTTTTGGGGGTGGAATGGAAATCAGATTTCTGCATCCAAACCCTCGACTATGGTTTGGATCTGTGAGGGATCCTAAACTCTCAATGGCCAAAATATCTCAAAACAGCCATTCTCATCAAATTTCAGCCCAAGGCACTAGAAATCCTAGTGACAATAGTTGTCTTAATAAGATTTCCCACGTGTGTGTGTGTGTGTGTGTGTGTGTGTGTGTGTGTATGTGTGTGTGTACACGAATTTCTTTGCAAGAAGATTGTGGCACCACTAATCTGAACCTGAACCTTAAGCCTGAAATGGGAGCCTGTTGAATGAGTTTCAGAGCTGACCTGCAAACCTGGAGGTTTCTAGGGATCCCCAGGGGGGCCTAAATCATCCATATTGAAGCTCTGTCCCTGTACCTCCTGCCCCCAATATTGCCTGCATCATCTTCCTCCACTCATCCTCTTCCCGGCAGGCTAGCTACAATAGAGTTGTACTACCTTAGAGTCAGTTGTTTGTGAAAGCCACTGCTGCCCATCCCCTGAAGGTAAGCGCCTCCATGGAAAACAGTCAGCAGAACAGAAGATACAATTTCCTAGATTCAGTTACCTAGACATCTCCAGGAAGCTGGAGGAAGAGGAAATATGCTTTCCCTGCACATCTCCCAGTCCCCAATAGAGGCTACCAAGAGAAGACTGTGTCAGAGAACAGGCTGATCCTCCTTTCTGTATGGGAAAAGTGGGGTGAGATCCATGTCTGAAGGGAATTCTCTGCATGTGGATTGATGGTTCATGATATAGCTGTAAGTGAGGACACCACTATTTCACCTACAATCAGTCCTTGTAGCAAATGGGGCTTCACTGCTGAGGTAGACCCTTAATCTCCTGTTGGGTATCTCTAAATGCATATTGCAGCAGAACAGGGTAAAATTAAGGATGAAATTTTCTCAGGTGCACATGCTCAGCTTCCACTGTAGAGACAGCTGAGAGAGCACATTCTAGGGCAGTATTTCAGTTCCAGTTAGAAAGGGATCTGATTTAATAAGGAAATTCAATATTTGTGTGTGACACACACACACACAGAGGTCTATTTCTGTCCTCTTCAGTAATGAATATACAAAGGGGAGTTTTAAAGCAATATGGAGACTTCCTTAGCAAATCTTTGATTTGCTAACAATCCAAGCATGATGCTAACAGAATCAGCAGCAAGTATTTGTATGCAGGAAATGTACTCTGATTTATAATCTGGCTAATCATATGATGTCAGTGATATACTATAGTCAAATGCATAGCTGAGAATGCATGAGTTGGATTCTAGTGGCTCAAAACATTAACCTCATATTTAAAAATCTTTAAAAACAACAAATAGTCTAGCAGCACCTTAAAGGCTAACAAAACATGCAGATGAGGTCATGAGCTTTCATTATTTGCATAAAACTGGGCTTATGAGCTTACAATGGATATGTATTAGTAGCATTAATTTATATTCCTGTAGTGTCTAGACTACTGTACATACCCAATTTTAAATTCAGTGTTTAAAAAATGAAGATTGTGTCTACTAATTACAAGATTTAATATGTTGTAGCAGTAGATGACTGTTGACTCCTATCTATTAATAACAAGTTTTAACAGTTTACATTTGGGGAGGAAAGTAGCACCGAGGATACTTTTTGGACCCAAAATTTATTCTGGAACTCTTGCCAATATCTTGATATCTCAGAACTATATATGCTGAGTGCTAGAGCTGGTTGGGATTTTCTGATGCAACAAGGCTTTTGTCAGAATATGCCGATTTTCCAGATCCAAAATGTTTTGCAGAAATGTATCTGGTTCAACAAACTTTCAGTGAACCACAGACAGGGTTCCATGGAAGCCTGCCTGGTTTCCTGCTAGTTCGCTTGGTGGGCTGCTGGGGAATTTGAGCTTTTAACATTTTGGGTCCAGGACAGCTTTGCCAAGTATACTGCCTTGAGGTTGGGGACCCAGGCTCCCTACCACAGAGCCAACAGCTGATTGCTTCATTTTGAAAAAATCCAACCAAAGCAGAACAGTTTTTCCAGAATGAAAATTATCTGAATTTCATTTCTACAGGAAATGTTGCCATTTCGAATCAGACCTCAAACTCTTTCAAAATGTCAGAATGTTGGGGGTAGCAACAACTGTGAGTTTCAGACAGGGTCCAATGTGCTGAGTGTTTTTGAATCTGGCCGTAAGTCTCACAGTGCATCGACGTCATCTTTGCCGACATGAATGCAAATTCTTTTTGTAATGGTCTTGCCTACGGTGGAATGATTAGCAGTTGCTGCACAAGAGAAACTGAGATCTGGAAGAGGAGAAGTTGTAGCGGGTGAAGACTTAGTTACAGTGCTACAAAAGGTATGTGCAACATCTTTCACATTGTTTCCTTGTACTGGGCTAGCTGCAAAGCAGTGCCATTAGTTCAATTAAAATAAATCTAGCTTCTGTAAAAAGACCCAAAACATTGGGCCTTTACACTTGAACGCTTATAATTTCTTAGTAGGGGTACTGATCTTTTGATTTTTCCCAGGATAAGATAACATCAGGAACAATGGCTCTTGAATCCTGGTCCACGGAGGTTTTAGGAGCTAAGCCATCCCAACCTGCCACCCACTGACCTGCTAAGAGCTGCTAGAATAGCAGCTGAACTCTGACAAGAGGGCTTTATTCCTGGCATCTGACTGGTAGAATCCTGAGCCGGCCGGGGGGAGGGGAAGGTAGGGTCCTGATTAGTCCCTGGCCTCTATTTAACCCAAGCCCAAGAACAGGAAGTTGTCCGTGCAACTGTGTTCTCTTTGGTCAGGATGGTTTCCCCTGCAATATCTGCTCCTATTCCCTGTTGCTGATCTCCTGCTCACCTGACTCTGCCCATCTCCTGACAGCTCACTCTCAATTTGTCCTCTGGCCTGTCTTGGACTCTGACCTTCTGGTACCTGACCTAGCCTTACTCCTGACCCCTGCTCTGACCACTGGGTCAGGCCATCCACATTTTGGTCATGAGAGTTTGTGTGGACCACTTAGGCTCACAGGAGTAGGCCTGATGCCAGAAAAATGAACCCTTTGGGAGCACCAGACATTCTCCAGTGGGTCATCCACCTATCGGCAGAAAAACAAGCCCTGCAAGCCCCAGTTGAATCACTGACCATAGAGAACTAGCTCTTGCAGAAGCATGTCACACAGTTGCGTGTGGAAAACATGGCACACAAGACATAGCCCATGCAACCCTGCTCCCCAGTCCATCAGGCAGGTGCTAACTGCCACTGATTCCAGAGTTTTATAAACCAGTACTGCCTCCTGTTCAAGATGCACCTGCAGTCCTATAGTATTGGTCTTGCAAAAAGTGAGCCTGGTCATCAGCCTGCTAATCAATGAATTAATAGACTGGGCTTCCTCCTTCTCATAATGGCAGAGCCCACTACTGTTGAACTGAGAGGTATTCCTACAAGCCAGGTCAACTCGAAGGCAGCAGCTGCTCTAAGGAAGCTCCTATGCGATAGAACACCACTGAGTACTGTGCAATACAATTCCACTGCCCCATGTCCAATACAGACAGGAATGAGGTGGCACACATATTTCAAAATCAATTTTGCTGGTGGGGCCTGCAAAAAGAAATTAAAGATGAATTAACCTAAGTAGAAATGCCAGAGAGTTTGGATGCCCTTGTGAATCTTACAATCCATGCTGACAATCAGTTATGTGAATGAAGGGAGGAAAAAGCCCTTAGGGGCCTGGCAACCCACCAGTCCAGGTGCTGTGACCTTTTCAGCACTACCCGCCACCAAGCCAAGGCAGATGGATTTGTGCTGTCAATAGCTCACCACCATATGAAAGGAATGACAACATGAGCCCCAACTCTGCTTTAACTGCAGTGAGTCAAGTCACTCTATCTTTGCCTGCCCCCCACAAACTCTAAGGAATCAGGACAAAGAGCTCCCACACACTTTGGTCCTGGCTGGTACAGATCCAGAGCCCTGCCTGGGGCTCCTCACTTGCTGGTGGCAGTTCAGTTGTACATAAAATTTCAGTCTCCTGGCCCTCATTGGATTGGGTGCAGCTGACAGTTTCATAGACAAAGTGACAGCCTGGATCCCTCTGATTCCTCTGCAATGCAAATTCACTCCTAACCTTACAGAGCATAAAGACAGCTCCCCTTTGTCTTCTGGTCCAGAAAGAGAGGAAACAGGTTCCCTTGGAGGCTGTAATTCTGGGGCACTGAGAAACATTAGAATTCGGCATGATCCATTCTCCATTTCTCCTGTCTCCAAGTACTGTTTGGACAAATTTACACCAAATTTACTCCTGGTGATAAAACTGCCATTATAGAAATAGTTGGCCACTCTGTCTAGTTATTCACTGATCATAAAAATCTGGAATATCTACATGGGGCAAATATCTTAAACCAAGAGCAGCTTCAATGGAGATGCTGTGGTCAAAGGAGAGGAGTTTGGTGTCACCACTCCTACGAGTCAGCACCCCATGGCGGCAGCTCTTCCCGGCTGTACCACCGGGGCTATACCACCCCAGACAGGAGATGTGGTAGATATTTGTACCTGTGCAGGGCTCCATCTATGCTCCCCCTCGGCTTGCAAGAGTTGCAGTCCTGCCACTGTGCCATATTTTCCATGAGAAGGAAACTTGGGCTGTGGGATGTGGAGAGCAAGCTACTTAACAGCAGTTGCTAGTTAGGTATTAGCAGTATGGTATTAGCTGTGTGGTAGCTCTACAGGCCTGAAGCCTTATACTAATTAGGCAACGGGTATTTGTTTTGCAAAGTATTCTGTAGGGCAAGGATGGGAACCTTTATTGGTTCAGGAGCTGCTGACCCACAGAAAAATCAGTCAGGGGCCGGGGGCTGTGGGGAGGTGGCAGGAGGTGGGGGCTATAGTGCCAGTGTGGGCTCCCCAATGCTGGGGAAGGCCCTAAGCCTCAGGGGCCAGATCCAGGCAACCCAGAGGCTGCATCCAGCCCCTGGGCCTTAGGTTCCCCACCCCTGCTATAGGGGCTGATCCCAAAAACCCACTTCTGGTGGATTACTCACACAATTAGGGGATTTCAGGTTTGGATCCTTTATATTATGGAAGCTGTCCCTTATTCCTCTAAGGAGGTATGGAGAAGTTCCTAAACTGCTGTTTTTCATAACCACTGAATGTTTAAACTCTGCCCATGTCAACTGCTTTCTACCTGGGTAAAGTGAAGGCACTTTTTTTTGGTAGCAAATGATAGACTGAAAATTTTAAGAACTTCAAACAGAGTATAAATCAAGATAGTCTAGTGATAAAAAAGCCTGGTTAGGAACTCCTATTGGTTTTTCAATATGAAATCCGACATAAGTTTATTGTATTTTTTATAAGCACGAGTGTTATTTCTCCCTGGCTGTCAGAAGAGGCCTATTACGACTTCTTAGACCGCTCACCATTGAGATAAGTTACTAAATTAATACTCTGTATCCATTAGGCTGAATAAACATCCAGATTTGTTCATCTTTAAATCCATTATGTAGGATTTCCCAGGTGAGGTAAGCTTTGTGTATACTCATGTAGCAAACTTTTTAAATATGCCATTTGGAGTCATGTTTTCCCCTCTCTCCCATCAAAGGTACACAATTCAAGAAGTGACTATACATATCTTCAAGGTTCATATTTTACATTTACCAGCACAGCCTCTTCAACAAGTGTCATATGGCTTTCTGATACAAATTCTCACAAGCAAATGACAGTCTTAGATCTGACCGACCAACCAACCAACAACAAAAAACCCCAACCCAACCAAAGGAAAAACCAAACACTATCCTACTGTGAATACTGTTATGGTGCCTCATGAGCATTTTGTTTGGGAGCATCATGCTCAGTGATGAGGCTATATTTCCTAGGAATCATCAGTCTTCCTTAATTGTATGTGTGTGCAGGGAGTCAGTTGCACATGGGATGTGTTTCTCTAATATTCTGACATATAAAGAGAGGAAGGAGGTATAGTAATAGAAATAGGACAGGACAGTATCTATCAACATTATGCCTGTCTCCTATCAGTTTTTCACATTCTAAAACCTTATCATGTTCACCCCAGCTTCCCAAGACACTCATATTTGGACTGTTCAGCCTGTGCGCTGAAAAAGAGCCCTGTGTAGGAAGCCAAAAGCAGGATCTTATCCCCTTGATTTTCAGTCCATGTAATTTGCTGAGATTATGGAACTTCAATGATGGCAGAATTTAAATTAACAACCAGTGAGCTAAGTCCATTTCTCTTCTGGCTACTGAGGCTGGCAGACTTGTATTGCATCCATTATTGAAAATGAACGTCAGTGCCTATCTAGGAAGGGCAAGGAATAAGCAATTAGTAGTCATTTGCTCAATAAACTAGATACTGAAGAGAACAAACTCCCCTATTAGTGCAGTGGAGTGTCGTGTAGTTTATTCCTTGTTCAGGGAGGATTAAGGTTGTGGTGAAGCAATCTGGCAGTGTTTGGAATCCACGGATCTCCTTGACCCCAGACAATTTATTTTAAAGGGCTGTGTATGTCATGGAGCTTGCAATGGTTTTGTTAGTGGAATATTCATTATGATGAAGACCAGGTGTTTTTGCCGGTTCTTGTAGATCTGTCTTTGATACCAGTGAGCATGAAGGTTTGTTGACACAATGGTGGGCCCTTCCTAGGAAAATGAAATGGCTTTTTAGTGTCTCTGCTCATTTCTTTGTGAGATTTGGATTATGCCTCACTGTCTGGGACTCATTTTGGATAAGACTGTTTGGATGTTGGGGAACCCCACCAAATTTGGTGACGGTTTTAGTTCTTGTAAATGGGAGAGTTTGCCTGCAATTTGTTACACAGGTTCACATTCCATGGCAGGCAGATCTCAACATATTTATCATTGTGGGCGACATATATGCAGCCCACAATATGTAACTTGGGCCACAGAGGCCAGATGGAAGCACTGCGGCTGTCCAGACCCTGACCCTGGACCCCTCCTCCCCCGTGCAGAGTTGACCCTGGAGCTTGTGGGACTAGCCAGCAATTCCAGACCCCCGCATCCTGTGGGACTGGGCAGCAGCCCTAGAATTTTTGGGGCCAGATTCGTGCCATGGTGGGGCTGCCCCGGAGCCCAATCAAACAGGGCTCATCAGCTGCCCCAGACCCTGACCAAGCAGGGATGTCTGGCTTCCCCGTTAATCCCAGATATCTGACTGTGAGGGGCTGGCTAGCTGCCCTGCTTCCTTTCTGATACTGGCCCTCCAGTCACACAGGGCTGGTCGGCTGCCATGGAGCTCATGGGACAAGGCTGCAGCCATGGACTTCCCTCCCCTTCCCCTGCAGGCCTAGCTGGGAGTCTCAGACTCATGGCCCCTGCCACATGGCTGCCCTGGACCCTGGAGCTTGCAGGGCCAGACCTGGGATCTGCAGGGCGGGGTGGGGTGGCAGCACTGGATCCCCCATTATGTGGGGAGAGCTGGCGGCCCTGGAGCTTGTGGGGCAACGTAGCAACCTGAGATCCCTACTCTGTGGGGTTAGCTAGGAGTCCTGGGCTCCCAACCCCAATGGCATGGCTGCCCCAGAGTTTGCTGGACCCAGGCAACATCCCCAGATCCTGGAAACCATGGAGCCGAGTGCGGGGCCTGGAGTCCACAGAGCAGATGGCTTTAACACACAGCTGCCACTGCTGGGTGCTAATTGGGCCACATGTGGTGGATTGAGAACTGCTGGATGTGGGTTCTGCTGAGTTCCAACTGCTTCTGGATGGTCTGCTAGGAGTAGTGCTAAAAGCCATTTTTTCCATTTGTGGTAGCTGTGTGGTTGCAAACGTATCTTTCTGAAACAGAGTTCACTACAGTATATCTATTTCTTTAGCATCTCTTGTTTGCCCTGAAATGAATTTTTAAAATAACACTTTGCTTTGCCAATTTTTTTGGGGAAAAGTTCATTTCAGATTGACTTCCTCCCTCTCCCTCACCCAGAGCTGCCACAGAACCAAAAATTCAGTTATTTTATAGCTCTAGATCTCTAGTTGACTTCGTACTCTGAAGACCGTGCAAAAACTCAAATTAAAGTATGTCAGCTGGACATAATTATGTAGCTGGAGGTGTGAGTCTTAATTTGATTTTCCTGCGTAGTGAAGACATGGCCTAAAGGTACAGATGTGACCTTGGCAGGTTTTAAAGTAGCACCTAAATGAGTCAGGCACCTGAATACCTTTGTATTGCTGGTACTTGGAGTCTAAATACTATTTTCAAAAGGGCCAGAGTGGGTTAGGGACTTTCCTGGGACTTAAAAGGTTATACTAGGAGACTACAGCTTATCATTTTACTCTTTGCCTGCTCTTCACTGGTCTATAGCTGTTAAAAGTGGGCATATTTGAGCTTCTAAAATAAGAAGCTAAAATCAGAATAAAATGTGGGGGTGTATGCAGTATACCTGCCTTCAATACCTTGATCACACACTTGCCATTGGTTAAATTTGTGAACATTCCATTCAGTTTTCACACTTTAAAGTTCTAGAGATAAAGCTAAGGCATCTGTGGAACATGAACCAGCAAATTTGTTAAATACAAATATGACAAATTTTAAAAATGACATAATTAAATCTAGTTGAATTTATTTCTAATTCAAATATTATTCATATTTAACCTTTTCCTCCTGCCTCCCCTCTTAAGTTAGAATCTCATTGTTCTCACTGGTATGTGTTTTTCTAAATAATTATCTGGACTACTTGAATTGGTGCTTGGCTATCAAACTTGCTGAGTTAGGAACACTGAGGCGAGCTTAATGCCTTCTCCTGCTGCTGATTATATCTGAATGGGCTAAGTCTGTGAACTAAAAATATCCAGCATGCCAAGGCAAATATTCTGATTCCCCAGAACTCATTAACAGAAGTTTGTTTTAAATTTGAGAGCATTCAGGTTATTATACCAGAAAGACATGGCAGTACAAATATATTAAACATGTCAATAATTATCGGAACCTTAATTCCTTTTTAAAAAAGAAAAAAACGTTTCTTTTTGGAAAACATTATAGACTTACAAATATTTTATTCAAATTTCACCAGCTATGGGGAGAAACTTTTCTTCTCAATAAAGTATTTTCCAAGTTTGGACTTTCAGGCTGATACTTTTTATGTAAATAAGGTAAATCCATTAGCTAGCTCATATTTCATGCTAAAGAGGAGTGAAGGTAATAATTCAGCATACAGAGCATGTAGGGGCATGAACACTATGTAGAAACTCATGTAACTTATATTGAGTTTCAGGTAAAATCATGAGTGGTGCATAAGACTCCAAACAAACACATGCATTTTCTCTCTTTCCATACCATAGGTCTGGTTTCACATTTTTTTTTTTATGGAGTTAGCTGCCATTCAGACTCAGTTAGAGTCTTAAAATAATAAAAGCAGGAAATTCTTGAAAGATAAATTCAATATGGTAGCTACAACTAGGTTTCACTGGACTGATTAAAATTATATCATATTTTGAAGCATATTTGCAATGAGACTAAAACATATTTGACATTTACATTAAAATAAGAAACAGAAGAAAATATCTTATCTCACTTCACAGCCATGCCGTAGCCAATATATTCATCCTCAAATTCTGTTTATAGCCTGCTCAGGAAAAGGTTTATTTGAACTGGTTCTGTTTTGTTCTGTCATGTGGGTTTCTTCCGTGAACTGCAGATGTTTTCCACAAGTTCTGTGTCACTCTGCCTGGCTATTCTTTTTGTTGCCGTGCCAGGGTTTATCACCACTCACTTCTGGATAGTGTTAATGATGCAGTCACTTCCTGTCTGCCAAACAAGTGTAACATTCACCAGACTTCCCTGTACACTACAGAGCAAGTCAGGCAACATTACCTGAAATGGTAAAAAAAAAAAAAAAAAATACACTACAGACGCCAAACCTTAAAGTGATGTTAATACTATTTATAGACAAATTTTGATATATGCTAAACACATTCATGTGAAATGTGAGGAAAAAAGTAGTCATTTCTGTATAAATCTCTGCAGCCTTCCAGATGAATGACACTTATTTCACAGCATTGTACTTTTAAAAATTTGTTGTGGAAGTGAGCTTTTTCATCATTTTCATCCATTTATGGCGATGTATTGTATATATTAATGGGAAATGGAAACCAAAGAGGAAGTTTAGAAATGTTGAAGGGGATGAAATCAGTTTACAAATGATGAAGGGGATGAAATCACTGTGTCAGATCGTGGAATGGAATAGTTGAGTGTGACAAATAATTGTTCAGTTGACCACAGTTCCCAGACTGCTTTTTTTCCCCAGTACAACAAAAAAAGATATATTTCATTAAGAGGCCCAGGTGAAAGAAGATGAATCACAGAACTTTACACTGAATGCCAAGGCAGGTAGAGGGAGCATATTTGGATACAAGTATTTCAAACTATCAAAAAAGTATTTCAGTTTTGTTTTGTCTGTAGGAGAGAGGTAGCTGCTGTGCAGCGGGGCTAAGATGGGAAGGAGGTAGGATTTCTGCCACTTGACTGGCTGACTTCATGGTTTGCATGAATGTAATGAAAAGGCAAAACATGTCCTAGACATTGAGTGTTTCCAGAACTGATTTCTTAGCAAATGTTTTAGAGCCAATCATATTTGTCCTCATAAACGAATGCATCTGTACTTCAAACTATGCCAGCTACAGTTTGCCCATTGCAAACATTTAATCATTTTAAAGTCCTTACCTAGGAAACATAAGCTATTATCCTTTGATGTAGGGTATTCTTCCTCCTATTGTTGGTAAAGAAAGAAAACAGCTACCTGAGGAGACCAAGGTAAATCAGAACCTTTCAATTTTCCCTTCCCTGGAATGGATCCAATCCAGTGCACTGGACCTATCCTGTCCTGCACACAGAAAAACAGCAGCATTCAAGAAGTGCCTGAAAAGGAGCTGACTGTGGAAAGACCCAAATTGTTGGTGCTTCTTTCTCCAAGTATCCAGCATATGCTATAGACAATGGCATGGATGAGAGCAAAAAAATGGAAATCAGGACCTCAGCTCCCTTCTCCTCAAGACCACTTCACCAGACCTAGACAGACCCATCTGGGAAACTGAGCCTAATAATTTTCCCTACTCCGCATGCAAAATAACAGCATCTGTTGCCAGGAAGAGATTACAGAGTTAAAAAATATATATGTACTGTGGCTTTAAAAGTGTATCAGAAAGCCAAGCAGATGCTGCTGGAGAAGGTTCTAGGTAGAGATAGTGAGGAATTTTTCCCCTGGAATGATTTTCAGACAGAAAATTCTGATTTTGCTGAATTGTTTTGGTTTTCTCCATTAAGAAAATTGAAAGGAATTATTTCATTATGGCTCAGTTCAACCCAAATTGGAACATTTAATTTTGAACTGACCCCAAACATTTTTAATCTGTTTAGCAAAACACCAAACAGCATTTACTTTGTAGTGCATTACTTTGTGGGAGTTTTAGTTAAGACCATCATTGTTCCCACTCAACCAGGCTACTTAAAAGACTTTCATTTCCCATGATGCAATGCAGGTTTGAGCATGGTGATGCCACATGCATTTTATTGAAAATTACAGAGAAAGAACATGTGAGCTGTATGTCAGTAAAATGAAAACAGTCACACCTTTGGGCATTTGCTTAATGACATTGTTATCTTAATAGCGACTATGTCAGAGCCAAAAAATCACAGAATCATAGAATACTAGAACTGGAAGGGATCCTGAGAGGTCATCGAGTCCAGTCCCCTGCCCTCATGGCAGGACCAAGCAATGTCTAGATCTTTCCTGATAGATGTTCATCAAACCTGCTCTTAAATAGCTCCAGTGATGGAGATTTCATAACCTCCCCATGCAATTTATTCCAGTGTTTAACCACCCTGACAGTTAGGAAGTTTTTCCTAATGTCCAAGTGTCACACGGCCAAGGTGAAGACCCCATCCAGGGTGGGGTGAGGGTGCCTGCTTTGCACCTGTCACACTTGTATTCGCCTTTTTCTCCCCTGCTGATGTCTCTAATCTCACACACCAAAGTCTGTCTACTCCTTCTCTCTAGTCCCCTGGTCAGAATTTATATCTAGCCCCTATTGGCAGGGCAGTACAGTTCAATAATCCCCATGCGACCCAATAGTTGAAGTTTATAACTCGCCCCTATTGACAGGGCAGCACAGTTCAATAGCGCCCATGTGACCGAATGGTCAGAGTCTATTTAAGGGGCAGTAGACAGAGGAAAGGTGGACATCCCCTGGTAGGAGGGTCCCAACCCTCCCACTCCACTGGACCCCAGTCCAGGGCCCTGTTAGTAGCTTACTCTAGCAGGGAAATTCCATCCACAAATGCTGACTCTCCAATGGTGGTTCACTCACCCTGTAGTCGTGGCCATCCCTGGGCTACTTCCTGCTTCAAATGTCTCCATTTGCTGGTGGCTATCCAGTTCCCCTCCTTCCTCTGGGATCTGACTACTTCCACTTGCTTCTGGAACCTGTGCAGTCTTTAGATGTGTCAGGCCTCCAGCCTGTATGATAGCATCTCAGCATTTGAGCAGTTGCTGGGGTTTGCAGGGAGCTGGCCAGGCACATCTTCTCCCTCCAGCTGCCAGCCCCTGCTGAGCTGAGCTGCTCTCTTTTATAGCAGTGCAGCCTGAGCATGCCCAGTAAGGTAAAGAGGGCGTGGTCTTCTCAGCTCTCAGAGATGAGTTAACCCCCTCCTGCTCAATGTGAGGGGAGGGTACGCCCTGTCACACCACCTAAACCTCCTTTTCTGCAATTGAATCTACAATTTCTTCTTGTCCTATCATCAGAGGCTAAGGAGAACAATTTTTCTTCCTCCTCCTTGTAATACCCTTTTAGATACTTGAAAACTGCTATTATGTCTCTTCTCACTCTTCTCTTTTCTAAACTAAACAAGCCCAGTTCTTTCAGTCTTCCCTCATTGGTCATGTGTTCTAGAACTTTTATCATTTTTGTTGCTCTTCTCTGGACCTTTTCCAATCTCTCCATATATTTCTTGAAATGTGGTGCCCAGAACTGGACACAATTCTTGAACTGAGGCCTAATCAGCCCAAAGTAGAGCTGAAGAATCACTTCTTATTTCTTGATCACAACACTCCTGTTAATACATCCCAGAATCATGTTTGCTTTTTTTTTTTAAACAGACTCACACTGTTGACTCATATTTAACTTGTGGTGCATGACCCCTAGATCCCTTTCTGAACTACTCCTTCCTTGACAGTCGCTGCCCATTCCGTATGTGTAAAACGGATTGTTCCTTCCTAAGTGGAGTTCTTTGTATTTGTCCTTATTAAATTTCATCCTATATACCTCAGACCATTTCTCCAGTTTTTTCAGATCATTTTGAATTATGATCCTATCCTCCAAAGCACTTGTAACCCTTCCGAGCTTGGTATCATCTGCAAATTTAATAAGCGTACTCTCTATGCCAATATCTAAATTGTTGATGAAGATACTGAACAGATTCCAAAACAGATCCCTTAAGAGCCCCTTTTGTTATGCCCTTCCAGAATGACTGTGAACCATTGATAACTACTCTCTGAGAATGGTTATCCAGCCAGTTATGCACCCATCTTATAGTCACCCCATCTAGGTTGTATTTCCCTAGTTTATTAATAAGAAGGTCATGCAAGACCGCATCAAATACTTTATTAAAGTCTAGGTATACCATGTTCACTGCTTCCCCCTTATCCACAAGACATGGTATCCTATCAAAAAGAAAGCTATCAGATTGGTTTGACATGATTTGTCCTTTATAAGTTGATGCTGCCTGTTACCTATTGTCTTATTGTCTTCAAGATGTTTGCAGATGAATTCCTTAATTATTTGCTCCATTATCTTCCCTGGCACAGAAGTTAAACTGACTGGTCTGTAGTTTCCTGAGTTGTTCTTATTTCCCTTTTTATAGATGGGCACTATATTTGCCCTTTTCCAGTCTTCTGGAATATCTCCCCACTTCCATGACTTTTCAAAGAGGATCGCTAGAGGCTCATATACATCCTTTATCAGCTCCTTGAGTATTTGATGCATTTTATCAGGCCCTAGTGACTAGAAGACATCTAACTTTTCTAAGTAATTTTTAACTTGTTCTTTTTTAAAATTTTAACTTCTAATTGGAAAAAGGCAAATGTAATTCCCATCTTTATAAAAGGCAAGGAAAATCCAGGGAACTACAGACCACTCAGCCTCACCTCAGTCCTGGAAAAATCATGGAGCAGGTCTTCCAGGAATTTATTTTGAAACAATTGGATGAGAAGAAAGTGATTAAGAACAATCAGACATGGTTTCTCCAAGGGCAAGTCATGCCTGGCCAACCTATTGTCTTCTATAATGAGATACCTGGCTCTGTGGATATGGGGAAGGTAGTGGATATAATATACCTTGACTTTAGCAGTACTCTTGCCAGTAAGCTAAAGAAGTATGGCTTGGATGAATGGACTGTGAGATAGATATAAAGCTGGCTAGATCATCAGGCTCAGTGGATAGTGATCAACAGCTCAGTGTCTAATTGGCAGGTGGTATCAAGCGGAGTGCCCCAGAGGTTGGTGGTGGGGCCAGTTATAACATCTATACTAAAGATCTGGATGAGAGGATGGACTCTGCACCCTCAGAAAGTTTGCAGATGACACTAAGCTGTGGGGAGAAGTAGGTATACAGGAGCGTAGGGATAGGATCTAAAGTGATTTAGACAAGTTGGAAGATTGGAAGTGATTTAGACAAGTTGGGCCAAAAGAGGTTCAGCAAGGACAGTTGCAAAGTCCCCATGCACTGCTACAGGCTGGGGACCAACTGCAGAAAAGGACCTTGGGATTACAGGTGTTGAGAAGTTGAATATGAATCAATAGTGTGCCCTTGTTGCAAAGAAGGCTAACGACTTATTGGGCTGCATTAGTAGGAGCATTGCCAGAAGATTGAGGGAAATGATTATTCTTCTCTATTTGGCACTGGTGAGTTTACATCTAGAATATTGTGTCCAGTTTCCCCCCCTTTCCTCCCTCCCCACCCTACCCACTACAGAAAAGATGTGGACAAATTGGAGAGAGTCCTGCAGAGGGCAAGAACAGACAGAACAAGAAGCAATGGACTCAAGTGAGGGAGGTTTAAAGGGGACCACACACCACTGCAGTGCCTCCTGCTGGTCATGCCAGGAAGTAGTGTGGTTCATGGAATGCATTGCTTTCTGGCCAGTGTCTTGCCCATTGTCACTCTGCTTGACTGTCTCCACTGTCTCTCTGTGGACCCTCATTGCTCCCTGGACTGTGGCATCTTCTTCAGGACACTGACACTGATTGACAGTGCTCTATTCTCGCCCTAGGGGATCAGCAGTCCTCAGTCCGTACACCAGCCACCACAGCCAGCTGCAGCCCCAAAGTCAAACCCTTTGCCTCAGGGGCAAGCTGTGGTTTGTAAAGGCCTTGCTCCTTGGTGGCAAGGTGTGGTGCAAGGAGAAATGAGAGTGGGGAGGGAGGGGGACCGAGGCCCATTCACTGCTCTGGTTCCTGGCCTGGGGACACTCTAGTAGCAGCCTTGTCCTGCCCTCTGTCATATCCCCCAAACTGCCCTAATTCTCTTGGGCCACTTTCCTGTGATCTTGGCCATTGTGTCAAGGCTGCAGCCTGGCCAGTATCAGACTGGAGCTTTTCTTTCTCTCTGCTCCCCTGAGCCTGCCCAGCACTGCTCCACCCAAGGTGCTTTTTCCCTAGGAACCAGTCATGGAACCTCGCTGGTAAGAACCCAGCTAACCTCTGCTCTACTGAGCAGCTCCTTATATCAGCATGTCACCTTTTGATTGACTGTCTATAAGCCTCTCTCTAATTGGAAGGTTCTGTGCTGGCTTCTGGAGCCTTCTTTTAACCCTTTCCTTGTGAGAGTGGGGCAGCCACCCCACTAAAGAGGTTGAGGTTGGATATTAGGGAAAACTATTTCACTAGCAGGGTGGTGAAGCACAGGCACGGGATACTTAGGGAGGTATTGGAATCTCCAGCCTTAGAAGTTTTTAAGGACAAACTTGGCAAAGTCCTGGCTGGAATGGTTTAATTGAGGTTGCTCCTGCTTTGAGCTGGGGATTGGATCAGATGACCTCCTCAGGTCTCTTCCACCTCTAATCTTCTCTGATTCTATGATTCAACACTTTTAGAAATATGTGATTATGGGGATCTGCTCCATTTGGAACGTTACAGCTGATCCCCAATCTAGGAAGGCGATTCTTCTGTTGTAACAACTCTTAAAACATGTTTTTTACAAGAAAGTACAAAGTCCAGTTCTGAACTCCTATTGGAATGTCCAACTTGCATTAAAATTCAACACTTAGGTTCCTTTGATAATTTCAGCTTTTAAAAATAAATAAAGCCACATGCTATGAGCTCTACAGTGGAGATCTGACAGTAGCATCTGGCCCTGCATAATTAACTACAATTTGTGGTTTTATTTGGTTATGTTTCACTTTATTTTATAATTCAAATGTGCATTTAACTTATTAAACAGTTATTATTCAGTGGATCCATTTTAAAATAAATCTATTGACTTCACTACCATGTTCAAGGATCTAAAGCCATGTAAAATGGCACAGTCCCCTTGCAAGTACAGACTTTTATTTTTGTATCTTTGTCATAAGATTGAACAGCAAGACAATCGAGCATTCTCAGTTACAGCCTCAGCCTACAGTGATATGATAGTGGTTAATCCCTGCTTGTTGTAAATTTCAATTTTCCATTTGAGATCTGCACTTTATCTGGAAGGCAATGAAAGCTTTTACCAAAAAAAACCAAAAACAAAAACAAAAAAACCCACCCAACCAAGCAAAAAAAAGAACACCAAAAACCCCAAACAAAAACAACAACAAAAAACCAACCAACCAACCACCTTTGCAGAATACAGAACAACTTAAACAACATCACCCAGGGTATGTCTAGACTGCATCCCTCTGTCGGCAGAGGGATGCAGATTAGGCAGGTCGACATTGCAAATGAGGCAGGGATTTAAATATCCCGTGCCTAATTTGCATAAAATGGCCACCGCATTTTGCAGACTCAGCACTTTGTCGGCAAAAAGCAGCAGTCTAGAGGGGGATCTGTCGAGAAAGAAAGCCTTTTTCGACAGCTCCCTTATGCCTCCTTCAAGGAGGTTTACAGGATCTGTCGAAAAAGGCTTTCTTTCTCGACAGATCCCCCTCTAGACTGCCACTTTTTTTCCAACAAAGTGCTGAGTCGGCAAAACGCAGCAGCCATTTTTTTGCAAATTAGGTGCAGGATATTTAAATCCCTGCCTCATTTGCAATGTCGACCTGCCTAATCTGCATCCCTCTGCCGACAGAGGGATGCAGTCTAGACATACCCCCTGATCCCATCTCTTTTGTCTCCCTAGCAGAGCAGTTGCAGTGACCGAGTCCCACCAAGGAATCTCCCACCTATGAACATCCTTGTATTACTACTTCCCTGCCTCTTCCACCATTTCATTGCTGGGTTGGTGGCGGGGGTGGTGTACATCTTCTGTACACACCCCACATTATCCCATGCCCCATGAAAGATCTCAGTGAGGCCCAAAGGAAGGGGAGTGGTACCCCAGGAGATTTCTGATCGCTCTATTCCCACAAGTGTATGAGAAGAACCGTGCACAAAGAGTCTCATTTGTGTACTAATGAAGGAGACATCATCCAGCTCTTTATTTTTTTAGTATTACACAATATAAAGGTGACTGCATACATGTCACATTTATATCTAAATATATATTTATATATAATATAATATATAAAATATCAAATATATATTATACTAGAAGATCTACCTGGTGTTGTTTTTGTTTTTCTTCTTTTAATTCATTGTTCTGTGGTGGGACTGGGGATGTGGGGTTCAATATGCAGGCTGCCCTGGCGACAACTGCAGCCCTCTCCCACCACAGCAGCTTCAGGCCAGGTGAGAAGTGCTTTTCCACGGCTGCTGGAGCTGCAGTGGGCACAGCCGGAAAATGGGCAAGGGGTCAGACAGACACAAACAGACAAACTCTCTGATATCTGGAGTAGATAGCTGTCCTTTTCTGTCTTTTGTCTATATGGACCCCACTAGATGAAGTTATTCAGCTGCTTCAATATCTCTGAAGCTAAATGTTGAACTATATACCCTAAGGGATGCACAGGTGCAGTTTAAGATGAATGCATTGTAAACACAGTATCATCCACTCACATTCTTCAATAACACATTTGTTTCAGTAGTTACTGCAGGAAGAGTAGACATTTATTGAAAGCCCTGTAGCACAGCTTAGCTGGGGATGTGATCTAGGACGTCTCCAGAGCCCACTGAAATCAAAGAAAACACTCTCACTGTTTTCAGGCAGGCTCATTTTACTATGAGGCTCAGAAACAAGAGAGAATTGAGAAGTTCCATTGGTTTTTCTTTCAAAATTAGTTTGAGGGGATCAGAATAAGGCTGTAGACTTAGACTGGGTTTGAAGGGCATTGCTTACCTGATGAGTCCATTTCTCAATTCCAAAGTCTGAGAAACACCATGCCTAAATAACCCTAGCAATTGGATTGGGTGACCAAGCAAGATTTGCAAAATGTTGAAAATTTACCAGTGTGGATACAAAATTTGCTTACTTGTCCTCTCCTAGAATGGCTGATGAGAAACTTGGTAAAATTGACTCTGAAATAAAATTATTAATCTTGTATGAGTAGCATTTTTTAAGAGCGTTCAATAGAAGAACAGGGAATGTTAACCTGTTTTCTCTTGTCCATTCTAGATTTAGATTGTAAACTTCTTGGATCTGGAACTGGTGGTTTTTTTTCATTGTGTTTCTATATCACCTAGTATGATAGGAACCCGACTGATTGCCTAGGGCTACTGCAATTCAAATAATTAAAAATAAAGAGTGAGTAAGCACAGGGGTAAGGGTCAGAGTATGACCTTAGATGGGATTGGAATTTGGCAGGAGTATGCGGTGTCATTTCTGATTACTGATCTAAAGATCTTTTCCGTTGTCATAATTTTGGTAAACCTTTGAATCTTTATGATTTATGTGTTTTAAAGACACTATAATATGTCTAATATTCAGTCTTTTGGCTTAAATACATTGGTACAGTCCTTGTGAACAGATTTGTTTTATTGGTACTAGCAGCAGCACAGCAACCAAACAGTCACTTGGAAAGAGTGTTAATTTTTGTTGGACTTTTGTACAACTACTCAGGAGAGAAAAATGCCTAGCACTGAATATTAGTGAAACATGTTGACAAAATTATTGTAATCAATTAGCTGCAACCCACGCAGTAGTAGTTCAAAATGTTCTTTGAATGAATCACCTGCGAGGGGTACACTTCCTGGTAGTGATAGGTGCATTTTTCTGGGTTCTTTTATTCATACTGCAGATATGTGTTGGCATGCTATGGAGGAAGCTGGCATGGTATGTGGAAAGCGCATACAAATGAAAACCTGAAAATGTTAAACTGTGACTATGCCAGCTCTCAGGTATGTGATTGTGCAGTGACTATCATATTGATTATTATTTTGATTTTTACCCTTATTGTAAGAACAGTTCACCAAATGAGTTTTTAAAAACAAGTTGTTGCAAGTTGATGCTTGGATGAGGTGTATGTCACCTAAAAAGAAAAAAAAACCCACATAATTTATTTCGTTTTGAGTAGATCCTGGCAGCATGGTCAGTGATCTCACCAGCATGACTCAGGACTCAAACATCTGGATTAGACCTCAAGAAAAGCTTGTACTTTTACTAAGGAAATATTTGTTCATCTGTCTTGCACAACTGGTGTCTCCTTTCTTTAATTTTTAAAATAGAAAAAACAAAACCAGCGTTTCAGGAGGTGGCTGACACTAAGATAAATAAGAGATTTTATTATATTTGTTTTGAAATCCACAAGAAGAGCTGTCCTTATCCATATGCAGAATTCACAATTACATAGGGCACCTGAAAATTTGGCGCACCTCTGGGTCTTAATATTCACTGACCTGTCTCTTTCTATACCTATTCTGTGGCTCTGCTTCCTCATGAGAGGATTTAGTTAACTTAAAAGTGAAAAAGTCTGCCAGACCTATGAGCAGAACCTATCAAAGAGCCATTTGAGTGGTAAAGAAGCTATTTAACAGTCATTTGCCACCTCCTGTCAGTTACCGAATTTCAGAATCTATGGAACATTAGTTTAAAATTTGTTTTAGAAATATTTCATTACTGTGTTGCTGAAAATTCTAAAATCACTTCTCTAAAAAATCATTTTGCCTCCCCCTTCCAATTGCCATTGGGACTAGGGGTATCAGTTTAATAGTGCTGCGTAGACCCCCATAAATTCTAAGGACTGCGCTGTCCACAAGCCCATATTTTAATTAATCATTGGTATAAATTCTTTCCATAATAACAGAATCGGTCAGTTTGAACAATACGTAACACACATGTAGCTTCTTTTGTATCAGAAATAGTTTAGAAACCATCCTTGGTTTCTTTTGATCTGTAAATATTTACTGAATTGTTTCAGTTAATTTCTGGCTTGTGGATTGTTTTCAAGAATGGATGGCTTTCCGGAAGATATGCTTTAGTCAAACAAGTTATTGGGCTCAATACAGGAGAAACTGGATGAAATTTTATAGTATGTGATATGTAAGAGGTTGATCAGATGATTGAATGGCATTTTCTAGCCCTAAAATCTATTCCCTGAATGAAAGTTCAGTTTCTGTTATTGATGTGGGTCACTTGCATTACATTACTATCTCTATTCCAGATAGTATGTGTGTTGCATGATGCAATGGCAAAGATTTTAAACAACAGAATAACTATAAACTTTGACTTATGGGTGGGGCTAGTGGTGGCATTGCCAGAGTGTGTTTATTACTAATTGTACTCCTAGGGATCCCAGAGCTTGGGGTGTATGCTCTTTGATTCATGTATCTTAAATCAAAAGAAATAAATATCAGTCTAGTGCAGCGGTGGGCAATAATTTTTGCCCGGGGGCCACTTCAAAAATTTTTGAAGTAGCCCTGAGCCACTCCAGAAGGGGCAGGACCTAAACAGGAAGGGGCAGGGCTACCCCATCCCCAGACTGATTGGTCTGGGGGTGGGGAAGCCCCTTTGCCCCCCTTCCCACTAGGCACCCATTCCCTGGAAGAGGCTTGGCACGCTCCCAATCAGGGCCTGGGGGCGGGGGAGTGCGGGAAATCTCCTCCTCACAGGGCCGGGGCAGGGCAAAGGAAGCTTCACGCAGCTCCCGTGCCCACAGGCTCTGATTGGCCTGGAAGCAGGGGAGCACATGAAGCTGCCACTCTCCTCCCATCCCCCGCCCTGCAAGCAGCACATGGTGCTGCTCCGAGCAGGGCGGGAGGAGGCTTTGCGTGCTCCACCACCCCCAGAACCTAATTGGCCTGGGGGCGGGGGAGCAGCAGGGCCTCCACGGGCCAGATCCTGCCACTTGGTGGGCCAGATCCAGCCTGCGGAGGCCCTTTTGCCCACCCCTAGTCTAGTGTCATAGGCACAGCGCATCTCCATCACCAGGAAAACACTGAGCAGTGCTTTTATAATATCGAAAGTCATATACAAAGGCAAAATAAATGTTCTTCTGTTATAAATACTAAGGTACTGAAATATTTGGTGTCTTCCTTAGGGCCAGACAGTGAATAAATGGCTGAGAAACATAGAGAACCCAGGAAACCCATCTCCCTGTTCATTCTTTACCTGCTTTAATTTTTCTTTTGTTCATTTACTTGAATAAGCTCCTGATCTTGGCAAATTCAATCTTTTCTTATCCATTGGCTGGGGTTTTCCAAATGGACCTGGATCTTCTCATTGTTAAAGACCAGAGGCCAAAGCAAGGGACTAAAAATGTGTGTGTAAACTTCCATAAAGCAAGAGAAATGAATGATACCCTTCCTTGCCTCTGCTATAGGATCTGCTATATAATTCATGGTCTAGTTAGGATTTCTTATTAAAACAGGATACAGCAAAAGCCTTTTAGATATACAAAACTGCTACTTCTGATGCTGAAAATATGACAGAAATAAAATTATATACTCCATGGTGAATGCCATAGCTGGAAAAAAAATAAGACTGTCAAATGCCTTGAGTCCCATTTGGGAGAATATGACAGACTCAAGACAAATGCAGGAGAATAAATCTTCTTTTAATGAACCACACTTGGCTCTGCTGGGCTGTATCAAAAGTATTGCCATGGTGTCTGTGCAGCCTCAGCAACAGGAAGCTGAATGGCTAAAGAGGTAATATCCTGAGTCTGATCATTGTATCATAAACAAGAAGACTTTCGTGTCTTTTGAGTCATATTGGATTAAGCAAGCTTGCTAAATAGCTTTAATATTTATGGGATCAAAGAGGAGATGTAAAAGGACAACAAGAAGGAGAATCATAGAATATTATATTGCAAGTTATTGTCATCATCCATCTGTATATTGTCCTTATTTTAATATTGCCATGCTGAATGTATCACTGTAGTAAAGATTCCACTATAAATCTTCTATTCCCAGGGTCTATAATTTATCCAGAATAATTTGCTGAATGTTGAAACTTGGCAGGCAGGGCTGAAGACCGGAAAGTAATTTTGTTAACACTTTATAATAAATGCTTTTTAATTAATGTTAAATGAAAATAGAGTTCCTGAAGAATTACACATAACAGCCATGCAATGTGCCAAGTGCATTTATCATCGTTAATGTTAATAGAATGAATATCAAAAGTAATAATCAAGATTTGCCATTATTCAAAAGTGTTACCAGAATCCTTTTACCATTGACATGAGATTGCTTTTAAAAGGACATTGTTCAGATTAAAAGTCACATTTAAAGAGAAGAATTTAAAAACAACAACAAGCTCTTACAGTCTTAGAATTCTATCCACATAAGGAATTTTTATTCATTCATGGACTTCTGTTGGAATTTAGTGGAATAAGAATTATTCAGTTGAGTAATATGAATACTTACACCCTGATCAGGGAAACACATATATGTACAGGGACTACCCATATGCATAAAGTTACTTATACTTACTTATGTGTATGTATTTTCAGGATTGGGATCTGTCTTCTAACATGTTTTATTCCCTGTATCTCAAAGCACTTAAAATAATGCAATTATCGTTACCTCCATATCTGAAATAGGAAAACTACAGAAAAAACGAAGTGGTAAAGTTACCAGCTGAACATCATACAGCCATTCATTGGCAGAATTGGGAACAGAAGCAATGTTTCCTGACTCCTAGTGCCTGATCCACAGGATTTGGTACTTCCATTAGTATTTACACTGATGGCCCTTCTGTTCAATGTCACATGCAACACTGGAAATTATTAAATCTGAACAATTTACAAAAACCCCCCCTGATTTTATGTTTGATTACTTTTTACTGGTTGTACTTTGTGTATGTGCATGCCCATATTTTACCCAATTTGGACAATATATCCTGTGTAGTCAATTTCACTGTTGTTTCTAGCTATTTTTAGTAAGTGTGGTCAAACAGTATTGCCCAAATGCAAATCTTGGTGAATTGTGGCTTTTTTGGGGGTGTAAGGGGGTGGGCAGGTGGTAAAAATCACAAGCAAACCAGTGGTATATTATAGATTATTCAGGAAGTATCCATTTTGGAGGTTCAGAAGTCAAGCTTCCGAATTGTTTACTTCATTATTCAAGCAGGAAAAATACACAAAGCTTTTGACATGTACAAATTCAAGATGTAGTCCAGCCAAGAAGCCTCCCCCACAGGAGATAATGGGGGCATGAAGCACCTAAACTTCAGCTCCCATTGGGGGTTGGTTGCACAATGTAGTTAAATGCTTGAACTGATTCAAAACAAAATATTTCAGTTAATTTAAACAACTGCAAATATTTTGATTTGGGTCAGACCTATCCAAAACAGAAAAAAAAGGCACAATTAAAATCTTCCTGTGGGAAATTTCAATTTTGCAAAAATGGTGTTTTTTTGTCAAAAGATAATTTAGACAGAAAATTCCTGACTAACTGTAGTTCCCAACCTAGAGACAGAAATTTGTCTTTCTCACACCTCTGTTCTTATAGTACACACTTAGCAACAAGAGGAACACCAAGCTGAGGAGAGCAATAGTGCTGCATACACAGCCTTCTTAATTGGCTGACATTTATAGTAAGCAGTAATGGAAAGGCTTTACAACCAGAATATGTATTTTGTTTAGGTCATCACAGTAGTTTCTCAGCTGCTTAGAGTTATTTCTTTACTGTAATTTTCTTCCTCATTTCAACAGGAGTTTATTTTTTTGCACGTTACAAAAATGTGATAATTACTCTCACGAAGGCACTATGCTCTATCTCCCATCCTGTTGATGTTATCACCGAAGCTTCTCAAATCTGGGAAGAAGACACAAAATTAAACACAGACACACTGGTGCCAAAACAAACTAACAAGATGTGAGAATGACTGAAGTCATCTTTCTCTGAATTTATGGAATATTTTATATTTATGGTGAGGAACAGGGAAGGCTAGTTTTATTTCAGTTAAGGGTTGGAAGAGCCTGGAGAATTTTTCCTTTCTGATTTAGCATCTGATTTTAAGCCAGAGGATTTGAAATTACGGGAACCAAATCAGATCGCTAGCAGCACAATGGTAAATAAAAAATATATCAGAGAGAGAATAAAAATAAACTTTCATACCACACTGCCCTTGACACGTGACGTTACTAGCTGAACAAAACAATATGGGGTTCCAGAATTCTTTGTCTGCTTTATGAATTGAAATAGAGCAGATATCTTCACTAGAAATCTGTCCATATTACACCTGGCTTCAGGGAAGGGAAATTCTGACTCTTTCTTTTCAATGTACATTAAGTATAATTGCCTCAAAGTATATGTTACTATGGTCCCCTTCCTTTCTCCTTTCCTCTTCTTCGGTACTGAGGATCAATGATTTGTGATTTCACTATTTTTTTGTGCTTGATTGAGGCACTGCAGTACAATGATATGCTCGTGCCTTTTTTTCCCCTTTCTCCTTCCTTTTTGGCCATGCTGGACACTCTTTTCACACTGGTGAGCTGTTAATCACATGAGTAGGTTCCCTGAAGTTACAAACATGGCCACCTGGTTGCTTATACACAATCTGAGCCTGATCTGTTCTGGGTCAGAATGGCTGAAATAAATTGACATCCTTGGATTTTTTTTCTTGCATTTTGAAATGATTCTGAGCAATCTGAGATATTAGTACTTAAGTTTGAAGTGTTCCCTCATACCACACCATTAATTGCTTTTGTAAATGTCAATTTCTGTAGCTGCTGTTTCCATATAGTGTGTTCCACTGACATTCTTTATTCTCCCACACTCATGTCATTTAGGAGAAAACAGTTTCTTGCAATGGTAGCTTGTAAGATGGCTGTTGTTGCTGTGGAAGGAATCAAATATTATGTGAGTTGTACACATCCATTATTTTGCTTATTTATTATTGGGGTTTCAGTGCTACAACAAGGGATAGCAAAAGTGTCACACCATGGACAATTCCAAATAGATAACTTTAAATATAGAGGTAATTTCAAAATCTCAAGCATCCCTCGTGAAAGCACTGAGACTTGAGATTCTGAAACTATTGTAAATATTAGATAGCAGTGTAATACTTACATGTGTCCACATACAATATATTTATCCTAAATTGGTCTTTAAGACAATATATACAGTAAGGTACGCTAGCGAGAGGAAAAAGCAATTTGTGAAAGCAGCAACTCTGAAAATACTAATGCTACAGCATAGCTTAGTATATATTTAAAGAATATGATCCATATGATCTCCAACATAGTGTTTTAAATTTACTTCTATAAAGACAAAAAGCAAAACAGAATATATTTGCTGTAATGATCTGTAAAGTAATTCTAGTGAGAAAACATAAAAAACAGAATTAAAATATATGACCATTCTTTGAGTCTGTCCCATTCTGAATCATTTTGAGAATCATTTTGTCCCCTGTATTTGTCTTAGTTGTAACATAGCAGCATCTTCTTGCAATTTAAGAAAAATAAGTATGACTTTAAGATGAGCACATTATAGCAGAGATCTCCTTAGAGGGTCAGTCCAATGCCTATAAAAAACTCAAAAATATTTCTTTCTTTAAAAAAAACAAAACAAGACCCAGAAGTAAAATTCATGCAAAATTCCTGGTCGATTGTTGTGTTAGTCAAGAGTCTGTTTAGTCTTCTGAGTGCAAAGCTTTCGTTAGGTATTAATGGTTTATTATTTGACTCAAAAAAACTCTCCCCAGATGGGCTGAGAATGTTTATTTTAGTAGTAACCTTTTGGCCAGGAGTAAAGTAAAAAAATATAAAACTTCAAAGGGTTCCAATTTAACTTTCAGGAGTTCCAATGTAGCAAATATTTAACTTTGGTGTTACTTTTCTACTTTTTTCTTGGATTTATTTTCTTGATGCTCTGAAGAGTTGTCTCACTTGTGTATGTATGGTTTAATCCTTCTCTACTTTTGCATCATGAAGCCCTTTGCTCTGCATTGTACTTGAATTGCCCTTTTGAAAGAAAACAATTTGTTGTCTGACATGCTTGGACAGACTTGTGGTACAGAAGCTTATTGGTGCAGCTCATTGGTGCAGCCTCTCTTAGCAGCCAGGAGTGTCATACTGTCTAGACTGTTTTTGCCACCTCATGGCATAAAGATGCATAAAGATGCCAGGCTGTTTTCCTTACACTGTGTATTTTTTATTCCTCTGCAGTTTTGCACAAGAACATAACACAGACATCTTGTAGCAGGAGCATTTCATACAGCCTGCCTCCTCAGCAGAGCTCCCCTTGCTTTCTGTTCCTTCCACTTATATCCTTCCAGTTACACCATTAGCTTAGTGCTTACCCCCAACTATTCATAATCCCCCAGTAGAAATTGTGTAATTGCTCACAGCTGAGCCTGCAGTTTTCTTCACTCTACAGCAGGGGTGGGGAACCATTTTTGGGTCGGGGGCCGCTGACCCCAGAAAAATCAGTCAGGGGCTGCACATAAGTGAAAAGCAAAAAAAGAAAAAAACCTACTCTCACTGATGTGGCCCCCTGACTGCAAAGCAGAAAGACACTCCCCACATTCTCTTCCCACACCAGAGCCTAAGGGGGGGGCCAGACTAGTAGATTTTGTATGCTCCAGCCCCATAGTGGGATGGTGGGAGAGCTGGCATGCCAGAGTGGGCTATCCAATGAAGGGGGGTGAGCCTTGAGCCTTGAGGGCCAGATCCAGGCAAGCTGGGGGCTGCATCTGGCACCTGGGCCTTAGGTTCCCCACCCCTGTTCTACAGTAATATTAGTGATCAAGGTGCTGCTACTTGTCCTGTCACAGTGGTTCAATATTCTGTCCCCAGTTCTTCTTAGGCCTGACATACTACACCTAACACACTGTTGTCACGATGGCATGTAATAGATCACTCAAAAACTAATAATTCACTGATCATTAATGTTCTTTCGTGATGAAAGGTTGGGGTGTGTACAGAGCTATGGATATGTGCCAGAATTGTGTTTTTAAGCTGTTCCTGGCAAGCGATGCCTAAGCACAGTCTGCCTTAGACAAAGGAATGTCTATACGCCCCTGGTCATCAGGCAGAGACAACAAAGACACATCTACATAAAAACTAAACAAAGCCACCAACTTAGTGAGTGGCTGGAGATGAGACTTACAGGGATCTGAGCTTCAAATGATAAATAACTGAACCAAATGATTATATACACTGTTACTGTATTATAAAAATGTGTCAACTAAGGTATTTTATGAAAGCTAATGGCACCCTGATAATTAATATCATTATGGAATGTATATATTAACACTATATGAGCAAATAGGGATACTCAATTATATTATACCTTAATATCTGTGACCAAACACAGGGAGAAACTGGTCTTTTTTAAAGAAAAGTATAATTCCTCTCAATATTCCAGGAGAGAGCTAGACATTTCAGGGCAGCTGGTTTGGGGGAGAATTGGGACTGGGGGTGCATTGGGGTTGCACGACTAATAGTAACCAAGGTTGATGGAGACCAGAATGTGGCTGTGGTGTAACCAGTGTGCTGCTGGATTCAGATCTGTTGAATTAGTGCTGTTCAACATAGAGACAATCAGAGTTTGTATTATGATGAGGAACCTCTAGAAAGGGAGCTATTAAGGCACTCAAGATTACAGGACAAACAGCGACACAACCTCTCACCAATCTGGATTGCAATAGACAACACAACATCACAAGAATATATTCACTTGTGCAATAGATTCAGGGTACCAGCTGAGCCAGGCCACACTGTGGTTGAAAGTGTGCTAGCAATGGCTTGCAGCTTCCAGTGGCTGCATTGCTCTACCACCATTTTCCCAATAACTGTTGTTAGGTTGATTTCCCTCCCAGGGTCCAGATCCCCCAATTTCACAGAGAAATGCAAGGCTGGGCCCAGAAAAGCAGGACATTTGGAATTTCCTTTACCACCTCTATTTAAGGTCGGACTGTGTCATCTTAGGAGGAAGGACCTCCCCATCTAGTGAAGCCCCATTTAGTGGATGCTCAGGATCCATTGGGAAGGAACATCCTACTTCCACAGAAGCAGGAAAATTCCACATGTCCCTGCCTTTCTCAGTATGGCATCACTTGTCTCTTTCTCACCTAGTAATTTACCTCCTGGAGTTCTTCTCATACAGGTTCGATCCTCTGCAGTTGCCCAGCAGTAACTACTGGAAGATCCCTGAGCAGGGTTGCCAACCCTCTAGGATTGGTTTGGAGTCTCCTGGAAACAGCATCATTCTCCTGGTGACTATGGAAAACCATCTAGGAGATTTTAATAAGAATTTTTAAGAAAATGACATTACATCATGTTGCGGGGGGGGGGGGGAGAGGGGAGAGGAGACTTTCTGGAATAGGTTCAACCAAATGTATCTCAGAGGGAGCTGATACAGTTCTGAGCAGAAGTTCAAAGGGTGTGAAGGAGAATGTACCACAAAGTTTCACCAATACTTTGTCTTATCTTTTCCTAACCCTGTAGCACATCTTCTGATATCTTGAATACCTGTGAATTCACAATCCTGAAGGTAAATTTCTCTATAAAAGAAAAGATCTCGGAGTTTACCAGCTGTCCTTTAGCGCCCACCTGAATACCTCTAATCAACAGTTCATGTGTTTTTAGTTCTGGTTTATCTTTGCAATATTCGATTATCTGAACACAGATATTATTGATATTTGCACTATAGCATAAGTGCCATATTGTGCGGGATGAAGGAAAGGAGAAGAGATTAATAGAATGTGCAGATCCCAATTAACAAGGACTGAGAAGCACATGCCCCCCTCAAATTTATGAATCTCAAATTTATAGTACACTGGAGAAATTGCTTTAAGCAAAGCACTTTGGAGGTTGTTATTCAAGAAGCATTCAAAATGCTTTACCAGCAAGTAGAAATAAAACCTCTTATAAAATAAATAGTGCTGAGATGCCGAAGATGTTGATATTCCTTCACTACCCCACAGATTTTAGCAATAACCATGGCATGGTAAGGAGGAAAAGAGCTACAAGTATATATACTGAGCTACATTTTGCCTTTTCTGTAGTTCAGTTGCTAGTGACAGTTGCCATCATAATTTCTTTCGGGGAAAGCCAACCACACATAATTTGAAACTTTTCCCACCATAATACCACATTTTTGCATCTAAGGCTCTATAAGATCTGTATGGTCTGGAAGTGGAAGTGGAATGGCATATGCAATGAATGAAAGAAGGCAAAAAAATAAATACAGGAACAAAAATAACTTTGTTCCAGACCATGTCTGATTTCCCTTTCTCAGTATGTTTGGCAGAATTCTGCATGTCTAGAAAAGTGACATGTAATAAAATAGTCATAATAGTCTATGTTCTTGGGGGCACTCTTTTTTAAAAGTTTGTTAAAACTAGATAATCAATGACCCTGATGCTTCAAATCCTTATACCTGAATACTCTGCATTGAAATGAATGGGATTATAGGCCTGCTCCTGAGCCACTGAAATTAATGTTTTTCCCTCCACTGGCTTTAAGAAGCATAGAGGCAAATTCCACATGGAGCAATTCATCTCAGGAGCAGGCCCTAAGAAAGCTATGAGTGCTTTGCAGTACACAAGAAGCTGTATTTGTTACACAACGAAAATATCTTCCATTCAAATAAGGTAGCTTGGGGCTATAATTCCTGTTGAAGGTGGAGTTAGCAAAAGGCAAGACTGGAAAAGACTGGCCTAGCCAGTTACCTTCAGGGGTGGGGGAGACCATCTGTCACAAATGAATAAGGAGAAGAGGAGAATGTAGTTTGAAGTTGAACATGGCTGGAAAAGATCCAGCAATTCAGAGTCATCAGTGTGGAAAATAACAACATACTGACAAGTCTCCAGGACAGAAAAAAAAAAAAAAGCTTAATTTAACCCTTTATTATTTCAACTGCTTAAGTCTTAATGAAGCTGATTGATGTCTGGAAAGCACTTTTGAAACAGCAAAGCATTATGTATAATAAATTATGCACCTTTATGTTTTATTTAATGAAGTATAGAATATAGAGCTGGATAGTGGGTGGCAAAGGAAATAGAAAATGGTGCTTTAGGAAAATCAAAGGTTGTATAGTACAGTCACAAACTTGAACACATCTTTAGTGTATTAACCAACTCTCATCCAATGACTTGAACACCTGTGTCAAGCCAAAAGGAAGAAATAAGGACGTGAACCAGTTTACACTGCAGCATGTTCCAAAAACCATGAAGACCAGTCACCTCGCTCCCCACTTACTTAGAGAAGGAAGGCCAATTCCTTTTCAAATACTGGACACCCGGGGGGAAGTGGTGAAAGCCTCCTCAATTGAGTCAATTAGAAGCGAAGGGAGTGGTGCAGAATATAGGGTTGAGGTAATGTATTTGTTATCAAGGAATAAACCACCTACTGGGTCTTTAGTTTCCATCATTAACAGTTGTCTGGATCATTGATTTTTTTTTTAATACTGGAAAGAATTTTATGCAGCCCCACTCATATAATGGAAAATGAAGCATGCTGCACTTAATGTAATTTTAGTCCTGGTGCCAAGAGCTGCACATTCCACAAGCAGCATTCTGAGACTTATCTGATTGTCCCCTTCAGCATATGATGTGTTGCAACTCACAGTGGGCAATTAAAGATAATCCTATCAGTAGACTGAAATTATACTCCTTTTCCACTGGGGCCTATAGGCAATAATCCTGTTTATTATCCATTTTTTTTTCTGTTTCCCTCTGTGAAGTTTTCAGATTAACGAGCAAGAATAAATTTGAAGAGTCTGTCATCATTTCAGGAATCATGGTGCCAGAGGGCTTCTAACACCTATGATATATTTAGGTCTCCTGCCAAACATTCCTACCCCCCTTCATTCATTTGCAATTTTGGTTACTATTTGTATTTGGTACTGGGTGAGGGGGGAGGAGGAAGAAAAATAACACTATTTTGTCCATATCCCAGTGCAAATTGGAAAAAAACTCCCAACCAAACAATACTTATTCTTAATGCTGATTTTATACAACTTTGAATGACATCACATCACGGCTTCCAATTCATTCTTCCCTTACAAGGGCAATATTGTACATTCAGCAAACTGTCAGAGATACTAAAAATGGCTAGGGAGCAACAATAATTGTGAATAGAGCGAGTAGGTTCACTGTTCTGACTTGTTTCAGGGGCTCAACTCTTGGAAAGCAGCCTAAAAAAATACCAATTTAAAGAGGAAAAAAAAAGGACCTAAGGCATTTGGTAAGGCCAGACATTAGTTCCATTTAGGGCTTAAACCATCCCACACTTAATTGTAGGTCTGCTGCATTAGCTTGTAGGAGTAGTAAAAGCATGTAATTCGAGCTAATCAGATCGGCAGAGGAACTGGGTACTTAGTGCCAAGTGAGACCACAAAACAAAAGGACAAATGTGATTCCAGAAAAAGTAGCTTTATTGCAGAACACATACAATTCTTGCAAGCCACTCATTCTGAAAATGCACAGAAAAGAATAATAAGACTTGAAGTACCCAAGATACTGCAGGGTACAAACCTTTTCTGAACTGTTAAACATTTGGTCCAGTCTTTAGGCAATCCTCTCACAGGCAGAACACCTGTTAAAGTCAAAGGGTGTGCAAGCTCTCTAGGGGTAAGCTCTAAAATCAAAAGGCTTAAGTCGGTGCCCAGCCCCAATAGATACATTGGCTAGAAGGTGGATATGCTGAGTGGCAGGGGGAAAGAATCCTTCTTCCAGGCTGTAGAGCAGCTTCAGTCAAATTGTAGAGGCCACTTCAACCTTCTGGACAAGTAGTTCTCCATATCCCTTGCCTGCTCTCACTTTGGGGTGCAGGGAGAGAAGATTTCACAGTGATGGAATTTTTACCTCCCTGTCAGTTCACCCCACATAAGAATACTTAGTTCCACTGAAGATATGATGAGGGCTGAGATGCAGAGAGAAAATGTCCCTCTGTCCATCTTTAGAGTTGAATGTTGTCCTTGGACATGAATATCTACCTCCCATGAACCTCACTAGAGATGCGCTTATATATCGTGGGGTGGAATTTGATCCTAATTATTTTAACCCTTTCCTGGAAAATACCTTGCAGGGGAACTATCTTGGCCCCTGTGGCCTGAAAGGTGTCTCTAACATCTTCAGGCCCACTTATGGGCCAGAGAGGGGCAAAGGGGCCTGGTAATTTAAAAGGGCCCAAGGCTCCTGACCACTGGAGCCCTGGATGGTGTGCTCCAGGTAGATCTCAGGACTGGCAGGGGGGCAGTGCAGTGAGTTCCCGGTGATGCTGAGGGCTGGCACTCTCCTGCCCCGCCTCTTTTGCCGAAGGCCCCGCCCATTCCAGGAGTACAGAACTGGCCTTCCCCTGTGGCCCAACAAGTTGGTTGGCCCCACTCAGCCTCTATAATGAAATGCAGTTTGTGATGTGAACATTTGTCGAACCAAATAATAAATATCTGCCTGAGATGCTGAGAAGATAGTGTGCTTAATAACTGTGCCACTGTTGAAAGACTTCTGCTCTGCCTGTTTTAAATCAGGATTCTACTCCTCCCCCCACAATGAAATATGATATGACATGATATGATTTCAATAAAGACTAATGTGCAAGGATTATCATGATTATTTGTTTTCAAATCACAGTTGTTTTTGGAGTGGTACATAAAAAACTGTAAATCAGTAGCCAACTGTCAGTCAATTGCTGTTTGTCTATATACGTTTTGGTAATGTCTGAACTTATCATTAAAACATGGCTGATGTCACCTGAAAATGAGGGAAAAAATGAGCCAGGTTTTTATTTCAGTTAATTACAGTGATACACTGGATATCAGCATAGAGTTTGAACCAATGTTACAAAGACTGAGTTGGACAGAAAATATTTTTTGTTTCCCCATTGAAAATGTGGACAAAATGAAAAATCCAATTGAAAACAAGTCTGATTATTTTTTTATTTTTTATTCATAGATCCAGAGATCTGAAGGCCAGAAGGGGCCACTAGATCACAGATTTCTTATTGAAAAGATAACTCACATTTAAGCTTCTGTTTAGTGCACTGGAATAGTACCACATTGGCTAGGTGAGGGCACTGTGGGATGGCCCCAGTTCTCCCACTAATAAGCTATCAGGTGTTCAGTTCAGCTCAGCTCCAGTAATTATCCTTAGCAATGCACTCTGGGCATGGGAGCATTAGAACTATTTGCACAATCTTTCTCTCTCTCTCTCAGCACTTCTAAGTCATTATTCATTTATAGCATCACAAAGACTAACACAAGAATAAGGTCTGATTGTGTCAGAATGTGAAGTAGAAGCATTAAATAAAGCAATAAAAAGGAGAAGAGTTGTATTTGTCAGAAAACACTTATGAGTCCTATACTTAGAGGAACAATGGATGCATTATACATGCACAGTGAATTTGTTTGAGTCTGCATGGTTCATATAAACATTTGCAAATCTTTTCTCGGGTGGTTTAAAATGGAACTTCTTATTTTATCAGCAGATCATTTTTTATTTTAAAATCATAAGAAAAGCCATCAAATAGAGAAGAAAATACAAGGAAGTCTGGTTTCAATTGCCATATGGCAAATTACAGAGAAAAATTCCATCCGTAAAAAGAGTGAATACAGAATAGATACATGTTGTTGGTTTACTCAAATTTTCTTGCTACCTAAAATGTACATAATATTAAATGTTGAAGTGGGTAGGTTTTCAAAATGCTGAGCATCCAACTTGTCTCATTTAAGGTGGAGCTGAAAGTTAAATGTTGGAATATCAGAATTGACCATTATATTTTTAAGTCCCACATTTGGGTGAAAAGTCAAAATGGAAAATTTTTGGAGCAAGAAGTTCTGAAAAAAATTCAATTAAGAAATAGCAAATTTTGTTTTTTCAGCATTTTTTAAAACCAAATCCAAGTGTTTTGCCTGAATCAAACTGCTGCATTTCCATTTGTCCATCTGAAATGAAAAGTTTAGTTTGGAGTCAGTGGATGCTAATCTTTGCATCTCCCTAAGCCCCCTGGGTTTTCCATGCCCCATTCTTTCCTAGTGGACTCCCTCCCCAAACAAACTACATTCCTCATAGTGCACTGCATGGTCCTTCCTGGTAACTGAGCTGCCACAATGCCTCATGGGAATTTTATTTTGTGAAAAACCCTCTTTTCTGATGGCAAAATGTTTTCTGGAAATGTTTCAACCAGCTTTATGTTGATGTCAATGAATTTAGGGCTATTTTCCTGCTGGAAAATGCTGCGCTTGAAAATATTTTTCACTGTCCTGTTTTCAGTTGCTCTTTCAAAGCTATTAAGTTATTACCTTCTCTCAGTCCAAATATCTGGAAATCTGGAAGTAAATCCTTTAGTTTTTATGGAAGTGAAGCAATAAACACTCATGCCTAACTTGATCATGGTGTTTGCATGTATAAATTCATGTGCAGTTGTGGGTATCTAATTATGAAAGTCTGTCCAAATATGACTGATAACACTTCCCCTGAAGTCAATAGCAAAACTCCCATTGACTTCAATGGAAGAGGAAAAAGAAGCTGCTTGGCATACTGTGCCTTTAAGATACAGCTCTGGTATGAGGAAGGAGCCATGTTGCAGCAGAAACTCCCTGGAGAAATGCCAGCTGATTTAGCCAGAATTCCTTTAGGGGCCATAGGTGCATGCTGATGTTTTACCTCTGCCAGCCTTCGAAAGAGTGTAGCTTCTGTTCTCACTGTGTTCAGCCAGCTGCTGCAGATGGAAGGATGGAGTCACTCTGTCCTTCTCCTTTGCTTTAGGGAAGCTGCACAAGGTCTATTTCCACACCATTAAAGTCAATAACAAGATTCGCAATGATTTTAATGGGTGCAGAATTAAGCTCACAAGGCCTGTGCTGGCTCATAAAGGGGGTCTCAGCGCTGGATCTGGCCTACAGGGAGCTGATGGCAGGATCCAGGCATAAGAGCGTGCCTTCATAATTCTCCACAGAAACCCAGCTTGGAAGCAAGATGACCCTCAGCTGCATGGGGGGCCCCTGTGTAACAGGAAAAAGGGCAATACAAGGATTGCCTCAGGAGTAGTGCTTTCTCGTAAATTAAGCCACAAAGTTCCCTAATTTGAGGCCTTACCGTAAGTTAGGCCATCCAGTTACCCAAGCCGCTGCCAGTACAATAAGGCTTCAAAATGCACCATATAAGGAATCAATAGGTAGGGTCCGGGAAAAGGTAGCCTCTCCATATTAGGAAGCAAAGAGTTCAGGTCCGGGAAGGGGCACTCTTTACCTTATTAGGAAACAAAAGGATGATTTGGAAGAATGGGATAGGGCAAGTACCAAGGGAAGGGTAGGGATAAAAGATGCTGTAACTATAACTCAGGGCTCACTTTGTTGGTTGCAAGGCGGAGGGGAACAAGCGGTCTGGATGATGTAACCGAATAAATCGCCTCTTACCACTCCACCCGGCTTCGTCCATCATTCGGCCCTGCAACAGCCAGGAGGGCATGAGCAGCACAATTTGGCCCTTAGTTTCCTCTGAGTTGGGTTATAGCAGTTCAGCTTGATGGTTGTTCTGGTAAAGGGAAGTGTCGCTCCATAAGGTTTCTGCCTGCTGGCTGGAGAATTCCTAGATATTTTTTGCACATCAATTCTGAGTTTGTTGAAATAGAATGGCCAACAGAATTTTTAAAATGCATGATCTCTGTTTGTATATTGGGAAAGAGAACTTATTGCAGAAATGTAATCGTAGCTTTTAATGATATTTTCTATTATCTCTCCTATGCTTCCCCTTCCACCTCTGCTCCCCCCCAAAAATATCATGGTTAAAAAACACATACTTTCTTAATCTATATTCTTGTTGAATGATAAGAAGAGGAGCCCTTCTCATATCAACAGGTTTTAGACAGAAGCATATTTATAATGTTTACTAGACACAATCAAAGCTGAGCCCTAGGGAAAACAAACTCTCCCTTTTTGCTGGCTATACATGAAGAAGTTCTGATATTAGGTGTTGTAACTGACAAGATTTGACATGCTCACTGAGTGTTGAATAATTGCTTCTTGCTGAAATCATATATTTTCTTTTTACTATGTGGCTGATGTACTGTACTTGTCATTTTTAAGAGAGACATGAGGTAACACTTGCTTTGTGGGTTGCAAATAAAAGGCCTCATGTTCATTGAAAGTCTCATTGCAGGAGGAGTAACGGTAGTTTGAATTAGGAGCTTTAATTCGAACTGCCTAGTCCATGCTGCGTGTAGCTGCGGGCAGGGAGTTCGAACTATGGGGCATTTAAAAATGGCAGCGCCCAGGAACATGCAAATAAAGCCCGGGATATTTAAATTCCGGGCTTCATTTGCAAGTTCGAATGCCTACATTAGCCACCCTAGTTCGAACTAGGGTGGCAGTGTAGACATACCCTTGGACACTATAAGAGCTACCGCAACCAAACTTTGCATGGGATAACCTTTCATCCAGGAGAAGGTTTTAAGGTACTTTAGGACCCAATAGGGCCTGAGCTCAAGTTGTAAAAATCAAAAAGTAACCTGCCGCACTGCACTGCAGGGGCCGCCCCACCCACCCTAGGTTCCATGACCGCCGCCTCCGGCCCCCAGCGCCGTCCGGGACTCGCTCCCTCCCACCTGCGAGGTTACATAAGCGACCCTCTTTCCCCTTCCCCCTGTGCCGGCATGCAGTGCCCTGACCTCCACGTGCACAATGGCTTGGGCACCCGCCCTGCCCCCCGCGGCACGTGCAGCCCCGGGCGCGAGCTGGGGCTCCCCTCCTGCGTGTAACTTCCCCTCCACCCGGGGTTGCACCCCCCCCTCCAGGGCTGATGCAGACCTATATTTTAATCCCTATAGAAATCAGTGCAACTTTTCTACCATTCAAAAAAAGATAATGGACTACTGTTTTTCTACATTTTGTTCCTCCAGTTTCCCAAGCAATGCCGGGTAACTCCAGCTAGTTCGATATAATCTCCTAGTGTAGACATGGCCCCAGAGACTATGCTAAAGCCAGTTAGTGCAAGATGCACTGTGCAAAATTAAAAACCTCAAATGCTATGTGGAAGTATAAATTTGCAGACAGTAGACTCTAAATGTATTGAAAACTTTTTGTGATTTATTGCAATCCACTGAATATTACATACATATGATATCAGTTCACTGTGAGAGCATCAACTTCCCTGTCACTTTGTATTTTGGCTCTTATTATGACAGGGAAATGGGTCCTCTAAAAAAACCAAATGGCATACATATCACATAATACATCATAAATGGTTAAATCTTGTATTACATATCAGTAAAAGGGCACTAGGAATCAATCCATGTTACAAAAGTTCAGGGAATGTCTTCATATTAGTCTATAGTTACCATATTGAACGTCTTACTCAAAAGTAGTTTGATGAAGTGAGTCTTTATTTTAGAGAATTATAATCCATTTACAATCCAGCAACTGGAAGTATAGTGAAAATTTACAGCACCATTGTGGAGTACAGAAAAATTAATCTGGAGGGTCATTAATTTCCCAAACACATTTCATTTTGGACTTAAACTTTTTTTGGAAGTTGCTTTACAAAATTAATTCTGGAGTATTAGGCTTTCTGTTTTCAATACATGTCTTTGGGTAAATTTGTTGCAAATTTATATAGAGATTTTGTGGAAAACCACAAAGCTTTTTTGCTCCTTGAAAATTTGAGGAGATCATCTACAGAATTGTATCAAGAATCCCCTTTTGTTATGCTTTTCATACAATGTATATTATCTTTGTGATGCATGGCTGTAATATGATACATATACTTCTGTGCTTTTTGTATGCTGTTAGCATGCCTATCGAGGATTACAGTTTATACTTTGAACTAACAAGCACAGTAGGAAATTTCAGATTGTGGTGTTTATATTTAAATTCACAATTCAAAATTCATTCTGCTGTTGGTTTGTTGTATAAATCATTCAACAGGGAACAGAAACGATATGCCATGTGATTAAATAGTCACCGTTTTGATTTAATTTTCACATCACGCGGATTTCATGAATATTTGCAATGAATAGTTTTCAAATGACCTGCAGACCAAGAAAACAACTGCAAACATTTTGAACAAAGAATAAATCAGAGAATTTATTCATTGCAATGTGGATTTTGCAAGGGAATTAGGCACTCATCTCTCAATACTGCCTGAAATGGGATTTGGGTGTAAAACTGTATTAGGCTTTTTTGAAAATCCTACCATATGTATTGTTCACTTTGCTCTGGCTCTAAGTAGGCTAGGCTACTGTGCCTTTCTTTAGCAAAGCTCCTTGGGAAAATATATCACTATCCTTCATTTTACTATACACCTGAGACTAGCAGGGCTAGGCAGCATGGTCCAGCATAGCTAATACTAGACTGGGAGGCAAGAGTGCTGGGTTCTATTCCCACCTTTGTCATGACTGTCTGGGTGACCACAGAGCAGTGACTTAACTTTTCCTTGTGGATCACCTTTCCCAGCTGTAAAATTGTGTAGCAGAATTACACTGTGTTCATAAATGCAATGTATATGTATCAATCTTGTTGTAATGTAACAGCTACACTTGAATGTAATTGTAACCATCTTGTAATTGAGTTTGTAATGTAACTTGTGCATGCTTGCAGAGGGACTATGAAAAAGATCAAGAAATGTCTGTGTGTTCGTTATGCTAATGTATGTCAATCAACTATTTATGTCCATTAGAATGATTTCTCAAAATGGCTGCCAAAACTCCATTTTGAATGAGTTCTATTCTCTGATCTCCATCACTGGTTTCAATTATGTCACGTCCCACACGTCCCACAGGTATACCAGTTGCCTGTTAAGATTTAAATATAATGAGATGTGTGTTATGATGTGTCAACCAGTCAATTTAAAAGTATGCTAATATAGCATCCTTCATTGACCAATCATCTGTAATTGTTTTCATGAGCTGTTATCCAATCAGTTTAAAAAGCATCATCTTGCAACCAATCAGTTTAAACTTGTGACTTTATGCATATTCATGAGGCCCAGATATATAAGCTCTTGACGCACAGCAGTGATTTTTTTTTGTAGTTAGGGTCCGTCGGGTTAGGTATAAGTACTAAGACAGATGAATCTCATTCTCATCATTTGTCTTAGTCCTAGGTTTGGTATGAGAAAGGTCCTGTAAAGAGGTCTTAATGAGTGAGGCTGACGGAAGGTCAGACTTCCTCCATTTAAAAAGGTCTTAATGAGTGAGGCTGACCAAAGGTCAGACTTCCTCCATTTAGGTTAGGTTTAGTCTTAGCATAGTTAGTTTAGTATTTAAGTTAGGTTAGATATTGTCTTCGTGTTTGTCCGGTAGGCTGCATTGGTTCAAAGCATATCGGCCGTCATCGCGTTTGTTCGGCAGGTGCATCGCGATATATATATAGGGTTTTATTTTAGGATAGTTTAGTATAGAATAGGAACAGAGTCTACCATCGCCTGATCCTGCCGCTCCGAAGTGCGGAGAAGAGAGGTCGAGGACCAGAGGCTTCGTGGAAGACGAACCAACCGCCATCGCACTCCATCTACACTTCGAGGGATCTCCTTGGCTGTTCCTCGCCCGAGGCTTTCCATTAGCCAAAGGCTAGAAGGTTGCCAAGCGCCAGGATCATCCGCCGAGGGACGCCTGGTAGTTCCTCCCCGAGGGCTGTCAGCCTAAAGGTTGCAGGTCACCAGCACCACCACCATCGTCTCCGTGCCGTCTGACTCTGTGAGAAGGTATAGGGTCATTGGGGGACTGCCCCTCAATGATCATTCGAGATATATTTGTTAAATTCTGTTACTGTTATAATATAGTCCTGTTGTTGAACTCTACCTTTTTGTTGAGTTTTATTTACGCGTCCAATCTTCTCTGAGATTAGCACCCAGGTGATTAGATACTGGTAAGGGGTCCCGCACCTGAAATACTATCCCTTAGTGGATGTGCACAACTTTAAGATAGTTGTTCTGGAGATCTATCTCTGATAGTTTCTCTGAATCTGTTAAATACAGTTAACAATGGGATAATGATTAAACATAAGAAAATTGTTCCAAACCTGTACTTTCAGTTCTAATAATGATGCTCATCCTCCATTTTAAAGTGCTTTAAAATGTTGAAATGGAAAGTGATGTTTATTTTTTATTTGTACTGTCTTGGTGCCAGGGGCTACAGCCTCTTTGTGCTAAGTAGGGTACGTCTAGACTACAGGCTTTTGTCGACAGAGGCTGTCGACAAAGCTTCTGTCGACAAAGAGCGTCTAGACTACATCCAGTTCTGTCGACAAAGCAAGCCGCTTTGTCGACATGAGAGTATAGACGCAAAATACAGTGTAGATGCAATAACGCTTTCTGTCGACAGAACTCTGTCGACAGAAGGCGTTATTCCTCGCAGAATGAGGTTTACCGCCGTCGACAAAACTGCCGTGTTCTGTCGACGTTATGTCGACAGAACTCGGCGGTAGTGTAGACGCAGGTATAGTTTTGTCGACAAAAGTCCACTTTTTGTCGACAAAACCCTGTAGTCTAGACACACCCGTAATGTACAAATATATAATAAAAAATTGGCCCTGCCCCTAAGTGCTTACAATCTATGTACTTAAGTAGTATCATTACTTCTCCTAGTCAGAGAAGCCAGCCAGTACCACAACAAAGCAGTCCTGAACACAAGGCTTAGCTTCCATTGTACTCAGAGCTCTTAAAAATAATTAGCACACAACGATACAGCAGTTAAACTTTTCACCATCATGTTATGTTTATAACTAAAACTATGTCAAAACTTCTGTCAGCAGAAAAAGTAATGTAACACTATATACTATTTCCAAAAATGTAATAGATATCAAAGGAGAGATGGGTCTGGGATAACTTGGTGATGTTTGTAACTTGGTGATGTGTCATGCTACATATGTATATTCTGAACTCTTACAGAAAAATCCTATTAAATACATCATAGATTAAAACAACAGAGTCTTACTGCAATTTAATAGGGTGTTATGTAAATGACTCTTAAAATCTACAGAATTTAACCGTCGATATCCTTTCAATAAGTTTTTGAGACATACTTTAGAATTCTGTAACATGGCTATTTTGTCAATTAATTCTATAGGATTGTCCAGTAAATCTACAGAAAAGTTATATACTTTTAGATTACATTCTATAAGATATTTTTTCTATGAAGGGAGACGAAAGAAAGAAAGAAAGACCCCACAAACATCTGCTAAAATCTGACCGGAAGCAACAAACTTTCACAAGGGCTTGTATCTATTCTTTAGGAAAGAATTTACCCCTGGCCTGCATGTCTCATTAAACAAATTCTTTGCTAGGCTGTTTACAAAGAAGGATATGGTGACAGATGCTGTAAACAGACCTACATTTTCCAGGGCAGGAAGAAGAAATACTGAAGGAAATCAAGATCACAACAGAACACTGTAAGTAATTTTAAAAAGTACAATGTCTGCAGGCTGACATGCTTTAGGTCTTTATTCAGCAAAGCACATAAGCAAAGTCTTGATTATGAGCATATGCATAGAATTCACTTTATAATAATTATACATAGTACTGATATAGTGCCTTTAATTAGTAGATTTCAAAGCACTTTACAAAGCAGTATCATTATTCCCATTTTACATATAGAAAAATGGAGGCACCAAGTGTTGTAGTGATTTGCCCAAGGTCAGTCAGCTGACCAATGGCAATGCTGGGACTAGAATCAGAGTCTTTAGAATGCTGGTCTTATTAAGTCTGTACTTTGCTGAATCAGGAACTTACTGCAAAAGTTTATTTTTCCTTGAAAATTCTCAAGGAACAAGGACTACCACAAAAGCAATTTAAATGAAATTGCATTGCATGGTGATGGAAAAGATTCAACTATCAGGGAAGATTGATTTAAACTATATATAAAAAGAGGAGGTTATGCACATACTATAATTTACCTGGACTACAGGAATTAGTTTGAAAATTGAACACCATAAAAAGTCTAATCAATAAGAAGATCAATTAGCGGCTGATCTACTTAACTAGATTAAAGTTCAAGAGAAGTGCACAGTAGTAGTTCCCATAACAGATTGGTTGCAAAATCAATATTCAAATGTATTTTGATTTCATTTTGTTTGCTCTATGTGTCAGTGATATGAAAGGAGGTATGTACCTGAACCTGAAAACATGAGTAATAGTGCATAAGACAAGGCAACATGATTTGAAAGAGCTTAAAACTGATGGGTGTTTTTTTAAATTCAGATTGTTGAAACGAATGTAAGGGACAAAATATTCACCATAAAATAGGAACAAAAATTAATAGCCAAAAACTGCACAAAATTTGGAGAAAATTGAAAAGGAATTAGATTAAAAAATAGTTTGGGGGATTGGAAGTCAGCTAGTAGGACTTCACAAAAAATTGGATTTATCCTATTGTGTTTAGTGAACTATTGACACATCTGATCTGCTGTCTTGCTTCTCGCTCTGACCAACATTTCATCCTTGGTAGAAAGGAGAAATAATCACAGAACCATAGAAATATAGGAATGGGATGGAGCTCAGTAGGTCATGTAGTCCAGTTCTTGCACTCAGGGCAGGACTAAGTAATACCTAGACCATTCCTGACCATTCCTGTCCAGCGGTAGGCAGCCTGTGGCTTGCACGTCCGTATGGACCCTGAGCTTGCAGGTGCTTCTTCCCACAGCTCCCATGGGCTGGGAACAGAGAAACACGGCCACTGGGAGCTGTGGGGAGTGGTGCCTGCATACGGTCAACATCAGCTAAGGGTATGTCTAGACTACATGGCTCCATCGACGGAGCCATGTAGATGAGTTTACTAGACATAGGAAAATGAAGCAGTGATTTAAATAATCGCCACTTCATTTACATCAAAATGGCCACTGCGCTGTGCCGATCAGCTGTTTGGCGGCATAGCGGGGCAGTCTGGATGTGCCGCGGTCGACAAGGGAAGCCTTTGTCGACCGCTCCAGTAAACCTCATTTCACAAGGCATAATGGAGCGGTCGACAAAGGCTTCCCTTGTCAACCATGGCGCATCCAGACTGCCTCGCTGTGCTGCCAAACAGCTGATCGGCACAGCATGGCGGTCATTTTGATGTAAATGAAGCGCAATTATTTAAATAGCCGCTTCGTTTTCCTGTGTCTAGTAAACTCATCTACATGGCTCCGTCAACGGAGCCATGTAGTTTAGACATACCCTAAATGTCTCATGGCCCACAATCAGATTACCTGGATGGGTTGCAGTCCATAGGTTGCAGGTTACACAACCACTGGTGTAACCTGTTCTTAAAAACTGACAATAATGGAGATTGCATGACCTCCCTAGGCAATAATGCTAACAATCACCAAAAAAGCCAAATGAGTGCCATGATGTGTCTGTATAAATTCAGGAATGAAAGAAAGGCTCTGCCTACCATTTGCACCTTTAATATGGAATTTATGTGGTATGTAGGTCCAGTTACAGGTTCTCTGCATTGAGATGAATTTTATCATTCAACAACCTTGTCATTGCAAATCTGACATAAGAAACATATTTTACAGTAAGGTACGTTTGTAGAGGAGTGTTAAAAACTCCAGTGTTCATAGGATTTGGTTTTTGAACAAATGAGAATAGTGACCAGCTGCCTGTATAGAAAGCATGATTCTGCGAGGCATTGAGTATGTTGGCCTCAATCCAGCAAAGCACTAAAATATATCCTTAATTTTAAACAAATTAGTAAATCTATTAACTCTTTTAAGCATGTACTTATGCTTTTCTAGTTTTGAACCACCTTGCTAGTTTAAATCATCAGTGCATGGAGGACAAAGTATTTTTACCATTTTTAGGACAAGAGTCATGTGCCCACTGCATTGTACAATCTGGCTTGTCTGACCCAGTGATCTTTTAGGGTCTGCTAACATATTGTTTAGTTTCCAGAAAAGCACCTAAAAAGGAAAACTCTGACTTGTTTCAAAGGGAATGTGTATCATGATGCAAATCACATTTCCTTTGTTGTTTACCATCACATTGGTTTTTGCTCAGGTACTTTCTCTTGTCTGAACTCTATAGAGAAACACAATCAGTGTAAATATATTACACTAGCCTATGCATGCATTAATATTTATTATAACTGTGTTTTAGTGGGACACGCCTATAGAACCAAATCTTGAGTCCAGTGCTAAGTAAAATAGTCAGTAAGAATGGCAGGAATTCAGTTCCTCTAAAGATTTGGTCTGCCTTAAATCAAATTACTTCACCATACGATGTCAACTAATAGGAACAGAAATTTGCGCACTGCAGCGTGTTGAAACAATATTGGACTTTATTCTCCTTCCAATATAAATGAGTTCACTATAAGAAGGTTCTGTTCTAGCATATAAATACATTTTGTTTTTTTAAAAATGGCCTTGGTGTCATTTTTTCCCCTAGCGTTTAACAGCTTTTCATTGAATCCGTTTTATAACTGACTTGCAGCAGATTCAACACACTGCAGCCTCCCTAAGTGTCAAATTGTGGGTGGTCCCTTTCATTTCTAGCCAAATGTGAATAGAAAGCAGCTTTTGGTTCTGCAGTTTTGGACTTTAATCTTAAATACTTACTAGAACGCAATCATCCACACATTACTGGGTGCCAGTAAATAACTTATTCTATTATCCAGTGCTCCAGTGTAATAGGAATAATTTTCTTCAGCATTTGGAAGCAAGATAGTGGATCATCATTTTTTTCTTCACATATTTTACTGGGATGGGAGAGTTACAGATTTGTTTCCTATAGTAAGACTAATATGGTAGAAGTTATTTCCTATTAGACAGGAGACGCAATTTTGGTCTGTTACACACTAGTGTAAATGGCAGCAGAATTTGACCTCCTGTCTTTCACATGAGTTAGGCTGGATACTAGATAGCAGAGAAATGTAGAGTATGCTTACACTTCAAGCTGTGGATGTAATTCCCTGCTCAAAAGAGGCATACGTGTGCTAGCTCTGCCTGAGCTGGCATGATAAAACAGTGTATAACCACAGCAACACAAACAGGGGAAGGGGCTAGCTGCCCTCGATACATGCCTTCTCCTATAGCCTATACAGCTGGGCTGGGCAAAATACGGCCCAGGGTCCAGCCTGCCAAGCCACCGGATCCGGCCCACGGACCACCCTGCCGGGACCCTCAGGCACATGCAGCTGCTGCTGTTTAAAATACAGTCCCTGTGTCTCCCTGTTCTGCAGGAAGAGGGAAGGGGGAGGCTTAGTGCAATCTCTCCACCCCCAGACCAATCCTTAGCTCCTATTGGCCAGAAACAACCAGTCAATATGAACTGACCTCAGCCAATCTCTCAGCTCCTATTGTCTGGAAAAGCCAGCCAATTGGAGCTGAGAGATTGGCCTGAGAGACCAGGGCAGCACAAGCCTCTTCCCCCATGAGGAGTTGAGAACCACATGGAGGGAGCAGCCTATATTTTCAAGCGGGCTGTGGCCTTGGGGGTGCTGCAGCCTGCTGGCCAGGAAACACTTACGTAAACTCCTCCCAGCCAGCGCCTGCCTCTGGCACCCCAACTCCCTCCCCCAGATCACCATCCAAACCCTCTGCACCTCCTGCTCCAGGTGACAACTCCCTCCCAGACCCTGTACCCCTTCCTACACCCCTCCCCCAGGCCAGAACCCTCGCCTGCACCCAAACACACTCCCTCCCTGACCCTACACTCCAATCCCTGACCCAGGTCACAACCCCCTCCTCCACTCAAAAACCCACAGCATCTCTTGCACCCCAATCCATTACCCCATACACCTAACCTCCAACCTAGACCCTGCACCTCCTCCACAGAAAAGTGCAGCCCTTGACCACTTTCCAAAATCTTGGAGAGGCCCCCTACCAAAAATTATTGCCCACCTTTGCTGTACAGTCATGACTGATCCAGCCCCCTTTTGACTTTGTTTGTAGTATGTTAGCATGGCTATGTCTCTTCAAGCTGAGAATTATACCCCCCAGGAAAGGGTAGACATGCCCCAAGTCTGTGCTGAATTGTACTGTTATTTTACGGTATTGTCTTAGAACCTAATAAAGAATGAGAGCTTTGTTGTGTTAGGCATTGTACAGAGATGTAAAAAAAAGACAGTCTGAGATCTCACAGTCTAGGTGTGGTACGGAGTGAAACAGGTAGATGAATTATACAAATGATGTGGAGAGAACTGGAAGATGAGCTAATAATATAATAGAGGTTAGCAGAAAAGTGTGTCTTAGCTTACCACTTCCCTAATCAAAACCAAACAGGGGCAATATGTAACATCGCAGAGGTGGGTGTAAAGCAAGGGTTTAAAAGAGGATGAAGCTGAATTTGATCTTCAGAATCACCCTTCCCCCCATACGCAAATAATTAGCTGAACAGAATGTGGGTTTTTTTGCTCTCTTCGGAAATTGCCATAAGGATATTGGCACTGCGGCATGCAGTAGTTCAGCTGGTGTGCTGCAAGAGCTTCTGATCTGAAAGATGCTTATTTGATTCCATCAGACATGTTAGCTCCCAGACGACTTTTCTACCATGTCTTTAATACATCACAGTTACACCGTGCGGCTGCTGCTCCCTTTCTCATGATCATACAGCTCCAATTTGTGGCTCCTCAGAGAGTCATTAGAATGTGGCGGAAGGGCACTGGGTTAAATCTAGTTTTACAAAGCAACCTGGTTTGTGTCATATTTTCCTTATGAACCAAGAGTGAATTCTGGTGATTTGCACACAAAGAACTGCTGCTCTGGGTGGGAGACTATCTAGTGATTGAAGCAAAGGCTTGGGAGTCAGTACAGGACAGTGTGTACAGGCCTCCAGGGTTCTATTCTAGCCTCAGCTATGGACTCACTATATGATCTTGGACAAGAAAGTTTATGTCTGGAATCAATTCTCACATCTGTAAAATGGGAATAATAACACCTCACACAAGTGCTATAAGACGTGGTAATTCTGAGTGAGATCCTGACTCCTGATCTGGCCCCCTTTTGATGGTTGAAATAGTTGGAGCAGTGTACAGGGGTCCTAAAAACCCTGTATCAAGCCTAGGGAAGAGTCCCTGGTACTATAGAAGGTAGCAATAAGTTTGCACTCCAAACATTGGCACCAGCTTCCTCATTTCCCTGGGGGTACTTGACTCCCTGCTCTGTCCCAGGCCCTGGCACCACTCCACCCTGTCCGTCAGGGCCCTATCCCATAATGCCTCTTCCCACCGCATTGTGCCCTCTCCTCTGAGCACACCCCACTTACTCTGCCCTTTTCCCCCGTGCCTTCTGCATGCTGTTGAACAGCTGATCTGCAGTGGGCGGGAGGGAACTACTAGAGGGAGGGGCAGGAGCTGATCCATGGGGTTGTTGGTGAGTGCTCCAAACCCAGAGCACCCACAGAGTCAGCGCCAATATCAAGAATTCCCTTGCAAGCCCAAGTTTGGTGGGAGGCAGGAGACAGCACTGCAGAGATTTGGGGTAGTTCTGTGGCTCATGGGTCTGCTCAGGGAGACAGTCATAGCCTAGACAGGCTCTCAGGTCTGAGGACAGCCCAGGATTGGAAACTAATTTAGTTCCTTCTTTCCTCATGGGTAGCAAATTCTGTGCTGTGTGAGAGACAGCACAGAATTTCACCCAGAGTAAATATTAAAGAGCTTTGAGATTCTCTGTTGAAAACAGCTTCTGTGTAAATGCAAAGCATTTTTACTGTGATTTCCTTTTTGTCCAGGCATGTGAGTCGTTCTTTTGTCATTCTAAATTTAGCTATGTGCATAAGGTGGTGCAGGAATTAATCGAACTGTGCTCCATTTTAAGAAAGCCTCAGCACTGAACTATTTATCATATGCCACATTAGCTATTTTCCCCATATGAAGACAATTGCTTTCATTTTTCTAATCCCTAACGCAGCAAGTCTGGTCTCTCTCGGCTGCCTCTATAGGCATTTCCGGCAGTGTGAAAATTGTGTAAATTAGAATTTTGCTGGGTTTTGTGGAAAGGGAAGATATGAAATGATTTGTTCTGCAATGAAAGTACATAATGGTGTATGACAAACAGTTCAATGGTGGGGTTTTCGGTAGATGGAGCAATGCAGGGAATGAGGAGGTTGGTTTGGCAGGCACATACATATCTGCACTTTTCCTTTGTTTTAGTTAGATAATTCCTAACATAGAGCAATATGTTAGGCTTTCTTCCAGGTACATATGTTATAGTGACATGACTGAACATACCCACAGAGAGCCATATTGTGACTTGGGAAGGACTCTTGTCTACATAGGGTAAAAGCTTGCCTTAGGTAGTGTGCACTAACTACTCCACATTAACTCCCTGTGTGGACACACTTCCTGCCACAGAATGCCTGTGTAACAGTAGCTTAATTCACTCTTGAAGAGCATTAAGTTAAGCCACCCAGGGGCATTCTTAATGTGCAGTAAGACTCTCTACTGGGGGGAATTAGTGAGGCATAGCCTGTACACTGTAAACTCACACCTTAAATCGCTGCACACTAACCTCTCCACATACACAAGCCCCCAGAAAAAGGAAGACCTAGTTTTTAGGGTCCTTTTTCAAAGGAAAACACACAGCCTGATACCTTTGGACTGTAACAGGAAATCTCTGGATCAACTAACTATTGCACATGGGGAAACCGGGCCTCACAGAAAAAGGGTTTCTCTTGTACTCTAAGATTAAGTAGTTCATCACAATCAAAGTATGTCAGTGGGCCAAATTCAGTTGCAACTGCTCATACTAGATCTGCATTTGACCTGACCCAGGAAATCTCTTTTCCTAATTTGAAAGGGGTACTATACACCCATTCATCACTGGACCTGTTGATTCTTCCAAGTTATTGCCTACTTTCTGGGACAAGTATGGTGTCGGGCTTCATGAAATTCATTACTATGTGGCTGTCATGAGCTCACCATCACAAAATGGCTGCTACATTTTTCCAAAGAAGGTATTTTAAAGGGAGGTGCAGTACCAATGCTTAGCTCAGTGATGGGCAACCATGAATCATTAGTGGGCCGCATGAGTGGCCCTCCTTCATCTCAGTGGGCCATAGCAGCCCACGGCCCACTGGGGCTCCACCTGCAGCCCCAAAGCCCCCCCTCGTTGCCTCCCACCCCCATATGCCTCTTGCACACAGGGGCACCAGTGCACACAGGGGCACCACAATTCCTGGGCCTTCCTCCTTTTCTCTGCAATTTAGAAGCATGCAAATCACCTGATTTTCACACCATCCCCGCCCTCCTAGAAGTGGAACAGCCACGTACAGCTCCGGGAGGGAGGGGATGAAGTGTGAATCAGGCAATTTGTGAGCTCCAAAAGTGCTGGGAGGGAGGGGGAGGGGTAGAAAGTGTGGGGCTCTGGTGCCCAAGTGTGTGAGAGGTGTGTAAGAGAGGGGGGGCAGCTAAAGGGTTCACAGGCCTCAGATGGAGCCCCAGTGGGCCACATGCAGCCTGCAGGCCACAGGTTGCCCACCACTGGCTTAGCTAGTGTAGCTGTGTAAATATCCACTGCCTTGCCATATTTGTAGTCCTTTGTATTCTATTTGCATACGTATAAATTACCATAACACCAAAACATCCATCTGACACATTTTGTAGACAAAATCCCTACTTTTTTGTTTCTTGTCTATTTAGATTGTAAGTGCCTTGGGGCAGGGACTGTCTACAATTATGTTTTTACAGTCCCTAATGCCACAGAAATGATTGGTCCACAGAAATGACCACAACAAAAATGATTATTATTAACAACAACAGCAGCAGCAGCAGCAGCAAAACAAATTTTTAGTTAAAGGTTAGCAAATTTTATTCTCATTTACACCAATAAGAGCCTTTTGATGTCAATGGATTGAGGCTTGGGCAAATTTTTTGGTGTAAAACCCACCCAAAATTGTCCCGCTGAGAACATTAACAATAACATGAGGTAATTTTTTTCTTCATTTATAGCCTCCTCTTTCCAACCCACTGACTTCAGTGGGTCAAAATCTTCTCTCATTTACATAGGTTCAGCTCGCTGTAACTTAGAGCTAGATTGAGCCCTTTTGCTCTAATGGGTCACAAGAAAGTGTAACTGAGAACAGAATTTGGCCCCTTATCTGTGAGGAGAATTGACTAATATTTCAGAAGGCACTGAATCTATGTGTAGTCCCCTTACTAAAGGTGCCTCTGCTTATTTTCTGGAAAGACCCTGTGTGCTGCAATCTAGCTTCCCAGACTACAATTCCCATGAGCCCTTGGGAAGAACAGGAAGGAAGTGACTCTTGTGTGTGAGATCTGAGTCTCTCCATGTGCATGAGAAGAGTGGCCTAGCTGTCTGGGACTCTGCCCTTGGAGTTTGGAACAGAAGGGGAGCCAGGCTGTGGTGGAGGAGTTTGATCCAGTCCAGGGGCTGTTAGAGTGCAGCTACAAACTGGGACTAGATGCCTATGGAACTGGGATCTAGCAGGCTGCTTCTGATCAGGCACAGCATGAGGCTGTAGGTAATTGGGCCTTTTTGGGAAAGTGCTGCCTGGGACAGAGCTGCTGCCTAGCTTGGACTCACATACACACTGCCTGCAGAGAACCTCCACTACAGCTGCAGTTCTTCAAGCGCGCCCATGCAAGCAAGAGTCTGGGACTCTGAGTCCAGGGGTGTGCACGCTCTGGGGTGGGATCAATATTGGCAGTGCAAATGCTAGATATATAACTTCCAATTATTGTTGTGAACTTTGTTAATGCTATTCATTGTTAATCTGTTAAACCCTGTTTATTTAAGTTAAGTAAAGATTGTTTATTTTAATGTAATCTATTAGACATATATGATTTGTAGTTGTTGTTCTGGAATTAAATCCAGATTATAGCTGGAATGAGTATATTCCTGGAGGCTCTCAAGGCACACCAGTAAGTGTGTACAAGGCCAGCCAGGTGGAGGCACCACCATTATACATTCATTACAAGCAAGGGACTGCAGCAAGGGGGTGGATAGGGCTTTCCCCAACTAAACACCATCACCACTGGGATGCTCAGGATGTCCTTTTGGTTTAAAACCATCAGGTGCCCAGGCACACCTGTGAGTGTGACCTGCTCCCAAGTAACCCGGGGAGGAAAAAGGGGGTTACATATGTATAGATGCCTGTTCAGCAAAATGCTTAAGCAAGTGGTTAACTTTTACACAGGCTTAAAGTTGTAAGTCCTATTGACTTTAATGAGGCTGAAACTCATGTTTAAAATAAAGTACATGCTTAAGGGGTTTTGTGAATCAGAATGGTTTGCTGAATTGGGGCTATACAGTATGTAGTGATCTGAAGTCTTTTCAGAAGTCAGTAAATAAATATATTAGTAAGTGGTGTAATCTTATTCCAGTCTGAGTGTAACTAGTATGTGCATTTTATTTACTAAAATTTTCTTTTAAAAAAGTCTTTAATGTTTTAACCTGAACCCCCTAATTTAGCACTTCATTATATCACCATAACCGCATATGTTCAGCAGGTAAGGAAAACTATGGTGGAAGAATTGTAAATCTTCAGACTCCCCAACAAATCCAAGAAGTTCTTAATGTTGGCTTGGATGTGATAGTATGATGCAGCTGCTTCTGTTATCTTGAAGTTGTTTTTTCAAGTGCTCAGACTAGAAGAGCAAGTGTGAACATTAACTTCCTGACATGTAGTCACCAATTTGTAGCTTTTACTCAGAACAGATTATTTTAAAAATGATAACACTGAATTGAATGACAAAAATTTCCTTTGATTTATGGGCAGTAAGTGCTATAGCATTCCCTAGAAAACAAACAGTTTTCTTAGCTAGATTGGGAGACCAGTTATCCCGGGATGATTTATATAGCTGTGAACGACATTTTCCAGTATTGCTGTGCCCAGACAATGGGACAGCTCAAAAGAGCGAAAGCTGGCTACATAAAATACAGTCCCGGGGTCTCTGCTCAAGAAATTGCATCCTAATCTCAAGATTGCAGGTTTCTGTTAAGGCGGCACTGGTGACTATTTGTTCTTGCCATTTTAACAGCATTCAGATACAAGAGTTACATGGAAAATATATTTTGTGGATTTGAATGATGCAGAGTCTTGAAAAATGCAGACTTAATTTGAAAATGTAGGGTTCTCTTCTATATGGCAACATGCACTTCGACTATATCAATTTCTAGTGCTGCGTAACCACTTTAATTTTTGCATGTGGTTGAGCACATGTTTTACAGCTTGATTCCCCAGTTCTTTTTTGCTGGTCCAAAGTGTGTGATTTGTCCATTATGACAGCTGTGGGCGGCTCTGGCCTTCTGGAGGAAGTTACTTCCATACGATAATTTGGTCATTGTGTCCCGGTCCTGAGAATTTTCTCTCTCCTTATATTCTTGCCCTTTATACCATGTCTTGGCTTGTTTGTTATGGTGACTGCCATTTTCTAGGACTTGGTATAAGACCTGGTCTGTAATGATGCTGCTCTGGCTCCCTTGCTAAGTTTCCAGAGGGTTATTTGTGCTTTTTTGCTGTGGTGGGTCATGTCCACACTCAGTGAGTTTCTGCCATGACTTCTCTTTTCCCCCTTAGTACCGAGATCAGTCCTTTTCTGGTTGGGACGGTATCCTCAGCAAATGGATCTGCTTCAGACTTTTGCTTGTATTTAGTGTAATGATCTAATCATTTAGATGTTAGGCCTGCAACATAATTTGTTCTGCAGCCTTCTGAAATATTCTTATTTTAGTTAGTGGACTCCACATTGACAAACTGGTCATAATCTTCTGATATTATCCTCTTTTTTTTTTTTCAACTGCATCACTTGGTTGACTCTCATTCAATGTGTGATCCAAACTATCCACTGTGATCCACGCGGACGCTTTTCAGTAGTGTTGGCACTTTGCCAGTTATTCTTCATTTTGTAGTTGTGTAGTTGTTTTCCTCCCTAAGTGAAGGATTTTGCATTTGTCTTTATTGAATTTTATCTTAGTCACTTTAAACCAATTCTCTAAGGCTACGTCTATACTGCAAGTTTCTTTTGAAATAAGCTTTTCTAGAAGAAATCTTCCGGAAAAGCTTAGTTCAAAAGAGAGCGTCCACACGCAAAAAGCGCAACAAAATGGCAATCTGCTTTTTTCGAAAGATAGTGTCCACACTGATTGGATGCTGTCTCGCATTTAAGGCCACCCGGAACCAGTTCAGGCAGGGCATTAGGTGAGCAGTTGCTTCCAGGCTGCTGCCTGAGGCTATCTGAGACGTGCTTAAAGGGACCCCCCTGGACAGCCTTTTCTGAGGTCCTTCTGCTTGCTTGCCTACCTCTCTGAGGGACAGCAAAGCATTTGCACTGCGTGCTCTGGTTGCCCTGATTCAGGACACCACAGCACTCCTTGCCATGGTGCCGGAGATGCCTCTGGGCATGCAATGGCCCCACACTGCCATGCTGCAGTTTCTGCAGGCTGCCTTCATGGTCCTGCATGAGCTCGACTCCAAGCTCATCATTGAGAACCTCTGACTGTGTGCAGGAGCAACGCCCTTGCAACTGCACCCCACAGTGGAGAGACAGTTCTGGCGGCTGGACACCATCCCACCAGTGGTGGGATGACCAGCAGTGGCTCCACAACTTCTGTATGAGGAAGGAGACATTCATAGAACTGTGTACCTGGCTCGCCTCTGCTTTCCGATGAAGGGACACCCGGATGCAACCCTCCATCCCCCGGAGAAGTGGGTCACCATTGCTGTCTGGAAGCTCACAACGCCTGACAGTTACTGGTCTGAGGGCAACAAGTTCGACGTGGGGAAGTCCACAATCGAGGCCCTCCTCTGTAGGTGGGGGTGAGTACTGGAAAGGAAGACCCTGGGGAAAGGAAGGTGGAGGAGCGGGGGTGGGCTGGGGGTGGAGAGGAGCCCCAATCCCGGGGGGTTCTGCAGTCCTGTGCTCTCACAGCCCTGCGGTGGGCGGGGGCGGGGCTCGGGGACCTCCCAAGGGCTCAGGCACCCCCTTTGATTCTCTGTTTTGTGTCTTTGTTTATTGTCTTCTGCAGGTGGTGAGGGCCATTAACACTATCTTGGTGCGCAGGGTCATCCACCTGGGAGACCTGGACCCCATTGTGGCCAGATTTGCCACCTTGGGCATCCCCAACTGCGGGGCGGTGGGGGGGACTATAGATGGAACCCACATCCCCATCCATGCCCAAGAGCATTGTGCTGCTTAGTATATAAACTACAAAGGATATTTTTCTATGGTCCTGCAGGCTATGGTCAACCAACGCGGACAGTTTTCGGACATTTTCCTCTGGTGGTTGGGGAGGGACACGACGCCCACATGTTCCAGAACTCCAGCCTCTACCAGAAGGTGGAGGCTGGTGCATTCTTCCCCGAGTGCAACTTCAGGGTCGGTGATGTTGAAATGCCACTGTGCATTGTGGGGGATGCAGCCTACCCCCTCATGCCATAGCTGATGAAGCCATACACCAGCCACCTGGACTCAAGCAGGGAGTGTTTCAATAGCTATCTGGGAAGGGACCATGTCCAGGCAGAATGCACCTTTGGGCGCTTGAAGGCGCAATTGAGGTGCTGCAGGGTGGCAGGCAGCCCCAGTCTGCGGCTGCTGTCTGAGTTGCTGTGGCCCCACTGTTAGAAGACTTTCAGGGCTATACCAGGCTCACAGCTGCTGGCCCTCCTGCTCCAGGGCTCTCTTATCCAGGAACATGCTGGACATGGGTGTTGCCAGACCAGAGAATCCCAGATTTGGGATATGCAACCTGTATATTATGTTTATTGCTTTCCTTCTATCCACTAGGCTAGTAACCCTACCAAAGAAAGGAAATGGGTTGTTTTGGCATGATTTGTTCTTGGCTTTTCCTATTATCCTCTACGGCTACGTCTAGACTGGCATGATGATTTTGCGCAAATGCTTTTAATGGAAAAGTTTTTCCGTTAAAAGCATTTGCGGAAAAGAGCGTCTAGATTGGCATGGATGCTTTTGCGGAAAAGCGTCCGTGCCAATCTAGACGCGGTTTTGCGCAAGAAAGCCCCGATCGCCATTTTAGCGATCGGGGCTTTTTTGCACAAAACAAATCAGCTATCTACACTGGCCCTTTTGCCTGAACGGGAGCGTCAAAGTATTTGCGCAAGAAGCACTGATTTCTTACATTAGAACGAGAGTGTTCTTGCGCAAATTCAAGTGGCCAGTGTAGACAGCTGGCAAGTTTTTGCGCAAAAGCGCCTGCTTTTGCACAAAATCATGCCAGTCTAGACGCAGCCTATATGTTTTCTAATTGATTACTAACTTGTTCCAGTATCTTGCCAGGTATCAAAGTTAATGTGACTGGTGTACAATTCCCCTTTGCTCCCCATTTAAAGAGAAGGAATACATTTGTCCTTCTCCAGTCATCCAGACTTTTCCCATCTTCCGTAAGTTCTCAAAGAAAATTGCTAACAGTTCCATGATCACCTCAGGGACAGTTAGCTTTGGTAGTATTCTAGCATGAATTTCATTGAGCCCTGCAAACTTATCTAAATATTGTTCAGCCTATTCTTTCTCTAGTTTGACTTGTGTTTTATTTAATCTTGTTGTTAATATTGTGTTGAGTATGTGATCACCATGAATCTTTTTTTTTTTAGTGGAGAATGATGCAAAATAGGCATTACATATCTGTGCATTCTTGATGTCATAAATTATTAGCCCTCTTTTTCCATTAACTAAAGAACTTTCCTTCATTTTTCCCTTGCTCCAGTGTACCTTTTCTCATTTCGTATAGCTACTGTATATTTCAGAGAATGTGTCTGTCTGTCTGCTGTCAGTTTGTCCAAGAATTCCTAAATGGTAAGAGCTAGGACCATCAAATTTGGTTTACAACTTCCTCTTATCATAACTTAACGCAAAGTAAAGGTTTGGTTGTGCCAGAGAAATGGGCTGTGCCTGGAATGGGAATGCATCTCAGAAAATCACACAGAAAAGAGACAGAATCATTAGGCAGATGAAAAGGGCTGGCTAAGGGCACCCCTCCCCCCATCCAGGATTGCCTCAACCCCAAGCCTTTCACCCCAGGTGCCCTTTAAGGAGGGTGGAGAGGGCTGAAACTCCCCCTTCCTGATTCATACGGGGACCTTGCTGGTTGTTCTTCTTCACCAGGGAGTGAGGAGAAAGTGCACAATTTGCTGCATTCTTCCCTCAGGAGCCCACAGGACAGATAAACCAGGACCTGCCCCAGCCAGGGGACATGCACCCCTGCCTCAGCTGTGCTCGCTGGAGCTGCAACAACCATGGAAAGGCTCTTCTCACCTGGCCCCAAGCGGCTGTGGAGAGAGAAGGATGGGCTGTCCTCTCTCCCCAGGACAGTCTGCGTACTGAACCTCTCATCCCCAGCCCACTTCAGAGCAATGATTTGAAGGAAGAGTGCACGTTTTCATTTTATTTTCCAAAAAACCCCCAAAATTTAATTGAGCTAAGAACCTGAGCAACACCAGGTAAATCTTCTAATGCTACATATTTCATTCCTGGGCCAAATATGATGCTTTTGTTAGGCAGGCTCCTGGGAGAAGGGGTGGTATATATTTGGTCTCTGAAACTATCATTTTGAAACTGTTCTTTGTTCATTGAATTAACTGACCAGTACTTTATAACTTTAACAATCCCATACTCTCTCTGCACTGGAGGGAAGATACTTAACAGGTTGCAGCTACATAGCACCCTAAACTCAAAATAAGATACGCATTTTGCTCTATGCAAATTGCGTATCTTATTTCGATTGTATTTTGAAATACCCAAATTTCAAAATAAGCTAACCTACACAGCGCCGGATTTCAAAATAATGTGCTATTTTGAGACATCCCTTAACCCTTGTGGAACGAGGGTTACAAGGATGCTGGAATAGAGGGCCCATTATTTTGAAAAATATTTCGAAATAACGGGCACGTTTAAAAGATGCGGGGTAGCTATTTCAAGATACCTCTGGTATCCCAAATAGCCCCGCTGTCTAGACGTACCCTGAGAGAAAGGAATAAAGATGGCTCCAGAACTCAAAGTCTAACACTCAACCAACCAAACACAGAGTATTGATCATTAATTTAAACACTCCAAATCAATAACATTTCGAAAGCTATACCAAGTATTTTTTCCTGTCCAAACAGGAGAGATTTATAGGAAAGCTGACAAGATTATGTTACCCTATTCAAAGCAATGGATTCTGTGCATGTCAGATATGCGAGTTTTTCACTTTGTTTTTCAATCTATCTTACCGAGTTCTTCAGAACAAGTAAGTGACCGCCCCAAAAAAAGTTTTTGTCCAAACACGCTTACAGTAACAAGGAGATATTGCTCCACAAATCTTTCAACAACTCTGCACTCTGAATAAAATATGTATCAGCATGGAGCAAATCAGTAGCGCAAAGCTAATAAACAAGCTGTTGCTAAAAATTTTAATATCACAAGAATGTACTTAAATGGGTATAATGGATCAGAAAAAAACCTCAAACCTGCCTAAGTGGTGGTTCTGGAAGCTGTCCAAATTGATTCATACAATTTGAAAGGTTCATATAAGTACAAAATAACATAGGTGGGGTTTGGAGTTTTGTAGGTTGCACCTGGTATCGATATCTGGTATCCTGTTCATGATTAAATACCTCCATCCCTAGAGGTATTTAAGTCTCGGCTTGACAAAGCCCTGACTGGGTTGATCTAATTGGGATTGGTCCTGCCTAGAGCAGTGGGCTGGACTTGATGACCTCCTGAGGTCTCTTTCAGCTCTATGGTTCTATGATTCTGTGATTTTGTCTAAGGATCCTCTGACTAGCTCTGACAAGGGTCCAGACAGAACTCTGAAAAGAAATTTCAATGAAACAGAAAGTGATGTAAAGCTCATCTGTATAGAAGGGAGGATCTTGTTAAGAATCTGAATCTCAGCAGAAATTCATAGTAAATTCCACTGATCATTACAACAGTTTTGATTATGACTGGGCCCAGTTTTGAGTAGGATTGGACCAAAGAGACAATATTAATATTTACAGTTGGGTCAGATTTATATTAGGGCTTGGAGGGACAGAGAAATGCAATGACAGAGAAATATTGTAAACTGTATTTATTACAAGATTTTCAGCAGAAATCTCATGAGAGTGGCTGATTTTTGGAATGCCCTTGTAGTTAAGGTGCATGCAGAGAACCTGGGGTCTGTCCCTGATTCTATGTAATGTTGAGTAGATCACTTATTTTTTCTGTGCCTCTGCTTCCTGATCTGTAAAATGGGAACAAAAAACTACTTCACAGGGATGTTATGATATTAATTTAATTAATACTTGAGAAGTGACTGTGGATCTTCAAATAAAAGGCACCAGGAAAGTTCACATTACTACTGCTTATTTTCTATATTTTTGAGCTGAAATCTTGAATCACATTGGAAGGCACAGGGCATAAGTCGGGGGTGGGGGGGAACCTAAGGCCCAGGGGCCAGATGTTCCCAATCCCTGGCACAAGTAGTGAGATAGAACCTTTCCCTGCTGGGTGGCCAATTCAAGTCTTCTGTAGATTGTTTCCATCTGATGCTTATTTGACAGTATTCCCATTGGTTTCTTCTGGTCTTTATAGAATGTGTCTTGGATTCAGTCCACGTCACAGCATATCAATGTCCACATCACAAAACCCACCACAGTTGGCATCATTGTTGGTAGTCTCAGAAGAGAGGCAAAGAATTTGAACTATCTTCTCACCTGGAGAGATGTTTCCTGCAGGCAGACACACTGGAGGTAAGAGAGTGTCAATAACTTTGCTGCTGACATTTACTTATGGCTAATTATGCGACCTAATTTTCAATGATATCAGCTCAATATCTTTATGGAAGTTCCTGGGACTGATGCATCAAAATCAGATTAAATAAATAACTAAGATTCATTCAGATTTTCTTGTAATTCCTTCACGGTTACAAAGAATCTGCCAGGGTTTCTGCACTGGAAATTCAACTTCTTCCTGCTGAACTAACTAATTTTAGCTCACATTTAGTATAACCCTTGTATGCTAATCTCACATATATACATTAGATGTCACAGTACATTCTCTACTACTGATGTGCATATCCATTTTATTAGCCCCCTTCTGTTCCAGGCCATTAAACACAGCTGCTGCCAGCAGAAAATAAACTGAATGGAAAGAGGCATGAAGTGTGATTCTGGATAGTGCACCAGTCATGGTGGGACAATTCATTATGGTGCTAAAAGAAGCCCATGTGTAATGTAATATTAGAAAACCTCAAGCATTCAAAAAATCAGCAGCCAGAATACCAAAAATCATGAGACTGGCTCAAAAATCATGAGGCTTTTAATGCATATTAAGTTATTTTACTTTGACTTCTGATTTCTGAGCCGGTGTTAATATCAAAGCATGGAAATAATAATTCCTCTGGATAGAGCATTAATTGAATTTCATTTAGAAGGGAATGGCAATTTAGAAAGGACCCAGAGAAGCCAACGGACTGTTTAAAGATGGCTCTTCCATCTTGGATGTGCAAGGTGCCTTGTTTCTCCCTTTTGCTAACTATCCATATGACAGGTAACTGCATGTAGTAGAATAGCAGCTGCTATGCACCCTCCCACTCCAGTGGTAGGTGAGTCATTGTGTGGATGGGAAAAGGCAGGAAGTGGGTGGAGATTTGGGTCTGTTCCCTTCCCGATGGAACAGAATGATTCTGGAGGGGACAGCAATCTCCTCTATGTCAAGGGCTGAGACAGGTTTCTCTTCCCTGGAGCAAGAGGTGAACTGGAAGCATGATTCTCTCCCTCCTATAAACATGAAAATATTAACACTACTTTCCATAACTCCTCACATATAGGGCTATCACTAAACATTGAAACAAAAAATATCCATAGGGAAACATTAACACATTAATTTAGTCATAGAAACATAAAATACTGGAACTGGAAGGGACCTCGAGAGGTCATTAAGTCCAGTCCCTTGCCCTCACTGCAGGACCAAGCACCATCTAAGTCATCCTTGATAGATGTCTATCCAACCTGCTGTTAAATATCTCTAATGATGGAGATTGTACAGCCTCTCTAGGCAATTTATTCCAGTGTTTAACCACCCTGACAGGAAGTTTTTCCTAATATCCAGCCTAAATATGCCCTGATGCAATTTAAGCCCATTGCTTCTTGTGCTCAGAGGTCAAGGAGAACAATTTTTCTCCCTCTCCCGTTAGGTACTGTAAAGCCGTTATCATGTACCCTCTTAGTCTTCTCTTTTCCAAACTAAACAAATCTAATTATGTTTTTATTTCTTTGATTTGTAATACCTACATACTCATCTCACCAGTGTAATAAAACCTATAGCTAAAAAAGGTAACAATGAACTCTTTGTTTTGATATATAACATGCAATAATATCTTGAGAAATGAGCAAGAGCTATCAGCAGCGCAAAATCGATATGCTCTTTGTATAAAAAGGCTCATCGGAAGCAGTGTTGTGTGAGAACTGCATGAACTCAAAAGAGTTTAAAACATAATCCCTGAGAAATTGATCATTTCCAGTAGTTAATGACCTGCTAGTCTGCTAACCATCAGGAGGGGAAGCTGAAGGTAGTTAACACTTTAAGAAACACAGTTGTCGCTAACAAATAGTAATGAGCCAAATTTTGAGTTTGTTGTTATAGACTATATAGAAGTAGTATAATGTGGGCTTTAAAATGGCAGTGAATAATTAAAAAGAATTAAGACACAATGCTGAAGAGTGTCTGTGGAAATGATCCAGGAAGAGAAGTTGCATGTTACAAACATATCACACAAGCAAAATGGCTCTGGTGCGTGCTTGTCATTTAGTTTAAAACTCAGGGCTAAATGCTTGCCTCCACAGAAAGGAAAAGTGCTCGAAATTCTCTGCCAGGATTCACGTTGTGGGTCACTGGTGTCTTCTCCCTGGAGAGAGAGACAGGAGGTTCTGTACAGCCTTGAAACCCCAGTGAGCTCAAAGGCCTTTGGGAAGATCTGCTCCCAGGGCATCCTCCATCTTGTGCCACGGAAAGTCTATTCCGCTGTATTGCAGCTGGGACTTCCTCATGCCCTTGGTAACAGAGCTCATTTAGGAGGCAGGCTGCCATTGGTTCCTTTCCCCACAGCTCTATATGGTCCTTCCCAAAGATGGAATGAGGGGGTGAGATGGAAGCTACAGGTGAAAGACGTAACATAAAATCCCCACAGATTGCTATCAGACAGCCTGGAGCATTCTGAGGGAAGCAGGTCACTGGCATAAGCAACATTGCACCAGCCATCCAAATCCACTTTTTGACTTTGTGTTGGAGGTAGGAAGGAGAAGGGGAGACAAGTTTGGGATAGAAGTGTGAGGGCAGCTGTTACAGTGGGTTAGACTGGGGGCTTCTTCAGTCCCTGATCGGGGGAAAAATTGGAGAGAAGTGTAAAGGCAGCTTTACCTTCCCCCCCCAAGCTGCAACAAGTGTGACCTTGGTACCATTTAGGACTTAGCCCTGTGTATTCTGAAAGGAAGGACAAATGAGGCTTTAGGCAAGGAAAAATTGGTTAGGAAGTCGGAAATGGAGAGGAGGAGCTGGAGGGAAATGGGTTAGGATTTTTGCCATAGAGACTATGTCTATACTGCAGGCTTTTGCTGGCAGAGATGCTAATGAAGCGCTCATTAGCATTTGTCACGCTGTCATTTGCATATTCTCTGCCGAAGCTTTTTGCACAAGAGGTTTTTACACAGAAACAAGCAGTGTAGATGGGTCTGTTTTGCACAAACCCCCCCTTTTTTGAGGCATAAGGATCTTTCACAAAAGGGTTTTTTTGCACAAAACGGAACTGTCTGTACTGCTTGTTTCTGCGCAAAAACCTCTTGCAGAAAAAGCATCAGCAGAGAATATGCAAATGACAGCACGACAAATGCTAATGAGCACTTCATTAGCATACTCTCTGCCGGCAAAAGCCTGCAGTGCAGACGTAGCCAGAGAGTATAAGATACTTGAGTAGGTAGAAGAGTGTGGGCAAAGAAGGGAGGAAATGCATGAAGAATATTCAGGGAGAACTTGCTGACCTGAGTTGATCACAGAGGAGAAATTAATAATGATCAGATCAAGGGCATAAGGTATAATTCCAAATGTGGGGAAGTTCATGTTGCTGAGAGAGAGATGAACATTTAGGTGATAGAAAAGAATTTACTAATATGCCACTGAAAGTCTACAGGGTCAGAAATCTGCTTGCTTGTGTATGTATATACAGTGCTCTATTTTTTTCCCCTAAAAAAAGCAGAAATATACAACTGGTTCAGAAGCATAGCTTCTGCTTTTAACACTGATCAGGCTTCATACATTTAAATTGAAAGCCACCCAAAATAGGTCTACAGCTATTTTCATAGAAAGCAAAAGTGATTTTTATATAGGGTGGAAAATTTTGTTAGTGAAAACAAAACCACAGATCTTTAGGAAATGTAAAAGGAGACTGGGGAGGTTTTGGGGGAGGAGTTGGGAGGAAAAAGGGCAGATATAATTTTATCCAATTAAATTTTTGTCCAATTGCAACACTGAGCAGAAAAAGTGATTATTTTAAACCCTGTACTGTAAAGATTTAATAGAAACTAATTCAGTTTCTCCTGGCCATACATCTTTTAGGTTAGACAAACACCTGTCAGGGATGGTCTAGATCAGAGGTGGGCAATAATTTTTGACCAGGACCACTTCAGAAATTTTTGAAGTTGCCCCGGCCTGCCCCTTAAGGGGCGGGGCCTCAGGCACAAGGAGCAGAGCCAGGACACTTCCGTGCTTCTCCACCCACAGACTCTGATTGGTCTGGGGGTGGGAGAGAGTGCAAAATATTTGCCCCCCCAGAGAGAACCGCCAGCTGTTCTGAACAACTCGCAATTCCCTCTAGGTACTTGTGCCCCTGGCAATGGGAGGAGACGTTGTGTGCTCCCCCTTGCTGCCCCAGGTCAATCAGGGTCTGGGGAGGGGGAGCACATGAAGTCTCTTGCTCCCTGCCCCCGCCGTGCAAAGGAGCACCGTGCTTAGAGTCAACCACCAGCTGAGCCCCTTGCAGGGCGGGAGGAGACTTTGCACACTTCCCCTCCCTCCCCCCCAGGCTAATCAGGGCTTAGGGGCAGAGGAGCATGCAAAGTCTCCTCCTGACCTGCCCCCATTCTGCAAGGAGCATGTGGTGCTCAGAAGTACCACACCCCTCACAGGGCGGGAGGAGACTTTGCATGCTCCTTCCCCGCCCCAGGTCAATCAGGGCTTGGGGGTGGGGGAAGCACGTGAAGTCTCCTCCTGCCCTGCCAGGAGCTCACACTTTTTAAAAAATGACTAGCAAAAAAAAAAAAAAAAAAAAGAAAAGGGTGAGTGAACTGTTTCCAGAATGAGAATCAAAAAGTATGTATATATTTTTTAAAACATCACAAACTCTGCTCACCCATCAGTCCTTTTAAATTTCTGTGAAATGAAAATAACTTTAAATACGTTTCAACTATTTTCCATTTGTTTGGATTCACCTGCATAAGGTAGCCAGCTATGCTTTCCTTTTTTTTCTTTGTTTGAAGATATGCTGACATTCAAAACTTAGCAACATGTTCTTTTCCTACAAAAATTATCTAAAACATATTGCACTGGCTTCTCTTTAAGGGATTTTTTGTGCTCACCTTCTTTCTCTTGTGATGCATGGACAATGGCAGTAAGGGTGATGTTAGAAACAGGCAAAGCAAAAGTTTTACTGCCTAGAGCAGATTTTGATTAATTAACAGTTGTGAGTTACTTTGTCTCCTTTTCCTCCCAATAAGCTATTGAGGTGCCTGATAAGAGACAGGATACTACTGATATGCCAACTGGCTTAATTTAACTCCCTATCCTATTCTTAAGCTGCAAGGAGTGGAGACCGTATTTCTGCAGTAGGCCAAACAGTTGGAGTGCATTAGCATGGATGAGCCGACCTCTGAGCTGAAATATGAAATGATCAGCCATTTCTCTGCCTCAGCAGGCCTTAATTAAGGTACAGTAGCCCTAGCTTCATCTGCTTGCTGGCAAACAGTCTTCTTGGGGGAAAAAAAAGCATTCACCTAAAAAAAAAAAACCCCAGTCTCTGGATACAAGATAGATAAATACCTTGAACTCTCTGAACAGAGCATCAGCTGGATTTATAAGATGAATGAAGACTAGCAAGGCTGACCTTTTGTGAATTATGATGATCCTAATTGAGAGAGAGAGAGAGAGATAGAGAGATAAGTGAAAACTGATGGAAGGAAAACATGAATCCCATTAACTGATAGAGAGTGAGTCTGGTCGTTTGAAGAACCATGTGTATAACCTGAAAATATCAGTGGATATCCACAAATAATCACGCTGGAAGAACTTAGTTTAGAATGCAGCCTTTGATTTGACAGCCCTTGTGTGCAGTGCCAGAGTATATGTGCAAGTAGTATCCAGGCCTCATTGCCGCCATATTTTTTGTATAAAAAATTTGCTGTCTTTCATTGTTAATAACAGGGCTTAGTATATCTTCATGAAATAAACAACAAAATAAAACAATTTTGAAAACTTGGAACAAGAAATCCTCCTTTCTCATCTATTTGGGTTACTTTGGTCTTTATAATGTCAAGTAGAATTTACTTTTATATACAACTTCGCACAATTCTTTTCTTTTCTTTTCTTTTCTTTTCTTTTCTTTTCTTTTCTTTTCTTTTCGTAGTAAAAGAAAAGAAATAGTGCCTAGGAACTCCAGGCGCTGACCAGAGCCCTATTCTTTCAATATTAGCATGCGAAGAAAAATAAAATAAAAACATCAGCAGCAGCAATCACTCTGGAGAACTCAATAATGATTCCAAAAGTAACCCACTCAATGAAAGTCCAAAAATGTGTAAAAGATAACAGAATTGGAAATTACTTTACATTTTCACACTTGTATCACATCACCAACAGTGGGAATCTAGATTAAATTGAAAGCCACTTAGTGTTTTTTAGCTGAGTATTAATGTTCTCAGGTTTTTATTAATATGACTCCAAATGTTGCATAAAGTCATATTCTGAACATGTGAAATATGTTGCTTCATTGGGTTTCATTGATTCTGTATTTTTATGCGTAAAGTGAACTATTCTAGTGCTAAGCTAAACAGACTTATGTTTAAGTTGTACAAGATTCCAGAATTAGTTCCACTGCATGACATATGTTTTAAGAAATGGAAAAACACAGCATGCAGCATCATGCATGTGTTTTCTAGGAAACTCTGAAAAGACCGGAGCAAATTTGGGCTACAAACACACTGATAAATTCTTCTTGTTTCTGCTGAGGAAAAAGGTTTAGTGAGTGAAATTTTATGTCCTGTCTGTCAACTTTTTGTACAACTAAATTAAGCCATAAAACTCTAGGAGGTAGTCTCTGAACATTAGCTTAGCCATTAGAGCAATCACAATATTATGCTGAAGGTCAGTTTTTCATATTGTAACATGAGACTTGATTTGTCAGGCTATATCATGGAAGCTAGGGCCTCAAGTCCAGACTTCTCTGGCTGTGAACTTCAAGTTAGTTATAATTTATTACTAGCCTGGAACAGCTATTGCAGGACTGGTATATTTTGACTCAAGACTGATATTTAACTAAAGAGCAAAGCTTCTGCCCACCCCACCCCTGTACTTAGCAATATTAAATTCCTTATCCTTGCAAGCATTCAAGGCGTTTTATAGGGAAAAGCCAAATGTCAACAGTTTAAAGTTACTTTAATAAAACTGACCAAGATCAAGTTTCCTTGTTGGCTGCCTGCCACCAGGAATCCCTTTGTTAGCTTTGTAAAATTTCCTGTGACAAATAGGAGCCTTTTCATTTCTCTCTATCAGACTGAACATGGTTTAATTAAAAGGTGAATAGTTTGATTGCAAGATGTCATAACATGGAAACCTCAGAAGCATAGGCATTTTGAACCTAGTTAACTCTGTTTCCAGGAGTTCATGATAAAACATTATGAAAAAGAAAACAAGAGTTGGTAGACAGAAATATATATATGTATACTGAGAATCTTGTGGACTGTTAGCTATAATGAGTACTCACTGGTTCCCTAGCTGACGTGCTTGGTGGTACTGATATCAACAGACATATTAAGCATATCTAAGAACAGGGCCTCAGCAAAGGCTGTGCCAGCTAGTTCACTGAAATATAACAATAGTTAGGGATTCAGACTTCTACCATTTAAAATTGAATTGGGCTACTGACACATGGTGCAGCATATGTTATGGATGAAATTAATATGTACAAATATTTTTTACCCCAAGAGTTTGACTCTATTGATATGACTTTAGTATATCTTATGTGTTTTTAATTCTCATAAAAGCAACCATGGACAGGGGTTATTCGGCACTGGTGAAGCCACATCTAGAGTATTGCGTCCAATTCTGGGACCCCCACTACAGAAAGGATGTGGATGCATTGGAGAGGGTCCAGAGGAGGGCAACCAAAATAATTAGGGGGCTGGAGCACATGACCTATGAGGAAAGGCTAAGGGATCTGGGCTTATTAAGTCAGCAGAAGAGAAGAGTGAGGGGGAAATTGATAGCAGCCTTCTACTTCCTGAAGGGAGGTTCCAAAGAGGATGGAGAGAGGCCGTTCTTAGTAGTGACAGATGGCAGAACAAGGAGCAATGGTCTCAAGTTACAGTGGGAGAGGTCTAAGTTGGATATTAGGAAAAACTATTTCACTAGGAGGGTGGTGAAGCACTGGAATGGGTTACCTAGGGAGGTGGTGGAATCTCCATCCCTAGAGGTTTTAAAGTCTCGGCTTGACAAAGCCCATTTAGTTGGGATGGGTCCTGCTTTGGGTAGGGGGCTGGACTCAATGACCTTCTGAAGACTCTTCCAGCCCTATGATTCTAGGGGACTAAATACAGTTGTAAATAAATAAATAAATATACACTCTGGAAGCAGGTAAATGTATGGAGATTGTTAAATATAACTGGCAAAAAACCTTGCTTGTATAAATAAGTCCTGTCAGTATTTTTGGCTTCACTAGATAATGTGGCTCATAACGAGTGCAGTTTATAGAATGACTAAAAGGTCTGATCTCTGTCTTTTCTGTCCCTGTCATCCATATTTCTATACAAGTGCTATGTGGTGCACAGGTATATTTCAGAAGGGAGTGAAACAGTCTCTTTTCACATTCTTGTATTCTTGATAATAGTCAGCATGATCAGGCTGTCCCATTCAGGAGTTGTTAAAAACCTATTCAGTTGCTGCATGTGAATGAAAAGCATATCTCAGCAGAGAAAGCCATGGTGAGTCTCTTCTGGCCATGTCTATACTTACAGCACAGGAGACTGATCTTCTGGCATTCAATTTAGTGGGTCTAGTTAAGACCTGTTAAATCGAACTCTGAGAGTGGCTTCAGCTGGTGCTGGTACCCTTAGTCGCGAGGAATAAGGGAAACCAAAGGGAGCATTTGCTCCCATCAGCCTCCCACTGTGAAAACAACACCAAGCTCGGCTTAAGGTATGCCGACTCCAGCTATGTATTTTAGGTAGCTGAAGCTGCGTACCTTAATCCAACCTTCTGGTCTAGTGTAGCCCTGGCCAGTCTGTGATGTCATCTCACCATGAAGATACGAGGAGAAAAGGCACTGTACAACTACACAGAGAAGCAGGTAGATAAAGAATCAGCCATACTGAAGCAAGGAAGGGCTCACTTCCACCCTCACATCCTGTCACCTTCTAATCATTATTAATTGGTTCTGCTTTTCCCTATAGGGAAGAAAAGTCACCCCCATGACAGTTAATATGGCAAATTCAAAACCAAGAAAAAAAATCAGAGTTCAGTAGAACATTCTGCCTTAGGGACTGAAAACAATAAACAGAAGTGTTAGGAGCTGTGTTTAAAGCCAAATCCTGACTTTTTCTAAACTGCAAATACTCATGCCACTTTATAGGAAGCATTAGTATAGCCTAACATTGGGCCAAATCTGTGCATTTGACCACATACGGATTTAGTAAAAAGAGAGTAAAGACCTGAGGATTTTACACACAGCCATTTGAGCTCAGGATAGAAGACTTAATTAAAAGACCTTCCCCTGAATCTGTTGGAAAGAAATTAACAGCGAGATAAAGTACTCATGGGTAAATACGGGTTACCGATTAATTGAATGTGCCAGATACTTGAGCTTATTGCTCTGCCTCTGCCCCCTAACTGGAGGAAACCAACCTTTGCCCCTTTCAGAATGCCTGGTGACCCTTCCTCTTCCCTCTGAGCCACAGAGCCATCCTGCATGGCAGGCAAATGAACAAGCTAGCTGCCCAGGAGGCCTCTGGCAGATCCAGCTCCTGACTGGATCCAGCTCAAGGCAGGCTGAGGGGAAGGAGGTGCCTGATGGTGACAGCAGCTGGCATTGCTGGTTGTCAGAAGCCCCACAATAGCTAGAGGCATTAAGCCAGCCAGCTGGACAGGTAGGAGTCAGGCTTGCACACCTGCAGAGTGGGGGGTATAGTGGCTGGGGGCAATGCTGGTTAACCAAGTTTTCCAGCTATTCAAATGCCAGATAACAAAGCTTTTACTGTGGCAATAAAACACGTCATCTAAAGAATGCCATACTAAGGGTAGCAGGAGCTAGCGGTGTTTTGATATTGTTTATCATATTATTCAATATTGCTGTCCTGCAAAGACACAGGAAAAAAATGTGATTCAAATATTCTGATGGTGATCATTCCAGAGAGTGACAGGGAGAGGTCTTAGGTTAGGGAAGATGTTGATGTTCCAACTCCATAAAGACATCTGTGCTCTTGGGACATGGCCCTTGAAGAAAGCCTTTTCTCCAAATCATACTATCATAGGGTTTGAAGAGATCTCAGGATGTCATCGAGTCCAATCTCCTGCCCAAAGCAGTGGCCAGAAGTTCATTTTAATTTGTTTTTTTAATCCGTCATTTTAGTAAGGTAAGGGGTGAAGTATCTGTAGATATTGGGGGCTGGGAGGAGGACTGAAATGAAGGAGCTGTAAAGAATGAGGAAAGGAGAGCAAAGTGGCCTGAGAAGAGTTCTACTAACAGAAAGAAAGAATGGCAATGGCATTTTGACCATTGTAATTTGATTTTGGTTTTGGTTTCTGCAATAGATCAGCTTTTGCAAATCTAAGCACTGAGCTGATTTGAACTTGGTGCCATTTTCTCCCTATCACCCAAGTTCACGGGATACCGTGGGTGGCGATGGGGGAGATGAGACTTGGATTAAATATTTGTTTTGTCTCACCTCTAATTTTGACAGACCTTTCATGTTACTTTCCAAGTAAAAAACAAATAAACAGGTGTATCTCTTATATGAAAGCAATAGACCTGCACACAGAATCACTCAGAAATGGGAAACAGACTAAAAAATGCTTTGGTTTGGCAGCTCTCCTGGGTAGCATTATATACAGCAGAATGAAGAGAAGTATTCATGTGAATCAGACCCGCTGTGAACACATCAGTATTTCTAAAGTAGGTGCCTAAAATAAGAATGTTCAAAGCAGGCTGGATGTTTCACTATTTTGGTTAATTCTACCCACCCACACTGAAGACCTGCCAGGTAAATATAGCTTTCTGTATATTTATTTATTCTGGCTAATTTGGTGTACATATGTTTTATGTTTGTTTTGGCTTGATTGATGCTAACTTTCCCATCCCGCCCCCTGCCCCACTACTATTGGATTTTTTTTTTTGGGTAGAGAAATTGAATTCAATTATTTGCAATTTGCATGTCTCACAGAGCCAGTTCCATGTAGGTAGATGATTTTACTTCTTGCTGTGATCTGGTTAGAAAGCAATTAAAAATAGTTGCTGGAAGCTCGCAGTACAGAAGGAAGCCTCAAAACTTTAAAGTAGTAGGTCTCCTGCCTTTTCACAGGCATATTAGCAAATGCATAATACATGGTCAGTGAGTGAATAGAAAGCTATAATTCTGTGGACGAGCTGTTATGTTGATGTTCTGAACAGTAGGGAGGCAGCCCAAGGGCAAGATGAATAATATAAATCATTCATCTTATTCCTATGCATTTCCAATGCCAGAGGCAGTCTGAGCATAGGCACCATCAGTTACACGGGTTCAATGTAATTTACACAGATGTTCAATGAAAGTAAATGTTGTTGGTTCATAGCACCATTTGGAGGTCTGTTGGAGATTTCTAGCAGGTCATCTAGTTCATCCCTCTGCATCTTGTCAGGGTAGATTTAATTAATCTCAAACAATCCCTAATAGATCAGTTTCCACTCTGTCTTGAATATTCCCAGTGTATGTGATTCAACTATTAGCTAAGGTAGCTAGAGTTATTCCTGCTCTGTTTTAGGAGCTACAGAGGGCCTGATTTTGAGCCCAACCACACAAAAATGGCTGTGTCATCTTTGGACTTCCCCATTCTCAGGGACTACTGGGGCCAGTTCATATAGATCAATCTCAGAGATTCAGCCAAATGATCCTGGCTTCTAAGGGACTGTTTTATGACCTGAGGCTTGCCAGTCAGTAGCAGCCTCTGGCCATGCCTCTGGCATGCATGCTGTGGAGAAAGCCTGGGAGGGCAAGGCATAAGGATGATTCTGCTCAGTTTCATATCACCGAGGGATATTTCTGTGCCAGAGGTTGGTTTGGAAAGCTTTAGGCCCTTTGCCCATAGTTTTCCTTAATATTGAGCCCAAACAGTGTCTGCCTCTTATTTAACTGATTGAATCTTATGTTCTTATAGATTATCAGAATATTTCAACCTATTCTTTTATAGCATCACTTTTCACATTATATATGGGGTTGAAATGGAGATTGGGCCAAATCATGACACTTCCAATCCTATCCTGAACTTTGGAAAAGGGTATAAATGTGGATTCAAAATTCATGGCTCAAGCCTGTCCCAAACTAGATCACAACATCCAAACACTCCTGAACTTGGGGGAAGTCAGAACTAATTCAAAATCTGGATCTGAATTCAGTAGCTCAGGACCCACATCTAATTTAAAGGCCACCATCTCACATCCTCCCTTGATCTTCTATAACTACATCATAGAACATGCATTCTTTAGTGCACCAATGACTTAGATTGCAATCCGAAGTCAAGAGGAGTCTTTTCATGAGCTACACTAGACATTGAATCAGATCCATAGAGAATCCAGTACGTTGTTTGAAACATATTAAAATTAAAACAGACATTCCAGTACAGACACATTTCTCTAGGATGGATACTGCATTTTTATTTACAAGCATTTCTTAATTCAGTGCAATTTCTATTTTTAACCTTTCTGTAACGTGTAACAAAAATCATAAAAAGAAAGAGTGCGGGGAGTATTTTTTCTGTTGTGTTCAGCTATGGTTATCATATAATTAATACTTTCTGTGTATTTAATTTTCCATCGGTGTGGTTCACTTTTACCTATCTTATTTAGTGTTTAACAATAGCTTTCTTGTTTCTATCCATGGCCTTTCACCTTCAAGGATCTTAAAGTGCTTTAAAGACACTGAAATAACTCACCGATCAATACAATTTAGTTGTCTAAGGTACAATGAGCCAGCTGTGTAGTGGCATACAGGAATGCTATATACCAATTTAGGGCAATAAGTGGGAATGTATACACTATATACAGTTCTAACTTTTAGGAGTATTTAAGCAAGCTGAATATAGTTACCCAAACTGGAATTTGGCCAGAAAACAACCCTACTCTTGTGAAAAATTGAATAAAATCTTTAATTTTTCCATTTCTTTTCCATTAATGACCATAAGTGGTCATGAAGTTTTCCATCTCAGCCAAAGGACGGCATTTCCAAAAGCGCACTTGCTTCTTACAATATATGCTAAGACACTGGTGAAAAACTATTTGGGCTCATCTAGACAACGGGGAACAGTCAAAAGAAGATATGCAAATTCCATGGGATTCCATATCTTCTTCCAATTGCACTTTCGAAAGCAGAGCTTTCGAAAGTGAAAGTAGTTAAGACACGGCTTTTTCGGCGAACCCCTCCCTTTGTCGAAAAGCCACGTAAACCTCCTTTTTTGAGGAAGAGTGGCTTTTCGACGAATGGGGGGGGGTTTGCTGAAAAAGCTGCATTTTAACTACTTTTGAAAGTGTGATCAGAGCTTTCGAAAGTGCGATCAGAAGAAGATATGCAAATTCCTGCAGAATTTGCATATCTTCTTGACCAGTCCCCATAGTCTAGATGAGCCCTTTGAGTTAAGAGTGCCACCTACTGAATTATTAATTCAAATTCCTTCAGCATCTAGATGTTCCAGGTCTGTCAGTCATTTTCTGACTATCGCTGAGCATCCAAATACTGAACTCTGAAGTCATGCAGCTGCTTATGTAGTCTTTAAGATGTCTTTGTGAAAAGACATGGAGTAATCCTGTTGCACCTTAGGGTATGTCTACACTACAGAGAAGATCGAAGCTGCCGCTGTCGATGTTTCAGGGTTCAAATGAGCGGGTCTAGTTAAGACAGCTAATTCGAACTGAGAGCAGCACTCCAGTTGATGCCGGTAGTCCTACTTCCACAAGGAGTAAAGGAAATCGAAGAGAGAATGTTTTCCCTTTGACTTTCTGCAGTGTGGATTGCACCAAAAGTCGAGTTAAGGTACTTCGACTTCAGCTACACAATTAATGTAGCTGAAGTTGCATATCTTAATTCGACCTTGTAGTGTAGACATACCCTTAGAGAATAACAAAAATATATATCAACATGAGTTTTAATGTGTAAGACCCACTTCATCAGATGAGTCGGAGTGTAAAGTGTTGATGGGATTTGCATCTCTCTGATGATTTGGGCCTAATGTGAAATATCAGCTTAGATATCGCTCTGTATTGTTCTATTAAAACTCTTAGGGATTGAATATTAGGAATCCAAAGATGTACTCAAGATACAAAGTCTGGACACAGGTCCAAATGTCTCTAAGTTCTAGGAGGGATGGGTTGACTCTAACTAGAGTCTGTCTCTACTATTAAGAAAAAAGTCAAGCAAAATGATAAAATTCTTCTCCTGTAGAATGAACATTGAAATTCCATGACAAAGAGTAACCAATGGTATGTGATGTGACAGAGAAAGGTTGCTTTGCATTTGAAGCAGGATACAGAGAATTATAGTAAATATGATAAAAATAAGGATGAATATTTTGTTATGAATATCTTGTTTCACAATACATTTAATCAGGACGGCTTGCACAGCAAGATCTTTCATTTTTCAGTTAAAGGACAGTGGTTCTGATCTATCCAGAGGGATCGATATTCTATATCATTCAAAATAATTACTGGTGCTTAATTTAAAGAGTGCCACAAATTGATCAGCCCTGTGCACAGGGTTTCAGATTATCAATTGGTGTCATGTGTCTGCTTCAGTTATAGAATATTGAGGTCAGACTGAATTCAGGCACTGCTGACTGTCATTTCAATGTCATTTCACACATCTATGAGGGTTGATTTACTATTTATAACCATACATATTTAAAATGGCATATTTATGAGTAAACAGTTGGCATTTGCAGTAAGATAGCCTTATAGTGGTTCATAGTTACTGTGTCTACACTACCAGGTTATTTCGAAATAATTACTCCTGAAATAACCATTTTGAAATAAGTTTATTCCTCTGCACAAGCAGGAGTTATTATCATATATATAGTAGCCCGATGTCTGAGAGTCTGTAACGCTGAAATGCTGGCTGTTCCCTCTGGGCGGCGCTGTTGCTGAAATGCTGGCTGTTCCCTCTGGGGGCCTGTGCTGCATGGGGAGTGCGGGGCCCAAACGGCCGCTTGCACCGCTTGCTCCCCCGCGGTGGCCCGGCTGAGTGGCGCAGAAGTCAGCCAAGCGCCACGGCAGGAGGGAAGGGGGGGCGGGGCGGTGACGTACATGCCCAGGGGGTGGGGCCTAGCCATGTATGTCACCGCCCCGCCCCACCCCCCTTCGCCTCCCGCCATGGCGCTTGGCTGACTTCTGCGCCACTCAGCTGGGCCACCACAGGGAAGCCCAAATGGCTGCTTGTTCCCTCGCGGCGGCCCAGTGGAGCGGCGCAGAAATCAGCCGAGTACCATGGCGGGAGGCGAAGGGGGGCGGGGCGGTGATGTGTGGCGTGACAGCGGCTCCAGGCCCCGCCCCCTGGCCGTGAACGTCACTGCCCCCCTTCGCCTCCTGCTGTGGCGCTCAGCTGACTTCTGCACCGCTCAGCCAGGCCGCCACATGGGAGCAAGTGGCGCAAGCGACTGTTTGGGCTCTGTGCTCCCCATGCAGCACGGGGAGTACAGAGCCCAAATGGCCATCTGGGCTCCGCGGTCCCCCGAGTAAGAGGCAGGAGGGGGAGGAGAAGAGAAAGAGAGAGATGGAGAGAGAGGCAGGAGGCAGAGGAGAGCTGAGAGAGAGAGAGGGGGGGAGGCAGTAGGAGGAGGAGAGAGAGAGACGGAGCGAGAGACCGGAGGCTCAGGAGAGAAAACCGACGTGGAGGAGAGACCTGAAAATCCCGTCTTATGACGGGCTAATTGGCTAGTTTCATAATAACAAGCCCATTATTTTGAAATAACCGGCTTGGTAGTGTGGACACTCGCTCTGTTATTTCAAAGTAAGGGGTGCGAATTTGAAATAACTCTCCAGCATAGACATGCCCTAATAAAGTATCTTACTAACTTATGGAAATATAGTAATGTAGAAACTAAAAGATAAATATAACATTTTGCAGAGAAATATTAATAACCAGATCATATAACAGGCCACCTTTGAAAAGAATTTTTGTTTTACTTAAATGATTCCAGGTTTACCAGTTGTTTATGTCATTGGGAAAGATGAGGGAAAGAGTGTAACCTCCCATTTTTGGAGTAAATTCTCATTCACACCTCCCACTCCATCATTATTATTTTTATTTGTACAGGCTGAACCTTTCTAATCTGGCACCCTTGGGATCTGATTGGTGCTGAACCAGAGAATTTGCTGGACTATGAGAGGTCAGTATTGTCAAGCAGCATTACAAACACTTCTACTGCTTATTGGGCTCTTAGAAGACAGTTAGGAGTAAATTAGAGCTAAATAGGAGCATGGAACACTGAGAACCAAGACTGGTGGCTGTAAACACATTTTATGGGACAATGGGAAACTTGGCTGCACCCATGAAAAGGGGACATCTGGCTTACTAAAATCATGCCAGACTATAGATGTTGCCAAACCAGAGAGGGCCAGACTAGAGAGGTTCAACCTGTGTTAGCTAAAGGTATAATCTAAGAACAGGTCCCATTGTGTAAACTCATACTGAAAATCTGTACCTTGAAGAGTTACAGTTTCAATGGACAAGACAGACAAGGGGTGGAGTTGGAAACAGAGGTGAAGTGACTTGACAAAGGTTTTCATAATATTGCACCAGCAGAGCCAGAAATCGGTGGAATGATTTACTAGGTGCCCAATCCTTGAGCTCTGCCTCGGTTGTGTGCTGCCTTTATGGCCCCCGTTCTCCTGGGTCTGCTCAAAGTTATACCTAACTAATCACAGCCACGAGGAACTATTTTAGTAACAGTAGTTTTCTTTCCATACCCTCATTCTCTGTACATGTCCCTTAGGCCACCTTTTGCTTGTGTAGCCAGTCCTAGGTCACTGGGGAATTTATTGATACCAAAGAAACACTTCACTGGCTAATTAGTCCTTTTTGTGTCACTAGAGAGTTTCAAAGGAGGAGGAACTTAACGAAGAAACAGGTCTGTCCCTATGAGTCAAACTTTGTTCTTAGATATATATGTGCAATTGCTATGACTTCAATGGAATCTCCCCCAGATATCCCAGAATGGTATTTGACATAAAACAGGATAAATCCAAGACAAATATTACAAGTGACAGGCATTCAACCTTTCCTCCGGTTCTTTAGTACTGAAATAAAATGCATTGGTAAACAATGCTAGTGATACAGTTTTCTGAGGCAAAATCCATGGTTTTTTTCATCCAATTAAAAGAAAGCTTCACAGCTTAAATGATACAAAACACCATTAATGTCACTTTCTCTGGGCATTTGTTAGAAGAAATAGAAAAGATGGATTTGCTGAGGACAGATAAAAATGAGGCATTTTAACCATGCGAGAAAATGACCATTCACTTTTCTGTTATATGGTCTCTTTATGGAGCTTGGCTAATTATATTGCAAGTGAATGGTTTGAGCACACACTCTTGCTTGTAAACGCTATCTGTGTATATTATTAAGGTGAATATTTTTGAACACTGGAGCTTGCACGGACCTCAGTGGGAAGTGTGGGAGCTCAGTACCTTTGAAGTTCAGGAAGCTTTTATACTAGGTCCCTCATTGTGCATTATGAATAATTGTAGCTGAAATTTGTGGGCATGAACTTTTGTTTTTCTAATACCTACTTAACTTCAGGTCTAGGTACACTTAATGCCTGAGCCATACCCATTGAGGTCAATGCAATGGTTCTTACTTCAGTGGGCCCTTACCATGAAATCATTTAAAAATCCATATACCTATTGTTTGGCTCAATGTTGCTTTTAAATACTTTCCAGTCCATTAACAATAACTTGTAATCTGCCCCTTTCATATTATGCCTCCCTTTATGTGGCTGACTGAGCTCTCCTCCCCATAGCTTGGATTTTCCCAAAGCAGTAATGTGGTACCTCTTGTGCCAAGGGGGAAACTGACAGGGACAGAATTTGGCCTTGAATAAACATGCTGTGCAGCTGCTTTCCTCAGAGAGAACACAGAAGTCCATTTAAATGGAAGTTTTTGTAAATGTTTCTGTTCTTATTTAGCATGGGTGTTTAGATATGTCCCTCTGTGTGCCAAGGAAAAGTCAAGGAAGTTTTGCCCAACTCAGCACTGAAGATTGGGCCAGTATTATTCTTATATGAGCTTAAACCTGTTTGTCAATTTTGCAGTGAGTGAGTAAGGGGCAGAGGGGGAAATGCAAGATGAAGACTAATCTTTTTATTTTACTTTACGTGGAATGGGAAGGAGTATGGGGGCCATCAGAAAGGGTTAATCCATCACCAACTCTTGTGTAGGCCTTTCACTCCATGGGGAAAAAATTCTCAGTGATATGAAAGGAAGGCACATGGCTGAGGGCTCAGATAAGGCCGTTGCTGAAAACTTGTTCATGCTGTTGCTAGCAGAAGTGAACTTACATTCACACCTAGAGTCTCCAAAGACAACACGTTCCTCAAATAAGATCATGTACCTTCTGCCATGCATGGTAATATTCATTCATTTTTCTCTGTTTCAAAGCCACCATTGTGATAGTGGGCGGAAATCAGATCCCCAGAAGAAATATACATTTCTTGGGTCATTGACAGCTTGCAGAGGTTACAGTCTCCCTTCTGTCGTGTTTGGCACAGAGATGCTGCTGGAGCCTACACAAGGACTGACATGTTTTGTAAAATGAGAAAGAAGTGGTGCAATTGTTCCTCTCCCACGTTATCTTGGAGCAAACTACTTCCCAAGAGTAACCAGCTTGCATGTATTGTTTCATAGTCCAGGACACAGCATCACTCTTGATTCCATGGCATCTACGCCAAGAAGTGGCTTCCAGTTAGGTCATTGTTTTGACAGTTTGACCAGAAAAGGAAATGCAAACAGTCAGAAGTAAACAGTCATCTATATCTGATGACTGGGGACAGTTCTAAGAAGAAAATGAAGCTTATCCAAAACTTATTTTAAAACAGTGGAATACTACTGAATATTCAGCTGTTATTAAAAGGCAAAGATTCATAAACCTGGCATTGTTAGCTGATGATTCAAATTACAGTGGGGCTTTTATCACTGTGGTTGTTCTTAACCCCTCTCCCATCAGGGTCTTTGAAACTCTTGTGTTACATTAATTATACAGTTAAAAATAATTTCAAATTGCAATAATTGTTAGTTCTATTTAGGATACTCCGGGTGAAACGTAAGTTGCTTTTCTTGGAACACTGGTTTTTTTAAAACTCATTCCAAGATTTTGCCTGTATTGGTCATTTGTAGATTTGTGTGACACATTCACAGAGGACCTCAAACCCACTGAAACTTAGCTTGGGTTCCATGCTCACTGCAGATGTGAACTTCAGCCTACTTTGGCAAAAGTTCATGAAGGTTGTGTTCTTCCTAACCCACCTGTGCCCTCCATCAAGGCTCCTTTCCTTCCTTTAACAAACCTTTCTCCATCCTACATTTTTATATCTTGAAGGGCATGACACCCTTCATCCCTTCTTGTACTTGGTGGCCTGTTGATCTCTCCCTGAACTTTAGAAAGTGCTGGGTGGCCACTCTTTCCCAGCAAGCTTTTTACACTCCTGATGTGTATTAATATGGGACACTCTTTGGTCTCTTTCATGTGGTTGCTTCTCATCAGTGGATTGGAATCTCCTGGCAATTCTCTGTTGACCACATGCTGGAGATGGATTATGGTTTGCAATTCATCTACTGCACTACAAAGAGGTTGGCTGCATTCTGCATACCAGAAGTCTATATTAGCTGTAAGAGTCAGGGTCTCAGTGGCACTTACACGATGTGTAGGTCTTATGCTGGCCCACTGCACAGGGGTGAATTTCACCCTTCACCCTGGTCTGCACTAGGGTGTTATTTCAAAATAATTCCTCTTATTTCAAAATAACAAGGAGAGTGTCTATACTACTAAATCCATTATTTTGAAATAAGGGGCTGGTTATTTCAAAATAATAACTCCTGCTTTCCTTGGGGAGCAAGCTTATTTCAAAATAGTTATTTCCGGGGGTTATTATTTTGAAATAAGTTATTTTGAAATTGTTTCCCAGTGTAGACATGCCCTTTCTGAGCTAATAAAGTCTTATACTATAGATATGTGTTATGATGTCATCTTAATATGGCATTTTACCATAGTTTTGGATTTCAGTGAAAAGTTCTACTTGGCATGTGCAGAACTTAGATTTCAAATGCTAAAAGCAAATCTTTTAAAAGATATCTCTCCAGTGGGAATCTCCTGCCTACAAAGTGCTACATTCAAAAGTCAAGCATCTTATAACACAAAAATGATTGAATGGCATTTTCTCAAATTTTCTAGCAATGCTCACCTGAAACTGAGACCAGTGTTTCAATTCAAAATGCTTATTCAGACTCAGAAGCAGTGAAGCTAAAGAGCATATAGCAGAAGTAGAAGAGAGTGGGCAAAATTTAAAAGCAACAAAACAAATTTCCTAAAAGATTAAATAGTACTGGCTCAGTGTGTTAGATTATAGTAGTATCAAGTAAACTTAACAGCTGTTGGCAGTGATGGTCACATGCAATCCTTTTTTTCCCCCCTGTGGTCTTGATCTATAAAATGCTAAATACTTTCTACAAGGTTCCTACCACTCTCAGCTCTCACTGATTTTTCTGAGGGAGCTGATGTGCTTAGCACCTTGAAGGATCATCCACTTTAAATGCAACTATATTTCATACTAGAATAACACTGCTAAAATGGAGACTAAAGCCCAAAAGGAAAGAAGAGGATTTCCACCTCTTTTTCACTGCTAACCTTGTGTGAATAGGTAACATAACCTACTTGATGTCAGGAACATAGTACGAGGGTCTAGAATATTTATTTGTTTTCATTTAAAATATTGGGTAACTATAATGGTCTCTAGAGTTATGCATATCAATTCCATAAGGGCTCAAGGAAAAGGGGGAGTCACAGATGCAATAGTCAGTGTCTTACTGGGATTAAGACGTAAAGCTGAATCCCGAATTTGGCTGCCTCAACTTCCATCTAATTACGATCAATTTGTCCTGTGCAATTCCATTGAATTCATGAAGGGGAAGCAGTCAAAGGACAAACTGGTCTCTGGAGTCCAAATTACCTGGAGTCCAGTTGTTTTTCCCATGTAAAAAGTAAAACTCACAGTATGGAGTTGGGGGAGATGTATTTTGCAGACTTGCTATCTAAGGCTATATCTAGACTGCAGGCTTCTTTCGGAAGAACCTTTTTTTGGAAGAGATCTTCTGAAAAAACTTCTTCCAAAAGAGAGCGTCCACATACAAAAGCGCATTGAAAAAGCGATCTGCTTTTTCAAAACATAGCATCCACACTGAATGGATGCTATCTTGCATCTAAGCTGTGATTACTATGGATGGAGTGGCCACACACCTGTGCTTTTTCCTCTTCCCTCTTCTTTCGAAAGAACTCCCTCTTCCCCGTCCACACACGCCTTTTTCCAAAAGAGCTTTTTCGGAAAAAGGCTTCTTCCTCATAGAAAGAGGATTACTAACACCAGAAAAACCCCTCTGTTCTTTCGATTTACTTTCAGAAGTACGTGATTGCAGTGTGGACGTAACTCAGGTTTTGTTGAAAAAACAGCTGTTTTTCTGACAAAACTCTGTAGTGTAGACATATCCTAAGAGAAGAAGAGGGTATCTAGCCACGATGGAATGAACAGAAAGCTGTGAACCTAAGTGCCGCAGATTCTGGCTGCCCTTCAGGGTGGACAATCAGGGTGATTGTCCTGGATGCTACCATTTGGATGTACCAAATTCATATTTGTTGTTTTTTTTCTTAGAGTCGGGGGCAGGAGGGAGGGTGCCAAAAACATTTTCTGCCCTGGGTGACAAAATACATAGGATAGCACAGTCCTGATATCTGTGCTGATCACAAGGGATTCGCAGGATGCGAAGGCCATCTGCACAGAGTCCCTTTGTGTCTGTACCCATTCCAGGAACTCGTTTCTTTCCTGTTCCTTCCATTCATCCATGAAGGGATTTACAGAATAGCTGGGGACCTGTGAATATCTAACTCAATGTCAGGTTATGCTAACCTTTCTGTACATTCTGGAGAATAGTGTGTGGCCTCTTTGACCAGTCCCTTCCTCCCCATTAAGACGAAAGTTTTGGGAAGCTGGAGATTTTATGCAGACTATATAATGACCCTATCTGCATATTTTATAAATATGCCTCACCTTATTTACACACATGACAGCAAATAGCCTGATTACCAGAACTTGAGACTGATGAGGCGGTAGGATGGCATGAACATTGGGAGCATAGTAATTGCCATGCTCCTGGTTGGCTCGGATGAGAACATAAGAATGGCCATACTGGGTCAGACCAAAGGTCCATCTAGCCCAGTATCCTGTCTTCTGACAGTGGCCAACGACAGGTGCCCCTAATACTTCTATGGGTTGGTGCCCAAGTAACTCTCAGCTCTCTGAGGCTCTGTGCTTGCGCACTCCTTTTTTTGGACTGGGTTGAGGGCAGGGGTATGGTTGCTTGCTTCTTGTGCTGGCTGCTTTTTTGCCCTGGGCTGGTGGATCACACTGATTCCTGCTATCAGCTGTGGCCCAGAGAGCCAGTTTAGAGTATTAATTGACAACCAAGATGGTGATTAAGCATTAAAGAATTAGGCTACACAGCTGGTTCTGTTTTGGCTAGGCTGCTGGCCCTGCAATGGATTCTTATACCTGGGTGCTCCTTGCTCCTTGGCTAGTGGTGTGGTGTGGTGTGGTGTGGTTCTTCCAGGCTCAGACAAGCAAAGTTTTGGCTCAAAAAGGCCTGTGCTGGCAGCAATGGGAGAGACCCACCTCTGTGGTGCTGCAGAATAGTGCCACTTGCTGCCAAGCTCAATTACACTTTTTGTACTTCTTAGTGTTTCATTTTGGAAAACTATTTTGCAAAAAAATGTGCTGAGTTTAAAGTCTTGTTGCAAATTATGCCAGCTGGCAGGGTCCTTTTCCTGCAAACAAAACTGACTTGAAAAGGGCTGGGTTTTAGTGGGTGCTCTCTGTCTGAGCCACAAGTTTGGAACAAAAATGAGCAAGAGTGGAGGAAAGAAATGGAATCAACCAAAACTAGGTCAACTTATGTGCAGGCGTGTGACTCACCTAGACATACCACTTCTCCCATTTCAATCACCATCAAGTCTGGAAGACCTCCTCTAACTCTGCCTCTTTTGTTTGATTAATGGTACCTAGCCATTTTAATTGGTACTAATTTGCAGTTTTGTTGGCAGCCTCAACAAAGATGTTATGGTGACTGAACTGCTTAAAATGTTCCCATATGACTAAGGGTTAAAGTTCTGTTTCTCTCTTGTAACTCAGTGTTCTCTCTTAGGGTTCGTCTACACACTAACATTATTTCGAAATAACTAGTGTTGTCTACACGTCAAAGTTATTTTGGAATAACAGCTATTATTTCAAAATAACTTTCCTAGCGTCTACACAAGCCAACCGCTATTTCGAAATTAAATTGAAATAGCGGAGGGCTTATTTTGAAATTGGTAAACCTCATTCCATGAGGAATAACGCCAATTTCAAAATTGCTATTTCAAAATAAGTGCTGTATAGACACTTATATCGAAATAGGGGGCCTCCAGCCCTTCCCAGGGTGCCCTGGTGGCCACTCTGGCCTCAACCAAGAACACTCCTCTCCTTTCCCCCATCCCTGGAGCCCTTAAAGGGGTAGACTCTGGCCACAGTGCCTGTGCCAGCTCCAAGCCTGCCAGTCCAGAGGCAGCAGTCACTGCCCCTGACCCAGTGGCCCCAAAACATGAGCCAGTAAGCCACTGGCATCCAGCCCTCCACCGCTCCCCAGGAGCAGTCTGCCAGCTCCTAGGAGTCTTCCAGGGGCCGGAGAAGGTTGGCACCTCCTGGTCCAGGGCAGAGATCATGGACCTTTTTTAGGTTTGGGAGGATGCCCCCAACATCCATGATCTCCGCACTGACAGGGAACGTAAACGTCTATGGCAGGATAGCTGCCAGCCTGGCCACCAAAGGCCACATGCGAACCCAGGAGCAGGTTCGCATGAAAATCAAGTTGGTCTGGCAAGACCCCCAATCCTGAGCCCTGAGCTTCCCCTCCTCCTTGCTTCCCCCTTCCAGCTCCCTCCTCCCAGGTTTCCTTCTCCCCTCTCCCACCCTCTCTCCTCCCCTTTCCCGCCTTCTTTTCCCCAGTCTCACCAGAGTTTCATTCCCTCCCCCCCAGTTTTATTAAATAAAGAGAGTTTGTGTTCATGAATATACATGTATTTTATTTGACATCAGGAAGGGGGATTAGGGAGGGTAAGTGGAAGGACGTGAGGGAGGAATGAGGCACAATGAGGGAGGAATGGGGCAGAGCAGGAAGGCTCTTAGTGCTCCTCAGGGTAGAAGCTGTCCCACAGGGCCTCCTAGATACTGACAGCCCCCCAATGGACCTCCTGGATGGCAGCCTGCAGAAAGTGCAGCCAGGCTCGCAGCAACGCGTCCACAAGAAGCACCAGAGTGCCCAGGAGCAGCTCTGGCTCCATGTTGCAGAGTGCTGTGATGTCCCGAGTGAGGGCAACCAGAGCACGCAGAGACAAAATGCTTTGCTGTCCCTCATCGAGGTAGGCAAGCAAGCAGGGAAAGCTGAGAACCGGCTGTCCGGGGGCGGGGGGGGGGGGGGGGTCCCTTTAAGCACAGGCCTCAGATAGCCTCAAGCAGCAGGCACACAAAGTAACTCCTGACCTGATGCCCTGCTGGACCTGGTTCCGGCCGGCCTTAAATGCGATTCAGCGTCCACTCAGTGTGGACGTGCTGTTTCGAAATAGCCAAATGCTATTTCGAAATGCATTTTTTGTGTAAATGTGTTATTTCGAAATAACTATTTTGAAATTAAATATTTCAAAATAATGCTGTAGTGTAAACATACCCTTAGTCTGTGTCTATACAGCTGGAGTGAAGTTGCTTCAGTTAATAACTGCTGTGCTAGCACCCCATGAATACATGCATATCAGTAGTGAATGAGTAGGTCTTGTTATTTTTCTATCCCTTGACATTTGAAAACTGAAAATAAACAAACAAACACCAACCCAACAGCAACAAAAACGTGCAATTTCTTCTCTTCACTTAGCCCATTTAATGTAGTGTGTTTAACTTTAGAAATCTGTGAAACACCAGGTTTTGCACTGCCAAAGCCTGGCATGGTTGATTTTCAGCCTACGTGTTTCAGACCTATTCACTGCTGTGTATGTAAAATGAGAAATATTAAAATAAACGGTCTGATTCATTTTACCTGCTTTAAAATAGATAAAGAGTTTTCTGCATTTGTAACTACAGTAGCAATAATTTGTTCTTTTTGTCATGACAGGTAAAATTATCACCGTGTTTGAAATTGACAGCCCTGGAGAGAGAGCCTTAGAGACATTTGGGTCAGTCATAGTCATTAGCGATTGGTCATTTGATGGCAATGAGGTTGATATAGTCCAAGATGTCTAAAGTTGGAATCCTGTTTTATAGTGAGATTTTTTTAAATGGGCCTCAGTGTGTTAAAGGCATGAGTCCCAAGGTTTTCAATTGAACTTGTGCTCCTAAATCACTTGAACTCTTTTGAAAATCCTGCCCTAAAAAGCTGGGCTAATTTTCAAAAGTGCAAAGTACCAAGTAGCTTCCATTGACCTCAACATTCCACATGGTTCAAAGTCAACCCATATATGTGGAGGCCTAGATCGGGATTTAGGCGCATCAGTTTGTTTATTTTTCAAAATCTGGATGTTAACTGTCCTGATGAAGTGTCACTGTCATAATCATTACTGGCCTGATGGAGGAAAGGAGAGAGCAATTCTCATCTTGCATTGGTGTAACTTCATACTAAGTTTCATACTCTGCTCTGCAAGCTTTAATATATTGTGTTTGGATTTGGTAATGCTTCTTGGTAGAAAAAGATACAGGGACTGTTTTAGCCTGAATATTGGTGGTTTTAATACCAAATGTATCTTTTTTTAAATTGGTTGTAAATGTACTTTTAAATATTTTAGTTCATGTTTGTGTGGCTGCCTGCCTCTGTGTGTGTATTTGTTTCTGGAGGTTTTCCAGTGAATGGTACTTTCCAATCCGCTAAATGCAGTTAGTTCCCCCTTTTAAATAGCCCTTTACTGTATCTGTTAGCACAACATTCTGTAGGAAAGAATGCAAGTTAATTCTATCAGCAATCACCCCTAGGTGAAAGGTGAGCTCCCTTGTTTGGAGGGGTATAGATGGCCATTACCTCAGCCTCAGTTTCTGGAGACAGACTGGCCCGAGGAGTGTGTGCCTGGTGGCCATGTCACTGTTTGAAAAGCACTTCTTCTGCCTGCTACAATGCAGGGCAAGCAATGGTGGGCAAGAGAGGGCAAGGCCATCGTTACATGAGAAGACTGTAGCATTCCTGAGAAGTTATCCCCATAGAGAAGATGACGAGAGAAGCAACAACAACCTGCACAGGGTTGTGATTGAAGAGGGGAGACGATAGTCTTGACGGACCCCTGGGCAAGGTGTGGGGGGGTGGCTCTGCACTTTAGAAGGGGCAGGGCCTCAGGCAGAAAGGACGGGGCTCCAGTGATTTAAAAGGCTTGTGGCTCCGGTCACTGCCACTACTGCAGTAACAAGTCTGGGAGCTGTTCAAGATAACTGCCCTCTTTGCCTCCCCCCCGGTTGTCAGATCTGGATCTGGGAATCTTACAACACTTTAATATATATGCTCTTACAATGCCCCTGTGAATAAAGTGTTATTACAGGCATTTATTTCCCTCAAATTATTGATGGGTTACTTTAGACACAACAGTTAAGTGAGATACTCAAGGTCACTCAGAAACTCAGTGGCAGAGACAAGACTGTGACCAGAGACTCAAACCACCACATCACAACTTCTTAGTCTGGGTACTGCAGCAGCTAAGCTGTGTTTTATTGTTTTTCAAGTTACTTGAATTTATGACAAAAGTGGCATATTTTGACATTGCTATAATTTTCTGCGGTGTCTGCTTTCTCTTGGTTAACTAAAGATGTTTGAAGACCCTTCTCACTGAAATATTGAGCGAGATCTCCGATACACTGAAGGCTGAAAACAGCTAAACTCTGATTTCCATCATCAGTTAAATTAATGTCACGATCATGAAAAATCAGGCCTTTAATAATACATGAATAATTTCTCCTTGGAGTTGCTATGCGGTTTTCCCCTCAAGGGTATCTTTCAACTTCTTACAGTATTATCAACTTATGATTTAGAAGCTGCCAAAGTAGGTATGCTTTCAGAAGTGTTCTTCAGCAAAACTTAATTAGACTACATCATAATTATCTACTTAACATGTTTTTGGCATCCTTTGTAGCTTGAAGTGAGACACACTTGGATTATATAAAACCAGCTGGCTGTCCTAAACATCAGCTTAATTATCATTTTATCAGATTCAGGCAAAATAAAATTCTGAACATACTTTCCTAAACACGCCTATTCTTAGTCTTGAAAAGGAGAACATATGCTGCAGGGTTGGCTAATATCATTTCCATAATGTGTTTTTTATAAAGTAATTGATTGTGTCATATTCCAGCTTTTCCTTAAAACCTCGGTACAAGCATGTTGATGAGGCAGGCATTCTAAAACAGATAATTAGACAAAAATATTTTCTTATGACTTCATTGCTAGGCTTGAACACTATGCCACTGTGTAAGCAGACTGAAGGAAAACAGTCTTTCTATCTGACTTCTGTAACCATGTGTAAACCCATTCAGCAGCTGCTACAATTGTCCAGAAGTGGAATAGTTGTCAACACAGTTCTTTCTGCACGGAGCCTAGGAATTTCACACAAACCTCCTCTTATGCAATAGCAGAGGTATGTCAAGTTTGACTTGCTTTTTCACCTGCCATAAAAAGCTGCAGAGCTGGTATAGGAATGAAGTGGCATAAGACGTAACAAGCACTAGAAGAGGCCATATGAATCTGCATGTGCCAGCGTACAGACCTCTTTAAAAATATTTTTATTAGAATTTTTCGAAGAAAAAAAATGAAAACATGATTATAGTATATTCAAAGCAAAATATCAGTTTATGAACCCAAAAGGCTAGAATAGGTACAACATTGATCTAGGCATGCTCTGCATTGGCTTTGTGTGTTTGGGTGCATGACAATAGGATCTGGTTACTTTTATTGATCCTCCTAGATACTGGACAAAAGCTTATATTTTACTGTTTTTCTGAGCCTCCCCCAGCTTTAGAACAAAATAGTGGAGCAGAACGGCCATGGATAGTCTGGGATGACATCTGTCTGTCTAAACACTAAACTACTGGCCCTGACCATTCCCTGCAGAGCCTGGGGCAACTCCCCGCCCCTTCCCCCCCACACCATAGGCTCTGCCCCTTCCTCTCTAGCTCAACCACTTCCCAAAGCCCTGCTCCTGCTGGCTTCTCTGCCACTGCGGGGAAGAAGTGTGCAATGGGCCAGGGGAGTGGGGCAGGGTGGAGCAAAACAGGCTGCTAGATGCCGCCCATGTGGTGAATGGGGGGAAATGACCCCTGCTGCTTCTCCACCAGGCCCCTTAATCTCCTGGGTCCCCCATCTGTAGGATGGTTGGGGGTGGACCCCAAAAAGTAAGGGGCCTGGGGTGGCCATCCCGATTTGTCCTATGGATGGGTCAGCTCTGCTATTGACTTCTGTCCAGTCTCTGAGAGAGAATAGGAGTGAAATATTCTACCATTGACCATATGATAATTAAATCACACTATCTGGAATAGCTAATGGTCAAGGGACGTCAAGGCTGAATCCTACCATCTTTCTGAACCATTTCTTCAGCCATTTTACAGACTTCTCTTTCTCTGTGCTGTCTTGAAAAGACAATTCCAGATGTACATGCACTTACACACCTACAGGTTTCATCTTGTTTGAATAACAAATTAACAGTGCTGGGGTTCTCTGGACACTGTAGTCTCTTACAGGGACAGCACATTACATTCAGTCCCTCTGTTTTCCAACTTTTCCACACATGGCTTCCATTTAACAAGCATGAGGCTAACTTTGAACATGTGATATGATGGGACTTCTCAATTGCTTAACCTGGGCATGTGCCTGAGAACTTTGCTGAACTGGAGGTCATTAATATACATGGTACAGGTTAAACGGTACTAGTCTGGACATTTGGGACTTGACCGGTGCTGAACCAGAGAATTTGCTGGGGTGGTCAACATTGCCTAGCAGCGTTACCAACACTTCCACTGCTTATAGGGCTCTTAGAAGACATTTAGGGATAAATTTGAATTAAATAACAGCACAGAATACTGAGAGCCAGGTCTGGTAGCTGCAAACAAACTTTATGGGACAATGGGAAACTTGGCTGCACCCATGAAAAGGGGACATCTGGCTTACTAAAATCATGCTCGACCACAGATGTTGTCAGACCAGAGTGTGCCAGATGAGAGGTTCAACCTGTACTGAATCATGAAGAAGCTGAATTAAGTAAGCAGACAGAGGGAAACTGACAGAAACTTATTTTCTTGAGCAAAAGTAATGTGGTATCACAAACTGTATTACATTTTTAAATCCAGTAGCTTCTGATGATGACTTTATTATTGTACTTCAAGTTGACACACTGGGAATCCTGGAATGTGTGTCTTTAAGTTAGATATTAGCTTACTGTGTCTTAAAAACATTTAATTGTTCATGATATTTTAGTGAGGGGTTTTTTTTTGTTTTGCTTATAGATGGTCCATTGGATTAACTTTAATTGAAGCTAAAATGATCTCAATGGGAGCTCAATATGGTATAATTGATTAGAAAGCTTGATATTGTATAATATAGCTACTCTGCTGGGAACTTGTCTTAGTTGGAAGTTTGAGTAAGCCTGTTGTGGTATTATATTGAGATCTAATTCCATAGTATAACAATGAAACTCTAAGACCAACGTTCAGATGAAGCAGGAAATTGAATATTATGGTGCAATATTAATCTTATCTGAAGGTGTTCTCTCTTTGTATAACTCTGCAGAAAAATGTGATGCAAGATCTGGTCCTTCAACTGAGATCAAATAGTCACTAGGGACAATTCTTGGGGAAACCTTGAACTTACCTGTTCTTAAAGTGAGATCAGTGGAGTAGTGTTTTCACTTCACTGAAATGTAGAAAGCTATAGTAGTTCCTTTCATAGTCACTTTAGATACTGACATCTTGAATATTTGTAATTGGATTCTTTTTGCATTCTTCAATGTGTGTACAGGTATGTGTCCAGATTAAAAACGAAAGGGCCTACCATAAATATTGGTGCACAACTTTTATTAGCACCAGCAATAGAAGCAAGTGTATCACCAATAACCCTTTAGTGCCTACACCTGTTGATCTGTTTTCCCTTCACTATGTCTGTGCCAGCACCAATAGTGCTTGTGAAAATTGCACACACGTGCTGTGGAGTTTTCTGTAATTTTTTAATAGAAGAAAAGAAAAACAATCTAATTCCAGGACAAAATCTATATTGATCTTAAATAGGAATACACTGTTTAGCTAGTCATATGTAATCTAATCAAATGCAAATTACAATATACCCATCACAGCAAAAATCAGGGGCCTATATAAATGAACACATTTTTCTATAATTCATATTACAATTAATTAAGGATTCCTCAAGAGAAATAATACTTGTTTCAGTAATACTCTAATTAGTGCCTAATTCTTCATCTGGTCACCAAATTAGCTTCAGCAATACCTGCTTGTAAAAATAAGTGTTCAGTTTCTCAGATTGTTTCCCGCCCTTGCAAATGTACTGGAAATATTTTCCTGATGTCACTTCAGCTTCTAAGTAATAATGTAAAGTTTCAGAAAAAGGAATTGCTAAATCACATTTGTTAGACAAGCCACAGTTCAAAGGAGCATTACACTGGTTGTGAAATATAATTTTGCTGAGTCCATAATACAATGTTCCAATACTGGGAGTATATAAATAAGCAGCCAAAACTATTTATCATAGTAATTTGGTACTGTCCTGTATAATTCATTCTTTTTACACAATACATCTCCCAAAAAGTGGAGAAAATCTTTACATATGCTGTCTTGGTATATTTTAAACAATTAAAGCTTCTAGATTGAATAATGGGCAACTTTTAAAAATACACAGGCAGGAAAGAATAATAGATGAAATGTTTAACTTGTGAACATTGTGGAACCGGATTTTCAGCACAGAACTATAGGAAGTAGTTCACGGTAAGTCATAATAATGTTAATCTGAATAGAAAAACCTGTGCATTCTTTCTAATGAAAGCATCATTTATAATGGACAAAATGTAGTTTGTTTCATTTGTTATCTTTTGCTCTGGTCTGGTCTCTTGTCATGTATACTGTACAAACTGTCAACATGAACTAGGATATGCCCTGTAACTGCTCCTAATGCAATCAATCTGCCGGATGGTTAATACAAAGAACAATACCCTGCTCGATCACGTCAATTTATGCACATAAATTGCTGCTTTTTATTCCTTTTCATGAACAATGGAGATTCCTGATGCAAAAGACACCACCCAATAATTGCTGTGACCCTGGCATTCCCTCTCCCACATTAAAAGGTGCCAAAGGAAAAACTTTCCTACAAAAGTCTACAGCCTTTTTTAAACCTGCAGTTTGCAACATGGCCTCCCTTGCAGCAATACTTACAGATGGGCAAAAAGGATTTTGCCTAAATTTGAACGTCAGAAAAATTAGGAATTTGACATAAAATAGCGGCTCAGAACTTCTGAGGCTCACTTTCTATTTAAAACTAACCAAGCACCATCTCTGGGCTGAGCTAATCCATGTACCAGCTGACCTCAATTGCAGCCCTGAACTGGATGTCCATTCTTTTGGAGAGAAGGGTCTTTTGAGCCAAAGGACCGAGAAACACTCTCCCCAGACCTGGTCCATTGTCCCGTTGAGCACTGTTGACCAGAGTATGAAAGGGAAAGTCTGCTAGAACCAAGGGATAACTCCTGATAGTCGTGCCCAGTTGATGTTTAAACAAGTTGTTGATCATCACATAGAATATTAAGAGGAACTGAAAGGTAGTGGGATCCCTAGATGATAAAAGGCAAACAGAGACTACTTCTAGTAGGCCTACTTTTAGTTATGTTACATAATGGGCCTGATTCTTTCTTACACAAAGAACTTTTAAATTGTTTCGGACATATAAAAAGGCCTTAAGAATACTCATTTTACAAGGCCTACCCTAGCTGGGGTTGAACTGCAGTAAGACCTCTATACCCATCCTGCTCCCAGCTCTTGATATAAGAAGAAGGCTGGAACAGAGTATAGGAACCAGGGAGCAAATCTTATCTTTACTGCTCTAGAGCTATTCTGTACTTCCCAAGGCCTTAAGGAAAATGGGAACCAAAGCCTTATGGCTCTGTAGCCCTGAGGCTGCTCTAACTTTCATTCAAAGGTTAGGGAGCTGAAAACAGATTCAGGAAAGGTAGGTCAAGGCTACTCTGTGGTACTTCTATTCTGACCCAACCATTTATATGGCATAACTGAAAACCGAGGCCAAAATTTTTTTAAAAAGAGTTTTATCACGCCACACACATTGAGGCTCGTTGTATTTCAGCTAATCAGTGCACTACACACCAGGGAAAGGTGTTGTGTTACCACATACAGCATACGTTGTATATTCCCCAGTGCTTTGGCACTCAATACACTTTGCTGTACAATGGAGCACATCTTTTGTTAGTCATAGGCATGCTTTTCCCCTGACAGTGGTCTGTGCCAAATGTTGGTCTAATTATTTCACTTACAAATACACACAAAAAAACTTTACAAAAATACATGATTGCTGAGGTTTCCTTGTAGAAATCTGAGAACGCTTACATAATTGCTTCCAGCAAAGCAGCTGGCATTGGAAAGCCACATTCACAACTTAGAACTAATTATAGGGGCTAGCATATTGCTTAAATTTTGTCTTTGGTGCAAACATTGTTAGCATTAACATTTGTGACAGTGCCCGGCTGGAAGACTACAATAAATAGGCTACGTCTACACTGTAGCCTTCTTGCGGAAAAGCTCATGCAAATGAAGCACAGTGTGGAATATCACCGTGCTTCATTTGCATAATTAATTAGCAGCCGCTTTTGTGCAAGAGGCTTTTGCACAAATGGAGCTGTGTAGACGGCTCCTTTTTGCGCCAGACCCCCCTCTTGTGCAAGAGCCGTTCTTCCTGAAAAAATGAGGAAGAATGTCTCTTGCGCAAGAGGGGTTTTTTGCAGATCCTCGTCTAGACTGCCGTACTGTGCCGACAATCAGCTGATCGGCACAGCACGGCGGCCATTTTGATTTAAATGAAGCGGCGATTATTTAAATTGCCGCTTCATTTCCCTTTTTCGTGTAAACTAATCTACATGGCTCTGTCGACGGAGCCATGTAGTTTAGACGTACCCTATGAGGTTAATGCACTTTGAGGAACTGCGCATAATGCGCATATGCTTAAACCCATTCTGATTTGTCAGAATACTTAAACATGCTGAACTTTGAGCACGTGCTTTTCATGCTCTCCTGGTTTATAGGAATTGGTTCAGATTCTACCAATAATGCACTGTTATTTATTGAGGAACATCACTGTGGCTGGATATAATTCAGTCCCTCTCAAAGGTACTTAAAATGTAAACCAGTTGCACGTCGGTCATATGCATAGGATGATTCACAGGTCCATCTCCAGGATCATCAGTGAGAGACTGGGGGATCATCACTGAGAGACTAATTGAAGCAATGTGTTTATGGATAGATTTAAATGTGGAAAGGACATGCTCCAACACACAAATTCTTGACTGAACTTGTGCTATTAAATAATTCAAAGTTCTCCTGCGAGTGGTGTGCCCATGGGTGCTCCACTCAGGTGTCGGTGCGCCCTCGCGCTGGTGATCGGAGATTTTTGCCGAGCAGTGCCTTCCCATATCACGCATGCACAGTCACTGTCTTGCACTGTTTTCATCTGTTGGTTGCATGGGTGACACGGGTCCCCCTCAATTCCTTTCCTCCATCCTCAGCAGAAGAGGGAGTCAGCAGTGCTTTCTTTCTGACTGAAAACAAAAAAAATAGAGTAGTTAGTTTATAGTATTGTAGTAGTTTAGTCAATTTATAGTTAGTGTCAACCAGTTCTAGATAGTTAAAAAAAATTCTCTCCTTTTTTTTCTCTTTTCTTTCGACCACATTCAGGACCCCTAAAGTTTTCTTCTAAATATGCTTGGCTCTTCTGCCTGTTTCTGATGGGCACACCTTCTGAATAAAGTGGCTCAATGCCTGTTTCTGATGGGCATGTCTCCTGCATAAAGTGGCTCAGCAAAAGCCATGTGGCGCAGAAATGTCCATACTGCCAGAAAATGACTACCAAAGCCAGACAGGACTGGGAGATGAGGCTCAAAAACCTCCTATGGGAGAAAGCCCTTCAACCACCGTAGGTAAGTCCAGCAAACTCTTGGAACCTCTAATCTCCTGCAAGAGGGCTAATTCATTGCCCGCAAGGGACTCCCGTAGGTCCCGGGCCTCTCCCGCATAGTCTTTGCCATCCACATCCCGAGCCATGCATTCACTGCTGCCGTCCACCTCCAGCACTGCAGAAGAGTGGAGAACAGCACCTACAAAGAGAGCAGAGTCGGCGCTGAAGAGGAAGTCCAGCTCCTCCACACCAGCTGACTCCACTTCTCAATCAGCACTGATGACGGCTGACATGCCACCACCTCCAGGGCCAATGGATACCCCAGCACCAATCTAACATTCTGGTTCCTGCCAGTTGGAACCTAAGCACACTCCACTGGAGCCCAGGAAGGCTTCCCACAAGACCAATGACATGCAGCACTGAACGCCGCAGCCGCCAGCACCATCACCATCAGTACTGTGTGCAGCTGCACCTCTACATTCTCCAATTATTCGGCAATCCAGCTCTCACGAATGCTCTTTGGAAAACATCTTGGCACCAGTCAAGAGAGCAGGTTCTCCTCCCAACATTCCTCACCAACAGGTTCAGTAGCAATATGGCATTTCACTAGGTACCGGGCAACACAATTACCCTCCACAGTATTCGAGGTTTAACCACCCTTTGCCATGTCCACCGCCGCTGTTCCAACCCCAATGGCCTCCTTGGGAATCCTGGAACCAATATAGCACCCACTCCTTGCACTGTCATTGTTCATGTGAGGCGACAGTGCCGACCCCAGCACATACAGCAACAAGATTTCCTGCCACCACCACACAATCTTCTTCGTTCCACCGTCTGTGCTCACCTTCTGTCACCACCCAAGCTGAGCTGGCAGACGACGATGTTGACCTGTCTCATTCAGACTTGGATTACACTTCTCCAGCTCCTCAGTCCTCCTTATCTCCAAATGAGGCTGTCTTCCCCTCATCTTCTTCTCCACCTGCAGATGACCTGAAGCAATTTCAGGACCTATTCAAACAGGTCGCTTAGTCCCAGGATATTGCATTGCAGGAAGTATAAGAGAAACAGCACAAGTTGCTCAAAATCTTCCAACTGGCAATGTCCTCTAAAATACCCCTCCCAACTGAGGCTATCATGGAGCCATCAGAGACATTATGGCAAATGCCAGCCTCCATTCCTCCCACCAATCATAGAGCAGACGAGAAATATTTTGTCCCAGCCAAGGGCATGGATTTTCTTTTTTTTCATCTCCAGCCCAACTCATTGGTCATGGATTTGGTCCACCACAGATCAAGACAGCCACAATTAAAATCCATGCCTTAAGATAAGGCGCACAAGCAGTTAGACATTTTTGGCAGGAAAGTATACTCCTCTGCCACTCTTCAGTTTTGCATATCGAACTACACAGCTCTCCTCGTGTATTACGACCACGTGAATTCTACTAGACTACAGGAACTTTTACACAATCTTCCTGAGCAAAAGAGGCCCTAGCTACAATCTATAATGGCAGGCCAGCCAATAGCATTGACGGTGCTTCAAGCATCCATGGACATGGCCGACATGGTAACCAGGGCTACGATGACAGTAATAGTCATGCACTGTGCATCATGGTTACAGTCGTCTGGCATCCCGTGGGAGTTAGACGAAGGTGGAAGCCGTCCCGTTTGACAGAAATCAACTTTTTGCATCTAAAACAGATGAAGTCCCTCATTCATTGAAGGACTCCCATACGATGCTCCGTGCCTTAGGCATGTACACACTGCCCACACCGCCTAACAAGAGATGCAGGTATACCTATCAGAGACTGAGGGATACCTCCTACCAGAGACAACAGCAGAGACCATACAACCACAGACCTAAACAATGGTCCAACAGAAGAAGGGCGCAACACAGCCAGTCATCCACCAATCAATCTATGACCACTAAGCAGCAAATTTGAAGGGAGCCATTCCCAGGTGCCTTCACCACGGGGCTGAAGTCCTGTTCCTGGATGGTTCTTGCCTGGGGGTTGAAGCCCTTTCTCTCTCGTACCCACTGCTGGTTGCAGCCCCGTTACCATGCAGCCCAGGTGGCCTCTGCTGCTGCACTCAGCCTTCACCCCATCCTGTTTCCTTCCCCCACTTCAGCCCCACAGTTGGGGAAGGGGAAGCCACCAGTGCTCAGGGCTTCAGTGCTCAGGGCTTCAACCCTGCAGTTGTGGGGGGAGAGCTGCCGGTGGTCTGTGCCCCTTTTGCTGCCACGGGGCTCAGCCCTGTTCCTGTGCAGTCCCGGCTGTGGAACTCAGCCCTGTTCTCAGGTGGCCCCTGACACTGGGCTCAGCCCTGACCCCATCCCGTTTTATCCCTCCCTCCACTGTGAGGTTGGAGCCCTGACCGCTGACAGCTCTCCCCACCCCCACTGCAGGGCTGAAGCCCTAAGCACTGGAGGTTCTCCTTCCCCCCACTGTGGGGATGAAGTTCTAAGTGGGCTAAAGTCCTGAGAGCCCACAGCCCCCCCACTTTAGTGTCCCATATTGGGCATAGGGAAATACGGTCACCCTACTCTCCACACAACCTCCTCATTGGCGTACTTTTCCATCACCCAGACCCATCAAGGGTGATCACAACTGATGCATAATTAATAGCCTGGAGGTGCCCTCTGCAACCCGCAGACAGTCCATTCTGGAACTCAGGGCCATCCTCAACGTGTGCGTACGTTTCCTTCCCCTCATTCGGGCGGAACCATATGTGTCCGCATGGACAACACACCCTGTAAAAACCTGTATGATTTACATCAACTTATTTGCAACAGCATCCAACCACAAGTGCCACCAGTTCTGTTCCTGAGTGGGCCAAAGCAAGTGATCAGAGGGGGATGCCTTCACCATACCCTGTACTGCTCCTCTCCTGTATGTTTTTCCACTGACTCCCCTGCTCTCCAGGGTGATCAATAAGATTTGCACAGACTGAGCAACAGTTATCCTGATAGCACCCTATTGGCCAAGACAAACACGGTTTCCCTATCTGCACCATCTATCGATTGCTCAGCCAATCCCTCTCCCCATCAAATTCCAGTTGTTGACCCAAAATCAAGGGAACATTCACCATCCAAGCCTGCAGGCTCTCAGGCTCGCTGCATGGCTTCTTCATGGTTCTGACCTGCTCCCAAAGAGTGAGGCACATTCTCTTTAATAGCCGATGCTTCTCCACGAGATGCACCTACCAAAATAAATGGAGGCTTTTCCAGGACTGGTGCTGCCAAGGCCAATTGCAACCAAATACTCTAACCCTTACCATGCTTGAATACCCGATGGAACTCAGTGATACAGGTCTCTTCATTAGTTCCATCTGAATCCACCTTTTGGCTGTCACCATCTTCCACGACCCAGTGGATGACTTATTGCTGTGTGCACCTCCCATCACTAAGTGCTTCCTTTTGTGGTTGACACAACACCCAAACTTATGTCCTCCCATACCACCTTGGGATTTAAACTTTGTGCTTAGCACATTGACAAGACCACCTTTCAAGCCTCTGTCTACTGTTTCTCCCCAATATCTAGTCATGAAAGTAGCCTTTATAGTAAGTGATAACCTCCACCAGGAGAGCGGGTGAAATCGCAGCCTTGGTGGTGCACCTGTCTTACAGTGTTTTTACTAAGAACAAAATTATCCTCAGACCTCATCCAAAATTCCTCCTGAAATTCATATCTGATTTCCATATTAATGAGCCCATTTATTTACCCACTTATCCTAAACCTCACAATTCCTCCAGGGAGATGATGTTACACACCCTGGATGCTAGACGGGCCCTTGCATTCTACATTGATAGAACCAAGGAATTCAGAAAATCAAATCGACTTTTTATCTCTATGTCCGGTTCCCACAAGGGAATAGATGTCTCTGCAAAGCATTTATCCAAGTGGATTGCCAATTGCATATATACCTCCTACTATCTTCAGGGGAAGAAACCACTACAGAGGGTTTTTCACTCCACTTGTGTGATGGCTACATCAACTGCCTTCCTACATAATGTACCCCTCATTGATATTTGTAGAGCAGCGACATGGTCTTCACATCATACGTTGGCACAACATTATGTTCTGCAGCAGGGACCCATTCCTACCACCTCTTTAGCCAATGTTGTCCTTACCTCTTCTCAAAATTGACTTCAAAACCCGCCACGGCAAGTGGCAGGTACTGTTAGTGAATCACCTGAATGGAGCACCCACCGGGGCACAACTTGAAGGAGAAGAAGTTACTCATCCTGTGCAGTAACAATGGTTCTTCGAGATGTGTGTCTCTGTGGGTGCTCCACTACCCTTCCTTCCTCCCCACAACTTATAGGATTTCCGGTAAAAAATGAATGGAGGGGGACCCGTGCTGCACGTGCAACCAATGGACGAAAACAGTGAGAGGTGGTGACTGTGCATGCACGACAAAGGGAGGCAAAGCTAGGCAAAAATCTAAGATTGTTGGTGCGAGGACACACCAACACCTGAGTGGAGCACCTACAAGGACACATATCTTGAAGAACCATCCTACTCACTGCACAGTGTGAGTAACTTCTTCTTACTTGGTCTTCTTTTCTATATCTCAGTTGGGTTCCTTCTTTCTCTTCAGATTTTTTCTCTCTCTAAGGCTCCAAACTCCCTCTCACTCTCTCTTTTCTCTTTCTTTATACCTAAAGTCTACCTTTTTCTGCTGCAGAATGTCAAGTTTTTTCTTTTCTCGACTGACTCTCTTTTCCCTATAATTTCCATTTCATCCATGCTCTCTCTTTTTCACTACTACACATCTTCTCTGCTCTAGGCACCTGTATCTTGGTGACAGCACCATATCCCCATATTCCTCATGATAGCCTTAAACAATATTATTTATGCTCTAAGTGCTGGAACTGGGGGTCTGGTAAAATCCTCTGGCCTGAAGTGGTTTCTAGCATATATAGGGTTTGCAGTTTGGTGTAATGGCTCTCAGCACCATACAAATTGCTCATGTATCTCTACTTCATCCTAAACCTGTTGAATCATGTATAGTACAAGTTGAACCTCCCTGGTCTGGCATCCTCAGGACCTGGCTAGTCCCAGATCAGGGAGTTTTCTGGTCAATGCCAGCTCCTCTGCTGCTGGCCTCTGCATTCTCCCAGGGGACTGCCAGCCTCCTGGCCACCGCCTCCCTTTCCCAGGCTTCCCTTACGACTGTCGACACCCCTTGCTAGCCTGAATCAGTGGACTCTGCTTCTGGTCCCAGCTAGGCTCCTTGCCTTCAGGCTGCTGAACCAGCTCCTCTCCTGGCTCTGGCTAGGCTCCTGGCTGCTGGCACCCTGCCACCAGCCCAGCTCCACTCCCAGCCCAACTTCACTCCTGGCCACTGCCCTGGCTCCTGACCACCAGCCTCCAGCCCCGCTGCTGCCAGCCCACCAGCCCAGCTCTGCTGCTGGCTGCTAGCCCAGCTCTGCTCCCAGCCACCAGCCTCTCTTCTGCCTGACTCCCAGCTGGCCCCTAGTCTCAGAGAGTCCCAGACCTAAGAGACTGAACCTGTTTACATTTCCACTCTGTCATATTATCTTAGAATGATGTGCTCAATGATTTAATATTGGAGGACTTGCTACTTTTCAGTTACTTTTCATCTTGGGCAAAACTTTAAGAGGCATGCAGGGAAAAATAATAATTCTTGCTGTGACTTCATTTACTTTGGAGTTACACCTGGGATAGTTTTGGCCCATCATGACTAGAGTCCACCAACTTAAATCTATAAGATCAGATCCTCAATTGGTGTAAATCAGTATAGTTTTATAGAAGTCAGTGCTATGCCAAATTTACATCACCTGAGAATCTGACCCATACTATTTCCAAATTGGTGTGTTCCACGGATACTCCCTAGTGCAGAGATCAAGCACTGGTGACCCCAGATTGTACCTCCAAATGCTCACATACAGGATATATGAATTCTAAACACATCTGAGGGCAGACTTTGGCTCCTATGTGTATTATCACAATACATTCACTTTTAGCATAACCCAAATTCATATTGCTTGCATATGTCCCTTACTACCTCCATTGAGTTACCACATGCCCTTTATTTCTTTCTTCCTTCCTCAAACCTTAGGCTATATAACTCAAGATGAATCATTGATACAAAGACATTAAAAAAAAAAAAGGATACCAGAAGCTAATTCAATAAATTTGCTGGATAAAGCTAACAGGTTCTTCTTTCTGACAGGAGAAATATGGAACTGGTTTCTTTTGAACAGGTAATCTAATAAGTAATGTCACAAAATATTTGGTAATGCATCAGAATGCACTTATTGAAAAGAAAGCACGTTATTTAAATAGAGCAGGTTGCATGCCTACAGTAGGGATACGGTTGCTATTTCTTAAAAATGTTCAGTAATGTGGAAGGCATCATTTAATTAGCTGGTGATAGCACATTTATACACAGATCTATCTGTTAAACTTGCATTCCCAGAGAACCAAAAACAGGCACAGAAACACTCCTTGCCAACATTTTTTTTCTCATTTCAGATATAAGAAGAAAAAGAGAACATCGCAGGGAATGTGTGCTCTATCTTATGATAGTAACTTAATGCTTCCGCACTCCTACAATACAGAAGTTACTTCGTTCGCCAGCACACTGCATACATTGTACAAGGCCCATGTCCATTCCACACAATTGCCTTTCTTTTCAGGGACTTATTTTCATATTTTAAGATTTGCTTTAATTTTCTTACTTGTAAAATAGGTTGGCGCCTGGTAAAGTACAGCAAGGGAAGCTATGCATTTATATGCTGTCTGAACAGGGGGAAAAGTGTGATTGTGAACAAACAATATATCCCGTTGTTGGCTCTTTATTTTTTATCATTAATAGTAATAAAAAGATAACAACGGTAAAGGGAAATGTGCACTGATAAGCAAAGGGTGCCAGAGTTTTAATGCTTAACAAATCTAATACTCTATGTCACCGCAAAGTGACCGTAAAGTTACCCTAAAGGGAGATGCTGAAGATTCCCCTGACAGATTCATATGTTTATAGGGACCAGTGTGATCATCTAGTCTGACCTCCTGACATGATCATTCTTGGGTGATGTATGCTGCTCTGTGTCACCCACCTTCCCCCATTTCCCTGCCAGGGTGGAAGGGAGTAGTCTGAGTGCATAGCACTTCACCCGCCCATCAGTCAGAGCAGTGAACCCTTTAGGTAATGTCTACACAGCAACTAAACACCCACAGCTGGCCTGGGTCAGCTGGCTCAGACTTGTGAGGCTCGAGCTGTGGGGCTGTTTAATTGCGGTCTCAGGCTCAGAGTAGAACTGGACTCTGGGATGCTCCCCCCAATGAGATCCCAGGCTCCAGCTAGAGTCCAAATGTCTGCACAGCACCTTATAGGCTTGCAAGGCCTTATCCCTGCAAGCCCAAGTCAGCTAAGTAGAGCTAACCATGGCTGTGTGATAGGTCTCTTACTCCAGCATACACATTTCCTATGACATTGCGTCAGAGAAACTTACAGCTGCTCTGAGTTACACTGGGGAAGGGGAGACATTCAGCCACCAACTTGATCTGGATTTGGGTAGTGGCTTAAGGTCTTTCCTCAGCTTCACTGAACATAAACTCAACACGTAAACACTGATCTTTCATGCAGCAAAGTCAATCCCAGTATCATCACAAGAAAATTGACTGATAGGAATAGATGGACAGCAGGTATTGCTTTAAAATGTGTGTTTTATTGGACACTTGGGTAGGATTTCTAACACTATGTGAGGACAAATAACATGCTTGCAATTGTAGAGTTCATTTGCAGGTGCAGTTACCTTAGTTGGTGCAATTTCTTATGTAAATCACCAGTTAAATTTTAATAAAGGAATAATGGCTAGTCTCTCTCTCACCAACCAACCAAGGAAATAAACTCTGACAGGCCCTAGAGACTCCAAACTCTTTAAACAGTCCGAACTCTCTTTTCTTCTGTTTAAAATAAGTAGTGAATTGTAACTCTTGTTAAATTGAGCAACATCTCAAGAGAATTTCAGGCTCTCCATCCAAACTACAATGATTCAAGTATGGTTATTATCTGATCTTAATTCAAATCATATGAGCCTTCACACTTTTTGCCATACTTATGATTTTCATTTCAATCTGGCAATACATTCATCAAGTTATGGGCAGATCCCACTTGCATAAAAGAGCAGTTTTTTGAACTGTGTAGTTTACAAGGGTATCAAAGTCTAAAACACATTTAAAATTCTTTTTTAATTGGAATGCTCAAAACTTACTGTATCAATAATAAATAGTCAACAAGCTATTAACTCTCTTTAGACACTACAAAATAAGGTTGAATCTAATATGGTTGATTTCTTACCACCCAATTTTGCGAAGTCGAAGGTCCGTGTCCTCACTGTGGGAAAGACTCAAATGTAGTCCAAAGTAGCATTAAGTAGCTTCCATTAGGGAGCGAGGCACGATAGGCAGCTTTGCAGTCTGAGCTATGCTCATGGTGCCTGTTAGGTCCAAAATTCTCTTTGTGACTCATAAATGAGTGTAATAAGCGAAGACAGAGTTAGAAAAATTATCCTAAAATGTCACCCATGGAGACTGAAAGAGCTATAAATTTCTATTGTAGGAACACCCAGAGTACTTGCATGGCTATATATGTACCAGCAGGCTTGCAGTGGTATCAAACAGAGAAATACCATCTTTGCAAGGATGGTTGTTTTAAAATTAAATTATGTCACTCATGACTTTTAAGAGTTCGTCTGAAGGAATGAGCATAGGTGGTTCCTGGAGGTCCTGACTTCTAATGCTAGCTCTGGCAGGGATTCATTTTATGTGTATAATCTTTTGTCCCAATGTCTCTATATTTCAAGTGGAGGATAATAAGTTACCTGCCTTTGTCCTTGGGGTGTTGTACAGGTTAATTAGTGAGCCCACTAGTTTGGACATTGAAAGTGCTGTTTAAAAATACTTTGTAATATTAGTTCTTGACTTGATAATAACATTCATAGAAATACCAATGTGAGGGCATGGATAATTGCATAGGGCACTTCAAAAACCAGGAGCCGAGAAAGGGAGTTGTAAGAGAAACAGCTGCCCTATCCAGAGCTCTCCAAAGACTTCTGTGTTTATGGGTACATGTAAAAAATCCTCAGCATTTTTCCAGACATGTTTATGCCATCTCTACAGATATGTACAGTATTTTCAATAAATCTCCCTCATGTGGAAAATATGTATAAAAAGCTTTTTCAGTGTATTGTATAGTCACAATCTATTCGATAGGTTTTCCTATTATTTCTGTCTAGCGCTTCTCTTTCCGTGTCTCTTGGTCTTTTGAGTCTTTGGCGTCCTTCGTATTTTGTGTTCTTCTTGTGATTTGTTCTGCCCAGTGCCCTTTTCAATACTCCTCTGAGTCTTGTTACTTTTGATTGTTGTTATATGTATTGGTTTGGAGTCCTATACTCTCATTAGTTCCCGTTTTAGGATGCTTATACTGCTGTTCCAGTGGAATCAGGGTAATACAGTTTTATTATTTATCGTTTTGGTTGTGCCTATTAGTGACTTATTTTAAGAAGAGCCTAATCCATCTATGTTGTATTCCTTTGTGCTGATGCTTTAATAACATTTAAAAATGCATTATGATAACTGCTATACGACACACATTTAGCATGTATATACTGTATTTACAAAACTCACACAAGATGCAGTATATTTAGACTGAGTAGTATATAGACAGTTAAACACAGAAACGTTACTTTAAACTAGAGATGGCACCAAGCCAAACATCTGGAACTGAACACCAACAGACTTTGGAGGAGATCTAATATGACTGTTGCAGCTTGGACTAATGTTCTAAACTTAGCCTTTGGTCTCTGGAACTTGAAATTTTTAGAGTCAAGTAAGCGCTAAAATTAATAGAAGTAGTGTGTATAAAAATTAATAGAAGTTGTGTGTATAAATCCCCTTGTCATCTGTAAAAATCTCAAGCTAGAAGTTCTGTAGAGATATGACTGAATCCCAGGGAGAGAGAAAAAAAATTGAAGGAGGCCCTCACGTTATACAACAGTGACGTTTAGACTCCTATCCTCTTTTTTCAGTCAGAAGATGATGACTGCAAAGAAAGACCTTGAGACCAGTATGAGGAAGAAGACTTCAAAAAGTATACTCTACAATGGGCTAATGCCCAATAAGAATAAAGTGCTGAAGAAGTACTTTAAAAGTTCGTCTGATGACAAAAATCATGTTGAATCACAAAGCCACTCACAGATGTTCAAATGGATTTTAATTAAATTTGGCTAAAATAGTTTCTCAAGCTAAAAATTGGCTTCATAGTTATGTTATAAAACCTGTCAATTGAAAACTGGAAAGTCATGCTTTAACCGTGGCTAAATTTAAAAGATGCTGTAGGCCCCTGGTCACCAACTGGTCGATCGTGATCGACTGGTCGATCGCAAGGCCTTGATCAGTCGATCGCGAGGCGTCCGGCCCCCCACCCCCATTTTCCACCCACCCCCGAGAAGCCCCAGTACTTACCTCCAGCAAAAATGGAGGTAGTGCCGGCTTCCTGCGGGTGGACGGAAGTCCCGCTGCTTAGCGCCAGTTCCGGAAGTGCGCTGGCTGCTTTGCCAGGCACGCTGCGGGAGGGGGCCCTGGCTCCAGAAGAGGAGCATGGTGACTTCCCTGCACCGGCGCAGGAGGTGTGAGTTGTCCCCGGGCAGGCGTGCGTAGGGGGGTGTGTTTCGGCCCCAGGGCAGGCACGCATGGGGTGGAAGGGTGGTGTTTCGGCCCCGGGGCAGGCACGCGCAAGGGTTTTCCTGTGCCGCGGGGGGGGAAAGGGGCATGGGTGTTGGCCCCGGGGCAGGCACACGTGGGGGGGAGGGGTTGCCCGAGTAGGCTTCCCTGCTTGGTGGGGGTCAGCAGAGGCGCGCAACGGGGCTTCCTTCCTGCGCGCGGGAGAGAGGGTTGGCCCCGGAGGGAGCGCAGGACGGAGGCTTCGCTCCGTGGCTGGTATAGGGGACTCCCTGCTCCCCAACCTTGTTCCCTCTCCCCTGCCCCAAACCTGCCTCCCCGCCCTCCTGTTCCCTCTCCCCTGCTCCCCCCCCCGCTGCGGAAACCTACCCCCCCTCTGCAGAATCTTGCCCCCCCCCCGGCACCCTGCCCCCCCGGCACCAACCAGTTCCCTCTGGCACCCTGTCCCCTACTACAGAAACCTGTCCCCCTGCTCCCCTCTGCAGAAACCTGTCCCTCCCCCGGCACCCTGGCCCCTGCTGCAGAAACCTGTCCTTCTGGCACCCTGCCCCCATTCCCCTGACCCCACTGGCACCCTGTTCCCTGCCCCAGAGCCCACTAGCACCCCTCCCCAGTACTGTGTCCCCTGCTCCCAAGTAACTTTTCTATGGGTCAGTGACCCCTGACTCAAGGCAGGTTCCCTGCCATTCTCATAAATAAAGACAATGCAGAAACTTTTTGTGTTTGACATAGTATTTTATTTAAAAATGAAGCCTGGCCAACAAACCCCCAATTGGGGCCAAGCCCCCCATCTGGCCACAACCACTCCTGCATTCCCCCTTCCCCAGACCCTAGATCTGAGCCTATCATACACTGGAACCCCCTGCCCTGAGCCCCTCACATACCCCAACCCAAATTCCTGCACCCCCACATCCACAAGCCTGTGGCTTGCTTAGTACCCCAACACTGCCCGGCCTGGAGCCCCTTCCCTGAGCCAGTGTCCCCTTCTCCACCTCCTCCTGCATCCAGATTTCCTCCCAGAGCTTGCAGCTCTCACCCCTTCCCACACCCAAATCCCTCATTCCCACCCCAGAGACTACATATCCTGTCTCAACCCAGCGAGGGTCCGGCTAGACTGCAGGAGTTTTTCAGGATTCTGGAGATATCCCAGAAAAACTTCTGCATCCAGGGTTGCATTTGTTCTTCCGCTTTTTTTAGTGGAAGAGCAAACATGCTCTTTCGGTCATCCCTGTATTCCTCTTTCCACGAGGAATAAGGGGGCTTCCAAAAGAAGGGTTTTTTTTTTTTTTTTTACATTTGTCCAGTCTAGACAGGCCAAATGTTGGAAAAACCTCTTCCTACAGAAGAATTTTTTTTTTTAAAAAAAAGCAGCAGTATAAGGATTGGGGATAGCAAATGATGGAGAGGAGGAGAATAGAGGTAGGGCAGGGCTTCAAGGAAGGGGCGGGGCAGTAGATCTTGGTTTGGTCTGTCATTTAAAAAGTGATCTTGGGCATAAAAATGTTGGAGACCACTGCTGTAGGCTATTAATGTTGGGAATTATCTCAGAATTGACAGGCAATGCTTATTTTCATTTTGTGTGTAAATGGGGCTGGAGAGAAGGATGAGTTATACAGAGAGCCTGAGTCTGCTCCTTTTATTTCTTTGAAGTCAATGGGAATAAAGAATACAAGATTTGACCAACAAAACTATTATCTCCTGCTGTGCTGGGTCATTATAAGAACATAAGAACATAAGAATGGCCATACTGGGTCAGACCAAAGGTCCATCGAGCCCAGCATCCCATCTGCCGACGGTGGCCAATGCCAGGTGCCCCAGAGAAGGAGAACAGAAGACAATGATCAAGTGATTTATCTCCTGCCATCCATCTCCTGCCCTTGTTTTGAAGGCTAGGGCATCATACTTTATCCCTGGCTAATAGCCATTTATGGACCTAACCTGCAAAAATTTATCAAGCTCTTTTTTAAACCCTAATAGAGTCCTGGCCTTCACAGCCTCCTCGGGCAAGGAGTTCCACAGGTTGACTGTGCGCTGTGTGAAGAAAAATTTCCTTTTATTAGTTTTGAACCTACTACCCATCAATTTCATTTGGTGTCCCCTAGTTCTTGTATTATGGGAAAAGGTAAATAATTTTTCTATAATCACTTTCTCCACACCATTCATGATTTTATATACCTCTATCATATCGCCCCTCAATCGCCTTTTTTCCAAACTGAAAAGTCCCAGTCTCTCTAGCCTCTCCCCATATGGGACCCTTTCCAAGCCCCTAATCATCTTAGTCGCCCTTTTCTGAACCTTTTCTAATGCCAATATATCTTTTTTGAGGTGAGGAGACCACATCTGCACGCAGTACTCGAGATGTGGGCGTACCATAGTTTTATATAGGGGAAGTATGATATCTTTTGTCTTATTATCTATCCCTTTTTGAATAATTCCTAACATCCTATTTGCCTTACTAACTGCCGCTGCACACTGCGTGGATGTCTTCATAGAACTATCCACTATAACTCCAAGATCCCTTTCCTGATCTGTCGTAGCTAAATTTGACCCCATCATGTAGTACGTGTAATTTGGGTTATTTTTTCCAACATGCATTACCTTACACTTACCCACATTAAATTTCATTTGCCATTTTGCTGCCCAATCACTCAGTTTGCTGAGATCTTTTTGTAGTTCTTCACAATCCCTTTTGCTTTTGACTGTCCTGAACAACTTTGTGTCATCTGCAAACTTGGCCACCTCACTGCTTACCTCATTTTCTAGATCATTGATGAACAAGTTGAACAGGATTGGTCCCAGTACTGACCCCTGGGGAACACCACTAGTTACCCTCCTCCATTGTGAAAATTTACCATTTATTCCCACCCTTTGTTTTCTGTCTTTTAACCAATTCTTGATCCATGAAAGGACCTTTCCTCCTATCCCATGACCACCTAATTTACGTAAAAGCCTTTGGTGTGGGACCGTGTCAAAGGCTTTCTGGAAATCTAGGTATATTATATCCACTGGGTGCCCCTTGTCCGCATGTTTATTAACCCCTTCAAAGAATTCTAACAGATTAGTTAGACACGACTTCCCTCTGCAGAAACCATGCTGACTTTTGCCCAACAATTCGTGCTCTTCTATGTGCCTTGCAATTTTACTCTTTACTAGTGTTTCTACTAATTTGCCTGGTACTGATGTTAAACTTATCGGTCTATAATTGCCAGGATCTCCTCTAGAGCCTTTTTTAAATATTGGTGTTATATTGGCCATCTTCCAGTCATTTGGTACCAAAGTGGATTTAAAGGATAGGTTACAAACCACTGTTGTTAACTCCGCAATTTCACATTTGAGTTCTTTCAGAACCCTTGGGTGAATGCCGTCTGGTCCCGGAGACTTGTTACTATTCAGCTTATCAATTAATTCCATAACCTCCTCTAATGTCACTTCAATCTGAGTGAGTTCCTCAGATTTGTCACCTAAAAAGGCTGGCTCAGATTTAGGAACCTCTGTAACATCCTCAGCCGTGAAGACTGAAGCAAAGAAATCATTTAATCGCTCCGCAATGGCACTGTCTTCCTTGATCGCTCCTTTTATATCTTTATCATCCAAGGGCCCCACTGCTTTTTTAGCGGGCTTCCTGCTTCTAATGTATTTAAAAAACATTTTACTATCATTTTTTGAATTTTTGGCTAGCTGTTCCTCAAACTCTTTTTTGGCTTTTCTTACTACATTATGACACTTAATTTGGGAGTGTTTATGTTCCTTTCTATTTTCCTCACTAGGATTTGACTTCCACTTTTTAAAAGCTGCCCTTTTCTCTCTCACTGCCTTTTTAACATGGCTGTTTAGCCATGGTGGTTCTTTGTTAGGTCTCTTACCGTGTTTTTTTATTTGGGGTATACATTTAAGTTGGGCCTCTAGTATGGTGTCTTTAAACAGTTCCCATGCAGCTTCCAGGGATTTTAGTTTAATTACTCTCCCTTTTAGTTTCTGTTTAACTAGCTTCCTCATTTTAGTGTAATTCCCCTTTTTGAAATTAAATGCCAGAGTGTTTGACCGCTGCGGTGTTCTTCCCAACACAGGAATATTAAAAGTTATTATATTGTGGTCACTATTTCCAAGCAGTCCAGTAACAGTTACCTCTTGGACCAGATCCTGCGTTCCAGTCAAGACTAGGTCGAGAATCGACTCTCCCCTTGTGGGTTCCTGTACTAGCTGCTCCAAGAAGCAGTCATTTAAGGCATCAAGAAATTTAATCTCTGAATCCCGTCCTGAGGTGACATGCACCCAATCAATATGGGGATAATTGAAATCTCCTATTATTACTGTGTTTTTTATTTTGGTAGCCTCTCTAATCTCCCTTATCATTTCAGCATCACTGTCACTGTCCTGGTTAGGTGGTCGGTAATATATTCCTAATGCCATATTCATATTAGAGGAATGAATTGTTATCCATAATGATTCTATGGAACATTTTGATTCCTTTAGGATTTTTACTTCATTTGATTCTATATTATCCTTCACATATAGTACCACTCCGCCACCCGCACGACCTGTTCTGTCTTTCCGATATAATTTATATCCCGGTATGATAGTGTCCCACTGATTGTCCTCATTCCACCATGTTTCTGTGATGCCTATTATGTCAACTTCCTCCTTTGATATGAGGTACTCCAGTTCACCCATCTTATTAGACAGACTCCTAGCATTAGTGTAAAAGCATGTT